>CANSGD010000334.1:0-600000 GCA_947645195.1 Patellifolia procumbens
TAGAATTGTTCGAACAATTATATCCTTATCTTTTATATGCATATGTCCATAATTTTTCACATGCTAAAAGAAATTCAATTCATATCAATTATAATGGATCAACACATGTCATAGCTTAATCAGAATGAAACAGCTCAATTGTTCATTAGAGGGTTTTTCCCATTAGAAAGTTTTTTGCATATATTCTCATTCTTTCTTGATGCCTCTCTATGTAACAAACAAACCATATCTTAATAAGAACTCTTTTTTGCTTCATATCATAATTAAACCAAACATTACATGATCATCATATCAAGCTTTTGCAAAAAAGTCCCTTTAATCAATAAAGTATACCAATTAAACCATGCACAATCCCCATAAAATCCAAGTTAGATGAATTTGTTAAAGAAATTAATCACTCTCACTAGAAGTATGACTACTAGAAAAGAAACCAAACAACTGCGGATTTTGATGATCGCCATTAATATCATTCATAGTATTCGTATGATCAGATGAAGAGCAGCTTGTAGCACAAGAATTCCCAGCTGAATTATTATTATTATTATTATTATTATTATTTGTATTATTCCCACCAAATTTGTGCTCCAATATTCCAGTTGGGTGTACTGGGAAAAGATTCATGTTCTCATCCCCATGCAATTCCCATGATGATGATCATACTGATGAATATGATCCATTGATTTTGAGTTCATCATAGCAGCACAATATCCACTTAGAGTTGAACCAGGTGGACCCCACGATCGCCAAGTGGCATGTTCTTATTCGTTGATTTGTTGATGATAGGTTTTGATGGTTTCTTCTTCATTCCTTGATTATGATCAGCTGGAGCAGGTGTAGTGTAGTTATGGTGTGGAGTGTTGTAAAAGCCGAGGTTGTTAGGTTGTGGTAGATGGTAATATGGGCTGCATATAACTGCCAATCACAAGTGCACCAAGCCCAATATTAGACAATGTAATGATTAATGTTATACTTTCTTCGTTATTGAATAAATACAACACGTTTACTTTAATACTATTCATGTACATTATTTTGATCATGAGAAAACATGATAATACGAGATTTTATTGGATTCTTCTTAATATAGATTTTCAAGATATCAACTTTATGTTACTGTTGAAAATGTTATTGCATCAACAAAGGTAAAATCTTAAAGCAAATGTTGTGTTAAGAATAGAGGGAGTGAATGCTTAGTTTTTTCTTATTGATAATTATATTATTAATGTTTAAAATATTGTATTGATACACATAAAAATTTTAAAAGCAAAATTGTGCATTTATTCAAGAATGGAAGAAGTAAATGCTTACTTATTAAACACTCATAAATATCTTGTATTACCAATGATAATACTCATAATGTTAAAAAAAATCAGCAAGTTAAAAGCTTTAGTAATCGAAGATTTAAAGTACATATATGACAATTTTATTAATATTTTCCTATTTGTTTATTTTTGAAAAGTGATGCTACTACCATTTTTATAGAATTCATTGTTTATAAAACATTCTCTAACAAAGAAAAATTCTATGCTTTTAGTACCAACAAATCTATATGTGTACAATGTAAAATAGTTTGATTTTATATTTCACCACAAAATACTTGCGACACTTTATTACATGTGATATGAATTCGAAAAACTTGACGCAGTTGCGCTATCTAAAAATGTTTACGAAACAAAATTTGTCAAATCCATATATACTCGTGTACAATAACACCCAAAAATAGAATAAAAACCACGAAAGGAAAAGAAAAGAAAAGAAAAGAGCTTACCATTTGGATTAGGAAGATAATGATGATGGAAATTAGGATGAGGAGCCGGAAAAATGGGTCGAGAATTAAGATTAAGACCATTAATAACATGATTAGGATGGTAATGATGATGAGGTGGATGACCAAGAAACTGGAGTTAAATGATTAACATTATGATTAGCAGCTGATAAACGCTCTAATCTTTGCTTTTGACGTTGCCTTGCTTTATGATTTTGAAACCAATAGAAAACATTCTTGCCTTCAATATAACCATACACTCTAAGACGGGCAGTAATCTGCTGTATCTGCTCTGCACTAGGTGTTCTTACACCTTCATCAGTATACATTTTCTCTAACATCTCAATTTGCTCTTTGTTGGATTCCATCTTGACCCTCCTACTCCTGATCTTTCTTCTTGTTCATTATATTCTTGTTGTTCATCTTGGTCATGGTCGTCGTCGCGATGACGACCATGACCATGATCATGATCATGATCAATGTGGTGTTGTTCTGCCATTTTGTTTAATTTTGCACACCTTTCTCTGGGAGAAGGGTTGTGTTTTGGCTTGAATAACATGAATGGATGATGCACATCGGTTTTTATAGGGACAATGCTATAGAACCACCGAAGCTTACTGGCTAGCTGAAGTGGGTGTAAGAAATAATATTAAAAGATATTGTGTTTAGTTAATGGAAAAGTAATTAATAACTAATGGGGTAATTGTATTTCAATTTCCTAAGGAGAAAAATGTCTGTTGGTGATAATTAAACCCAAAATACACCTAAATTCCATGGAGCATTGATGTTAAAATTCGGCGTTGATTAGAAAGAGAGAATTGGAAGAGTTTAATTTTTCAATTCCCCAATAATTTCATGGACTTGGAAATTGGAAGGAACTAAATTTTATTTCTATGTTATTTTTTGAACCATAAGGTTCTTTACTTGGATTACTTTTGCAGACTCTTGTGGACTACTAATTTCTTGAAAATTATCGATAAGTGAAAAATTGTATGAAGTTTTTGAAAATAATTACCTAATGGATTACTTTTTAGGGGATCTAAACTATATACTAAATTTGATATTTAGCGGATAATTGTTAGTTCATAGCTGATTGTAGTAATTGATCCGATTAGATTGATTTTTTAGTTGTTTTGACTATTCTAGATGTATTAAATGTTGGTAATAACGGATAGTATTTGATAGTTGTTTGCTTTTTGAACTAAACAGTTGACATTATGGGTTGATTCTCTCTTTAAGATTGTATTAAGAGCTTTTCAAAATTGTTTATTTTGTCCAAACTGCTAATCAACTCCCTTGATTACCAAACATTACGATTAGCCTTATAGATGAGTGAAGTTTTTATTAGTTCCCATCCACTAAAAGCTAATGCTCACAAGAAAAAAGGCTCAAAGAGCTAAAGTTTTCTCCTAAACCTATTAAAAATTGTGATTGTCTTGGAAATGTAAATAGAAGTTTTTGAGGTTTTAGATTTTTATTTTCTAAGTAAAGAGGAAGGATATGAATTAGATGTTTGCTCTACAATTAAGTTTAGTTAATTACTACATATTATTTCAATCCTCTATATTAATCTTTCTCTTTTTCATTAGGGATATTTGCTTGGTTTATTTATGTTAGTCATTGCGTGTCTTTAACCATGTACATCTTTAATGATACAAAGTAAAAATTTAAAAAATTGATATTATGAAAATAAACACAAAGACTAATCACATAAAATCTCATCACATGACTATTTTTCTCTAAATTATAAATAACATAAGATGATTAAAGAGTAAATTGTGAAAAGTGTCATAATTCAAACATTCCTATAAACAAACGGATAGAGTAACATTAGAATTTCAATCTACAAATGCCGATATTTCATGCTACAAATTAAATTCGTCAGAAAAATCAAGGATGCTCGAGTACTAACTAGTTCATTATCTCTTACCTAATAGTTGCTACAATAAAAAATTGACACGATTTTTAGGGAAGTCAAAAGTAGAGAGAAAAAAAGGAGTTAGTAGAGTCTAACTTAAAGGAAAAAATATAGAGAAAACACTTGTGATAAAAACTATGCGGTAACGAATTATAATTAAAAAGCATCCCCCGACTCTTATTACTCATAAGCATAGAGGCTCGAATATGGTGGCTGATACACTTGCAAAACAAGGTCTTAATTAGTAGGAAGGATGAATTCATAGCTTAGTTGTAATATATCTTGCGTATCTCCTCAAGTACTGCTTAGATTAATTCCCCTCTCCATCATGCATGATTGGTCACTGTAATTTTGGTTTAACCTTGGCTATGGCCTAATAATGAATGACAAAGCCTAAACTTATTTTAAAAAATTAAAAAATTAGAAGTATCCAAAAAAGGAAATAATTCGATCCCTCGTTATTTAACAAATGCAACACTTTGACTTTACCACTACTCACACTCTGACCATTGTTTGTAATTTGTATATAAGAATATTTTTGTTAGATTCATCTCAATATATAATTTTTTGATATGAACTTTTAATAAAATTATGGAAAAAGCTATATGCAACAACTACATATGAAGTTTTAAAATGAAAATTTTGAAAAAACAATAAGAATTAATTACACCGATTTACACGTGTTTTTGTCATGAATTTCCAATTTATGTATATGCGGCCTTTAGGGCTTCACAAAGCACTACCCTAAAATTATTACTTTTTAATAATTAAGGATATTAAGGTTCAAGTTGTTGTAATAGCTCAAAATATTGGAAACGTGAAAAACAAAATATTCCATTTATTTAAGCAAATATTATACGTAGCCCTTACGGTTATGTATAAGCATTTAATATTTTCCTAAACTAGTAAAAACAAATAATAACTAATACCGATTGACGCGTGATTTGCCAATAAATTCTCAAATTGATATTATTTTTGGTGAAATATTTAATGTCAAGGGCTATTAATAACACCTTTTTATTTAAAGGCAAATGTTATTCGTAGCCCTTAGAACTATGTATAAGCATTTGATACTTTGCTAAACTAGTAAAATCAAATAATAACTAATATTGATTAACGATTGATTTGCCAATAATTCCCCAAATTAATAAAATTTTGGATAAAATATTTAATGCTTATACATAGCCCTAAGGACTATAAACAACAAAATCATTATTTAAAAACGTAGGAAGTATCTACTGACACGTCGAAAGTGATAAATTCAGATAAACAGGATTGGCCTTTAGCTTATCCTCTCTATACTGTAAGGGAAGAGGGGTAGGACACCAAACTTAATGTATTACCTAATTTATCCTTTGTTGTTCAATTAATAATTTACAGAAAAAAGTTATCATAAAAATACATAAAAAATTAATGAGAACAATTGCATAAATAAACCACCTATAATCATCCCACAATCCCACTACATCACAAAAAAACTAACCACCACCCACTCACCCAACCTCAATAAATAAATAACATAAAAAAAACTGATTCAAAATACCAAAACTACTATGATATAATTTTTGCACACATTGTGTGTATATAAGGCTAATCTTAGTTGAGGCTAAGTATGTTTTCCCCGCATGCATCCCAATATTATAGGGGTTGATTGACATGCGTATTGTTATTGGCACTGAACCATCTCTGAAAACATGGAGGTTGGCTGGAGTGAAGGAAGGAGAGATCAAGGAAGTTTAGCTAAGTAAAAGACGAAAAAGGCCTTGAATTTGCATGGCAATTGTCTTGGGAATGAACAAAGGAATGGTAGAAATGTAAATGAACAAGTATAGGTCATATATGATGTAGTAGGGTTTAAGGCCTATGCTTTGGGAATTTCAGCCTTACAAAATGCAGATGATCATCCAAATAGAGGAAGAAAACAGAAGTTGAAAGCCCAAAATTTATCAAATTAACGATCATTGATATTATAAATGGAAGAAGGGACAAATGAGTAAAGACATGTTTGGCTAAAGTAAAATTTGAAGTTTCCAGATTATGATGCAAACATAAAATGTGATTTTGTTAGATATTGTGATTTTGTTAATGGTAGAGCCGTAGAGGCGTAGAGCTTAATGTTGGTTTTTGAGTACATAGCTGTCATTTTGCATTATTTAGTTTTGGAAAATTTGGCAAAAAACACTTTATTTGTTCCAAGTTTTGTGAAAAGACAACTTTTTTTGGTGAAAAAACACCTTATATGTCATTATTTATCAAATTAAACACCTTATTACTCATTTTTAGGCCAAAAGTTGATACTTGAACCTATTTTTCACTCGTTTTTTATGTGTGAAGGTCACCCAAATTAACCAATATTTTAAAACCAAAATCCTATGTATAAAAGTGAGGGTAAAAAAGGGGAGTAAGTGACTTAAAACATGACCTTTTTGGCCTAAAAATGATAATAGGGTGTTTAATTTAATAAATAATGACATTTAAGGTGTTTTCTCACAAATAAAATTATATAAGGTTTTTTTTCACAAAACTTGAAACATATAAGGTCTTTTTTGACAAAATTTCCTTTAATTTTTTAGTTTTAAGAGAAAATCTTAGAGAATTTATGATTAATAAGTCCTTTAATTCATGTAACAAATTGTTTTCAAGTTTTTTTTTGATAAATTGGGGGATTTATTCATTCCAACAGCTTGGATACCAAACATGGTATCAAACATTTACAACACTTTATGATACTATATCATGGAGATAACTATTGCCCAGCAAACATGCTTAGGATTTTACAGTGAGCTTAGAAGCACAAATAAAAATGAAACTAAAGCCATGCTATGAACTCATCATGTCTAGATAGACCTTGAAATGCAAGAGCATCCGCCACTACATTTGTTTCTCGAGCTTTGTATACACTCTCAGCACCCCGACCCCTTTTCATGAAGGTTCGGATGAATTTTATGGTGAAGTTGAGGTTCCACGGTCCATCCGCAACACCATTAATCCATTTCATTGTGTTTGCCGAGTCCGACTCCACAATGATATTGCAATTATTAGCACGATCAATTGAGCTTGAGATACTTATGGCTCTATGGATAGCAAATACTTCCGCATGATTGATCTCCATGAGGGGAATTGGAGTCGAGAAGAGGCACAAGAATACACTTTTATGATCTCGTAAAATCCCGCCTATTGCCGATTTCGTTTCCACCAACTATTTCTTTCACGCCATAGTGACCAAAGTATGATAAAAAAATAGCTTTTCATACCTTCTTGAAAAAGGGACCACTGTTGGGAAAATTCCATTGATCAAAGGCCTCTTGTAGTGTTTTTGGTAAGCACCATAAAAGATGCCAAAGTTGGAGCCACCAAGTCGATAAATTGCGTGCCAACATACAATGTAGGAATATGTGTTTTATTGATTCCGGAGCCGAATTCCATGTCGATCCCAATGACGCCAAGTCTCACTAATTTATCTCTTGTATTGAGTTTTCCATTGAGCACGAGCCATGTGAAAATTTCAACACGGTAAGGGACCAAACCACTCCATAAGCCCGAGAAAGCCCGAAGCGAACAATTCAAATCCCTTTTAGAAACTTCGAAGCTAAAGGATTTAACTGAGAATATACCACTTTTATGTGGAACCCAAATGAGCACATCTTTATCATCAATAGAGAGGTACGCCAATACTAACATTTCCTGTAACTTTCCAAATTCAAGCTTATCATGCGGACGTAAATCACGCTTCCTACAAATCATCCACTTCCATTGTATTCCATCCCACAAACAATTTGCGGCCACGGTAGCATTTTTCACAAGGCTAAGGCGATATAATCTTGGGCATAAGAGCTTGAGAGGTGTGTCACCGACCCAAAGATCATGCCAAAAAGAGTTTCATGACCACTACCAATTTTTTTTCGTAATCATCGAGGTGAATAGTAGCTTTGTGGTTGGATGCTTAAGTAGTTTGCAACATATGTTCCTCCAAACACCACCATTTCGGGGGATGCATCATACTTGTATTTCTCTGCTACGAGCGTTCTCAAAATGAGTTTGATTCATTAAAAAGGTGCCAAATCCATTTGGCCAAAAGGGCCATATTTTTTATATGGATGTTACCGACGTTAGCCCGCCCAACAACTTCGGAGCTTCAATGTACCGCCAAGCTACATGAGCTAGGCGTTTTTTCTCCAAATCACCGCCCCATAGGAAAAGTCTTTGAATTTTTTTAATTTTATCAATCACTCCCATTGGGGTAGGGAACAAAGACATATAATACAAGTGCAAACTTGATAGGGAGGCCTTTAAGAGTGTAGCTCGACCACCAAGTGAAAGAAGGTTTCCCTTCCATGAGTCAAGTTTGGCCTGCATTCGGTCGAGGATGGGCTCCCATAGTGAGATGCGATTCATATTGGCGCCAATGGGGAGACCAAGATAAGTGAACGGTAGGAAATAAACCTTGCAAAGCAATTGTCTCGCTGCATCATTCAACCAATCTTTGTCGACGTTGATGCCAAAAATTGAGCTTTTGTGAAAGTTGATTTGTAACCCTAATGACAGTTGAAACAAAATGAGAGTTTTTTTTTAATATTTAACAATGATTGGATATTAGGGGAGCAAAATATCAACGTGTCATCGGCATATTGAAGATGTGAGATCCTTGTTCCATTTTTTCTCAATTCAATCCCCTTCCATAATCCAAGAGATATGGATTTTTGGAAGAGGAGATTATGTGGTTCCACCGCTATAGCTTGAAGGTTGAGGTTGGAGAGCCATTGATAAGTATGGATGCCTAGGCCGAAGCTATACAAGTACTTATCCAGGAACGCCACTTTGAGGGAAAGTTCATTTGTGTTAGAACCCAGTCAAGAAAGGTCCAAGATATACTATTGAAAGCTTTGTGGAAATCAAGCTTTAAGAGGGCAGCTTTGGCTTTCGATCTTTTACATGAGTCAATCAGTTCACTAGCAATCAGCGCTCCATCGAGGATTAGGCGTCCTTTTATGAAAGACGATTGTTGCGGACCGATGATGGATCCCATTACTTTCTGGAGACGCCGAGTAAGTAACTTCGCAATAATCTTATAAAGACAACCAACCGTTGAGATGGGTCGGAAGTCTTTAAACTTGGTGGGATGGTCCATCTTTGGAATAAATTGTTGTCAAGTTTGTGAATAAATTTTTCTAGCGTATGTTCAATTTAACTTATTATCACGTATATAAATTTATTTTAATTTAATAAACTTATTCAAATCTTATTTGTAATTGAGTCAAACCTTTTTTGTACTTATATTTTAACTTATTTATAAATAAAAAATAATTTGAACATACAGAATAAGATTTTCTAAGAAAAATACAACTAAGTAAGAGTAAAATAAGACTAGAGTTGGGAGTTAAAATGGCCAAATCCAATAGAAGAGGCTCGAGAGTGGGTCATAAACAATAGACAGACACCATTTCAGTTTTTTGTTTGAGCGGACATGAGTTTGGTGGGTTGACTTATCTTTCAAAATCCCTTTATTCTACCAGATCGAACATGAGGAAATGTAGAATTTTGGGGGGTACGTGCGACAACAAAGCTAGACGCAACACATGAGAGAATCGTGCTATGCCCCCTAATTTGAAAATTTTGGCATAATTCCAACACAACAATTTTTTTGACTCGTTCTAAACTCTGATGAAGATACGAGATGACATAAGAATGGTCACAAATGAATAATAGAGTGAGAAGTAAATTAGTTGTGAGAAATGAAATGCCTAATCTACATAGGAAAATTTGACAATAAATACCTAGGTTAACCTCTTTTTTGAATATAAATTCTTAGGTCTTTTTTATTTTATATAAATACCACTCTTTCTTCATTTTTAAAATCAATACCAACTAATGAATTAGTCAAAAACTTAACGAAAATGGACCAACTTTAATGGAGATTCCATGTTAATTATTTAGAGGATCCCAGAGCGTCAACTATATATAACTACCTTAAATCATTCATTTCTTGAACTATTACGTCAGTTCATCTTCCTCACTAGTCAGAGCTAAAACGTAAGGTGAAGTAAAAGTAAATTGGCTCCAAAATTGAGGATTTATAGGTAAATCTTCTCCAAATTTTCACTTGTTCACCCTTTTTAGTTAATTAGGGTTTTTATTTGTGGGAAAAGATTTGAAGATTACGGTTTGCAGTAGGGAAGATTTGCAATTAGGGTTAAAAGATTTCGTCTTTTAGGGTTAAAAGATCTTCACTCAGATTTGCAATTTACTAGGGTTAAAATGGTGAAAAACACACAAATGGAAAGCATTAGTCACTCTGGGATGGCTAATTGAGAGAGAAGAGAAAATTGTATTGTGGTAGGTGAGGGGGTAACAAAGAGATTTCATGTAATTGATTAAAGAAGGGACCTTTATACCTTTTGGCCATTTTTAATAAATAATCCAACCTTTTGATTATTCACTAATAATCCAACCTTTATACCTCAATTTCCTACACTAAACCAAGGTGACCTGTAACCTGTTGAAGTGGTAATTTTTTTGGAAAAATTGTTTTTAATAATCCCACCTTTGGCCCATTCTCTCGTAACAATCCCCCAGCCACCACGGCTCGAATTGCCTCGTTCTGCGTGCGTCCTACGCCTTGATTTGCGTGCGTCTTGTGCCTAGGTTTGCATGTCGTGTAAAATATGTCTCTGGATAGGTTTTCGGGGTCAACTTAATCTCTTGAGGATCGAATCTGATGTCGAAAATGCCAAAAAACAGCTCAAAGTGCCTCGTTTTGCGTGCAACCTGCTCCTCGATTTGCATGCCGTGTAAAAAAATATGTGTCCCGGATAGGTTTTCGGGGTCAACTTAACCCTTTAAGGATCGAATATGATGTCGAAAACGCCAAAAAATGGCTCTAAGTGCCTCGTTTTGCGTGCGTCCGGCTCCTCGGTTTGTATGCCGTGTAAAAAAAAATGTCTCCGGATAGGTTTTCGGGGTCAACTTAACCCTTTAAGGATCGAATATGATGTCGAAAACGCAAAAAAAAGGCTCAAAGTGCCTGGTTTTGCGTCCATCCTGCTCCTCGGTTTGCGTGCTGTGTAACAAATATGTCTCCGGATAGGTTTTCGGGGTCAACTTAATCCCTTAAGGATTGAATATGTTGTCGAGAACGTCAAAAAACGGCTCGAAGTGCCTCGTTTTGCGTGCATCCTGCTGCTCGATTTGCGTGCCATGTAAAAAATATGTCTCCGGATAGGTTTTCGGGGTCAACTTAACCCTTTAAGGGTTGAATCATATGTCGAAAACACCAAAAACGGCTCGAAGTGCCTCGTTTTGCGTGCCTCATTTTAATATAGTTTAGAGAATCAATCAAAACGTGACACGTCGCATAGGTGACCGGTTTAGTAGGTTAATTTCGATTTTGGTCTACTCCAAGAAATTGAGGTATAAAGGTTGGATTATTAGAGAATAATCAAAAGGTTGGATTATTTATTAAAATGGCCAAAAAATAGGATTATTAAAAGCAATTATTCCATTAAAAAATGGGTCCCATGAAATAAATCTCCATTAAAATTGGTCAAGTTTCGTTAGTTTTTGGGCTACTCTAGGAGATCAAAGTGTTACAGTTTACATTAATCCTTAATTTTCGGTTCAGTTTAGTTTCAATATCTTCCGTTTACTTCAGCACAATATTTTACTCTTACACAGAGGGAACAGATACGCTCTACAGCCTGAGGAATGCCTAATCAATATCGGATATATGCATATATCCATCGGCTCACTTTTTTGGTAGTACATTCCATGAAAATGGCTGTACATTCCATGAAAATGGCAGTACATTTATTGAGAAACGTAGTATATAAAAATCGATATTTTCACAGCTAGATAACTATATAGTTTGTATTTGGCATATAATCTTTCATTAAAAAATGTACTACCATATATATTAGAATATACTACCATACATATGAAATGTACTGCCATTTTCATGGAATATACTGCCAAAAAGTGAGACAATTGATATATGCATATATCCGATATTGATTAGGCAACCCTCCTACAGCCTCTGCCTGTGCTCGGCGCTTGCCCCAGGCCCCCATACATTTCACCTTCAAGAGCCATCCAACAATCCAAATACCATCGGTAATACGTTGCGCCATTTTTACTCGCTGACTTTTTATTCATGTTGTTTTTTTTCTTAACTTTGAAAGAGTTGTCTGATTTTTTTTTTGTCAGGTTTGTAGTTTTAATCAAACAAGAAAATCCAAAATTGGGCATTGTTTAATATCTATGGAGTCAATTGCGCCACCTTGCCACCCTACTTATGATTTGAAGGGTGTTATCAAGCTTGCCCTTTCCGAAGATTCTGCTGGCCAAGGTCCCTTTTCTTCCTTCTCTGCTATTTTGCTATCTTTAGTTCATTCCTGAATTTCAAGACATAATTTTTGAAGTGATATCCTGAATGTTGGATAGGGTGTTTTGTATGAAAATAGGAAAAAAAGGGTGAACAAATTCATGGAAACTTGTTTATTTTGTGGCAAATTGAAATTGTCTATGACATATAGTTATCTGGGTGCTGTAACATTTGTGGGCTGATTAGTCTTCTTTTGTAGGAATTAAGCTATAGTTATCCCTGTCTTGGAGGAAGTTCAGCTTATTGCATCAGCATATGAGAAGGGTCCAATATATCAACTTTTTTGTGCTTATCTGGACTTATTCGAACTTATAACTTTATTAGACCTAATGTCGACCTTATTAGACCTTATTGGACCTTATTGCACTTATCAGAAATTATAAAGATTGAAAACAAGTTGAAAAGAACGGACCTTTAGACTTGTCCAAATTGGTGAAGTGTGGGATGGGACTTAACTTACGATGTTATAATAGTTGGGAGTTAGAATTGAAATGCTGACATCTGAATTAGAATTTAGAAATTGTAATTGGTGGATGATTAATGATGATGCATATGAGGGTTAATGTTGATGCATGAGATGGTTACTATCTGAATAATGTTTCTTTAGGGTATTTTCGTTAGGGTAGTTAACATTTTCTAATTTTCTAGGCGAATGATTACTATCTGACAGTCACAATTGTAGATTAACACTATTAGTTGTTGAGTTTTGTAGTGGTCAACATAGAATTAGGGCCGTTAAGTTAGAAGAGACTATTTGTGACAAGCAACGTCAAACTAATGATTCTTCATTCTGGTAAATGGAAAAAGTTTGAGCTTTGTCCCAATTCCAATGTTTGTTCCGTAAGTTGCAGGAGATGTGACATCGATGGCCACCATACCTGCAGAAATGGAAGTGGAAGCTCATTTTTTGGCAAAAGAGGATGGAATTATTGCAGGTATTGCCCTTGCAGAAATGATATTCCAGGAGGTGGATCCTTCTTTAAAGGTGCGATGCGTCATCTGTGTTTTTATTTTGGTAAGATGTTTGTTGTGATTCTTGTAGACGTTAAAACCTTTACATTTTTCTATCAGGTGGAATGGTGTCAAAAGGATGGCGATTATGTTCGTAAAGGACTGAGACTGGGGAAAGTTTATGGTAATGCACAAGAGAATGTATTTGTGATGTTTGGCTTTGTAACCGAACAATTTTCTAAAGTTTCTTGCCCAATAACTACGATCCATCTTTTCATGCAGGCAAAGCGCATAGTATAGTAGTTTCTGAAAGAGTGGTTTTGAATTTTATGCAAAGGATGAGTGGAATTGCAACTCTCACTAAGGTATATGTTAATGCAACAACATTTGAGAATCGCTTATGATTGAATGGGTAACTAGTTATATTTGTACCGTGACAAGGGACA
Organism: Patellifolia procumbens; assembly: GCA_947645195.1. Lineage (NCBI taxonomy): Eukaryota > Viridiplantae > Streptophyta > Magnoliopsida > Caryophyllales > Amaranthaceae > Patellifolia > Patellifolia procumbens. The sequence continues at coordinate 13,455 of CANSGD010000334.1, forward strand.
CAACACAGAACTATAATTTGACTTGAGTGTCGATAGCATGCTCGTCACTGTCACCTTGGTTTTCTAGCTACCTTTCCCCCTAATAAGTGGTTTCTGCTCTCTGTAGATGGAGATATGACTTGAATTGCACTCTAATTTAATCATGTTACCGTGTTAGTCATCTTTTGCATTGCCCCATTGGTTAATGCATATTGCTGATTAACAATAACATGTAACTTGGTGAGAATTGAGAATGAAAAAAAAATAGCGTGGGGTATTTTTGATGTGTACATATACTCCCTAAAATTCTCTACATGTGGCTGTTTATCTATCATCAAACTTATCAATCAGTTTTCTGATAGAATTTATAGGAGCAGATGTTTGTAACAAATTCACAAGCTAAGTTGTTTGTTTGTGGAATAAATAACACATTTTATGTTCAAGCCTGTTCTCCAATAGACTAATACTATTTAATTGCGGCCTCTATGCATTTTTACAAGGAGACTGTAGTAGGGGAGCATAATTGCTAGGGGGAAAAAGACTTCTAAGTATCGGCTTGCATTATGCACTCAATGTAACTAGTGCTCTGTTAGGTTTATAATCAGTTTTGAAGGTAGTGATGTGGTACTTGTAGGAAATTGTCTTTGTTGCAGTTGTTTATGTCAGATGAGCTGAGTGTTTCATGTGTATCTAGGCAATGGCTGATGCTGCACATCCTGCGGTTGTTTTGGAGACGAGAAAGACTGCTCCAGGTTTACGCTTGGTGGATAAGTGGGCGGTGCATATCTTCCTCCTGCTAATCACATTGTTGTTGATTTTCAAGTAGTGTTATTGACGTTGGTGATCCCTTTTATCTTAGGTTCTAATTGGTGGAGGGAAGAATCACCGGCTTGGTTTATTTGACATGGTGTTGATCAAGGACAATCACATATCAATAGCGGGAGGTATCACAAAAGCCCTGAAGTCTGCAGACCAATATTTGCTGCAGAATGATCTCCAGATGGAGGTTGAGGTAGTATATTTTTGTCTCTTATGTTTTTCTCTCCGACCTTGCTAATGTTATGGAAGATTGACAGATAACACATAGCAGGTGACCCAATAGTATATGTAAAATGCGAGGGACTGAGGGAGGCTAAAGGCTGTTCTGACTAATTTTGGCAGTACTCTGATCTTAGTATATAACAGGTCGAGACCAGAACCCTAGAGGAAATTAAGGAAGTGTTGGGGTACGCATCCCAGAACAAGACTTCCTTGACGCGGATTATGCTGGATAACATGGTTATCCCACGCCCTAATGGAGATGTTGATGTTTCCATGCTTAAAGAAGCTGTCAGAATGATCGATGGTAGATTTGAGACTGAGGTAGCTCCGATCTATAGCTACGAATGTTGTCATTTAGTAATGTGGTTATCATTTCTCTTTTGGAAGAAAAGTTAGGCTTGATGTGACAATGATATGTGCTTATGAATCTACACAATTGGTAACTAGATTAAAAAATGTGAAAACAAGTAGCATGTACCAGGATTGCAAATTCTACTGTTAATAACCCCCTTCTCACCTTCTCCTGGATGAAGCAACCATGCAATATTACTTCTCTAAGAATTATTTGACACAGAGAGAAGTAAGCTTGAATGAAAAGAATTGCTTTTACCTTTGCTAGTAGTAGCTGTGTTAGGATAGCACCACGGTTCATGTAGGAAACAGAGTAGAATGCAACCATCACCCCCCTACTAAAATGAATCAGAAGACTGGCTAACATGCTACTAGATTATCTAGTACCCCCATCCTGTTACGACTAAGCATTTCTATGTAGCAGCTTCATGTCTTCCTTTCCAGACCTTTCTCATGTGTTGAAACAATTTCCATAGTCTCCCTACCATATGCACCATTGTATAGTTGGTCTGTGGAAGCCGAATAAATGGGATGCGTTTTAATCTCATAATTTTGCAGTATATGATAGAAACTCCAAATATGTAAGCATTTGTTCATATACGTTAATTTAAGATCTGCTGTCCTTCTAGCCTCACTGCCTTACAAGCCTTAGGGTTGCTTATATTTAAAATCTACATCTCCCTTGTGGGTTCAGCACTTTTCAGCTCAAATAGAAGGCTTGGGTGTATGCCTTTTCAGACAACTAGCCAGTATAGGCCTGGTTGGCCTCATTGGAGAGGCCATTATCTTCCTTGTAAAACTATTCTACCTCAACTGAGCACCCTATTACTTCCCTTTTATTGGAAAGCTCAATACCAAAATTGTGCCATCATGTGGAGCTTCTTTGGAGGCATTGGGGGTAGTGCTGATGCTGTTCGTATTGCAAATCTGGCCTTCTCTGAGCCTCTGACGCACAAACTGAATGTTTGTGCTGCTTTAGAATTTTTTCCAGTTGTTACAGTTTTCAAATGTTCATCTTAGCTGCTTCGTTTTCGTTTTTTTTGGTCCAGAAGCTTAGTTATCTTTAACATATTCTTGCTTGTTTCTTGGCAGTTTTTTTTGGTCTTTAGAGCATCATGATGTTCTTTGTGGAATTGGTTTACTAATACTCTTTTCTCATTGTCATTGTAACAGGCGTCTGGAAATGTTACCCTTGACACAGTACATCATATTGGACAAACTGGAGTGACCTATATATCTAGGTAAGAGCAGAACTTTCCTGATGTTATAACTTATATATGCAGTCATTATAAAGAGTGAATGATGCTTCATCCTGGGTTCTGCTATTTTTGTGGTGGTCAAGGCTAGTCTTAGAAGTTTCCCATTAAGTAGGTAACTTAGTTCTTAAGTCAAGGAGTGGCGCGAAGGCATATGTGTGCTTTAAATTGAAAGTCTAAGAAGTGAATTGCCTGGCTAGCCACACATGCAATTGTGATCCTAGACTCTAACTGACCCGTAAGTCAAAAAGTTCCTAAAGATTAATGCTTGAGTTCCTAGGAAGTTGGATGCTTTGAGGAACAAGATGGTCCATAATCTCCATATTCTTGGCCTATGTGAAGAACTAGTCGCTGATACTGGCTATGGTGAGTTAGATTAGTGAGCTCAGGCTTAAAATAAGATTAGCCAACTTTGGAGTAACACCAAAATGAATATAACCGAAATGGCGCAATGTGTGGGTCAAGCTGGATCAATGATACAAGGAACGGGATACGATTCGAAACGGGGAACGAAAATCGAGACGCGGAACGCTACCCTTAGTGAATCGGGAACGATGGGTTAATTAATTAAATATTATTATTAAAAATAACTCCTAAGTAGATGTAAATTTCATGCCAACAAAATTACTATTTTCCAAGGCACTTACTTTATATATTTCTTAATTAAGGTGAAGTAATAACAAAATCCTTTATTTTTATAAATTTTACAAAATTTTTAAGGTAAAGTAGGAGTAAAATCCTTGACTTTTTAAAAAAGGAAAACTAACTTTTAAATAATATCAGAAGGGGGCACGTGAAGCAGTCATGGGAGAAACCACAAGAGAAATCGAGAGAGAGAAAAGCGGCGGCCACCTTGTGACTCCTCTCCGGCGGCGACCACCTTGTGACTCCTCTCCAGCGGCGACCACCGGCGACCACCGGCTAATCGGCCGTTTCTGTCTTAGATAGCAAGGCGGCGACCACCAACATCAATCAGATCTAACTTCATGAAATTAGGGTTTTCCCCAAATTGGGGATTTTGATTAGCGGTTGTTTTCATGCAATTAAGTTAGGGATTTTGCTCGAAATATGTCGATTAAATCTCAAGTAACCTTCAATTTGGAAATTTTGCAGTCGTCTTCTCTAAATCTAAGTCGAAACTGGAACGCGAGCATTAGCGATCTGGTTCGCGAACGTTCCGCGATTGGGGACGAACGAACCAGATCGCAATTCGGCCCTACGTCCCACGTTCCTTGTATCATTGAGCTGGATAGTAATTAAGTATTACCACGAGCTTGAAAGAGAATATAATAGGATGGCAAAATGGGCAGGCGGGTGCGGGACCCCCTCCCCAATTACCCACCTAAATTTCTCATACTCACTACCTACCTATCACCCATGGTGGGTAAAGATCTCATACCTACGCCTGCCCACTTGGGTATGACCCCATTATCCACCTGGGTCACCACATTACCCACCCCATACCCGTCCGTACCCGCCCCATACTCGTTGAATTTAATTCATTTGAACAACCAATTGCAGCCAAAAGCCCAAAATCCTCAACCAAAAAAATTCCCGCCTCTCTTCCTTCATAGCTACTACCTTGCCAATTTTGTCTAAAAATTAACAAACATTCCAATTGTCTCATACGCTAATTGCTGATCGATAGGGTTTGTTTTGAAATTGTAAAGCATTAAAGCTAAAAGCTGTAAAGGTTTAATTATTTTTAAAAAAGAATACTCGGTGGGTTATAGTAAAAGTAAAATTATCAAAAAAATATAGGTGGGTATCGGGCGGACGGATGCGGGGTGGGTATACCCTCATACCTACCACCCACCCACTACTCATGGCGGGTACAACTTTTGCATACCCATACCAACCCACCACCCACCAAACCTATATGGCTATACCCATCCCTGCCCCAATTGGGGCTGGTGCTGTGTGAAACCCATCAAAGCTTACCCGCCTACTTTGTTGAAATATCATCCTAATTGCTGAGGGTTGAATGAATCCTTGTTGTTGATTTGTTTCTAATTAACTTGTGATTCTACTTTTATGTAGAGCAACATGTAGACTGGTACATCTAATCGCGTTGATATTGATACTTATATCTCTCTCTTGATCCAATATTCTGTATATCTCTTACTTAGAAATACATATTAAAGTTTGAATTAAGAATTTTGATTGATTATGCAGTAAAAGCAAAGGTGGGGTTTAAAGTCAGTTTCTTGTCATGGATTTTTTGGCTGCTGCATGCCTACATTCATGATCTTTGTCTTCTTGTATTCTTGCTATATGTCAGTACTTCCTTTGGCTTATACAAGCCTAGGCAGTTAATGGAACCCTAGTTCTTATTAAGCCATTAACATACTTTTTTTTGATAAAATTTTAATTCTCTGGGTCTCTGCAGCGGTGCCTTGACGCATTCGGTCAAAGCACTTGACATCTCCCTTAAAATCGATACTGAGCTTGCACTTGAAGTTGGGAGGCGTACTAACCGCGCCTGATTTTTCTGGCAACTGTGAACGGGTGGTATCTAGTGATCTTTACTTTAACCTCCATACTCTCTACTGACAAAATTTACTGAAGGATATTCGGTTTCAGCAATAATGCTCATGAAGGCATAATGCTCTCTTTGTTTCACTTTATAGCCCTTTTATTACAATACTTAAGTGTGGTTGTAGTCTTTGTATGATTGTATCCATACATAATAACATCTGTAATTGCCATACAGATACAATGTGGCTCATCATAAGATGATGCCTCAGTATGCGTTTCCTTTAGTCTGGTTTCATTTTAGAACAGCAGTGGAGCCAGTTTGCTAATGTCTGCGGTTTAGTCCAAACACTTTTTTGAAAAATGTAGAACTATTGGGTGCTTGATTTTTCATTTTATTGTCGCGGAACTTATCTCAATTGAACTTCTTAGATTTTATTGGAACTTATTGGAAACTAGTCACGGGTCACCTATCAAGACTTCTCAATTTCACTCAAATCCCATAATTAATTATAGTGACTTGTAGAAATTCTAGTACTTTCTCTGTTTTTTTTATACTTTTTCTTTAACGGACTCCTAAGAATTTCTGGAGAGGAAAGAGATAGAGAAGGAAAAGAGGGAGCACATGTGATAGGAGTGTAATAGAGAGAAGTAAATGCTCAAAAGATAAAGTGTTGCATGTAAGTAAGAACTTTCTAAAATAGAAAGTGTTGTGTCTAAAAAAATGTTGGAAGAATCTATCACATATCCTCTTCATTTTTAAGGCATTACTTTGATGAGATATTCTGCGAGATATTAGAGGATCTCGTTTGATAAGTATTGAACGACTTGCTTTATCGATCTCAAATTACCTGCTCTATTTGGTTGGACACGAGAATTTGGAAGATGTATGTGGGAAAAGTGATAGAAAACACAAACTTTGTTAGTAAATGAAAAAAAAAAGAAAAAAAGTAGAATTTTATTGACAGAATAGGAAAATGAAGCAAGTCATCTGAAACATCCATATATAGAAAATATATCAAGAGTTTATTCTTTTCAACTTATTTTTAATACTTGTTAAAAGAAATAAGTTTAGATAAAGTCAAATAAGATCTAAATCTACACTGATTGACTAATTGTACAAAAAATATATGAATTATTATACTATATACTCCTAATATAATAAAAATTCAAATTATTCGACTTTAGTACAGTTTAAGTCAAAATTTCACTTAATAAGTCCAAGTTGGATTACAATTAAAAAGTAGTAGTAGTAAAAGTGCTTCAAATTGAAGAAGACATCAATCATACTCCCTCATAAAATACAAAAGCATACAAAAAAGCCAGCAAGTACACAACAGAAGGGAGGAGAAAATGGGTCATGGTGTTTTTTGTCCGTAACATAATCTAATCATCCCCCCAGCATGGCTGATGCAATCAATTTCTCTTCACTGTCTCCCTCCTGTGATTAGTGATACCCAGTTAATCACTTTTGTTTCACCTTAATTAATTTTCTCACTTGTATATTATCTGTTTGTTTTCTCAGCTTTTTTCTTGTAATTAACTTCTTTTGTGTATTTTGGGTGATACACGCTTTTGCTTAACCCATGTGAGCTGCCTCTTTTTGGACTCAAAATTTTTCCAACTTTCTCCCTCCACAAATCAACATACTCCCTCCGTAACATATTACTTGCAACATTTTCTAAAAGTAGGTGTAACATAATACTTGCAACAATTCCACTCCTTTCTTCTTATGGTAAAGTTTTTACATTAAATTACTTATGGTCTCCACCTGTATATGTACTCTTTCCTTCCTTTTTCCTAATCACATGTAATTTCTCTCTCCTACTTTTACCAAATTACACCTTTATCCATCATTAACAAATTTTGCCTAAGAATTCCCCCTAGTCCATTTGTTGCAAGTATTACGTTATGGAGGGAGTAGTATTAGTAGCAATAGAGCCGTTTCAACAGAGAAGGTAATTATGTTCTAATATCATAATTTAGAACCATAAAAATAAGAAATCACGTAACTTTTTGATAGATTAGTACATACTTATTAGAATATATTCCTTGCAAAAATTTTAGTCAAAAAGTAAAATACAAGATAAAAAACCTTAGTTTTGCTATATTGCTGAACTGAACAACTTTTAGAGCTTCAAATTCTTGGAAATTCAGTACTACCAAATGTTTTAAACACCATATTAGACGTATGAGCTTTATCCGAAATTATTCATCATACTCCCGGATATATAATACTCTTTGCTCATTTAGGCGTCAGCAAATAAGCAAAAAATAAACATGTAAATGAGCAATAAAAAAATAGTATTAAGTACACTATACTCATGCTACACCCGGTTGTATATCATTTTCTAAACCCTAAAATAAAGCTATAAAAGCACTTTCTCTCTCCAAAATTTTACTGAAAACATGCATTGTGGTCCAAACTCCAAAGAAGGGTGTCTGAATTTTGTGAGCTTTTAAGGTAAGAAAATACAGAATTCACTCAAAAAAATTTCCTTCCTATTCCAAAATCCCAAACTCTCTCTTTATTCCTTAAACCAAACACGCCTGATTCTAGCTCATCCGCCTACATTAGGCAATGGGAATCTTTCATTAGCTGAAAAGAAAGCTCAATCTCTGCCTTTTTTTTTCATTCAGGCATTTTATCGAACAGGTACATGACAATCTAAAATAAGCTTTCGGTGAACTTTTTTTTGAGAGAAAAGCTTGATGCTTTGTATTGGGTTTCCTCTGATTGAAGGAGAAAGATGTGATTTTTGAAGAATAAAGCTAGAAATTCGAATACCCACTTGTTAATTTGACCAGTTTTTCTTCTGGGTTTTTCTAGAGAGAATATCTCTTAGTTTATCTCTAACACCCTCTCGCAATCGTAACGACGATACGATTATGACAATATTGAGTGGTTTAGGGATAGTATTAAGTCTAGTGTTTGGTTGTTTACTGTTAGCACTTGTTGCAGAGCTATACTATCTACTCTGGTGGAAGAAGCAAAGAATAGTTAACAACCCTAGCAACAGAATTGAACAAGATTACAGTAATCATGCTAAAGAGATGTTTTACCTCTTTTGTTGGGATAAACCCACTACAATTATCACCAACAACCACAACCACAACAACAACAACAACCACCCGAGTTTGAGCAACACAGTTGTTGTAAACCCAGATGGAAACAACCATGACCCAGATGTTGAAATGGGTTTAGAAACAAGAAAAGATATCCTACTCAAAGCCTTAGGAGAAGAAGGTGTGGATGCAGATATCATGCGGTTAGCAGGACATCCAAGATTCTTGTTTACAATCAAGGAAGAAACAAAGGAAGATTTGGAATCTGATGATGGGAAATCAAAGGGTGAAAAGAGTAGGAAAGGATCAAGAACAAGAAGTCTTAGTGATCTTATTATGGCACTTGAAACACAAACACCTTATCTTAGTCCTATGGCTTCTCCTAATAAAAGTTATAATTATAATAACCCTTTGTTTGAATCATCAGTTGAAGCTGAACTGAATCGAATGCGGTCTTCGCCGCCTCCGAAATTCAAGTTCTTGAGGGATGCTGAAGAGAAATTGTATAGGAGATTGGTAGAGGAAGCTCAAAGAAGTGGGATTTTTCAAGAGGTTGTTTTGGAGAATTCAGTTCATCAAGAAAAAGATGGGTTTTTTATGAAAAAGAACAAGGAAAAAGAAAGAGAAATTCATTGCAATTCACAGGTACTTCCATTGGCTTCTTCTCCTAGTTATGATCCTTTCACATTCAGCACAGTTGAATCCAAACAACAAAGTTTGCATTAGTTCTTGTTAAGGAATTAGCTAGTGTGAATTAATCCTTTCTTCTTTTGTTCTTTTTAATCTTAGTTTGAATTCTGTTTTTTTATGATTTATTAAAAAAAATAGGATTCCTGTAAGATAACCTCCTTGTTTATCAAGAATGGAAGAGTTTCTGATACCTCCTAATTCAGTGTTTTTGTGCAAAATGATTGTCCTGACTCCTGACTGTGCGCGCTCTAGTTACACCCGGATGTATAATAGAAATTGCGATGGCACACTGCCACACCGGTTTTTTTCTTCTTGCACTTCAGTGAAGAAATTTGCTCTGTTACAGCAAAACAGGATATCATTTGTACAATTTCCAGTGTAAATGCTATTTGATCACAATTATTTTACTACTACATTTGTCTAATTGTCCATGATCTTGAGTACTTCTTGAACTTACCATTATTTCAATTTCGTCAAAATTAATGATTATACCAAATACTATCAAGTTTAATTTAAATTTATCATTTTTTCTAACTCTAAATGAGATAAAGTAAACAATAGAAAGGGAAAAGAACTTAATTAGAATGCACGGTGTAATAATAGCATTATGTGTGAGAATTATTACTTCCAACATCACTCCCAACCAAAACAAAAAGAGAAGCTCCATAAGAAATTTTGAATTATGAATTTAGGCCCTATTCTTTTAGGCTTAACTTTTCAATTTTGTTCAATCAATTTCCTTTCACAATTTCTTTTTAGTTTAGATCGGTTCAATTCACTCCAAAATAATAGCTATAATCTTAGAAGTTTTCCGAGTTCATTTTTCGCACTATCTATTATCGTAATTTGACTCTTTGTCTATATTTATATGCATATGTGATTAGGTAAATTGTTTTTGGATTTATTTCATGTACTCATTTCAAATAACAATATTTACTAATAAGTAGCTCAAGATATTAATTTTTACTAATAGGTAGCTCAAGATATTAATTTTTACTAATAGGTAGCTCAAGCCTCAAGATATTAATGATCAAAATAGAGGACGTATGTATAATACTACCTCCGTTCCATATGTATTGCAAAATAGGGAGTTTTACGCCTTCCAATGCACTACTTTAAAAGCTAATATCTCTAATTTTACTTAAGTAAAAATTGTGAAAAGTTGATATTAATTAAACATATATCGAGGTGAATCTAGCAAGATCCCACATGACTATATTTATCCTTATGTATAAATCACAAAAGAAGGTCAAAGGGGAGTGTATGAATAGTGTAAAATGTCAAAGGTTGCAATGCCCATGGAACGGAGGTAGTATGATATAATGATATATATTGGATGTAAAACATCTTGTAATGTTTAGGATAGTTTAGAGTTCTTCCATTTAAATAAGGCTTCAAATTTAGCGGGGGATCTACATCTACATAGACTCGTAGAGATTAGGGATGTTAGTTGACACCATTGACCTCCCAAATAATATAATCCCTCCGCAACGCATTAATGGTATCAATTCATTTTGCACGCTTTTTAAGGAAGCGATTTAAGGGTGTAAATAAGTAAATTAATCAAAATAATTCTAAGATTAGTAACCTATAATTCCATTCTTGCTTGTATTAAAATTATTTTGATTAATTTATTCGTTACACCTTTAAATTGCTTCCTCAAAATACGTGCAAAATGAATTGTTGTCATTAATGTGTTACGGAGAGAGTACGTAGAAAGCTTCATATGCTTTGTTATTCCGTTTAGCAAGAAAAAATATACTTAGTATAAGTATATGTATATCTTTTATAGTTGAATCTGCAACTCTAATTATCAGTTTGAGTCCCGAACATCCTTTCGAAATTAAAACACATATAACTAGATTGTATGACAGACTGGGCAAGAATTTCTCTTAGTTTATTTGACAATTAAGAAACTTCTTTCCTAGTGATACTAGCCTAATTGCTTTGTTTAGATTTACACTCCAATTAATATCTTGATTCTGGCAATAGATTTAGTATTGGTAAATGTGGCCAAATGGTGTATGGTGTATGGTGTAATATTGGAATGAAGGACAAAGCATGTGCATGCTGATTTGACACCCAATTATTATGAGGAAAAAAAACACCAAAGGTAGCAAGATGATTGATATTTGTAGCAGGATTTTGTTAATGTGCTATTGGCTGTTAGGCAGCTGTTTTGTTTAAAATTAAGGGCAAAGTAAAATGGCTGTTAGTACCAAAACTTGACCTTGTTATTTTGGACTTAATTTTAGAAATTGAAAAATTGAGATAAGAACTGTCAAGTGATTCTTGAATGCTTCTACTTATGTAGATGGATTAACTTCAAACCAGATTTGTCAAAATAAGTCAATTTTAGTATAGTCAAAATTAGTCCAATTTAGTTCAGCTAGTTTTTTTTTTTATGATGTTAGTAAAAATAAGTCCCTGTTAATTTGTTATTATGAATTGCACTAAATTAAAGTGAAATTATTTGTTGGATAATTGTGAGAGGAAACTAAGACAAGTGAACCAAACTATATTATGTATTGAAATGAACTTAATTTTGATTAGTTACAAAAGAACATGACCTTAGTATATAGTAGTATAGGGACAATATAAGTCCTATTTGTTTTAATATAGTATCAAAAACTCGTAATGATATATAAACATAACTACTGCACTCCGTATAAAGTATGATAATTATTATTGATCTATCGCCTCAAAAGATATGTAAAAGCGAGATGATAGAAATATTCTAAACAAAACACTTCTTCTTCAAGATTGGAAGGTAGGAGTATGCAATAAAAGATACAAAAATTAAAGGTGAAAAAAAGCTGTTATGGAATTTCTTCTTTACATGCCTTTTTTCCCATCTTTGCATCCACCTTTGTTTCCTTAGGATACTCTGTTTTAGGTCAACTGAAAAGCTGCCATTCATTCTAACTTGGTAGATAAGAAGATTTTCAGCAGTAGATAATATGGTCCTATCATAACTTCATGGTTGTTTACCATTTTCTAGAGTTGTTGAAAACAAACTTGTACTCCTGCTTATATCTTCAAGATAGCTGTCCGAGAGAACAATTTGGAGTCAAGTTGACTCATGGTTTTGATTTTTCAATTTATGGTACAAGTTGGCTCCAACTTACCTAGTGTCTACATCTTTTTGCATATAATTTGGCAACAAATTGGGGGAGTAATTTCCCTTATGTTATCTTTTAAATTGTTGTCACGTTAAGGTTGTGTTCTCCTCATCTACATTAATACGTTTTTGTCTAAATTTTATATGGTTGCAGTTTGAATCTTTTTATTGTATTCTAGTTTGATGTGGAAATAGTTGTAACTGGTTTTATCTAGTTTGAATCATTGTAGTTTGGATTGGTTTTGATGTGATCAACAAGAACAAGTAATATGTTCTTGAAATTAGCTGAAACTATTAAGTTATTAACAAAAAACTGAAATCTAGTTATAGTTTTATGGTATGATAAGCTTGTTCATCGGCTTTGGTTGTGAATTCAATCTCTCACTATGACTTAAGGACAGATTCATTTCATTACCATCATATAAATTGCAAAAAAATTAACTAAAATAATGTACATGTGCATGTAGCAATTCATATTGAGAAGATTGGTCTCCTTTAATTATGTCTCTGCTTTTATGATTTAAAATAACTATAATAATGATGTCGATGAGCTTCAATTACAAGTTTTGAATTATACCTTTACAATACTTTATCAACTAAACTCACTGGCATTCACTCAATAGATATATATTTGAGATATATTTGAGAGTTAAGAAATCCACTTACTTGACTTTGTCTAGAAGGCTTTATACTTTGAAGTATGTTTGGCATTAGTAAAATTTCAAAAAATGTAGTCATGCTTGGGTCGTAGAGAGAAGAACATGGTGGGGTCAGTTTTTGCACTAATCAAAATCTAAAGGTCACTAATTCAAAAAATTTAGTTGGAAGAGAGATGTGTTTATCTCTATTTATTTTTATTTTAAAAAAAAAGAGGCAATAGTCTTTGTCAAGCTAATAAAAATGAAAAGAAAAGATGACAAGGTAGGGAGATGAACAGGAAGCACTAATATAACAAGAGTTGAAGTTTGTAGCTGCCAACTGATATTTTGAAGGTTTCACCTAAATCCGAAGACATGTCACTACTTTCACGCGACTTTTGAGTTTATGCCCAAATTTAAAGGGGATTGCTCCCCACCCCACCTAAACCTTCAACCATCCACTTCTAGTTCTACCTTTCTTGTTTATTACTAACACTTTTCCTCTCCCTTTCAAATTTTGAATGCCTTTGGATTTTGGGGTTTGTGGACCATTCACATTTATCTCTATCATACTTTCTTATACTCTATACATTGTAGAGGGGTTTGAGGGGGCTTACAATTTCATTGATTGAATACTAGTTTGTAAGAATTTTAAAGCTTGGTCTAATCGTAAGGAGGGAGTCTTCAAAATTGGTGGTTCAATCTCTATTATGGACACTTTGAGGGTAGGCGGGTTGGGATTCCCTTATCCTTCCGTCTTCTCTCAAGTGCTTATCCCGCTTATTCGTGACAGGTGGACCCGTACGGGGTTTCAGCCCGATAGGACAAATTCTTTTTACCAATGAAAAAGGAATGTTATACGTGTTAGTTACGATGATATTTAGTATCATTTTATAACAAAAGATATGGAGTAGAGCTGTAAACAAATCAATTAGCTTAAGATCAACATGTGAGGCCTAATCAATTAGATTTCATTTGTTAGATTGAACTAATTAACAATGTTGAATATGCATTGAATTATTGTCACTAAGGGTATTATATAAACCCTTAGAGTTAACTTCTACCTCATTCACTTAATCTGGTGTTAATCAACATATCTGTAATATCTTCTCTTCCATAAAAAAAACTATTCTCCCTTTGTCTGGTAGACGTAGGTAGCACATTACTAGTGAACCACGTTAATTTATGTGTGTTCTTTATTAATTTCATTCTTATTCTTTATTGTCTATTCAAGTTGTCACAACAAACAAGAATGTCAAAGACAAACTCGACCACAAGCTTAGATTGAGGGTTAAAACCTAAGATTGGTATTCAACTCTATCGCACCTCCTCAAGTCCTAAGAGGCTCACACAATAGCCTTTGAGCCTAAAGTATGGATGCAGGTAAAATCTTTTATGTCGCTAAATATTCCACTTAAAATTGAGGGGATAGATGTGATTAGAACTGTAACAACCTGAATTTTTAAGCTGTTTAATTAAAAGGTTAATTATATTTTACTACATTGATTATAAAATAAAAAGTTTTAAGTATTTGTTTTGAGTAAAGTAAGTTCGATATTTTGAAATAATTTTATATTATTTATTGAATTGATTATTATTAAACATTTCGTTCTACAGAAAGTTATTTGCGAACTTGATCGGGAAACTTACTTTGGTATGTTAATTTAATATTCAAATGAGGTTTAAAAAGAAAATAAAGATAAAGCCTTCATTTTTTTCCTCTTTCTTCGTGGCTACATCTAAGAGAGCCCAAGTTTTCCATCTCTCTTGTGTCTTCACCTCATGAAGCCAGCAAAAGAATTCTTGGGTTGTCAAATTCCCAACACAATTAACCGACTTCCTTCAATTGAAATTATCTATTGTATTTGATTTCCTCAGTTGTATTCCTCAACTTTGTTAATCTATTTTGCTGAAATCTAAAACCCCAACATATCACCGCATTCCTCTCGTTCCTCTGTTTCGTGAACCATCACTGACCACCACCGCCCTGTTTACCGGTGTTCGCTTTTCTTGTCGCCGGAAATCGCAGCCAGTGCTGCCACTACTCCTCTGTTTTATTGGAGCTGTGCTGCTGCCGCCGGTACTGCTGCTGCTCTGCGTGGCTGCTGCCGCTGTGAGCAGCGGTGCCGCTGTTGTTGTTGTTCCCTCTGTCGCTACTATTGTTGTATTGTTGTTTCAATCTTCCTCTCCACCTACTGCTTGTGTTTTTATCATGGGCCAGGTTTGCATCTCTGCCTTTTCTCTTCAATTCTTTTTATTTCTTCAATTGTTGGAATGACTTAGGGTATTACTTCCTCCGTAACGAAATAAATGCACCTTTTGCCGTTTTGGGATGTAACAAAATAAATGCACCAAACTCAAATCATTCCTATTTTAGTAAAGTTTTTGGTATAAAGTTACGAAAATACCCTTAATTTATAAAATTAAAAACTGATTAATATTAACTAACAATGCATTACATTATTAACTAAGAATCAACCTCATTAATGATTTCCACCCTAATCTAATATCAACCACCACCTTCACCACTACCATAAAACTGTCAACCCTTTCTCCACCAAAAACACCAAATTTTCCCAAATCCATCACCAAACCCACCAATCCTTCTCCCTCCTCCACCCTCGTCTTCTCCACTGCAGAGGAAGCCACCGCAAAAAGAACGAGATCTGTACGATCCTCCTCCGCCTCTCTAACATCAACCACCAACTTGAGCAATTTGAGGTTCGATTTTATGGGTTTGGGAGTTAAACTTCTGGTTGGGTCCAATGTTTTGAGTTTTATGTTCGATTTTATCGGTTTTGGGTTTAAATTTTGGGGTTTTGTCTTCGATTTTAGGGTTTTTGTGTTCGATTTTATAGGTTTTAGGTTCATTTTTGGGGGTTTCGGTTTCGTTTTTATGGGGTTTGGGTTCAAATTCTAGGGTTTTTGGGGCTCGATTTATAGGTTTTGGGTTCGTTCCAACTCAACGGCATGCAATTCAAATGATATTAAATCTCTGAGCTTTTTAGTTCCAACTCAGGGTTGCCTGATTTATCCTTGATGCGGAGCTTCGCCATGTATGCTTACATTGAATAGATTGGCTGACAAAAGCTTATGTTAAGTCTTTCAATGGTATATCTGCTTTTGTTTGTTTTTCAATGTTCTTTTTTCCCCTAAATTGTTTTGTAATGACTGGTGTTTTCAATGGTATTTAGTTATTGTTCGAATTTTTTGGTTTAAAATTTGTTGTTGTTCAAATTTTCTGGGTTTTTGACTGAATTCAGTGGTGGTTGGCATGGTGGCGGTGATGAAGGTGGTGGCAGGCGTGATTATCGGAGTTGAAGGTGGTGGGTGTTATGGTGGCTGGTGTTGAAGGTGGTGGTTATCGTGGTGGTTGGAGTTGAAGGTGGTGGTGGATATGGTGGTTAGTGTTGAAAATGGTGGTTGGAGTTGAAAGTCATTAATTTCACTTTGTCTATAATTAAAACCTAAGTTACTCCCTTAATTTCTCATTTGGAAATTTTGCCTAGGAGTCCGTGTCGAGCACCAATGGTGCATTTATTTCGTTACGGAGGAAGTAGTTATGATTTAGTTCCAAAATCAGTTTTGAAACAGTAAGTTTCAACATTCCTTACTTAGTTAATGAAATTATTTTAATTAATTAGATAACCCAACTATATGGGTTTGATGTTAGGATGCCTATGTTAAGGGAGTTTGATCTCATAGTAAGAGGGAATTATATTGATTAACCAAATGAAAGTGATGAGTTATTGATATTTACCTTGCCATTGTTATGAGGTGTATTTTTGGGAAATGGATAATGGAGTTCAGGAGAGCTAACGGATCTACGAGGTTCTCGAAGTATCATATTTCGATCTAAGGAAACGGTTAAGCGGTTAAGGTAACCTTTATGTCCAGCATTAGACTACGTGCCCGTATGTGAAAATGTGAATTTATAATGTGATTATATGAACCTCCATATAACGAATTACGAAATTTATGTTATATACAATATATTAATGATAATACGTAGAGTTGATTGAATATATTATATTATGTAATTCATGATGTATGTAAATTATGAAATCAATGTTGTTGTATTTGAGCTAATTATTAGGATGATATGATAAGTTATTATTTTATTATATGAAATCATGATATTTATTAAAAGGGCATGATATATATGTTGTTATGAGTTCATGCAATTTAAATGATTAATATATGCAATGAATAGTGGTTTATGTATGTTCATGTTATATGTCATTCGAGTAAAATCATGTTTAAAATAAGTTCAAGTAATTTATAGTATATGATCGATCCATGACTCATGCTCACGTAAGTAAAGTATATTTGAATTAATTTATAACGTGAATAAGTGAATAATGTATGAAAGTATGATTTTACGTGACAAGTATGACTTATACGGCTTTATCCATGTTTATATAAAAGTCGAGGTTAATGTGAGTTATTTATCTAATTATTGTTCACATAATTATTTAATGTTTAAGTAAAGAATATCGGTTATGAGTTATGAGATACATGTTTATGTGATTTCGTAAATATATATAATTAATACTTTTATTACAAGACTCAAGACTCATGACTCATGACTCATGTGTATTAAATGAAGTATGTTATTTCATGTTGTTATCCATGAGTTACATGCTTATATGAATTATGAATACGTATGTTTAGTATTTCCATGATAGACTTATGACCTATGATTCTACCTCTGTGACTTATTATAAGTAATCTTAAGTCTGAATCCATGTTCAATATGATATATGAGTTGTTGTTGTCCATTTACAGTTATTATGAAATATGTGAGCTTCTGTAAAGCCAGTGTCTGGGAACATGTTAATAAAGTTATGAAATATTACAAGCGAAATAATATTACGGAATCTTCATAAGTGTCATATGATTATGTGAATGGATTAAGTATGTTACTTTATGAATCATGGGACGACGTCATACTTTATGAATGATGGAACTATGAACGCTTCATAATCCAATGTTACCATGAATGACGAATACTTTTTACGATATGACTTTACTACCTATATAAAGGTAGAGCTGAGCTGAATGATTAAAGTATACGGAATATCACTAATGGATATTAAAAGTTATGAAACATGATAAGTTCAAGTGAAAGAACTGGTTTGTTAGCTGTATATATCCTGACTGATGGTCGTGCACGTACCGAGCTGTATCCTGTTAATCCTGATGAGCACTGGCTCTTATCCTGGGGCACTGGCCCGCTAATGTTATTCCTGATGAGCACTGGCTCTTTTCCTGGGGCACTGGCCCATTGTGGGAGACGTCCCACCCCTGAAATACAGACCAACAACCAGTATGAACCTGATTAAAAAGGAATTATGGATCATTATGGATCACACTGTAATCATAAATGTTTGAATTATATTCCCCATCTGTTTAAAGTCTGAAGTTACGTTTTAATGTGATGGATTTACCCAATGCTCATTAGATATTGTTCATAACACGTGCTTTTACTTAAAGTAATTAACATGGAATGCATGACGTCAGTTTCTTACATGGTTAGCTTTTAAGTTCTACTAGTCTACATATGTTCTTATGAAAGTATGAAAGTGTCTGTTAACATGATTGCATGTATCGTATGAACGTGAGTATTATAGGTCAAGTATGATTTATATGATTATTGTCTTATTTCAAGGGAAAATGATTTACATGTGAAGTATGTATCTGCTTTATCTCCTGGATATATGTGCCTGTAAATGCAAATGTTTTCGAACCAAAACCGTTTTTACGGGCTGGAGTAAAGTTACGAGTTTTTCACTCATTTTGGAATGTTTTCTGTCTTTTCTTGTTTCTCTATTTTTCTTCTGAACGATGCTTAGGTTTGAAAGAAGGATGGAGATGAATCTGGGAAAAGCAAGTGCTTGGGATGGATTTCAAGAAATGAGATGAAGGAAATATTTAAGGTCTTAGTTGTAATTATGAGATAATAAGCTTTTGTAAGAATATTATATTATTGGTGGGCCATAACCCACAGGTTTAAGGAAACGCTTCCGCAAATCTTGTGATTAGTTATAGTTAATGGTGGTTAATTAAGGCACCCGTTTTCGGGGCGTTACAAGAACTCATACCATTCACATGACCAACTTTTTTAGATAACTCAAATGCCATATTACTTGTGCACCTTTTATCATGAGTCTACTCTATATGCGAGGTATTGATTAAAGTTTAAAGACTACATATGAATATTTGATGTACTATTTAGGCCCTGTTGTCTTGGACTAAATAAATGGCAAGTACTTCAATTCTGTTGAACTCTGTTTATTTAAGGAATTTTAGTTTAATTTCATTCCATGCAAAAGATTGTAGCCTTAAGATTCATATGATCTCTTCGTCTCTTCCCTTGTTTAGAACTTGTAAAAAGCTTTGAGATTGTGTTAATTATAAAAGATTTGAGCTTGAACAAATGAATCTAAGCTTGACTCAAGTTTTTAAGACATGAAAAAAAAAAACTTACTCCTAGACTTGACAAAGTTGACCCGCTTCGAGATTTGAAATTGACAACTTGAGATCAACCTGTGACATGAAAAGACACTGACCCAAAACTGATCCGAATAGTATTTATCCTAAAAATCTGTATTTTAATTTATAATTTAAAGTTACAATCTTTTAATTTTTCAAAATTATTGTTGTTCCCTTGTGATTTAGAACTCTCAGAGCAGTTTCCTATTTTGTTTGTCTCGGAAAAAAAGGTAGATTAATTTGTTTTCAAGTGACAATACCCAAATCACATGTTAGATAAAGAAAAAGACAGTCACAATCACTAGAAAATAAACCACAAATAGCCAAATAAATAAGGTTCCATCAAAGAAAACAACACGCTTGAAAAGAATTTGGGAGGGAGAACAAACTAAACTCTAACAATATTTTAATTTGGAAAAATTGACAAGAACAGGCCAAACTATTGGCCATCTTCTATAAACAGGCCAGACTATGGATAATCCATGAACAGTCCCAACTATCACCCCCATCTTCCATAAACAGGCCAGTGACCTGTTAACCTGCTACAACAGGTAAAACTGATTTTTTTTATTTCTCTTTTTCTTTTTAGTTTTAATAACCTTTTTCATTAACTTAAAAAAAACAAAAAAAAAAATCCCTCCCCACCCCAGCCCTGCTAGCCACCCCCCACCCATTCCCGCACCCAAAGCCCATTGCTAACCATCGCTGGCCTTCTCTAGATCTCCGGCGCCGTTTAACGTTCACTCTCTTCGACAAGTTTCCATTTCTCCCCCTCTCTTCTTTTCGCGAGTCTGGGCGACCATTTGCAGATCTACAGATCAAGGAGGGTTGTAATGAGGGTGTTTTTGTGGGTAGAGGTTCGCGATGGAGGATTTCGGTGGTGTTTAGGGTGGTTTCGCTGGTGTCTGGGTGATTTCGCTTGTTCTGGGTGGTTGTGGTGGTGTTTTGGGTGATTTCGATTGTGTTTGGGTGGTTTTGTTGGTGTTTGGGTGGTTTCACGCGTGTTTTGGGTGGTAGTTGTGGTGTTTTGAGTGATTTTGGTGGTGTTTAGGGTGGTTTCGCTGGTGTCTGAGTGGTTTTAATTGTGTTCTGGGTGGTTTTAGTGGTGTTCTGGGCGTGGAGGTGGGTTTGGTGTGGTGGTTATGGAGGTGGGTGGGAATGGGAAGGGGGTGGGGGTGGAGGTTTTTCTGATTACCGCCGACAGAGGGGGATTGGAGGCATGGGTTTTTTTTTAGAGAAAGGTGGTTGGCAGGGAGTGGTGGTGGGGGGAAGGTTTTTTTTTGTTTGTGCGTGAGTGTTCAGGTGGGGGAGAGTGGGGGCAGCTTGGGTGGGCTGCGGGATTGGGTGGGTTGCGGGATTGGGTGTTGGCAGCTCTGTGAGTGAGTGCTGCCGGTGGTCGAGTTCCGGCGAAGATTGAGGGAGAAATGGGGTGAGTGGTGGTGGCGGTGGTGTGTGAATAGGCGGGGGGTGGCTGGCAGGGCTGGGTGGTGGCAGGGCTGGGTTTTTTTTTTTTTTAAAAGTTAATTAAAATGGTTATTAATTTAAAAAGAAAAAGAAAAATAAAAAAAATAAGTTTTACCTGATGTAACAGGTCAACAGGTCACTGGCCTGTTTATGGAAGATGGGGGTAATAGTTGGGACTATTCATGTATTATTCATAGTCTGGCCTGTTTATAGAAGATGGTCAATAGTTTGACCTGTTCTTGTCAATTTTTCCTTTTAATTTTCATATACCTTCGTTCCAAATATTGGCTCGATCACGACCTGAAGCATTGTTGACCGGCCTAATACCCAACCCAAACCCAACCCTGCATAAACTAAACAGGGTCAAACATGTTCCCTTCCTGAAAATCAATCTGACCGAATTGACCTGACCTTGACCTGACCCAAACTCGATCCGATTGCCACTGATACTTACTCCTACTCAATTCGACCTTGCGTTTTTATCACCTTATTCAGGAATGTAATACCATGTCTATGCCTAACCTTAGGTAAATTTGAACTTTTTATCTAACTTATCAAGCAGTAAAATCAATACCATGTTTATGCCTGGTTTCTGGAATTTTGCTGGCATATAAAGCAAAAGA
Source organism: Patellifolia procumbens (assembly GCA_947645195.1). Lineage (NCBI taxonomy): Eukaryota > Viridiplantae > Streptophyta > Magnoliopsida > Caryophyllales > Amaranthaceae > Patellifolia > Patellifolia procumbens. The sequence continues at coordinate 34,654 of CANSGD010000334.1, forward strand.
ACTGGATTTTAGTTGATATATTCATACTAGAATGGAAACATATTAAAAATATAAATCTACGATTAGAATATTACTGCAGTAAGAGAGCCTCAGAACATGAGTGCATGTGACTATGTGAGTGTAAAGACAGAGAATAGAACAAAGAAATTTACAGAGTGGTCCAACATTTCAATACTGCCGTAGGGTCAACTTATATGGTGCTCTGCCCTTGACTATTTAACTAAATATAGATAAGGGCTTGTTTGGCTAGCTAACTGTAGGGACTAAGATTTATTTTGGTGTTTCTTAATATTCCCAATTTATTATTCATATTTTTGTATTATCAAACAAATGTGAATTTATGTTTGTGGGGGGAACAAACCTGCCAAAGGAATTTGGACCTATTGATTGGAAAAACTTGCTATTTTCTGTAACATTATTCAAACTAAGGTCCCATTCTTTTGAATTGAATAAATGGAAATATAATAGTTCGATTTAGAAGATTTAATTCAATTGTGTTTGTCTTCGATCAAAGTTTTTAAGACAATAATTTCAGTTTAGTATAATTCAGTGTCGTTAAGAACAATGCATTTTGGTTCAGATTGATTCAGTCCGAATGAACATGAACAAGGGAGCTGTACTTTGTGGCCTACAGCATATGAACATAGTAAGCTAAAAGTAAAGTGACTTGCACTTGGCTGCAGAGTTTGTTACTCCCAATTCATTCAAGTGGTTCTGAGCTTATTGGGAATGGCTGGGAATGGGATGTGGGAGCCATGAAATTCAGAATTCCTTCCTTCTAATTAATGGTTCATGCATATCAATCATAAAGTATCTTGGAGTTTAAAACTTTGGTAACTTGGGAGAATGGGATTCAATTCCATCTTTATGAAAGGGAATAGAGATAGTAAATATATAATCAATTTTGATTGGTTTTGTAACTATCATTGCTCCTTCTAGTCAAGTACTTAGTAAATTGGACTTGCATAATTTTGACTTCATCTATCTGAAATTATTACAAGTACTTAGTATACAATTTTTATTTATTTATTGTGAGTATTTCTTACCTGAAATTATTGAACTGAACTTAATACACTTGTTTGAACCTAGTTCACCTTAATTATACATTATGTTTACGTTTGGATGTCCCTTATCAACCGTGGTTAGTTTGAGGTAAAGAGAATGTACCGTGCATGGTTCCTAGTTTTTTTTTTGTTTTTTTGGGGTGATACTGTAAAGAAAGAAACGTCAGGTGACCCTTCGCACGAGGTGAACTCTCGATGCATCTGACAAAAGGATGGAATGAAGTGCTGAGTTGGTGTCTAAAGAGATGAAATGGGAGTCTGTGATCAGGTAGCCCACGTTTGCTATGCAGTTTGTTGCCCTGTTTCCTTCTGAAAAGATGTAGTGTATTTCCCAGTGTTGAAAAGTTAGGATGGCCCGAGAGTCGCATATGATGTTTGCAATCTGCCGGGGGGATCAAATGTTTTTGATTGCGTTGATCAATGACTAGTAGTTGTCTCCTTCTATGACAATGACGCTGGGTTGTAAGGTTGCAAGTTGTTGGAGGCCCTGGTGAAGGGCAGTTGCTTCCGCTACCATAATGTTGGTGTTGTCGAGGTTGAGAGCTTGTGTTGCTAGGAGCGCTGCCTGGTGGTCTTGGATGATGTATCCTCCTGCGGCTGGTGGAGGGCAGTACATGGTTTCTAGTTGTATACTTCATAAAACCTGTCGTATATTGATATAATCGCTCTATTTTATTCTTACATCGAGAATAAATGGTCTAGCCACTTTCATCAATTTCAATCAACCAAATATTAGAAGTCGTGCAAACTTTAAAATGACATACAAAATTACAAATAGGGATACAAAGTTCTAAGGAAATTCGAAAATAGAACATAGCACATCCAATACCTTTATCTTACAATAATACTTTTTTTTGTCTTAATCCAAGTCAAGAGCTTACATTTTAGAAAAAATGACATTTTTAAATGAAATGGTTATTTTTTATTTGCACCAAAGAAGGTATTAGCTCGGTAACTCATGTTCGTCGTATGATTGAGTGCGACTATGTGAGTATATATTAAAAATCAAGGATAATATCTCAAGACCTTCACTCAAGAGCGCCGAGCAAGCAAGTTGTATGTATATCAAATTATGTGGGATAAAAAGAATCTCAACAATATCCAAATTATATCAAGAGCTCATTAAAAGCTCATTTGATCCCTATTGTAATTTATAATTAAATTTTTTCCTGAATTAATATGAATGAAAAAGTTGAAAGGAACAAAATCAAGTATACTTTTTATATCTTTAGTGATAAAGTATAAGATTAATCTTGGGCCCTCAACCATCGGTGTATGATTTTGATTGAGTAGTTCCTTGACATGGTATAAAGAGCTAGTGTGACTAGAAAATCACGAGTTCGAATCTCATCCACCCTCTTCTTCCTAAGTAAAATATTTAGCGCCATGTATGAGGAAGACTTGTGTCGCATCCACACTTCAAGCCCAAATGATAGAGTATTAAAACTATTCCTAAGCCTTCAACCATTAGATTAAACTTTTTTGGTTGAGTTGGTTCCTTGACAATGTTAGAATATATGAAAATAATCATATTTTTATTATTCAAATATTGTATATCTTTTAGTTATCTTGTATATCTTTTAGTTAGAGTTCGTTTCCTAAGGTTGTGATATTTTGTAACCTTTCGTATATATCATTAGGTTGTAAACAATTAATGATTTGGGAAAATAATTCTTTCATGGCATCAGAACTTAAGCTTAATTATGTCAAGGCACCATCTCAACCAAAAGTTTAAACTGGCCCTGGATTAATTTTATACTCTTTCATTTAGCCCAATTTATAAACTTCTTATGTTTTTAAACAACCTAATATTTACAACGAGAGATTTCCACAAACCTTATATAAGGTAGTCTTATAATAATTTATTTAATGTTAGGTCTAGTCATTTCCAATCGGAGATGATCAAATGTGGAAATAAGGTGAATTAGAAGTGAAAAAGTTCAATCAAATCTAATAAATTCAGTTTCTATAAATTCAGTTGAAAAGAACACTCCCTTAAAGCATATTATTTTGGGTTGAAAGCATTAGCTTCAATCCAAATCAACCAATTTTGTGCTCTAGTCGAGTGATGGTATAAATACAAGATCGACAATAATGCTTGATTGTTATGTTGAAACGTGGGAATATAAGAGACAATGATGTTAAAACTGCTAAATATGATCAGATTCTTCAATTGGTAGACTGTCAATCTCAGTCTGAATTTTGTCTAAGTAAAAAGAAATTCCTATAATCGTATTGCTGGACCGCTTTTTAGTTCATGACAGCCTAACAACTATGATTAACAATGTGAAAGGTCTAATTGTGTAAAAAGGTATGAATAGTTGATTAACTAACCATATGAATGTGCTGCTAATTTGGGGTTGGAACTTGGCATATGGCCATATGTCCTTAGATTGAGGTGATTTGCCACATACAGAAATTACAGATTGATGTACTTCGTTATAACATCACCTTGAGCATAAACATCAGTTGGAAATTAGTGTAGTAATCTAGTATCTACTCCTTGCAGCATTACACGGCATTACGCTACACTTTTTTGTAACACTTGAGAAAGAGGCATAAAATCCCCTTCCTACCTAATGAATTATGGAATCTTAATTACCTTAGAATGCTGACCTTAAAAATTGGTACACTAATCAAACTGGACAGATTCACTCTCCTCAATGATGAAAAAGCTCAATTTGCTAGGGTATGTTTAAATATTGACATCACTAAGCCAGCTCCTAGGTCAATAACTATTAAGAATGCTCGGGGAATCTCTACTGAATTCTTCTTGACTTATGAGGGGGTGCATATAGTCTGTCCTCTGTGTGGCCTCAATGATCACTAACTGGTCTCTTGCCCTAAAAAACCACCACCATGTTTAGACCTAGTGGTGGCAAAGCTGGAAGCAAGCTCCCTTTCACAGAGCACTAATAAATGTAACCCCTCCAATCCTGAAAATAAATGGCTGTTTGTTAGACCAATTAGAAGAGGAAGACCTAAGACACACAATGCTAAACCATACTCCAAACCTAGCCCTAAGCCAAGACAATTCCCTAATACTATCCACCTCAATTCTGTGCTGTATCCTAACCATGGAAAGGCCACCACTTCTGCTGGAACTGCTGCTCAGTCTAAACAGGTCAAACTGTCAAACACTTTTGAGAAACTTGCTGAGATTCAAAATCTCAACTCTGAAAACATAACTCTTACACCCCCTGCTGCTGCTGCTGCTCCTTTTTCTGCTGAGAATGAGTTTGTTGTTCAAGAGGAGGAGGATGGTATGGATTTAGCTTTTCTACAAGCTATGGGTGTTATTCATCACCACCCAGATTTGGAAATGCTTCCTGCTGTTTCTGAAAACTCAAAGAGGAGAAGAAGGGAGGACTCTCCCTCTTCTTCTACCTCCAACCAAGGATGATCAAGTTCTGCCTGCTGCTTTTTTCTATCTTGGGATTGTGCTGCTCTTGCCTATGTAGCTTTCTTTTGTGTTTTTATTATCTTGAAAAGCTATGTAATTCTGTAGTTTTACTTCCCAAGTTCTTTTTGCCTTTCCCATTATGTACTGTGCTGGTTTGCTTTTTGTGGAATGGGACTGTTTACTTTCTTTGTGACTTGATGTTCCCTTCTGTTTTAAGTTTTATGGTATATTCTAGCTGCCTAATGCTCAGTTCATTCAGTTGCTATGATTATGAGTTATACCCTCCCTATCTGCTCTTCCTCATTTACTTATGCTCTATATTCTAAACTGGTCCACCACCACCTCTTGTTACCAGTATGTAGTTGGACTACAGTTTGGTACTTATGAACTATACCTCAATTGTAGCTTATTAAGCTACTGGTGGGTGCTTTCCAACCCCCTAGTAGCTTTGGTGTTTATTTCTTTAAACAAGTATTGGAGTACTTACCTTTCTTATTGTTGCTATCTCTTGGCTGCCATACTCCTCCAACCCCAGTTTATGTCTAATGTAAACATGGTCCTACCCTTAACATTTGAAAACTTGAAGTTGGGATATATTCCAAACTTGTTGCATATTCCCCCCCTCCATAAGCTTTTAGTGTGTGCTTTGGATATCTCCTACTATCTTAATGAAATATCTTACTTCTTGCAGTGTCCATGGCGTACTAGAAGTTGGTTTCAAGACCACTGTAACCTTCTATTTCGTCATAAAAGGCCAAGCTATGACAATTGTGTTCAGCTACCAGAAGACAATTTCAAGCCCCTGTCTAGGCTTTCTACTTTCATATATCTTTTATGTAAAGTTTTTTATTGCTCATTTGGGTGTAATTTACGAACCGAGTGCTTAGCCACTCGCTATGAACTATGGGCTTGTCCCATACTTGGCTCTACAAAGTCTTCGTTTCAACAACCAAACGAAGTACTTTTAAGAACAACGTTAAAATTTTTTGAACCTTTAAAATCATGAAAATCTTAGCTTGGAATATTCAAGGGGCAAAAAAACCCCAAGCAATAGTGGAACTCATTTTCTTAAAAAATAGATACAAGCCCGACATTTTCTTTATCATGGAAACTATGACAAATAATGCAAATAGTAAAAAAATCCTCAAAGCTCTACACTTCAAAAACACCCTCATTATTGACCCAGTAAATCATTGTGGGGTATTTGGATCTGTTGGAATAATGACAATATTAGTTTAGACAACTATCTTTTACTCGATAGATGTGCACATCTTCATATACACTCTAAAATTACAAAACGAGATATATTAGTCTCTGGAGTCTACCTTCCAACCAAAGAACAAGAAAAAGACTTAGCATGGAATGAATTACTAGATTATCTCAATAGTCAAAAGAAACCAAAGTTAATATTAGGAGATTTTAATGAAATGCTCTCCCCATCCGATAAATCAGGAGGGATGCCGCTCTCTACCTCCCAGCTGCAACGGTTCCCAACATTCCTTGGACAAGCTAGTTGCTTACAAGTCCCAACTCAACAAGATGCCTTCTCATGGAAAAAACATTACGACTCTTACGTTATTTATGAGAAACTTGATAGGGCCATTTGCAACCAAGATTTCATTGACTACTTCCCACACACTAGTGTCAACTATGGCTCTTTCACGGTTTCTGACCATGCACCTTTACTTTGTGACACTTATACAAACCCAGACAGACCCCCCTCTCAGTTTCGATTCCAGCAAGCTTGGGCTTTGGAGCCGGAAGTTGCTAACATCATAACAAAAATATGGAACACTAAACTGAAAGGGTCACGTTTCTTTAGAGTGCAATCTCGTCTTAAAGAAATAAAGAATTGCATCAAAAGTTGGTCAAAAAAGAAGTACCAACATACATCCAACAGACTTATCCAGAATTTAGCCAAGATTCAAGATGTTGAGGAAAGACTATGGAATCAACCTTTCAACCCTATATTGGTTAAACACCTAAAAAGACTAGTCACCCAAAGGGAGAAGATTTTACTTTTCAACCAAACCTATTGGGGATTAAAAACAAAGAAGGAATGGTTATCCCAAGGTGATAGGAACACAAGATTTTTTCATAATAAAATGAAACAAAAAATATCCCTCAATATTATCCTTAGATTAAGGCATGACGATGACATTCGGGTTGATACTATGGAAGGTATCAAGAACCTATTGAAAAATGCTTTCAAGAAAAACTACACCTCCTCAACGACAAGGCCCTCAGCCACAGTCTTCGACATTCTTACTCCCATTGTCTCCAATCAGGATGAACTATAACTTATGGCCAAAGTCTCGGAAGATGAGATCAAAGAAGCATTTTTTGATATGAACCCCCACAAAGCGCCAGGTTCTGATGGTTTTGGCCCTGGGTTCTATCAAAAATATTGGAATATCATCAAGGAAGATATTTGCCTAGCAATAGCAAGTTTCTTTGACCATGGCCATCTCCCTCCTTCCATAAATCACACCATCATCACGCTACTGCCAAAAGTCCCAAATCCAGAAAAGCCAAGCCATTTCAGGCCTATCAGCCTTGTAAACACAATCTACAAGGCCATTTCAAAAATTATTGTCGCACGACTACAACCTATCCTAGTTAAAATCATAAGTCCATACCAGAATGCCTTTACCAAAGGTCGGTCTATTCATGACAACGTTCTATTAGTCCAAGAAATCCTGAATACTTTTAACAAATCAAACAACAAAACGGGGTGGTGCGCCCTTAAGCTGGACATGGAAAAGACATATGACAGGATTGAGTGGAGCTATTTATGGGGGTGTTTGAATAAGCTAGGCTTCCCCCATAAATTGATAGAAATCATCAAGAAATGTGTTACTACAGTCTCTTACTCGGTAAAGGTGAATGGACACACCACATATTGGTTTACTCCAACTAGGGGCCTAAGACAAGGCGATCCCTTGTCTCCTTACCTCTTCATCATTTGCATGGAAGGTTTCATCAAACAACTGAATACTGCTGCAACCATAAGAAATAGTGGTGTAGGTTTCCAGATTAGCCCAAACAACAACAAAATTCCCTGCCTCCTTTTTGCAGATGATAGCCTCCTTTTCTGTAAAGCCACCAAGACTGGATGTACAAATCTCAAGAACATCATTGATACTTTCTGCCAAAGCTCCGGACAATTAGTAAATTTCCATAAATCGGCAATCATCTTCTCAAAGCACGTCCCTAATGCACGCAAAGCTAACTTAGCCAGCCACTTTAACATGACTCCTAAAGCTTGTCTTGGGCGTTATCTGGGCATAAATTTCAGTTCTTTCCGCCCTATCAGGGCTGATTTAGCCCATCTGCTATCCAAAACGGACAAACGGGTCAAATCCTGGGAAGCAGGTTTGTTATCCAAAGCAGGTAGACTTACTCTTATACAAGCGAACCTAGAAGCAATCCCTAACTATGCTTGCTCCGTAACCTTATTACAAGTTAAGACTGCTTCCACCATTGACTCCATTCACAGAAAATTCTTCTGGAATCAAGGACCACAAAAAGAGGGTATTCCCCTCATTGCCTGGGACAAAATATGTACACCTCAAAGCACTGGTGGTCTAGGCCCGAGGAAAACGCTGCCTTTAAACCAGGCCTTCCTAGCAAAGCTCGCTTGGAAGGTGCTTTCTGATCCTTGTAACCTCTGGGCCAACATTGTGCGTCAAAAGTACCTAAAACACCAGTTTTTTTGAATACCTACCAAAACCATCACACTCTTTCATTTGGAGGAAAATAATGGAACAAAGAGATCTCATAAGACGTGGACTCCGCTGGAAAATAGCCAGTGGGTCCAAAATTTTCTTCTGGTTAGACAATTGGCTCACAAACAGGTCACTACTTGAAATCCTACACCCAGACCCTCATGTAGTTGTTTCAACTCTCAAACTTGCGGATTTCATAACCGCGGAAAGAACGTGGAATCTGCAAAAACTTGGAGTCTTCCTTCCAAACAACCTCTTAGCAAAAGTTCGAGGTATCCCTCTCCCAAAGAACTTAGATGAAGATACTCCAATTTGGGGTATGTCCCCCCATGGTGATTTCACAGTCAAATCTGCCAACTGGTTGGCCCACAACATCGATCCTGAAACCCCTAAATGGGAGTTCAGAAGCATCTGGAAGATGCAAATCCCACCTAATCTACAGATTTTCATTTGGCAAACCTTAAATAATGGAATTAGTGTTCGAGAAGTGTTGCACAAGAGACATATACTCCCCTTTCAGAATTGTCCAGCTTGCAACTCCGATAGCCCGGAAACCATTGATCATTTATTCCTGGCCTGTCCAAGCATTTCTACCCTATGGTCACTACCTCAAGTGAAAGCTTGGTTAGCTTGCTCTATTGCTTGTACTAATGTTCAATCACTTTATCGTCAACACTTAAGAGACAAGAGTACAACGAATAAACTCTCTTTCCTTCTTTGGAGTATCTGGAAGGAAAGAAACGATGTTGTTTTCAACAATACCAAAGTAAATATTTATAGGATTTTCCACCGTGCGAGACTTCTCGCTTACGAATGGAGGGTTAGAACTCATTTCGATGTCTTCGCTTTGAACCCTTCCAGTTATGATTCCCCTTTCCCACCATCATTACAAACAACAACAAACCCAAAGCACACAATTCAAGTAGCTTGGATGCCTCCGCCTCTTGGTACCATCAAGCTAAACTTCGACGGTTCCGTAAAGAACGACTCTTCAGCGGCGGGTTTCATCATTAGAGATCATGAAGGAAAAGTTTTAGCGGCAGAGGCTTTCAACTTAGACATATCTTCCGTCATGACTGCAGAAGCAACGGCTCTCCAAAAGGGTGTTCGGAAAGCACTTTCCCTTCCCTATTCAAAGATTCTTATCGAGGGGGACAACCTTCTTGTTATCGACGCAACTAATGGAAAATGCAACACCCCGTGGCAGATTGACAACATCATCGATGACACAAAAATAAACTTACGAGCATTCCAAGAGTACAAAATTCAGCATATCTACCGAGAAGCCAACCAGGCAGCTGACTGGATATCCAATGCGGGTCATCTAGCTGTAGATTCTATTTGTATTACGGATTGGAATGGTTCCAGTTTAGATACAATCCTTTGTAACGATGTGTTAGGAACCACCCTCCAGCGGAGGGTCTCCTAACCATCCTTTTCTTTCTCCTTACCTTTATAAAAAAAATATATTAAAATAAGCGGTATAGAAAAGATTTGTCATGTCTAAATCAAAATTGATCGAAATAGACCATTGCTAATATTTGGGCAAAGCTTAGCTTTTATTAATTAACAATGAAGTGTATATACAAGAGATATCAGGAAGTCCTAACAAACTAGAAAACAATAAAAGATAACATTCCCTAATAAGATAATGCTAAGCTAAAAGATAATAAAAGATAATATCTATCTATCAATTAATATAATTAATATATTCTAAATACTTGGAAAATAGAAACTCAAATTGCCTTGGTAAAAACATATGCAAGTTGATCAGTTGTAGGAACATATGAAGGAACAATAAGACCCCCTGGATAGCATCACGAACAAAATGACAATCCACCTCAACATGCTTAGTACGCTCATGGAAAACTGGATTCTTGACAATATGTAGAGCAGACTGACTGTCATAGAATAGGGGAATGGCTTAGGACGATGTACTCCTAAACTCAAGAGAAGACCCTTGAGCCATTTAAGCTCACAAGTAACATATGCCATAGACCGATACTCAGCCTCAGAGGATGAACGAGAAACTGTATGTTATTTCTTAGTCTTCCAAGAGATGGGAAACGAACAAAGGAACACCAATCATCACGTGAGAGACCGACGAGTAATCGAACATGTTGCCCAGTCAAAGTCGCACCAACCCTGTAAAGACAAGTCAGTGGTGGAACGAAGAATTCCTTGACCCGAACAACCTTTCAAGGAACGAACAATGCGATGAGCGGCATCTAAGTGTGTATGTGTAGGTGCATGCATAAACTGTGAGAGAACATGAACCGCATACGCAAGATCAGGACGAGTCACAGCAAGATAGATCAATCGACCGATAAGGCAGCGATAAGGCTTAGGATCATCAAGTAGAGGGCCATCATCTCGACCAAAATGATGGTTCTGTTCAATGGGTGTTGCCGCGGGCTTGCATCCGAGCAATCCTGTTTCAGACACTATAAACGCATATTTATGTTGACACAAGAAAATTCCTTCAAAGTTACGAGCAACTTCGAGACCCAGAAAATATTTGAGAAGACCAAGATCTTTCATGTGAAAGCAGCGTCCCAAATAATGATTTAAAAGTTTGTAGAGTAGCTGAGCCATTGCCTGATAGAATAAGATCATCTACAAACACTAAAACATTAATTTGCACACCCTGCTTAGTGTATGTAAACGAAGAATAATCAGAGTAGGACTGAGAAAAACCATAGTCCTTAAGAGCGAAAACCAACTTTGCGAACCAACAACGAGGAGCTTGTTTCAAGCCATAGAGAGTTTTGCGAAGGTGGCAAACCATATTGGAAAAGGGTGACCCAAATCCAGGAGGAACTTTCATGTGGACCTCCTCACTCAGGTCACCATGGAGAAAGGCATTGTGAACATCTGTTGTTTATTTAGGAACACTACAAGAGGGGGGGTGAATTTTATGTGTGGGAAATGAACGTACTTTTTGCGGAATTAAAAAACAATGAAAGGAACAAGAGAAAGACACAAGAGATTTTTACGAGGAAAAACTTCCTGGGCCCAACAGGAAGAAACGACCTCGATCACAAGGGATTTTAAACTCAACTCGTTCACTATAATAGGCCAAACACCTTTGTTACAAACCTATTAACTCTCGGGCCACTACTTGAGTTCCTCTACAAACTCAAGTCCCAACAACAGTTCCCTCTAACTGTTGTTCCTCTCGAACTTCAATGGAAGCTCCTTTGTCTTTCTGTTACTTCACTCAAAGCGTCACACTTTATAGGAGTTCACTTAAACCTCTTACCCAAACTCAAACAACAAGAGTTCCTCTCAACTCTTCTCTCAACTCGAAATACAGAATAATATAAGAATATTAAACACTAATGGACCAATGAACTCATATGGTAATGGAAATTGGAACTTTGGTGGTACTGACTCAATATACGTGATACTCAAATTAATACCTTTTTAGATCAATTATCACTTTGTCAGACACACTTGAAACTTAGTTGAAAGTCTTGAAACAACCCTTTTATAACAGTCATTTAGAATGAATATGGTTTTAATCATGGGTTAGTGGAGTAGTGGAGTGAAACCATGTTTGTTCCTTTGCTTGAGGAACCAACAACACTATTCCACTATATGCACGTAATAAATTAAACTTCGGATTAACCATATGATAATGGAGTAGGAGAGTTAAGCCATGCCTGTTCCTAGAGATGGCATATGGGCCGGGCCAGCCCACCCAACCCAATCCGTCTCGGGGGCCTCGTGGGCCAGGCCCGTTTGGCCCGTTACCCAGCCCGTGAAAAAGAAAAACCCGCACCGGGCTCGTTTGTTGTAACCCAGCCCAGTAGTAACCGCCCAACCAACCCGCATCTAACCGCCCACCCAGCCCACCTAGCCCTAACCACCCAGACCATCCAGCCCACCAACCCACCCAGGCCTAACCACCAAGACCACCCAGCCCACCAACCCATTAAGCCCGAACCACCCAGCCCACCAGCCCATTAAGCCCAAACCACCCAGCCCACCAGCCCATTATGCCCGAACCACCCAGCCCACCTGTTACCCGCACAAACCACCCACCCAGCCCAGCCCGCCTGACCCACGTTAACCCCCTAATGAAATCTTCTTTGTATTATAGCGTTAAAGTGTTTTTCTTGTCCAGCCAAACAAATTGAGGGGAATTAGGGGTTTTACATTTATCTTTCTTTTCATTCTTTTGTCATCAACCCATAATCAACTCACTCATTCAGATTAAATTCATCAAATTCTAAATTCTAATTTCTGAAATCATGGCCGAATATGAAAATAAAAAGAAATCTTGCACAATTTTTCCGGCCCAACCCACTAAGCCCACCCAGCCCAACCCAACACACGCAACCAGCCCAGCCCACCCAGCCCATTAACCCACCCAGCCCAAACCACCCAGCCCATTAACCAGCCCACTCAAACCACCCAGCCCAACCCACCCACTAAGCCCACCCAGCCCGCCCAATTAACCGTTTCAGGCCCACCCAAACCGATTGTGGGTCGCCTCCCCAACCCAGCCCACCGACCCACCCAACCCACCTGTTTTCCCGGCCCGCACCGGTTCAAAAATGGCCAGCCCAGCCCGGCCCACCCATTTGCCATCACTACCTGTTCCTATGCTTAAGGAACAAGGCAACACTAACCCACTAATCCCACTAATTAAACACGTTTAACTGAACGCTTATACTGCCAAAGGGATTTCCTAAATTCATGCAATCCATTTAAGTTATTTTTGACTAAGAAAATCAGTTTAAAATAATTAAAATTTTATTTAAATCTTTTTCTAAGAAATAATATCTTAATAAGATTTTCTTTAATTAAAAGATTTTATTTTTGAAAACAATAAATATCTTTTAGAAATATCCAAAATATATTTGAAAATCTTTTCCTAAATTTTCTCCATTGTCAGTTAAATAATTCTAGGCTTGTGAGAAGATTAGCTTGTTCCTTTGTATTAAGATAATGCTTGTTCCTTTGCATAATAAAACATTAGGCGTAATGTGATTTGTTTTCTAAAACAAAATTGCTTGTTCCTTTAGATTAAAACCATTGCTTGTTACAAGTCTGTTCCATTCATAGGAACAGACAAACAATCCATTCATGGGAACAGACAAATACTTCTTTAGTATCTCTTTTTAGACACATGTTTCTTATATCAGTTCCACTAACATAGTTCCATAGGAACAGTTCCAATTCCTTACCATATGACGATCTTTGTTCCTTACATAAGAAACCTAATTACACCCTTATGTAACTAAGCTCGTTTTCTCTTGTAGTTCCCACTCAGGAACTTCATTCTTCTCTTGGAGTTCCAACTCAGGAACTTCACTTATTACCTTCATAAAGCACCATTATATATTCATGAACCTTGCACACATACAACTTATAAACCTTGTTAGTTATTACTTTAGTTTGTCATCATCAAAACCATATAGGGTCAATAATTTCCCCCTTTTTGGTGATGACAAACCAAGGCAAAGTAATATAAAAACTAACATAAATAAAATATAATATAACAATGCAAGATCATGTTAAGTAGAGAATAAACCATAATAAGAACAATAAGTAAGCTACTTTGCCATTATCTTCCCCCTTTTGACATCATCAAAAAGCGTATTACTTTTCAAGAATCCATGATCAATCTTCCAGACTTATAATGCCACCACACCACCAAAAAAATATAATTAATGGTCATACATGAGTTTAAGATTTTTCAATTTGCTCAAACATCAATCTAGTAATATTAGCCATCCTCATGCACATGTTAATCAATTAGTCAAAGAAGTTAAATCATATTAAACATAAACCACCACTATTACCAAAGTGCAATCCATATAAAAGCAAACAAATCAAATGTCCAATAAAATTTAAACAGAAGATCAAAGGCTCACTTTATGAAGGAACGGTTGAAATAGGCTAAGTGGCAAAAATATATATGAATAGGTCACTTGTTCCTCCACCATTACCTTTCCTAAACTTCCAGTTCCCTTGTGATTTGCCTTTGAAAAACGCTCGTTCCTTTCAAGTAACATGTAGTTCCTTACTTCTTTTTCAATACTTTGAATAAAATTTTGCTGTTTGTTCCTTATTTTGTGTTTCAAGGAAATAACTAATTCCTTTTGTTTACTTTAGATTTGATACTAAAGGAACACACTTGGGACTACTAGAACCCATGTTTTTTTTTGACAGCTTTGTTGAAGTAGGAACTTGAACATTTTTGGAACTTTTTCTCTTCTATTACTCCCTCTCACACATCTCTCCTTTTATTCTCCTATTTTTTTCTCATTTTTTTTCTTCTTCTTTGTCTCCCTCAAACTCTCCTTTTTCGTCTCCATATCACCTTATTCTCCCTCAAGCTTTTCCTTTTCTTTTCTTTGTTCCCCCTCAATTGTTGCATCATCATCAATATTCAAAGTGATAGTGGAGGAACACAAACCGAAAGATTTGGAATTATGGTAAATTGGTTAGAAAAGAAAAAGTATATATATAAATGTGCTATGAAATTATTTTGGAGGAATTTATGAGATTTTGAAATATATATGGTAGAATAAAAGATGAGAATTTAGGGAATGATATAACTTATGTGAAAAAAATTGGACATTCATACGTAATGCACTTGATTCATGTGGAATGTATAACATATGAGTTCCTTAGATGAAAGGAACTACATTTTTTACTTCTTCTTCCTCTTGACTAACAATTAGCAATATGGACAATAAGGGGAATATTACAAAGACATCAGTGAGTCATCTTTTATATTTTAACTCATGAATATGCATAAAACATAGAAACAATTATGGTGACACACATTCATATGGAAGACATCTCACAAAACTTCTACATATAAACGCTAGATGAAATTAACATTTAGAGGAAAACAAGACATCATAACTTACGTAACAAAATCATCTCTACATTTTGTTTAAGCCTTTTAAGTGAGAGAAATTTGAATACTTCACTAGATAAATGCAAGGAACAACGGGTGCCATACATTGTTCCCCCTCACTAAGGCATCCATAATTTCTAGTTATTAAAACTAGGAACCCCACTTTGTTTAGGTTCCATATTACGACAAATATTAAGCTTTTTAATACATAACTCAGTTTTAAACTCAAAGTCATATTCGGCCATTAGACATAACTGAGCAGTTCCTTCATCCGAAAGTTCCTCTTCGGATTCAGACTCTTGTTCCCATGAGGGACACTCCTTAATGTAGTGATCTAATCTACCACATTTATAACAACCAGGTACAAATTTAGAATTAGAAGACTTTTTACCTTTGTTTTTGTTCAATTTCAGATTTTTGTACATCTGATATATCGATATCTTATAGAGTTTTTCCCTTTCTTTACAAGCTAAATTGTGCTATATTGATGCTCTTAGGAGCTATTTATGCTAACTATTTCGATATAGTTGTGGTTTGTGTGTTCTTTATCATTAAACTCCCTATTTACTTGATGTTTTGAGCACCACGCTATAGCGGGAAGTTATGAGGCATATTTGAGGTCTCAAGATGGTATTTGGACCCCATTATGAAGAAGTAAGTGTGCAAAGACTTGGCGTCTGAAGCCAAGCAAAGCAAGGCAAGAAGAAGACTCGCCCGATCGGGTCGGGCAACAATTGCCCGATCGGGTACGAGTGAGGAAGCTGAAGTTCAGGTTTCCCGCCCGATCGGGCGGCCTTGCCCGATCACATCGGGCGGAGCAATACTTAGCCATTTTTGCCGTTTTTATGAGAGCTGAAGAAGACATACACCCGATGGCATCGGGTGGACTTGCCCGATCGGGTGCTGGGGTTGCGGCCCCGATCGGGTGGAATCTGCCCGATCCCATCGGGTGAAGCCTTTTTTGTGTGCTGCTGGAGACTTGTTCCCAGGCCCGATAGGGCGGCCATTTGCCCGATCGGGTGGATGACACGGGGATGCGATTTTCGTTATTTTCCCCACTCTATCTTATTGTTTTCTTAGGACCTATAAATACTTTTTTAGGTTATTTTTATTGGTATCTTTCATATTGTTAAAAACTTAGAGAGCTCTTAGCCTAGTTTATCATTGCTTTCGATTGTAGAAGAGATTCAAGTACAATTTCAATTCAATTAAAGTTTCCGCTTTCCGTTAATTTGGTAATCGTCTTGCTTATTGCTTTATTCCTTTATATCAATTACTTTAGTTCAATCGCTTATTTCTCAATTAGTTCATGATGCAATTCTTAGGGTTTTCAATTAGTTTTGTTATTGCCAATTCGATCATGTCTGAGTAGTTCTCTTTCTAGGGTGTTAGATAGGGAAGCCATGTCTATACCATGATTGCTATTTAGACTTCTATTGATTTCTAGGGCTTGATTAGAGTGATTGTGGTGTGGTTTGTTCTTAATTAGTGATTAATGTTAGTGGCCAATTTCATTGATTGCTTGTGGTTAATAGTTGTTTGCACAGATCCGTCTTACGACTAGAGGCCTAGGACACATCAGTAGTTCTGATTACGTTAGTGAACATGCGGCGTATGTTGAACTATGAGCGTTGAGTCTTAACCATAGCTCAACACATGCTCTAATCCCTCGACTCTTGACCTAGGTTTCGATAGTTGTTGACCTTGTTTGATTGGTATAAGCATGGTGGACCGACCTAATACCCTAGGCTTTTATTCCATAGTTAAATCCTCGACTTAATTCGTATTATTTAGCTTACTCATTAGTTCAATTAATTCTCCATATTTTCATCTGTAGTAGTTAGTTAATTGAATATTAATATAGAAACTCTGTCTCCCTGCGGATTCGACCCTGCTACCACTGACTACCTTAGTTAGAGGACCGTAGGTTTATTTTTGATTAGATGACACGACTAAAACCTATCAAATTTTGGCGCCGTTGCCGAGGAGACGGCTACTTTTCTAGTTTTTATTCGATTAATTAGCGTACTTCTCTTTGCCTCATTGGAACCTCCCGTTCCAATCGAGGCCGTTCTTACGGTTATCTTGTCGTTTTCTCTTATATGTCCAGGTATCAAAAGAAAACTCACATTATTCCTCGAGATCCTGACACAGAAGCAATACTTCGGGATCTTAGAGCAGAATTTGACCAAGAGAAGCCAGTTTCAGAGATTTCTACATTACCAATGGCGAAGTCACTGAAATCTTATGGGGTGCCTAATCCTGAAGGCATACCCACAGGTCCACCGATGCCCACTATTGCTGCGAATAATTTTGAAATCAAACCTGCACTAATTAATATGGTGCAACAGAATCAGTTTAGTGGGCATCCTTCTGAAGATCCGGCCAACCATCTGCAGAGATTCCAACAACTCTGTAGGATTGTTAAACATCAAGGAGTCACACCTGAGCAGCTGAAGGTTATGTTATTTGA
Source organism: Patellifolia procumbens (assembly GCA_947645195.1). Taxonomy (NCBI): domain Eukaryota; kingdom Viridiplantae; phylum Streptophyta; class Magnoliopsida; order Caryophyllales; family Amaranthaceae; genus Patellifolia; species Patellifolia procumbens. The sequence goes on from CANSGD010000334.1 coordinate 52,202, forward strand.
GCTCTCACTCAGAGACAAGGCTCAGAGGTGGTTCAGCGATATCACTGAGACAGAATGGCCGGCGATTTCTGCTGCATTTCTACATGAGTATTACCCTCCCACAAAAACAGCAGAAATCAGGAACAAGTTGGCTACGTTTTCCCAAGAGCTAGATGAGACATTGAGGGAAGCGTGGACTAGATTCAGAGACCTACAGAGGGAATGTCCACATCATAATATGGACAAGTGGTTTCTGACGCAGACTTTTTATAATGGTCTGCAGCCTCAGACGAAGAGTACTGTTGATTCGTCTGCAGGAGGAGTCTTTTTAGACAAGGCAGTTGATGAGGGTTATGACTTCCTAGCAAATCTTGCAGCCAATGACCATTCATCATCTAGGAGTGTGACTAAGAAGGTACTTGAAGTTGATGCTATTTCAATGCTTACATCTCAGATGGCGCAACTCACTCAGCAGCTAATGAAGTCCTCTAGTTCAACACCTCCGCCTATGAGCATCAACGCTATGTCAGCAGTTGCACCCATCACCTCTTCTTACTGCGAGGTGTGTGGTATTCAGGGTCATTTCAGCCATGATTGTCAGTTCAGTCAGAATCAGATGGAGCAGGCTAATGCTTTTCAGCAAAGACAACCTAACAACCCCTACTCCAACACATTCAATCCTGGTTGGAAAGACAACCCACTTCTTTCCTATAGAAATAACAACGTTCAGAACCCACAGCCACAAAATTCCTACCATCCCCCACAAAATTCCTATCAACCTTCACATAACAACCCAAAACCCAACTACTACCACAACTAAGGGAATTCTCACAATCCCCCTGGTTTCCAAAGACCTGCCCATCAAAATTCTCAGCCAGCACCACAAAATGCAACCTCACAAGAGCCTAGCACTTCTGAACTAATGAAACTAGTATTGTCTATGCAAAAGACAAATTAGGAGGCACAGAAAACTCAAGAGCGACAGTTGTTGGCTATGCAGAAAGCCAATGAGGAAACACAGAAATCCCAAGAGAAGCACATAAAACTTCTCGAGACTCAGATTGCTCAGTTGGCAGAAACTAATGCTCAGAGGCAGCAGGGACAGTTGCCGGGGCAACCTATACATAGGGAGCAAGCGAATGCCGTTACTCTTCGTAGTGGCACTGCTTATACTGCTCCTCCTATGCCCGTTGATGATGATACTGTCCCTAGCAAGGAGAAGGAGGTAGTAGAGAAGGAATTGGAGAAGAATTCGACATCTGATGTCGAAGTGTCTGAAACAGCTGAACAGGCAGAAAAGAAGAAGGAGAAGGAGAAGGTTGCTGATACACCTTTTACACCAAGGTTGCCTTTTCCTCATCGCATGTAAAAGTCCAAAGTGGATCAGTAACTTAGTAAGTTCTTGGCTATGGTCAATAACCTTGAGGTAACGGTCCCTTTCACTGAACTAATTTCTCAAGTGCCTGTCTATGCTAAGTTTTTGAAGGAGATGATCACAAAAAAGAGAGATTTTGGCGGGGTAGATAGAGTCGCACTCACTGAAGAGTGTAGTGCCGTTTTGCAAAACAAATCCCCACCAAAATTGAAAGATCCGGGTAACTTTTCCATCCCTTGTCATGTAGGTGCACTTTTTATTGATAAAGCTTTATGTGATTTAGGTGCATCTGTGTCTGTCATGCCTTTGTCTGTCTGTAATAAACTGAATATGGGATCACTTAAGTGCACTCAAATTACTTTGTAGATGGCTGATCGTTCTATAAAATACCCTCTAGGTGTTTTAGAAGACGTCCCTGTTAGGGTGGGAAAGTTTTACATTCCTGTGGATTTTGTTGTACTGGATATGGAGGAGGATGCCCAAATTCCTATTATTTTGGGCAGACCATTTTTGTGCACTGCAGGTGCTGTTATTGATGTCAAGTCAGGATCTTTGACTTTAAGTGTTGGTGATGATACTGTCACTTTTAAACTAACAATTGCTATAAAGTCTCCTATGCTTGAAGAATCTTGTTGCAGGATAGATGTGGTAGACAAAGCTGTGATGTCTGCATTTCAGCAGATACGTGATGCTGACCCATTGGAGGTAGCATTGACAGAGAGTGACTCCTTAGGCATTGATACTGATGTTGATGCCTGTCTTGCTGATTTAGAGGGTCATGGAGCTGAACAGAAACAGGAAACTGTGATACTTGAAAGTGTATGCTCCAGTTCTACTCCTCAGGTAACTAAGGTAGAACTCAAACCACTTCCCTCTCATTTGAAGTATGCATTTTTAGATGATAAGGAAGAATGTCCTGTGATTGTCAGTACTAAACTCACAGATAGCCAATTACAAAGCTTGCTTGCTGTGCTTCGTATCCACAAGAAGGCTATTGGGTATAGTATTGATGATCTAAAGGGCATTAGTCCTGATTTTTGTATGCATCGTATTAATCTTGAAGAGGATCACCACCCTTGCATTCAACCTCAGAGACGTTTGAATCCTAACATGTAAGAGGTGGTGAAGAAAGAGATCATGAAACTGTTAGATGCAGGGATCATTTATCCCCATTGCTGATTCGAAGTGGGTCAGTCCTGTGCAAGTGGTTCCCAAGAGGGGGGGACCACTGTTGTAGAAAATGAGAAAGGTGATTTAATTCCCACTAGGACTGTGACAGGGTGGCGTATGTGCATTGATTATCGTAGACTTAATAATGCCACCCTGAAGGACCATTTCCCCCTCCCTTTTATTGATCAGATGTTGGAAAGGCTAGCCAAACATAGCTATTTCTGTTACCTAGATGGATATTCTGGTTTTTTCCAAATCCCCATCCATCCAGATGATCAGGAAAATACTACGTTTACATGTCCTTATGGCACCTTCGCATATCGTAGGATGCCATTTGGATTGTGTAACGCTCCCGCTACTTTTCAACGCTGCATGATGGCCATATTCTCTGATTTTATTGAAAATATCATGGAAGTGTTTATGGATGATTTCAGTGTTTATGATTCTGATTTTGATGTTTGCCTGCATAATTTGTCCAAAGTGCTTAAAAGATGTGTTGAGGCAAACCTCGTGCTTAATTGGGAAAAATGTCACTTCATGGTGAATGAAGGTGTCGTTTTAGGTCACTTGATTTCTGAGCGTGGCATCCAAGTGGATAGAGCAAAGATTGAGGTGATTGAGAAACTTCCCCCTCCAATGAATGTCAAAGGAGTGAGGAGTTTTCTTGGTCATGCGGGGTTTTATCGCAGGTTTATCAAAGACTTTTCAAAAATTGCGAAACCCCTCACTCAATTGTTGCTAAAGGGTGCCACATTCGATTTTACTGATGAGTGTTTGGAGTCTTTTGACAGGATAAAGACAGCTTTGATCACTGCTCCTATTATACAACCTCCAGATTGGAATCTCCCTTTCGAGATCATGTGTGATGCTAGTGATTATGCGATAGGGGCAGTACTTGGTCAGTGGAAGGATAAGCTACTCCATGTGATTCACTATGCTAGCAAAACCTTGGATCCAGCCCAGGTTAATTATGCTACGACAGAGAAGGAGTTGCTAGCCATAGTCTATGCATTGGATAAGTTTCGAACCTATCTTATAGGTTCGAAGGTTATAGTACACACTGATCATGCTGCTTTGAAGTACTTGATGGCTAAGAAGGAGGCCAAACCTAGGCTCATCAGGTGGATTCTTTTGCTGCAAGAATTCGACTTGGAAATCAAAGATAAGAAGGGAGCTGAGAATGTGGTCGCCGACCACCTTTCTAGGTTGAGGTTTGGATCCCCTTCTGACCCTCCTATAGATGACTCTTTTCCTGATGATCATTTGTTTTCTGTGTCCTCTAAAACTCCTTGGTATGCTGACTTTGCTAACTTCTGTGTTAGTGGTTCTCATCCTCCCAATCTTACATATCAGCAGCGCAAAAAGTTTTATCATGATGCTAGAATGTATTTTTGGGAGGATCCTTTCCTATATAAGAAGTGCTCCGACGGGATGTTTCGTCGTTGCATTCCTGATTGAGAAATAGAGGGTGTTTTGCTACATTGTCATAGTATGCCTTCTAGTGGTCATCTCGGTTCCCAAGCAACTGGTTTTAGAGTCTTACATAGTGTTTTCTATTGGCCTTCGATTTTTAAAGATGCCCGTGCCTTTTGTTTGTCTTGTGATGCTTGTCAAAGGACGGGCAATATTTCAAAAAGGCAAGAGATGCCACAGAGTGGGATTTTAGAGGTCGAACCTTTTGATGTATGGGGGATTGATTTTATGGGACCCTTTCCTACTTCTTGTGGGAATAGGTATATTCTAGTGGCCGTCGACTATGTGACTAAATGGGTAGAAGCTATAGCATCACCAACCAATGATTCTAAGGTTGTGATGAAGATGTTTAAAAAGATAATCTTTCCCCGTTTTGGTGTCCCCCGTGTTGTAATCAGTGATGGTGGCTCTCACTTTCATAAGAGCACCTTCAAGACCCTATTGACAAAACATGGAGTCACCCACAAAGTCGGACTTGCCTATCACCTTCAAAGTAGTGGCCAAGTAGAAGTGTCTAATAGGCAAATTAAGAGAATCCTTGAAAAAGTGGTCACTAAAGCTAGAAAGGATTGGTCATTGAAACTTGATGATACTCTTTGGGCGCTCCGCACTGCTTTTAAGACTCCTTTGGGTACCACACCCTATCGACTGGTTTATGGCAAAGCTTGTCATCTACCAGTTGAGATGGAGTATCTTTCTGCGTGGGCGGTCAAAGAGATTAACCTTGATTTGACAGCTGCAGGTGAAGCACGACTTCTTCAACTCAATGAGTTGGATGAGCTCCGTTTGGATGCTTATGAAAATCACAGGCTCTATAAAGAGCAAACGAAGAAGTTGCATGATAAGATGATAGGGAAAAGAGAATTCAAGGTTGGCGACAAGGTCCTATTGTTCAATTTCAGGTTGAGACTGTTTCCTGGAAAGCTCAAATCTCGATGGTCTGGACCATTCGAGGTGACAGAAGTGAAGGCACATGGTGCCATCGAGGTTGCGAACCACAACGGAGAGAAGTTTAAGGCAAATGGACAGCGTCTGAAGCTGTACCATGAAGGTGCCTTGGTTGGTTGTGTGGAGGAAATCCGCTTTGATTCCTCCCCACTTGATTCATCTCCCTAGAAAGGTAATATGGTCGTGCGGGACCTTCATAAACCAGCGCTTTGCGGGAGGCAACCCGTATCTCTTAGTTAGATCTTCTTTTCATTTGTTTCGTAGTTTATAGCATGTGAGAGAGCGTGAGGGTATTAATGTGTTCCTAGATCTTGTATGCTTTGATGCGCAGATATGCTGTTTGAAGAGAAACTTGAGCCTTACTTGCCCCAAATTTGCAAAAAGGCGAGCTACTTACTGAACAGTAGCTCGCCCGATCAGATCGGGTGGAAGATGCCCGATCGGGTGAGCGGAAAATAACATAGAGGAAGAAAAGAAAGGACGCTCGATGCTATCGGGCAAGGTTTGCCCGATCGGGTGCGCAACCCTAGCACCCGATCAAAAATACCTTGCCCGATCGGGTGGAAGATCGGGTGAACGCGTAAAAGTCAAGAAAAAAATCAGTCAAAAAGGTATACCACCCGACGCCATCGGGCAACCGACGCCCGATCGGGCGCGAGACTTGAGCACCCGATGAGAAATTAGGCAGCCGATCGGGCGAAAGTTTTTTTCCCAACTACAAAAAATTGAATTCCGCCCGATCGGGCGGCCATGTACCCGATCGGGCCTGCGACCATCTAACCTCCTTTTACACGGATTACACCCCTTTTCTCACCATTCATTCCTCATCCTTTCAATCAACTCTCTCTCTCTCTTCACTCATCTTCAACCTCCAAACCCCTAACCTCCATTAAAACTCTATTTTTCCTCCTCAAAACTTCATCCCTTCTCCTCCAAACTTCATAAAAACCCTTCCTTTCCTCCTTTCACCCTCCATCTCACAAAATCTCATTCACCAAAATCATCTTTCCTCTCCCATCTCTTCCCACATTCACCTTAAACCCCATCTTTGTTTTACAAGAGGTTACAAGGCTCATTTTCTACCATGGCAAGCAAATTCCGAAGGCTTATTCGAGGTGAAGGCTCGCGATCTAGGCGAGAGGCAACACCACAACCACCACCACCACCACAAGTTCTGCGGGATCCTCAATACCCGGAAATCATTTTCCGGGACGATGAACATCGCGAGAAATTCTTGCGATTCAAAAAACGTGAGGTACTTCCTACCCGATTTCTAGATGTTGAGCTTTTGTCTAAACTTGGTTTAACTGATGATTTTAAGGATTTCATGAAAGTTCTAGGCATGGAGGCGCTTTATAATGTACATGTTAACACTTATCCTCCTCTAGTCTATGAATTTTTTAGTAGTTTTAGTTTGATAAAGCCCAGGGCCGGTCCGGTCACCCATGTTCACTTTAGACTTTTAAACCAAGAGCACTCCCTTAGCCTTAGGGAATTTGCGGGGGTTCTTAGGTTACAGGTACGGGGTGACTACTACCCACCCGACCACTTTAGGATGGCCGATACTTATGTTATGCTGACTGGGGACCCTACGCCCTTTGACATCCAGCACTGTCATTGGGCGAACTTCCATCACCCTATTTTTAGCATTTGGATACGGTTCATGGCCCAGACTCTGTTGGGACGGGTTGAGGGTCACTTGGTCCGGGGGGCCGAGCTAGTTGCTATAGCTAGCTATATTGCTAAGGCTCTAGGGAGCCATTTCAGTACAACTTGGCTCACCATACCGCTATCCAGTTCGAGCGTATCTCGAACTCGCTCCCTAAGCCAAGGGAAGACGGTAGTTGGACCTCTAGGAGGATAGTTAACGGGGGGTTGATCACATTGTTTGCCCGGCAAATTGCCGGCTTTGACGAGACTCAGCGTACCCCCGTCCTAGGCCCTACCCTCATTGACCTCACCTATCTCAACACCCTCAAAGTCCTGAACCGCCTGCCTGACCATAGATTTCAGTGGGTGATTAAGTCCAACTAATCCCTCATTCTGCCCGACTCTAGGGCCCGACTACGGCCTCGTCAGGCCAACTACTTACTGCCTATAGAGGGAGTCGACCTAGTTGTCCCTGACCCCAGAGCCCCCTCGCCGTTCTTACCATAGGCGGCATACGCCGATTTTAGACGAGGGCGCCTCCACTTCTGCTCCCCCTCCCCTCCCCCTCACACGGACTCATTTGACTTTACCTCTATGATGTCGACCCTAGGTCGCATAGAGACGGGGATGGGTAGAATGGAAGGGCTGATCAACGCGAACACCACCACCCTCGCGGGCTATGGAACTCGTATCGATCAGCTCTATACCCGTATAGACCAGATGGGGGGGCGGATGGACACCTTGGCTAACGACCAGCACTACGCCCTCTATCCTCTCTATGACGACTATTGTAGGCGTGGCATTATTGAGCAGACTGCTCAGCACCCCTCGTGGTACCATTGGAACCCGAGTTATGGCCAGCCTACCGGTCAGGACGATGACATGGCAGAGGATGAGGAGGATGAGCCTGCTCGTCAGTCAGTCTCTTTAGGAGACTTTGGCCTAGGTCCTAGTGGTTTTGGAGGTGGTTTTGATGCAGGTCCTAGTGGATTTGGTGGTGGGATGAGTGGTCCCTCCGGTGGTGGTTTTACCGATGGTGGTGGTAATTCTAGTGGTGGTTTCTTCAGTGACCCCACTAATGATGATATGGGCGGCTGATGCCCTTGTTCTCTCCTCTCCCTCGTTGCAATGAGGACATTGCCTCGTTCAGCTCGGGGGAGAATCTCTCACTGTGAGTATAGTTTATTGCTTTCTAGTATAGTTTACTGCTTTTTAGAGTAGTTTAAAGCTTTGATAGTTTAGTTTACAGCTTTAAGAAAAATTGAAAAGTTTGAAAAAAAATATGTTTGATCATGAGTGGTTTGATTGCCTCCCTGTGCCCCTTGTTGTGCTTTATTGAGAATGATTTGACTTTGTTTTCTGGATAGCTGGGCATTTGTGATTATGAGGCTTTGATTTGATGTTCGACTACTTTGATTTCGAGCAATTTTTGACTATGATATACTACTTTGTGCTGCATACCTGATTTGGTTAGACTGTGAGGCCTTTTTCTAGCCTATTGGATTCATACTTTTATCCAGTCTATATTTTTGGTGTGATAGTTCCTCTCTAGGGGATCGATCTTGACTTTGACTTCGTACTCATTTGATGTTTGGTGACTTGTTACACTTGCTATGATAGAGGCGTTCTTTTGACTTATTCTTGAGCCCCAGAGTTAGTTTTTGATACATTTTTATCCTCCTTAGCCCCGCTGAGCCTAATGACCTTGTTTCATGTTACTTAAACCCTTATTATAAGCCCATGGCCTTTGTTTCGATATTATTCCCAAGCCTAGCTTGGGGGAGCTTTGTGTATGGGTTGAGAGTGAAGTTGGTTTCATGGTTTGGTTTGATTGTTGAGGAATCAAAAGTGTATTTGTTGTGGCTTAATTATTAGAAAAAGAAAATAAAAGGCAAAATTAGAGTTGCGTGAATGAAGTTCAAAAAAATGAAAGAAAAAAATGAAATAAAAGTTCAAAAGAATTCAAAGTTCTTTCATTCACGCACGTTCATAAATAAAGTTTCATGTCATTGCCTAAAACTTGGGTTTGTTGTGCATATTCATTGAATTTGGAGAATTGGTTTATTTTTCATGGTTTTATGGTGTTGATTGGGAGTTGCTTAGGCCACCTAAGGCCTTGTTCGAGTGTTCATGCTCCCCCTTTCTTGGTTTTTCCACCACATTACCCAAAAGTATCCCTACCTCTTACCTAAGCCCCATTACAACCCGGAAAAGTCCTCTTGAGCTTGTGCCTACAATGTCTACTAGATTGATTTTGGTCAGTTTGTCAAAGTTAAAGAGTACGTCTGCTAGTTAAGTCGACTTGATTAGGATGAGCGACATTTTACCTTCTTAAACACAGGGACATTTATGGTCGGGTCGGTGAGTGTTCGGGCACATTCTTTGCCTGCCACAAAATTGAGAGGAGTGACACCCTTTGTGAGCACCTTTTCAGGATTTGTATGCCTAGTAGTCACTTGAACTTGATGAATTGCTTGAATGATTGATGGTTGGAAGGATTTGATTTGCCGAACTTGAATTATGCCTGCTTGAACGATTCTTAGTCTTGAAAATGTTTTTTTAAGCTTGAATTGTTTTATTTATGGGGTGAGGCAATCTTTTCCACGATCATGCGCTATTTGCTTGAGGACAAGCAAAGGTTTAGCTTGGGGGAATTTGATATATCGATATCTTATAGAGTTTTTCCCTTTCTTTACAAGCTAAATTGTGCTATATTGATGCTCTTAGGAGCTATTTATGCTAACTATTTCGATATAGTTGTGGTTTGTGTGTTCTATATCATTTTGCAGGTTTTAGGGAAAAACTCCCTATTTACTTGATGTTTTGAGCACCACGCTATAGCGGGAAGTTATGAGGCATCTTTGAGGTCTCAAGATGGTATTTGGACCCCATTATGAAGAAGTAAGTGTGCAAAGACTTGGCGTCTGAAGCCAAGCAAAGCAAGGCAAGAAGAAGACTCGCCCGATCGGGTCGGGCAACAATTGCCCCATCGGGTACGAGTGAGGAAGCTGAAGTTCAGGTTTCCCGCCCGATCGGGCGGCCTCGCGGGCCCGATCACATCGGGCGGAGCAATACTTAGCCATTTTTGCCGTTTTTATGAGAGCTGAAGAAGACATACACCCGATGGCATCGGGTGGACTTGCCCGATCGGGTGCTGGGGTTGCGGCCCCGATCGGGTGGAATCTGCGTGATCCCATCGGGTGAAGCCTTTTTTGTGTACTGCTGGAGACTTGTTCCCAGGCCCGATAGGGCGGCCATTTGCCCGATCGGGTGGATGACACGGGGATGCGATTTTCGTTATTTTCCCCACTCTATCTTATTGTTTTCTTAGGACCTATAAATACTTTTTTAGGTTATTTTTATTGGTATCTTTCATATTGTTAAAAACTTAGAGAGCTCTTAGCCTAGTTTATCATTGCTTTCGATTGTAGAAGAGATTCAAGTACAATTTCAATTCAATTAAAGTTTCCGCTTTCCGTCAATTTGGTAATCGTCTTGCTTATTGCTTTATTCCTTTATCTCAATTACTTTAGTTCAATCGCTTATTTCTCAATTAGTTCATGATGCAATTCTTAGGGTTTTCAATTAGTTTTGTTATTGCCAATTCGATCATGTCTGAGTAGTTCTCTTTCTAGGGTGTTAGATAGGGAAGCCATGTTTATACCATAATTGCTATTTAGACTTCTATTGATTTCTAGGGCTTGATTAGAGTGATTGTGGTGTGGTTTGTTCTTAATTAGTGATTAATGTTAGTGGCCAATTTCATTGATTGCTTGTGGTTAATAGTTGTTTGCACAGATCCGTCTTACGACTAGAGGCCTAGGACACATCAGTAGTTCTGATTACGTTAGTGAACATGCGGCGTATGTTGAACTATGAGCGTTGAGTCTTAACCATAGCTCAACACATGCTCTAATCCCTCGACTCTTGACCTAGGTTCCGATAGTTGTTGACCTTGTTTGATTGGTATAAGCATGGTGGACCGACCTAATACCCTAGGCTTTTATTCCATAGTTAAATCCTCGACTTAATTCGTATTATTTAGCTTACTCATTAGTTCAGTTAATTCTCCATATTTTCATCTGTAGTAGTTAGTTAATTGAATATTAATATAGAAACTCTGTCTCCCTGCGGATTCGACCCTGCTACCACTGACTACCTTAGTTAGAGGACCGTAGGTTTATTTTTGATTAGGTGACACGACGAAAACCTATCAACATCCTCTTGAACTTTTGAACAAGCTTCATAGTTTCTTCTACATCAAAGTCTTCATATTCTTCTTCTTCTTCCTCGTTATTAGCTTTTAGAGCAAGTGCCCGATTTGTAAAACTTTCACCATAATGAGTTCCTAAATGGAGTTTCTCAGAGAGCAGTAACTTTGATTAAAATTTTGCGTACTTGTTCCACAGATGAAATATACTTTCCAAGAGACTCTAACTCGTTAACAATGTTAGAAAATCGATTAAGCATGTCACGCATAGCCTCATATGGTTTCATTGAAAAGAGTTCATATTTATTCATTAGTAAATCAATTTTAGACCTTTTAACCTCGCTTGTTCCTTCGTGAGTGACTACAAGTAAATCCCATATTTGTTTAGCGGTTTTGCACCCCATGACACGATTGTATTAATGAGGTCCAAGACCACAATATAATAATTGAATAGCTTTAGCATTAATTTCTAATTTCTTATAGTCAATTGAATCAAAATCACATATTGGGTTTAGGAACTACCTCGTTCTAAAAATTTTGGTGGTGATTTCGAAATCTCCAACCTCTATGATTTCCCATACCTGATAATTATATGCCTTGATGAAGATCTCCATCCGATTCTTCCAGTATGTGAAGAATTTCCCATTAAATATTGGCGGTCTTAATGTTGAGTAACCTTCTTCGAGCTTTTCAATAGTGTTCATGTTCTTTAGGATCTTTTTCTCAATAGGGTTTCCTACGTTTTTGTGAGATCCGGCACTGATACCAATTGTTGTTTATTTAAGAACACTACAAGAGGGGGGGTGAATTGTATGTGTGGGAAATGAACGTACTTTTTGCGGAATTAAAAAACAATGAAAGGAACAAGAGAAAGACACAAGAGATTTTTACGAGGAAAAACTTCCTGGGCCCAACAGGAAGAAACGACCTCGACCGCAAGGGATTTTATACTCAACTCTTTCACTATAATAGGCTAAACACCTTTGTTACAAACCTATTAACTCACGGGCCACTACTTGAGTTCCTCTACAAACTCAAGTCCCAACAACAATTCCCTCTAACTGTTGTTCCTCTCGAACTTCAATGGGAGTTCCTTTCTCTTTCTCTTGCTTCACTCAAAGCCTCACACTTTACAGGAGTTCACTCAAACCCCTTACCCAAACTCAAACTACAAGAGTTCGTCTCAACTCTTTTCTCAACTCGAAATACAGAATAATATAAGAGTATTAAACACTAATGGAACAATGAACTCATATGGTAATGGAACTTGGAACTTTGGTGGTACTGACTCAATATACGTGATACTCAAATTAATAAGTTTTTAGATCAATTATCACTTTGTCAGACACACTTGAAACTTAGTTGAAACAACCCTTTTATAACAGTCATTTAGAATGAATATGGTTTTAATCATGGGTTAGTGGAGTAGTGGAGTGAAGCCATGTTTATTCCTTTGCTTGAGGAACCAACAACACTATCCCACTACATGCACGTAATAAATTAAACGTCGGATTAACCATGTGATAATGGAGTAGGAGAGTTAAGCCATGCCTGTTCCTATGCTTAAGGAACAAGGCAACACTAACCCACTAATCCCACTAGTTAAACACGTTCAACTGAACGCTTATACTGGCAAAGGGATTTTCTAAATTCATGCAATTCATTTAAGATATTTTTGACTAAGAAAATCAGTTATAAATAATTAAAAATTTATTTAAAAATCTTTTCCTAACAAATAATATCTCAATAAGATTTTCTTTAATTAAAAGATTTTATTTTTGAAATAAATATCTTTTAGAAATATCCAAAATATATTTGAAAATCTTTTCCTAATAATTCTAGGCTTGTGAGAAGATTAGCTTGTTCCTTTGTTTTAAGATAATGCTTGTTCCTTTGCATAATAAAACATTAGGCGTAATGTGATTTATTTTCTAAAACAAAATTGCTTGTTCCTTTAGATTAAAACCATTGCTTGTTACAGGTCTGTTCCATTCATAGAAACAGACAAACAATCCATTCATAGGAACAGACAAATATTTCTTTAGTATCTCTTTTTAGACACATGTTTCTTATATCAGTTCCACTAACATAGTTCCATAGGAACAGTTCCAATTCCTTACCATATGACGATCTTTGTTCCTCACATAAGAAACCTAATTACACCCTTATGTAACTAGGCTCCTTTTCTCTTGGAGTTCCCACTCAGGAACTTCATTCTTCTCTTGGAGTTCCAACTCATGAACTTCACTTATTACCTTCATAAAGCACCATTATTTATTCATGAACCTTGCACATAAAAAACTTATAAACCTTGTTAGTTATTACTTTAGTTTGTCATCATCAAAACCATATAGGGTCAACAACATCCATCTAATGCAATTCCCAATTTTTCGAAGCAGCAATAGTTAGGAATGCCCGAACAGTAACCATTTTTGCAACTGGAGCAAAGGTCTTGTTGTAGTCAAGACCTTCAGTTTGATTATTCCCAAAGACCATTAGACGAGCTTTCAATCTTTCAATACTACCATCTGAGTTGTATTTGATCTTATACACCCATTTGCTCCCAGTGCCTTTTTGCCAGCAGGAAGTGGTTCCATCGACCACGTACCATTATTTTCGAGAGCTTGAATTTCAGATTGCATGGCTCTTTGCCACTCAGGATGTTTCATAGCCTCTTTGAAGGATTGGGGTTCAGTACCTGTAGTAATAGCTGCCAAGAAATATCGATGTTTCACAAGGACTCCGTCGTTGCTACTGAACCAGGCACTGTTCATTTGAGCGATACTCTTGTCTCACATAATGTTCTATATGTACCTCGTCTCTAGTGTAATTTTGATTTCAGTGTCACACAACTTAGCGATGCCTTGTCATGTTTTGTCACTTTTTCTACTAACATTTGTGCTATTCAGGACCTTTCTTTGAGGGCGCTGATTGGAATGGGTGAGAGACAAGATGGACTTTACTACCTTCGGCTACAACTTTTGCGGTCTCTGTTGACAGTTCTGCTACTTCAGACTTGGCACTTTGGCACAAAAGATTAGGACATCCTTCCGAGGCAGTGGTGAAGTCACTTCCTTTCATTACTTCTGCAACCAATTTAGATAAAGGATGTGTTGTCTGTCATAAAGCTAAACAATCTAGGAGTACTTTTTCTATGAGTGACAATAAAACCGATCGGATTTGTGAGATGGTTCATTGTGATTTCTGGGGTCCCTATTCTATACCATCTTCTTGTGGTGCTCGTTATTTCTTGACTTTGGTTGATGATTATTCCCGCGCTGTGTGGGTTTATTTAATGGTAGTTAAAACAATAGTTTTTGGCTTATTCATGTCTTTTGTTGCAATGATTAAACGACAATACTCTAAAGAAATCAAAATTGTGCGTAGTGACAATGGGACAGAATTTAAATGTCTTGAACCTTACTTTGATGTTATGGGGATTATTTTTCAAAAGTCCTTTGGTAGGTACCCGTCAACAGAATGGGAGGGTAGAACGCAAGCATCAACATCTTTTGAATGTTGCTCGCGCTCTACGCTTCCAAGCTCATCTTCCTCTTTCTTTTTGGGGAGAATGTGTACTAGCCGCTGCTCATGTTATCAATCGTACCCCTTCAATGTTACTTCCTAAGAAAACTCCATATGAACTTCTCTTTGGTGTGCCTCCCCACTTTGATGAGTTAAAGGTTTTTTGTTGTTTGTGTTTTGCCCATAATCAACGTTCTAAGGGGGATAAGTTTGCAAGTCGGAATCAAAAATGTGTGTTTGTGGGCTATCCTTTTGCTAAGAAAGGTTGGCTTCTTTACGATCTTGAATACTTTGTGTCTCGTGATGAGAAATTCTTTGAAGATGTCTTCCCTTATTTGGACCATTAGACCTCAAATTTTATGCCCCCTCCTTCGTCGGATGTTTGTGAGCCATGTCTTGATTGGGAGGACTATGATGTAAGGGAATATGGAGCGCGGGCGCGGGGTGACCAGCCTGCGGGCAGGCAGTTTTTGGAGGGGATTTGAGAGCAGCGCGCGCAGACACCGGGTTCACCAGCGAGTGAAAAGGAGTGCAGGACCGAAAACCCGCGGGAGAGGGGTGACCAACCCGCGGCTGAGCAGATTTTTGAAGTGGGGAGTAAGGAGGATCGTGTGCGGGCGCGAGGTTCCGTTGTGGGTGAGAATGCAGGCGAGCAACAACCGCATGGTTCAAATATTGCTAACCAGGAGCCCGAATTGGGTCGTCGTTTTAGGGAAAAGTGGACATCGACTCAGCTTAAATACCACATCACATACACTACAATAAAAGCTCCAACTAAAAGTCCATCTCTCTCAACAACTCCCATTCCGTCAGCATCCTTCGGTACGCCTTTTCTTATAGCGCATTATGTTAGTTGTGACAAATTCTCTCGTTAGGAAGACCAACGGGGCATTCAGCAATAGAGACAATATCAGATAAGTAAGAGCGATCTCCCATTACATGATGTGTACAACCAGTGTCAATAATCCATGAAGATACCTCGAACTTACCATTCAAACGATTTGAGGGAGTAGAGGATGCATTACCAAACGTGGCAAAGAAAGCTTGCCACTGATCAGGAATGATGGGAGGTGCGGAAGTGCTAGCACCATCATGGGGCGTAGCATTGGCACGAACAACTCCACGTCCACGAAGCGTATGGGCCTTTTTGCCGAATTTCTCTACCACCAATCAGGAGTGCCATGTAAGGAGAAGCAAGTGGTAGTATCATGACCTGTTTTATGACAATGAGATCAAGTAAGTCCTAGTTTAGTCACACGGGGTAGTGCGCCGCCCCTGCCGCGTTTGTATTTACGGACCGCGAATCCAAGCACCTCTGGTTTGTCATCTTTGGTTCGAGTAAAACCTCGAATCCTCTCCTCTTGTGAGATTTGCTGAAAGTCTTTATTCAATGTGGGCAAAGGATCTTGTGAAAGCAAGGAAGAGCACAAAGTGCCATAATAATCAGAATATAAACCAAAGAGAAACTGATGAAGTTGATCATTATCACGCCTTTTGAGAAGTGCAGGACCAAGTTCACCACACTTATAAGGCAAGGGTGACTCGTGGAGCGCTCATTCATCCCACAAAGCCTTTAATTTTCCAAAGTATATGGCGACAGACATGGTTTTAGTTTTCTCATAACGAATAATTTCCGACTTTAATTGGTGAATTCGAGTTCCATTTAGCACTGAGTATCGTTCATTTAAATCATCCCACAAGGTTTTGGCATTGTCATAGTAGGAAAGAGTCGAACTTAACTCTGGATCGATGATATTTGTGATCCAGGAAACCAACATAAAGTGAATTGTATTCCAATCATCCAAGGTGCAAGAGGGCTATGGACCCATGATAGAACCATCGAGAAATCCGAACTTTCGCCTAGAACACAATGCAACACGAATAACACGTGCCCATGAATCAAAGTTGTCAATTTTCAATCGAACGAGAGTAATAAAATCACCCGGTCTATCTTGTGGACCGAGGAAGAAAGGTGAGATGGGTTCGATTTTTGAAGACCCATGGTGGGGGGTGGCGTGCCCTCTTGTCACCGGCCATAGGTGCCGGTTAGGGGGGTTTTGTATTTTTTTTAGGGTTAAAAATTGGCTCTTGATACCATACTAATATTTGGGCAAAGCTTAGCTTTCATTAATTAACAATGAGGTATATATACAAGAGATATTAGGAAGCCCTAACAAACTAGGAAACGATAAAAGATATTATTCCCTAATAAGATAATGCTAAACTAAAAGATAATATAAGATAATATCTATCTATCAATCAATATAATTAATATAATCTAAATACTCTAACAACCATAAACATAATTTTTTTAAAAGAGTCTCATTCAAGAACAAGAAAGATATCGTCATTTGGATTGGATCTTGATGATATGATACGTCAATGAAAAGTAAGTTCGATCCATTTGGTAAATTCTATTTTTTTTCCGCTTTTAGTATAATTTTATTCTATTTTAATTACAGAAATATGTCATGAGGGATTCAACGTTGCAATTTAGTGGGTTCAATATTACTAGATTTAATTTAATTTTTTTTAAATGGCATAGAAATTAGAAAAGACAACAACGTATAATCTAGGGTTCATTCATTATCGTTTTTTAATTTCATTTTTCAGTGTTTTGAAAACTACCAAAATATAGAAATCAGGAAAAAGTAGTTATCAATTTTGTGCAAATTTTGGATTAAACCTGGTTTTATAATCAATATAATTAATATAATCTAAATACTCATACCAATTATTCATTTCCTTCTTTCTTATTTTTGTGCAAATTTTGGATTAAACCTGGTTTTATAGACCAGTAATATAAAATAACACAATTTTTTCTTCTATACATCGTCAATTGAAAGAAACACAAAAGTGTAAACACAAGGTTATGAGACTGAAGTAATCTCGAAAACAAATAAAGGAAACAAGATAATAACAACAAATTACAACCAACAAGGATTCACATAAATCACACTTCACACCACAATTTCTTGTTAGGGACAAATCTAGTGAGTACATTATGATACAAGTGTTACCCCAATTCCCAAACACAAATGAAGCAAAACATAAAGAAGCCCATTCCAAAGTCATTACATGGGTTAGCTGTGAGAGTAAAGTGAAAAATGGGCCAATAGAGCTCTGAAGCCCATTTTCCAAAACTCAAAATAAGTCTTTCCTTTTACTCCTCTCTCGCACCTTCTTTGTTCTTCCCTCACCAAAAGCCTCACACTGTACTGCAGTACGTCCCTTTCCCGGCCACCGCCACCGCTAACCGATCCTCTTCCGCCGCTTCCGACCGGCGAACTTCTAGGCTGATTTTCCGGCAGTAGCTGTAAGTTGACGTTTTGTTTATTTTATACTTAGAATTCGTCAATTAAGCATTAATTTAGGAGGATATTAGATTATTATGGATGTTTGATTGTTTATTGCTATTAATTTTGTTTATACATGAATTGAGAATTTTGGGTTTTACATTATGATGGTGGGATTAGGAGTGTTGTAAAATGTCAATTATGAAATGTAATTGTGTACATAATTAATTATGAGTTCGTTACTTGCTGGTTGTGTTTATATGATAGGATTGGAAGATGAATTACTAATCGTTTTTAAAGTAGGATGCAGCTGTGAAATTTTATTTGAAATTTAGTTAAAATGAATTTCTACATTGATCTCATATTACCCGATTCGTTGGTTTAATTTTTCTTTTTCTTATTAGGGTTGGTTGATTTAGTTTTAATCGTACCCCCAATCTTCCAAATCCTGAATCCACCACTGTTTTGTTGTTTCGTTTTTGTCAATATTTGCAATGTTATTAACGCTTTGGTTCTGGAATGTTGTTATTCTACAAAAAGGGTTTCAAGCTTGTTGCTATAAAATTTCAAAGTCTATGAATAAGTACTTCCTTGTTTTCATCCATTCAAGTGCATTTCTTGAATCCGACTCCACTATTTTGTGCACTGAGCTTAGCTCATTTCTTTGTGAGGTAATCTCCAATGTATTGGCAATTTAAAGGTTGCACATCAATGAGCTACTTTGGATCGGAAGGGCCTTTCAGTATCGGATCGTAAAATCGAATCGTAGAATCGTATGATTCTACAAACACGCATATTACACTCATATTATCAGTTTAGAAGGCCTAAAATAGAAAAGATAGTTGTCTAAACATTAAATTGTTGATTGTTGCTAATATATGCTATTAATAGGTCTGTTGATTTGATTAAATCTGATATAAATTTGTTCAGTTTTCGCTAGTTGAAAGAAAGTCATAGAATCATATAGAATCGTATGACCATATTTGAATAGTAGAATCATACAGGATCGCGATTCTAATAACCATGGATCATTGTTGAACCCAAGTGGCCAGCTTAGAAGTATATCACTATGGCATGAAATTCAAATTACTTAGAAAGCAAAACCACACATTAGAGCAAAAGGAAATAAAATGGTATCGTCGTCTAATAGAGGTACACAACACAACATCACCAACAAAAATGAGCAAATATGAATCTCACCATTAGCAAAGTATTGCAAGGTATATACTGATGAAATCTTGATCCTAACCTGTCAAAAGTAAAGACGAGCTTAGAGCTTAACAAAGCCAAGTAAAAGTAAGCTCTGTGTAGGCTGCTAAAGAACATCCAAATCATGGGTTCATCAATCATAACCTGATGCTCTTTCCCAACAAAGTTACCACATTCGTTGTAGCTCAAGCAACAAGCACACTTGCAAGGTTATGATATAAGAACATCCAATCACCACAAGAAAACAATTCTAGCCCAATAAATTAGCACCAAGAAGAAAACTTTATCCTAACTCTAGGTTCTTATAACAATCACAGAGAGCAAATCTTAAGTGGCATATTCAAGGGGGTTCCAACTGAGCCCCAAATAAATTTTTTTGTGAACAACGAAAAATATAAAAAATAAATAAATCAACGAAATTTCAAATTCTTACTCTAATATACGTAAGCTATAAATTTAAATCATGAAACTTAATAGTAAAAAATAGTCCAAAACGAACCTTCAAAATTTTGGCGCTCCAAGTTTTTCCCTCACTCTGATCTGCTCCTTAAATCCGTGGTAATTTGATGTTTGAAATCCGGATTGATGTGTGGGGATTTTTCAATTTTTGGTTAGGAAACTGAAATGGATGAAAGTAGTGAGGGATGAGAATTGTATCAGAGGGGTAGAGCCGTAGAGGTTGGAATTTTTTTTCTTTTTTCTTTATCCTCCCTCTTTGTTAAATCAATACACGCTAGTCCAAAGGTTAGTGGTGTTCGAGCACTATAAGGATTCTCTAATATATGATTCTTTACTGGATTGAGCGAGGATAAGAGGGACATAACTATTACAAACCGGAGGAGTTTACCTTGTCAATATTCCTTCAAAATTTACTTTTTTTTTCTAAGAATCTGCCTGTTATCACATGCTGAATCCTTTCTTTAGTTTGGCATTTTGAGGAATAAGGCTATTTGGCTAAATTTTAGTTGACAAAATTTGTCTTACGAAGTGGGGACATTTTTGTTACCCTACTCTGTGTAGGACATCTTTGCTCCTATGTCATGTTTTCCTAGCTTCGACTTAGAGTTTTCCATGTCTAATGTGACCGATTTTTAACATATTCTGCTGCTATGTTCCTTACAGTACACGTTTGAGAAAAAGAATGGGGAGGAAGGTTGGTGCATTACGCATCAATCCAAAGAAGTTTGGGTCTCTGCAGAAACCTTGCATGAAGGAAATGATATCTTTTCTTAATTGTTTGGGACTGTGCCACAACAATGACGAAAAATGTGCTCGTCAAAAGCAACTTCTAGGCACATGCATGGAAGCGCAGGTTAATCCGTATCTTCTTAATTGCACGACATTTTATTAGCTTTTGCTAGTTATGTTTAGCTACGTTATATTTATGGTAATCTGATGCACAGTCTTAATTCTGCTTGATTTTACAGGCTGGAAAGAATAAAAAGCCTTGGGGAAGCATCAATTATCACCTGCAAAGGCTTAATCGAGGAAGGAAGTAGTATAATTTTGACAGAAAGGGTTCCTCTCAGATCAGACGATATCTGAGAGCTTAAAGTTAGCTGGTAATGGAAGATGAACCAAGATGAATTATGTATAAGCTTTACTGCAGAAAGTTCGTCCAAAATTTCAAGTACGTTATTCTTTTGGTATGGCAGCTTACAATTCAGATGAGTTATCGACTTATTGGAAATCTTTTGTCACTTTGAAGTTTACCAAGTAGTATATTGCATGATAATTATGTTCATCGGATTTTTAATGTTTCCTATTAGGATAATGCTTTGATTCCTCCATTCCTCCCCCCTTTCCATTGTTGAAACCCTTATTTAGACTAGGGTGCAGTAATCAACGGATGATAGGTGTATAGTACTTAGGCCTTGTTCTTACGATGTGATTCAATGCTTTCGATTCCTTCATCCCCCTCCCCCATTGTTGAAACCAATTATTAGATTAGGGTACAGGAACCAAGGGATGATGGGTTCATAGTACTTAGGCCTTGTTCTTTAAAAATGACACTATCAGAAATTCAATTTAGTTGTGTTAATTCCTAGTTTCGGGAAAAGGAATTTCAGTTCAGTCGAGACTCTAGTCCAATAGAACACGGCCTTACTTTTTAGAGAGAATGGGACAGGGGGTACGTAGGTCATTTATAAGGGGTTTGTTGGGAGGTGGGGTGGGAGTTAAGAAGATTTAAAACCTAAAGCAAGTACTTTTGACTTTGTTGCACATCTAATTTTCTTTTTTAATTAAAAATAAATTGAGATCTAACCTGATCATTCAAAGGTTGATCATTTATTCACTTAGAGTGGTCGAATCTCTCAACTACGTCCTGGTAAATCAATAAATAAATGATGTTTACAAATTTGCCAAAGGGTTGTTTTCAATAGCTCATATACAGCAATGCAAATCTACCATTCTTCAAATTAACGTAACTTTCATGAATTTCAAACACAATATTATCCCACAATGTCTATGCCTGGTTACTTCTGAATATGCAAATATGTACTTCTGAATCTATACAAGATTTTTTTTTGGAAGATACTACTGTGTCACGAGTTGCATTACGATATAGGTGATTCAACAACGGAATGACGACGAATCAATACGAGTTGTGTTGTATCAAAAGATACCATGCAAAATCAAGCGTAGAGGAGCAGATATACACTGCGTTTGTATTTGACTGTTTGTTGATTTGAAAACCTTTTTGCGAAGGTGATTAATAATTATGGCAGGTATTATTATGCAACCACTGAAGTTCAACTTTCAGATATTAAATAAAATCTCTCCAAAAGAAATTAGGAACAATTATGCAATCGTGCAGCTTTTAGTTTAATTATTTGGTATCTAGTCAAGTAGTCATATAGGCATAAATCATACAAGCATTAATGATTTGAGATCTTAGATATGACCCCACAATACTTTCTAGAATTCAACAATTCATAGATTGCGTTACATGTTCTGTCGTGAGGGTGTTAACTAGTTTGGTTAAGTCTAGTAGGTGGGATATCAAAGACTTTGAATACCGTTTACATCATTGCTCTTTGTCGATCTCTACACATCATTGCTCTTTGTCGATCTCTAGTTATGTTAAATGTTCCTTGTGACATATCTTACTCGGTATGTTCGTGATCGCTTATAAAAGTTTTGAAATATTTATGTTTATACAAAATGTCCAACCAATTGTGACTTGTTAGTTTACAAATTCCTTGGTTCATATTCTTTGCATCATTAAGACCTTGTTTGGTTGTGAGAGTTTTGAGCTAAAGTTAGATGATTGAACGTAAATTAGAGTTTTGACTTTCTAATTCTCTATTAGGAGTGTTTGGTACTAAGCGGATTGGATGAAAGGATTTACCCCAAAACTCTAATTTCCTAAAAAGTTGTGAGTAACTTTTACTCAAGAGTTTTGGTGTTGCAAACCGTAAAAGACTATCAACTATCAGATTATCTATCTCCACATGATTTTGTCATTATAGCTCATGACCTTACATGTCATTTTACTGAAAATCAGCTATCAGCTCTCAGTTTATCTTACTAAACACTTTTTTTTTTAAAAAAAACAATAAATACAATGATCACAACTACTAATTTTAATATATTAGCTACACCAAAGAAAACGTAAGTTTCTTTTACATTTGAGTTAGAGATCTCCAAGGAGCTACGCATGACTTTCCTCTTTATATAGAGGCATAGGCATGACATCAGGTTGCAAGTAATTCCAATTAACTAACAGCAAATTTCTTGGTTCATATATATTTTTGGTTCTATTTGGTAAGTTTGCTATGTTATTTTGTTAAATTATACTTCCTCTATTTCTTTTTAAGTGCTATATTTCACTTTTCACACTTGTCGAGACACATTTTGTATGGTTTTTATCTTTAATTATGCATTTGTAAAAATTATGACAACAAGATATTAAAAATGTATACATCGAGACGAATCAAACAAGATCCAACAAGACTATATTTTTTCTTATGCATAAATTGTAAAAGCCAGTCAAACTATAATAGATGAATAGTAGCAAAGTCAATATGTAGCACTTAAAAAGAAATGGAGGAGGTATGTTGTAGTTTGAAATTAAAAGGAAGACTCGGAAGGGAGAAGAAAAGGGGGTGACTATTTCTGTATACGTCATTCTTATATGTTAAAAAAAAATTCTCAATATGAAGATTTGAACACATAACCTCAAGTATGAAATGGAGAACTCCAACCATCCCTCTACCCTATTATTATTGTTTATTTTATCAAAATTAATAGTGTTAATAAATTGAATTCAAGTGTTAATTTGTAACATTGAAATCTAGATTATAAAAGATTTTTGTAATGATAATTTTTACCCACAAACAATATTGTAACATACAAAACCCTAGGGGCTAGGGCATCAAATCATTCAAACGATGATCATTTATTCACTTTGAACAGATTTGCTTAGCCGATGGTAAATTAATAAAGAAGTGAAGTTCATAGATTTGCAAAAGGGTTGTTTTCAATAGCTCATATACAGCAATGCAAATCTACCATTTTTAAATTTAACATAACTTTCATGTGTAAACACAATATTTTCACACTTTGTCCGTGCCTGGGCACTTCTGCATATGCAAATATTTACTTATATACAAGATTTATTTGGAAGATACTACCGTCACGAGTTGCATATTGCGAAATAGATATATTGCTAAAGCCAAAGCGTAAATCAATATAACAATTGTGTTGTATTAAAGAAAACAATGCACAATCAAGCATAGAGAAGGAGCAAATATAGACTGTTTTTGTATTAGTTGAATTGTCAACATTTTTGCAAGTTGATCAATGATTATGGCGGCCTAAAATTATTATTATATTGAAGTTCAACTTTCATTTATTAAATACAATCTCCTCAAAATTGGAAAAAAATGATACAATCGTGCCGCTTTTAGTTTAATTATATGGTATAGTCATGTAGGCATTAACCTGATGTGGTTTGAGATCTTGTAGTTTAGATATTTTGGAATTTAACAATTCATTACATTACGTTGTATAAATGTTCCGCTGTGAGGTTACAAATAGGATTATACACCCGGGTGTATCGTGCGCACGGTACACCCGGATTGAAACTGGACAATACCTCATGTATTAAACGCGTGCAATAGGAACATGCAAGCAGCTGAGCTCAGTTGGTCATGCCTGTTTGACAGAGATGCATGTATATTGGTGTTGCTCATGGGTTCGAATCCCCTACCAAGCATTTATTGTTTTTCTTTTTCCCACATTCTTTTCTTTTCAATCTCATTTGTTCCTTCCACAATCTTTAATTTTTACTATAGTCCTCCTATCATTTTTACAAATATATATTATATTATTGTATTCTTGTTTCTTCCATAGTCTTACTTATTATTATTTATTTTTTTATTTTTTGCATATTCTTGTACTATGCTTATTATTTCTAAATTTCTAAATATTTTATTTTTCGGATTGAATATATAGTTATTTTAGGTTGACTTTTATTTTTATCCTCCAATATATCACTAGAATGAGCAATACAAATTTTATATATGATTTAATGAGCAGCAAAAATTTTGTTCAGATCTTTAGTGAGTTAAAATAAAATGCTCATTCATAAAATGAGCAGTTTTGTTTTACTCATTTGATCAAATGAGCAGTTTTATTTTTACTCATTTGATCAAATGAGCAGGTTTATTTTAATATGAACAGAAATCAATATGCTCATTTGAACAAATGAACATATTTATTTTACTCATTTTGATCAAATGAGCAGTTTATTTTGTCTTGAAGTGAAATCAATCTGCTCATTTTGACAAATGAGCATTTCTGTTTAGATCTGAGCAGTTTTATTTTATTCATTTGATCAAATGAGCAATCTTTTTGCACAGGATGATCAGTAAACATGCTGATCTTGAGTGAGGTAAAATAAATCTGCTCATTCACAAAATGAGCTTTTACTATAGGACTTATTTTTTTCTTATTTTTTTCTTCTTTTATTTTCCACTCTCTAACTTTTTCCAAATCTTTTTTGAATGTGAAGGAATAAAAATTAAACAAACCATAGAATACCCAATTGAAAAAATAATGAAATGAGCAATATAGCTTTGAAATGAGTAAATATATTAATTAATACAAAAAGGTCCTTAAATGAGCAAAAAAACTCTTAGAATATTGCTAATTTAATAAAATTATTAACAATACCACTGAATATTTATGAAATGAGTAAAAAATAATTTAAATGAATACAACATCCTTATAATGAGCAAACATTATCTTATTTTACGGGTAGAATATACAATTATTTTAAATTCACTTTAATTTTTAAGCTTCCTATATATCACTAGAATGAGCAATACATAGTTCAAATGAGCGATGTATCTTAAATGAGCAAATTAAATATCTATTTCTAATGTATTAAACTAAAAGGCAAATAGAGTCATAAAAAAGAAGAAAATAAACAACATTATTTTCAAATTTGTAGTAGCTTAACACTAGAATGTTGAAAATAAATAAATGAATAATTTATCTTCTAAATGAGCAATTAAATAATTCTTTATTGATTAGTAAACATGTATGTACTGTTTCACATTAACGAATATATTACTAAAAATGAGCATTATATATTTCAAATGAGAAATATATCTCATAATGAGCAAATATATATTTTTTAATGTGTTAAATAAAGGCCAAATAGAGTAATCCGTTATAATATAAGTAAATGAGCAATATTGTTTTCGAATGAGCAAATAGATTATACTTGAACTTGAAAATTAACTAATTGAGCATCACAACTTTCAATTGAGCAATGTAACTTTTAGATGAGCAATAATATAATTCTTTGTTGATATGTAAATATGTATATACTAGTACACATTTATGAATATATAAAAAATAAGCAACTTTGTTTTTTGATGTTTTTCAAGTGAACAATTGCATGAATATGAAAAATAAGGGGAAAAAATAAACAAAACAAAATAAACTTTTAATAGAAAAAAGAATGAAAAATTAGGCTCAAGCAAACTTGAACCCGCGACCTCCTGCACATGAATAACCTTCAGCATCACTCCTTCAACCACTGAGCTAGGCATACTTTATTTGGATATTTCTGCGCGTAATGTATTTAACCCTTCACTTGAAGTTCGCGTTTATTACGATAATGCCACCGGGCGTACCGTGCGCACGGTACACCGGGTGTACCATGCATGGTCTCCTGTGAGGGTGTTAACTATCTTAATTAGCTGGTAAAGTCTTGTGGATGTGGTAACTAAGATTTGGAATCTCGTCTACATCACTACTCTAGTGGGGTATGATAATTAAGATTTAGAACCTCGTCTATATCACTGCTCTTTGTCGCTCTCTGTACACTAGTTAAAACACGTTCCGATGATTGAGCGAAATCTTACACGATACATATTTGCTTTATTCCTTATATAAAATTTTCTAAATATTTATGTTTATACAGAATGTCCAACCAATTAATTGAAGGTGACTTGTTATTTAAAACGTTATGGATGAAATGGAAAGTCATACATGTTCAGTCTAATATACACCAAAATCTTTGAACAATATCTTACAAATTCATTGCCTCATATCCTTTGCATCATTAAGTTTCTTTTACATTTGAATGAGATATCTCGAAGGAGCTACGCATAATTTTCCTCTTTATATAGAGCATATGCATGCCATTTAGGTTGCAATTAACTCCAATCAAACACTATTAACTAACAACAAAGGGACATTACAAGATGTCCACTTTGATGAAGGTTGCAAAAGTGGCTAGAGAATACATAAAACCATCCTCAACTACCCCTCTTCACCTTACAAACTTCAAATTGTCCCTCTTAGATCAACTTGCACCTTCGTTGTATGCCCCCATGGTGTTCTTCTACCCAATGCAAGGCCACCATAACCTTAAGGCGGAAACAAACTGTCGAGTAAAACATCTAAAGCGGTCCCTCTCTCCGTTCCTTAATCATTTTTACCCTTTTGCGGGTAGGATTAAGGATCATGTTTCGATTGATTGTAATGATGCTGGTGTCGAGTTTTTAGAAGCTAAGGTTGACACTAGTTTAGATGATTTCTTAAGACTACCTAATGTCGATGGCCTAAAACAATTCCTCCCTGTGGATATCGAGTCTAAGAGCACAGAAATGGGGATGGATCACTTGGTTCATGTCCAAACTAATACGTTTGAGTGTGGAGGAATGGCGCTTGGGATTTGTTGGTCACATAAGATCACAGATGGTGGGACAGTTTCCACATTCATGAGGGGATGGTCCTCTACGGCATTAGGGTCAGGTAACAAGGTCATTCCGGAGTATGTTGCTTCCTCTCTATTTCCTCCAATTGATTCCTCGATCACACAACACGCATTGAAGCTAGATAAGGATAGAACAACCACAAAGAGGTTTGTATTTGATGGATCAAAAATTTCCAAGCTCAAGGCTCGTGTTGCAAGTAAGGATGTGCCCAAGCCTACTCGTGTTGAGGCCGTCTCATCCCTTCTATGGCAATGTGCAACTAAGGTAAGATTATTGTTATAGGTTCATTTCCAGTAGAGATCATCTATCCAGGTGTCGTATCCTGTGTCCCATTATATTAGTATTTTGACATTTCACCAACTTAATTGATTAGGACTTAAATTTCTTGGTGAGACAAATGATGTGTCAAGATTATAATAAAGTAGGGCACAAGCTTATAATCCATGTGGGATAAGTGGTCTCTAATGGCTCATTTCACCACTACTGTAATGAGGAAACATACATCATAGAACTAAGAGTCGAATCTTGGGTTTAATATATTACGTATCTCAATCTTAACAATAAAGACAAGACCTATTTCACGTAGGGTAATCCATACAAACATAATGTTAATTAATCTTATCTAAAGTTACTTATTTGATAAACTTCAACCTGAATGATATACATAACCTCTGTTTTACTGAAACTAACTGACTTTGCCAAACTTATCTGAATTATTGAGAAAATGAAACAGCAGATCAATAGTCTAATAAAGACATGAATGTGGACACATGCTAAATACTTCCATATACACACACTCTTCTAGCATGAACTTGACCATGTATTCCCTTGTCTTTTTTAAGGCATCAAGAGCAAACTCAGGCTCTCAAGCTCTCTCAGTGATGTCTCAATCCATGAACATTCGTAGAAGGACCTCACCACGCTTACCGGACACAAGCATCGGCAACCTAGTCGGATACTACATAGCAAAGATGAAGGAAAACGACAATCACGTAATACACTTGGAAGATCTAGTAGCAAAGCAAAGGCAAGGCAAAACCGAGGCCATAAACAACTACGCGAAGAAGCTGCAAGGAAAAGATGCATACGCAGTAATCAGAGAGCTATTCAAAGAGGCAGGAAGCCTACTAAGAAGAGATGATGTTGATTTCTTCAAATGTCTTAGCACATGTGGAGATGGATTATATGATGCTGATTTTGGGTGGGGGAAGCCAATATGGCACAGCTTAGTAAGTTTAGGGTATAAAAACACTTTTGCTTTAAGTGAGACTAAAGAAGGTGGTGGAATTGAAGCTTGGGTGACCTTAAAAGAAGATGATATGATTATATTTGAGCATGATCTAGAGCTTCTTGAGTTTGCTTCACCAAATCCAAGTGTCATAGAGTTGGAAAGAGAATCTGAGTTGTTAAAACAAGTAGAAAGAAGATTGATATTTGATGATCCAAGCTATAACTTTACATTGCTAACTTGGTGATGTAAACCAATAATAATATATAACTATATGTTGTACTTAAACTTGCTTAAGTGCTATTATGTTTGTGGGAAAATGGTTTAGGTATGTATTACCGCTGAGAAAAGTTTAATTACTTATTGGCTTTGGATCATCATCCTAATAAGTGCTGAAATTTTACTAGTTTTGATAATTTTGTCAAATGGGTGTATACTGGTTTTCATTACTCACCGTATAATTTCAATGTTTAATTCAACTTAAACTGCATCTGCAAATTGGGCATACACTTGAGTACCCTTTACGACTTCCCACAAAATCGGAACAGTAATTTAATAAAATGGTTCAAATTCGAAGCCGACTCCATTCGAAATAATATGACCGATATTGGCTCTACCACAATAACTTAGACGGCCCACATGTTGACTTAACCCAACTCAAAACCAAATCAAAGGCTCGATCACATGAGTATCAAAACAAATCCAATGTAAATGACTTATTCTTCACCTCCACAATAACTTAAATGTCCTTACTTCATGCAGGATTCTGCATTGGTTTACTTAATCTTTTTCTCCTCCTTGATTTCAGATTTCAAGAATTCACGCTGTATACACAATGTGAATTTCAGCTGCATATCTGCAGAAGAACAAAAGCTTGTGATCCACTTCAAAATCTGCCTTCTTGCGTATATGATATATATATAGAGTATGGCCGCTGGTTATTTCCAATGATCAATAATCTTTTAAGTACTTCAAATTTATCCCTCGAAAAAGACTCGAAAGCTCGAAAATTTATAAAAATGAACGTAGAGATCATCTCCAAGGAGACCATCAAACCCTCCAAACCAACCCCGTTTCACTGTAAATCATACAGACTCTCAAGTCTAGATCAACTCTCACCGAGCATCTACGTTCCGGTCCTCTTGTTCTTCCCAACCCCTTCGACAACTCAAAGTCGCGCTGAGCTATCATCGCAACTAAGGAACTCACTTTCAGAAACCTTAACTTATTACTACCCATTTGCAGGGAGGATTAAAGATGGTTCTTACATCGATTGCAACGACGAGGGAGTTCCTTTCGTAGAAGCCCGAACTAAGAACAATCTAGTTGACATCCTCACTTGTCCAAAACTCGAGGCCCTGAACATGCTCTTCCCTGAAGATATGCAATGGAAAAGCTCTAGGAATTCGAGTGTCCTGGCTGTTCAACTTAGCTACTTCGATTGTGGCGGTCTCTCCATTGCCATATGCATTTCACACAAAGTTGCAGATGCTTGTTCCATATTCACTTTCCTCAATGATTGGGCTTCCCAAGCTCGAAAATCTGGTGAGTCAATCTGCCTTTTGTTCAACACATCGTCTATATTCCCTCCTAATGATCAATATGTCATCTCGGAGCTTGAATTTGTGACATCCAATGTCGCCACAAGAAGATATGTGTTTCATCCAACAAAGATATCAGAACTTAAGGCCATCTCAAACTCTAGCTCAGAGGTCCAACACAACCCAACTCGTGTGGAGGTTGTAACATCACTCATATATAAATCCATCATTCGAGCAAATGAAATTCGGTCCCTTGGCTTGGTTAAGTCGTTTGTGTTGGCACAAACGGTAAACATGCGCCCTAGAATGGTTCCACCACTAGAAAGGAACACCATTGGCAACATAGTTTGGTACTTCCCCGTGATGATCAACGACAATGATGATGTTAGTCTAGAAAGAATGACAACCAAAATGAGGGAAGGTCTCATGAAACTATGTGACTTTGCTAGGAATGTTGAAGGGAAAGATTGGCTTATGATGGCGGCCGAGTCAGAAGACAATGCTGGTGAACATAGCTTGAATGACGCTTACAAGTTTAGCAGCTGGTGTAAGTGCCCTGTATATCAAGTAGATTTTGGTTGGGGAATCCCTAAGTGGGTCAGCACTGCTGAATATCCCTACAAGAACAGCATTATTCTAATGGATTGCAAAGATAGAGAGGGGATTGAAGCATGGATAACATTGGACGAGGATGTAATGTTTATACTTGAAGGTGATGAGGAATTTCTCAAATTTGCAGCCTTAAATCCAAGCATTTAGAGGATTATGAGATATTGGTTGGTGAAATTGGCAAGTTATTGAAATTGAAGATACATCCTTAAGGATCCTAACAAATTTACTTCCTCCGTTTTTTAAAGAGTGTTACACTTTTTTTCCATGCATATCAAAGAAGTGATTTAAGGGGGTAAACGAGCAAATTTTTCGACGAAATTTTAGGACACGCCATATACAGTCTCATTCTTGCTTGCATTAAAATTTCGTCGAAAAATTTGCTCGTTTACACCCTTAGATATCTTCTTTGTTATGCACGAAAAAAGTATAATACTCTTTGAGAAACGGATGAAGTATATTTTATAAATTACACAATCCTAATCCAACAACATATTATAGGTATTAGGTAGCATTTACTTTCATATATTGTTTAAGAAAAACGGCCAACTAAATTTGGTATTCTCTGTATGGTTTAAAAAATTTCGAATATTGCGTTATGTACTTATGTATGTATTGATAAAGGAAGTTTGTATTTGTTTCTTAAGTGGAGAATTGGGTATAGGTAACAATCGGGTCGGGTCAATTCAGGTCGGGTCATTTTCGGGTCAGCTTGATTTGATTTTGGGTCAAATTCGGGTCGAGTCTACTTCGGGTCTTCTATTTCGGGTCGAGTCGGGTTTTGGGCATGTCAGCTTCGGGTCGGGTCGGGTTTCAGATATGTCGCTATCAATTTTGGGTCGGGTCCACTTTCGGGTCGTTGTCCCCAGGCCCCCAACAACGATACAAAGTTCTTGATCATTGATCGAGGAATTGGTCGTATTAGGCTTAAGGGGAGAATTGGTATCACATCACCACCTTTATTTTGGCTTTATTTGAAATTATGTTGAGAATTTACTTAAAATTTAAAAATTATGGATAAATATAATTCGGGTCAGTTTCGGGTTGGGTCAATCTCGAGTCGGGTTGATTTTTGGGTTGGGTCAATCTCTAGTCATCATGATTCGGGTCGGGCCATTTCAGGGTCTCGGGTTGATTTCAAGTCACCGATTTCGGGGTTTCAGGTTTCGGGTCGGGTCAGCTTTGCCGAGTCTAGAATTGAGTCAAGTGTTTTCTATAAAAGAAATAGGTTACATAGGTGGTGGGCTTTGAGCCTCATATGTAGATGGTAGCGCTTGAATGTATTCGATATTAGGCCCATTTTCTGCTTTGGCGTAAAAGATTGATGAACTTAGCCCAAGAAGATGTAGAATAGTTTATCAAGATTAACAAGGTCCCAAATGTCTTAACGATCCAACAGTACAAATGGGTCCAATATTAGGGACATCTTCCGATGCTTGATAGTTGGTTGTGCCACATTACATAACACACTAAATGTTCATCTTAACTAGACTTGTTAAAATTCGACCCGACCCGAAACCGACCCGGAAACAGCGGGTTTTGAACACAACTTTTTGACCCGAACCCGATTGTGTCCGAACCCGGGAAAACCGTTTTTTATCCGACCGACCGAAAAATCATTATATTTTTAGAAATAATATGAAATTATGGGAATTTTATTGCTAAAAATAGCTTCAACTAGAGTATTTGGTTCCAAAAATGAATTTTGTTAAATGTGGATGTAATTTTGATAGTTGAATTCAACTATAAATGACTATATTTTATATAACTTACTATTTCCAACGTATATTGTGTATATTTTGTTACATATATGACTAAAAAACCAAATGAAAGAAAGAGCAAATACAAATCCCTTAATCCGTTGGGTCGACCCGAAACCGAACACAATGGGTCTTGAACAAGGTTTATTCGACCCGAACCCGGAAATATTTTATTTTGACCGACCCGACCGACCCGTTTGACAGGTCTAATCTTAACCACATAAAATGATTCTCTTCAGCCAGATTTGATGGCAATTCGAGAAATATTTCGCTATCAATTAAGTATGTGATTGAAAGTTTTCCTTAATCTTTCCCTACATCAAACGTGAAAATATCTTCTCGTACGTTTCCTATTTATTAAAGCCTGAACCTAGTTTCGTAGTGGATTCAAATTCAAATTAAAAAACACTAAAATATTTACGCAATCTTATTTTTAAACAAGCAAATGTTAAAATACAAATTATGAAAAACAGAGATAATTATAAGTTTACAAGCAAATGTTAAGACAATAGTTAATTGCAAAAGAACGATCTTAGAGTAGGAGGGTGGATATTGCGTGAGAAATCATTGGCCTAAAATCGAATTTGTCGCGAATTTTAAGCTCAAACTCAACGATAATCAATCTCCTAAGTTACACGGACTCAAATTTCTAGGTGCAAAAAAGAATTACTTCTATACCGAACTCTGCGCAATTGACCAAGAAAGAACTCATACAATTTTTTTGTGACGAAGAAGTAGAATTTGTTTTCCAATAATCACTGGGAAAACTGGCCAAGCTATTTAAAGTTAAAAAACGACCCGCGAAAACGGAAGGCCTTAATTAAGGTTAGCAATCAAGCCATAACGAAATTCATAACCATGGCAAATACTATTAACATTCAACAATTCACAATGATATTATGGTAAGCATTTCGGTCGTTGATAAACCACAAGATTCTCCCGTAAAAAAGAACACACCCACACCCTCAACCACGCCCGTGCTTGTCCCACGTGAGTGTGTGTGGTTAACAAAGATTGTTCCTTTTAGCCTTCTAACAAGAGTTACTAGAAGGAAAATAAATATATATAAGTAGATAATCTACTAATATTATTAGAGATATATTAGGATACAAAAGATATGTCTCTAATAAATATGGACTCTTGTTTAAATATACAAATGGTCGATAATTTACGAATGTGAGACTCTTGCTTCTTCTTTTGAAACAACTCTTGAATACTACTTCCAATAATAACAAGTTAGCGCGCCAGTGCATGAGGAAGGTGTGTGCATCTCATATTCTTATTCGATGAGCAAGCCCAAAACCCTACTTTTGAATTTTGATGGTTTCAGATACATCAAGTTCATGGCTTAAGTTTTGTTTGCATAATATATCAATATTTGTATGAGATTTAGGAGTATACCGCGTGATTGATTCAACCAACTATTGTATAACATTAAACCATACAACAAGAAGTCAACAATCAATATTTACTATCAAGCATAAGTCCCCAATTCCCCCCCACCCACCAGTTTAGAGGAGACTCTACCAGGAAGGATTCCCTTTTGCCAGAAAATCAAGCACCTTTCACACAAGCTTATGATTTTATAAGGAGAATGACTTAATTATTGCAAAGCTATTATTAACTAATTAAATAAAAAAGAACAAGACCTCATGGGTTATTTAGGTCATTCATTAGAACTGGAGCCCACATTCTTGTCTTTCTTATCTAGTTAACTAAATTAATTTATTACCATTCTATCAAAAAAAAAATTATTTATTACGATTTGTACTGTATTATATAAGCGTCAAAAATAATTTCTTTAGGGGAAATTGAAAAATTATAAATCTAGTACGAACTAATCAAAATGTGTGCACGGAGTGCTACTATTTAGACAAACGGTTGATTCTCTTTTAAATTATCTCCTTATTCAAGACTTTGTACATTATGTATTAACCATACCTAAATCAATCCCCAACCCCATCAAGTTTTAGAATTATCTTTAACAAAGAAAAAAGAGAAAAAACATAAATCCCCCAAAACTCTCAGTATGCTTTCCATTAGTTTCACAAATATAAAAAAGTAACCTCGTGTTCTGCTAATTCTTCATAGAAATTGTAAGTTAGTCAGAAAAGTTGAATTAAGAAAGGTTGAGTGTTGATGAAGGATTCCAGATTCCTGTCTATGAAAATCGCACTTTCCTACAAAAACAATATCCAACAGCAAGCTTTTTATGTATAATGGTGTAATTAATTAACAACAGAATATTACTAGTAGCATATTAGCATGGCCGAAGTCCCAGAAGTTTCTGCATGGCAGAAAAATACGATAAGCTGTCCAATCTCACAGGATAATGTCACCATATTAATTAATTAGTCTATGAATTCAATATGCTAAAAAGAAGATGGTTAGCTTTCTGACCTAATTAATTTTATACTTCCTCCGTTTTTTATACTCGCATCATTAAGCATGTGCACATGATTTAAGGAGATGAGAGAGAGGGAAAAAATGGGACCCATGTGATTGGAGAGAGGTAGAGAGAAAGTATTTCCATAAAAGGAAATGATGCAAGTAATTTACAACTTCCAAAAATGGGAAATGATGCAAGTAAAAAAAACGGAGGAAGTATACGACAATAGGGATGATAATGAGTCTTAAACCCGACTCAACTCAGACTCAGTTGGGTGTAGATCCTAGAGGCTATTGGTCGGATTTGGGTTCGTTTCTAAATTACCATACCCGTATCAGACCCGACTTATAGACCCATATATATATACTTCCTCAGTTCCTAAATAAGTGACACATTCATTTCATGTTTTCAAGTTTGCCGATGCATGATTTTAAACATTAATATCTACAATTATCAATAAGTAAAAATTATCACAAGTTTATATTAGAAAAATTCACATTGAGACGAATCCAACAAGATCCCACATAGGGATGACAACAGGTGGGATTTGGGTCGGGTGAGCCATCACCCGCATCCATCACCCGGTTAGACCAACTCTCATGCATCCATCCATCCACCACCCGGTAAGACCATCACCCGTATTCCATCCATCCACCACCCGCGGGTGAATCGGGTGGACAGGGTGATCATCCATTTAAGATAATTAAACGACAAAAGTTAGATCAAACTTGCAATATCACAATTTATATATAAAGTTCATTTCAAAATAAGATAAGTTAAGTGTATGGAAACATGTCGATAATAATCAAAAGGGAAAAAATATATGATAGACATTTAACATAATGTAACAAATGAGTGATGAAGCGGGTGATAAACGGTGATGGGTCGGGTGATGGTTGAAACTTTCTCACCCTCATTCATCCATCACCCATCACTCGTTCACCCGTCACCCCGTCCATCACCCATTTAACTCGGTTTTTACCCTTTGTTTTTCGGGTGAAGTGGATGATGGATTTTGCCATCTCTAATCTCACATGACTATGTTTTTCCTAAAATGTAAATCATCAAAGCTAATTAAAGTCTAAACTGTGAATAATATATACTATGCAAATGTGTCACTTATTTAGAAATGGAGGAAATATATTTTATAAAGATAAAAATTAACTTGTGAATTATTACTGTATGAAAAGTTGTGCTCCATTTAAGATATGTGATTATGTAAGTTGAAACATTTTTAAGATTTTTTGAGCTATATTTTGTAAATTATTTCAATAAAAACCTTAACCATGGTCACACAAACCTATAAGATAAGCAAAATAAATTTATTAGAATTAAAAATGCAATTAAGCTTGAAATTCAAAAGGACCCGTAGACCCATCAGACCGAGTCTTGGTCTAAAGATTCCAAACCCATGAATTAATGGT
This sequence comes from Patellifolia procumbens, assembly GCA_947645195.1. Lineage (NCBI taxonomy): Eukaryota > Viridiplantae > Streptophyta > Magnoliopsida > Caryophyllales > Amaranthaceae > Patellifolia > Patellifolia procumbens. The sequence goes on from CANSGD010000334.1 coordinate 88,228, forward strand.
TGTGGGTCTAGTTAGACCCGCTCTATTGCCATCCCTATACGGCATATCTTTTCTCCTTAATTACTCTAAATTACTCCATCCGTTTAAAAATAAAAAGGTATTCTTATATTTCGACCATTCACTTTGTCTATTAATATCGTCTTACGAAGGATAAGCGTGGTAACTTTCTAGCTCTATTTTTCTATAAGAATTTGAGGGTATAATTTTTATATTATTTGGCATTGTAAAATTAAAAGTCAAAGTGTCATCTTGGATTGAAATGTGAGAACAACCTCTCTTAAGAATAAGGAAGAAATTCAGCTAAATTAGATAAGTTAATATTGTTGAAATTAAATAAAGTTGAGCAAAATTAAGTGAAATTCTGTAAAAGTTAAGCTATAAGTAGTCTACTAAATTTAACAAATATTTGCTCAATTCAACAAAAATTTAGTTACAATGTTAGCAAAATTAAGTTAAGTTTAGCAAAAGTAAGCTAGATCAACAACTTTGATATAGTTTCAGCAAAAATAGGTTAATAAGTACAAAACCTGTGAAAAGACAGGCGCCTCCGAAGCTACATTATTTTACATGAGAGCGTTCATCATTGAAGAAAGATAGATCTAGAATACGTATTCATTTTATAAGTTTGGAAGTTATTCCACATATTACCAATTGGTTTTAAGCTGAAACCTTCCATGAATTTTTTTTTGGTGCAGGAGAGCCACAAAGGTAGGGGTGAAAATCAATTCCATGACCCTAAAATCGAAAGAGATGATTAACCAATTGGGTTATCCCTCATTTTTACCTTTTATGACTTTGTGAAATGGACACTTTCTCTCTTGTCTACGTAGCCATGTAGATGTGGTCCAAGCCTAAAGGACTATGAAATTTAAGAGAACCTACATAATACTATATGGGTAAGGACAAATGAGGTGTATATACTACAGTTTTTCAACATAATGTAGGGTCTAAATAATTAGGAGATATTGAAGGTATCATCATATTCACTTTATAGCTAAATATATTGCTTTTAAATAATTTGGGGGTGCATATCTTTTTATGAAACAGCACATAGATGATTGATTATGATCCTTTAAGCAGATACCAAGCTCCCGTGTTTCTGCCACTTAGATTGCTATACAGTGGCAACCCTTTTTTGTCTTTTTTTTCTTCTGTATTTGGGCAAATACAGGGAAGAAGCTCAGTACACGCGTTTATGCATATTTGATGGAGTAAAAGAACTACTTCATAATTTGATTTTGTCATTCAAAATTGTGGTTATGTAAACAAAATTAATGGAGAAAATTTATAGTTTTTTTTAAAAGGTAAAATAAAGACACTATATGAGTTTAGTCTTTGATTCATAGAAATTAAAACCCTAACACTATTTCTATATTTTCTCTAGCTCTCAAAATAATAACGATTTATTTATTTAATTTTTTTGATAGCAATGAAATAACGATTTATTGCTGGAGCTAATTTGATGATTTTGTGAATGCTAGGTCCTATTTCTAATTAATTTTCTAATGAATTTCCAAATTTTTGGATAATAGTATTTGCATTTTATATAATTAATAACAGTCTGATCTCTTCGTAAACAAAAGTCCATCTCAATGGATTATTATAAATGGTATATTAAGACAGATCGGTATCAAACTACTCATTAACAACTTGTCTAGAGGAAAATTAAATTAGGATTTAAGGGTTACATATTGTGTAAAAAAATAGGAATATATTATAATAATGCAAAACCAACACATCAAAAATTATAATTAAGGAATACACATATGCTATATGTGAAAATTCTAGAATTGACTCTCTTAAACGCTTAACAACACATTAACATATGTTAGCCATACTAAGCACCTATACGGAAAGCTAATGTAATTAGATTTATATCAGAAAACTAATTCGCAAAGTCGGTTAGAAGATGCATGAGTCGTAAAACCTAACCAACGCATATTCCACACCCAACACCCACATGTTGTCGAGTCATAGGCTTTCCAAAAAAGATTATTTTGCAAGCAATAATAAAGATAACCTACACAAGCGTGTCACACAAAACATAACGATCGTGCCATTTGCACCTTATCTCCGTTGTTCTTTTTCCTTCAAACTTTGACTTGCGAATATGCAACAACTACTAGCTTCCTCCAACTAATCCAAACATCTTGAGGCACCCAATACAATGATGGAAATGAAAGATAAAGCTGGAGGACATAACTTTTCATCTATAACAATTAACAAATTAGCAGTTAAACAAATAATTTAACTGCCAAAGTTATTATCTCATTTTCTTTTAAAATATCGGATTTTTCAAATTAAATAACTCATATATGTATGCGTCATATACGTGGAAAAACATAAAGTTTTACCAATAACCAATATATTGTTCAACGGAGCCAAATCATATGAGTACAATAATTCATAAAAAAACTAGAGGGAGATAATTGATTTGGCTATCCCACAAGCCACAAGTACTACACCAAATAAATTTACCAAATATGGTGGAAATTAATCCTCCAAATAATCGAACTCATTTATCAAAGAAAACATATTTGTAGAGCTGCTTGAATACGTTGAGCAAGGAGTCTAAATATCAATAATATTAAGTTTATTATAGTATTTTAAGGAATTTAACATGCTAAAACCAATAATATTAAGTTTATTATACTATCTTAAGGAATTTAACATGCTAAAACCAAAAGATTGGAATCTAAGAGTTGATTTTTACTTTTAGGATAGGGGGTAAGTACAAAACAACTGAGGATTCATACTTTCTAGTTCCCTCCTTGCCACATTTTAGGCATGAATCTCTTTGGATGATTTTAGATAGTAATCTTAAAAAGGACTAGAAGTTTTACTATAACTTACAAGACAACGTTGATTCGGATGGAGCACCACAAGTGGGATAATTTGTAGTGTGAAACTTATATCTAAAAAGATGCAAAATTTAAAACTCAAAGCTATAATAGAATAAAGGGGATAAGAGATCTTTTCACAAGTAAAAACTTCGTAGGTCGAACAAGAAGAAACGAATTTCACCACAAAAGGAATTTTAAATCTAAACTTTTTTCTCTATAATACGACAAAGACCTCTGTTATAAACCAATTACCTCGCAAACCATTCACCAATAGGTTTCACTACCAAAATCGCTTTCAAGCCAAAAAAATTTATGACGATTTTACCCTTTAGTGATTTCCAGTCATGTTCTTCAATTTTTCCCCAATTTTCACTCGATTTTCTCATTTAATCCAACCCTAATTCGTCAATTTGGGAGAAATTTGAAGATTCTTTTCAATTGGACTAATAATGGGGTGAAATCACTCGCCGTTTGTTTTTACCCTACTCTCTCGCCGGCGAAATCTGCTCCTTTTGGTGGTGGTTACTCTCTCGCCGGTGGAGTCTAGACTGTTTGGTGGTGGTTATTCACTCGTTGACGGAATTTAGGCTGTTTGGTGGTGGTTTTTCACTCACCGGCGGAATCTGGGCTGCCCATTATGGTTGTCGGAATCTATAAATCTAGGGTTTGCAAAAAACGTCAAAATGAAGATCTCTTTACTTGATTCATGAATTATTGCCCAATTAAATGTCCAATTGAATGAAAATTGAGGGGAAAATGAAGATTTGGACACTTGATTCATGAAAATCGAATGAAAGTGGGGGGGGAATAAAATTTGTGAAACCTACTGATTTCAATTATAGAGGTAGTTAAACAAAAAAAATTAGAAAATATAGTTAAACCTACAATGTGTAGTATAAAAGGTGGTTTTTGACAAAATTTCCTTATCTTTTTTTTGTTAACCCTTAATAACTTAATATGCACGTCTTGATCAGTTAGTGACTGCAACTAGACTCCTCAAATGTCGGGACGTGAAGAATGATTCAAACCATAAATGCAAAGCTATTTCTTAATGCAAACGCAAGTTTCTGTTTCATCGTTCCAACGAAAAAACTAACTAAACCGTCATAATTAAAGCCTTGTCATTATATTATAACTTTAGTTTTTTATTATCAAAATCATATTGGCTCAACAAATTGATAATCCATATATGGAAAAAGATTATTCCTTTAATAAAAACTCCACTCAAATAAGACTAAAATTAAACATGGATCATATTATAATTAATGAATGGAGAAATTTATCATCTATAATACTCCCTCCGTTCCAAAATGTTATACCCATTTTCCGTTTTAGGCCGTTTCAAAAAGATATACCCATATAGAATCTTTTCTATTTATATACATTTTTTCTCCCCATTTTACCCTTCAATATCTAAATATTTACCTACCTTTTACCCATTTGTACTTTAATGGTCCCTACATTTGAATCTCTCTCTTACTTTTCTTAATAAGGACAAATAAAAGTACATGAAAATTATTAAAATAAACATAAGATTCTCCTATAATTCTATTTGCCTTGGTTTTCCCCATATTCCAAATAGGTATAACATTTTAGAACGGAGGGAGTAATATAATATGGTGATAATTAATAAAAATAATTAAATTAAATATGAGTAATGGACCCATATGTTATTATATGTGGGGAAAAAGGAGGGGGTGAAGGAATAGAGTTAAAGCTGGCGTAACCTCAACTTTCCAACTATATAAATGTACAGTCTATAGAGAAGGACTGCTTTTTTGCATGAAAATTTGCAAAAGGACATCATGGCTCCATCTGTCAGGGAATTAGATTCCCACACCACCAATCCCTTCATTTCTGGCTAAACTTAATTATTTGAGGATTATTTTTTGTGTTTTCATCACCTAAATAATGTTCATAAACTATTTGGACGTTGCATGATGGAAAGATCATCTACACGTGAATCCGATTTTTAATTTACCTGAGTGCTTTAGTAATTAAGACTTAATCCTAGTTACTAGTTAGTACCATTTCATGTCTTTCCATTCTCTTTTAATCCAACAGATTGACATTAATTACTATAACAATGGAGTCTTTCCTTTGATTTTTTAGCTGACTCGCCTAAAACTTTTGTTACTATCTATTTATGTTAACAATATGGCAAAGTTTGCCTTTCATTCATTGTGAAAAGGTATTTATACATCAACTAATCTTGGAAAGATAGATCAAATATAAAAGATAAATATACACAAGATATTAACAAGATATTATGAGATATTATTCTCCTAAATATTATCCTAACACCCCCTCAAGTTGGAGCATGCAAGTCAGATATGCCAAACTTGGAGAGTAGAAACTCAAATTGCTGCTTTCCAAGCGCTTTAGTGAATACATCAGCTAGTTAATCTGCGGTAGGAACATATGAGGGAGCAATGAGGCCCTCCTGGATGGCATCCCGTACAAAGTGACAATCAACCTCGATGTGCTTTGCGCGTTCATGAAAGACAGAATTATGTGCTATATGTAAAGCCGACTGACTATCACAAAAGGGAGGAATAGCTTTAGGATAATGAACTCCTAAACTCAACAGAAGACCCTTGAGCCATTTAAGCTCACAAGTGATAGAAGCCATAGAACGATATTCAGCTTCAGCAGAGGAGCGAGAAACTGTATGTTGTTTCTTAGTCTTCCAAGAGATAGGAGAAGCACCAAGAAACACCAACCATCCTGTAAGAGATCGACGAGAGATAGTAGGGCATGCTGCCCAGTCAGATTCACACCAACCCTGTAGAGATAAGTCACTATCCGAGCTGAGTCTGAATTGCGAGAATAACTGACTAAGTCGTGCGTGCCATAAGAGGTCATTCTCCAAACGGGACAGGTAAATTCCACCCTGGGAAGGTCCTTACCGTATCGTTGCCCCGGGCTAGTGTAACTGATCTCGCTACTCAATCCATATTGTCAGTTATATGGTTGCTTCTAGAGTTAAGAATAACTGTTCTTCTTGCCCAACCCCATTCCTAAACTACCAAAATAATGAAAATCTTTTAGGGACGCATCAAAAGTCTCGTATCGACTGACCTTGTATTCCTTTAGATTGGTTAGAAGAGCTCCGGTGCTTTAGTTGCTTTGCCAGTCATAATATTTACTGTTTGACTCAATAGAGGAGTTCCAAGGTAGCAGCAAACAATGCCCGCACACGCATTTTGAGACTTTCACGCCCCAGGCTGGCTCGTGCCTTTTCTCAATCACAAGAGGCACTTCTTTCAACTCTTTGCGTAGCGCAAAATACGATGTGCACTTTCCAAGTGTGTCTGTGTAGGAGCATGCATAAACCGGGACAAAACATGGACATCATAAGTCAAGTAAGGAAGTGTGACGACAAGATTAATTAGACGACCCATACGACGTCGAAAGGGCTCAGGATCATCAAGAAGAGGGCCGTCATCACGACCAAGATGGTGTTTATGTTCAATAAGCGTTGCTGCTGGCTTCGAACCAAGCAACCCTATTTCATAAATAATATATAGGGCATACTTCTGTTGACACAGAAATATCCTTTTGGAGCTACTGGCAACCTCCAAACCCAAGAAATTTTGAGGACCCCTAGATCCTCGGCATGTGTGCCACTAGGCGCTAGGGTGTTGGGTAGTTTTAGGGTTTTTTTGGGTAGATTAGGGTTTAAAATTTGCGGCTCTTGATACCATGTTAACAATATGGGAAAGCTTGCATTTCATTCATTGTGAAAAGGTATTTATACATCAACTAATCTTAGATATATAGACCAAATATAAAAGATAAATATACACAAGATATTAACAAGATATTATGAGATATTATTCTCCTAAATATTATCCTAACAATCTATAAACTTTATTATAATTATATTTGTTGTTCTATGTTTAAGAAATTATGACATTTTGACCATCTTTTTAAACTACTTATAAGAAAAAATATGTAAGAAAAATACATAGTGTTAGATTTCATTAATATATACGGAATACATTCAAGATAAATTTTATACCTTTTATCTGTACATAATTAGAATTGACTAATGATTAAATACTCCTACTACACTAACAGAGTGTAAAAAGCAAATTGTCATAAGTAAAGGAGAACATCAAAAAGTATATAATTTGGCATTTGTTAAAATATACTCCCTCGGTTCCATATTAGATGATACAGCTTGACTGACACAAAGTTTTGAGAGTGTTATTTGAGTAACTTATTTTATCGAGAGTAGTTGATTCTTGATATTTGTTTTAATACATAAAGTACATATTGGTGGGGTATATTATAGGGGTTTGGGGTGGGTGGGGTTGTTAAATTAATTATATGTGGGACCCATTAATATTAAAAAATAATATTACTATTGTACTCTCATGCCATTTTTAAAAGTGTATTAACTAATGTGGGGTGGATGAATAAAGGAAATGCATCATCTAATATAAAATATTACACAATGTAATTCATGATACTCCTTTGATCACCTTGAAAACTAGCTTTATACATTTGTAGTTTTGTTAATACTCCTCCTTTCCCACTGTGCTTTGAAAACTGTTTAACTTAGTTCCTTTTTCACGTGCTTAATGCTCTTTAAAATCAATAACGCACCACGTATCTCACATATATAGACATGAGAATATTATTCGTTAACTTTAAGAGTATTTTAAGATACTTTTTAAATAAAATTATGAAAAGGTTTGATGTTATTCTCAATTTAAAATATAATCAAGCTTGTTGTAAGACCTAATATAAAGGAACACCTCAGAACTTGAGAGATCGAGAGTGAATATACGCCAACCACGCTTGCATGCCACAATGATACAATCTCCAATTTTCCGTTTAGTTCTAGTAATAAATAATGGTTTGAAAATCTTCTCACTCTTCATGCAAGTTTGGGGTAAATTACGAAAAAGAAAATCATGAGATTGACTGTTAGTACCTTATCTTTTGGTGAAATACTAGTAAGTAACTCTAAAAACCTATAAGAAAAAGGTTTTGCTATTTACAACCCTTAGAACTATGTATTAGCATTAACTATTTTATCAAAAATAGTATTAATTTGAAAATTTATTGGCAAATCACGTGTAAATCAATATAATTATTAGTACAATATTTGTTTTATTAGAAGTATCAAATGCTTATACATAGTACTAAGGACTACGTATATCATTTGACTAAAAAGAACCTTATGTTTTCCATTGAAAAAGTCAATTTTCACAATGTTGACTTTATGATCATTTCTAATTATTTGTGTGCACCCAATTTCACTAACAGTTAATTTTCTTCCAGTTAAGGTTTACCCTCTTTTTATTTCATTTAATCATCTTTACATTATACACTGCACCGACTCCTTTTTGGAACCCCCACAATCTATCCCTCTCTCTATGGACCAATTATACTTAGTAGATTAAAGATGGATTATAAGTATTGATGTTTAAAGAAATTGACATTAATGCTTTCAAATATATTATTTCGAAGAGGGAAGTCGCAATGTAGAATACTTTCAATGTACTCAATCATCTAAAATATTAGAATTTCAAACTAATTTTGGTTAGACAATTTCAAGGTGGTTGATAATAGTTGTAGTTTTGAAACTAAAAGCTTTCATATTCTGATTTGGTGGAAGGACATGCATAGTAAATTAGGCCAAGATTGTTTTTACTACAGATGTTAAACATCATTTTGTTGTGCCACACTTGAAAATTATGGTACATCTAGACTTAAGTTAGAGGTACCGAATAATTTTTTTGGTTCGATCCTTTTTTAGTACTGAATGATATGTGTGCATTAGATAATGGAAGATTTAGTTCTACACCTCCAATTATCCCCCCCACCCCCATCCAAAGAGTAAAAACTTATTTGGACCAGGTACATTCGGTATTCAATCCAGATTTCAAAAAATTAAAACTAGATAATTCTCTGCTACTCAGCTATATATCAATATACGATGTGATCGGAATTATATCCATATCCGATGCCGTCATTGTTCGCTTGTAGTCTTTTACTTGTACGAGGAAAATTTAGTATATCACAAGCTTATCAAGACTTTTTTCTTGTTCGATCTTTTCTTTAGTAGTGAATAATACTTTAAGTTTGCACTTCAATCATGAAAAAAGTAGCTCTGCACCTCCAAGTACTCCCCAAAGAAAGGAGTAAAAAAATCTATGTATACTCATCATATTTAAACCAGATTTCAAATAATCGGAGGCTAAATAACTTATTTGCTACTCAAACTTATATCGTTATCCAATGTGATCATAATTATATTCATATTCTATGCCATCATCTTCCACTTGTTCTAACGAAATTTTATCACAAGTTCTTTACTTCTTAGAGAAGAATTGCACTCTTTCCAATGAAAAAAAGGCAATGCTATATTTGAACATCTTAGATTTGTATCAGCTACAAAATGATGTAGATGGGTGCCATATCCACTAAATTGAAGTAGTAATATTATGCTTTTATTTCATATAGGAACGTGGCCGGTGATGAACTGAGATATTATTGTCATGGCTAAGCAAAGGGTTCGTTGTTTCACTTTATTTCATTATTTGTTGATTTGTATGTAATAGAACATTCAGTAATGCTATGAATTAGTGTGGGACCAATCAGCACACGCAGCGGTATATCTTGTTAAGGTTGGCACCATGATTTTGCCGACCGTTGGCATCTCATGACTTGGATTGATGCGACTTTCACTGCCCCTCCTCTCAAAAAGTGATTCTATTGCGGTGTTGTCCTTCCTAATTTTTCTTCAACTATTTTCCATTTCCTTTATCTATGTCTTGACGGAACGACAACAACAAAACAAAAATATTGTAAAGAATTATGGACAAAGTTTTTACTAACACTTAGGCATATGTTAACCTCTTTGGGTTAACAAATAGCAAATTTAAGAGTCTATATAGATTTGTGATTTACTTTGACTATAAGAAATAGGGTTTTTTTTGGAATAGTTATAAAGTTGAGTAGTTACGTACAATCAATAAAGCGTGAGTCTGGTCTTAATGCAATCTCTTTTCTTCAAAATACATATATAATAATATTTTTTTTTTATTTTGAAAGAATAATAATATATTTATTAGTTAAGAGTATTTGGAATTCCTCACTAGTAGTGTATCTAGAATAATACCTTGCTCTTTTTGGATAAAAAATGGAGCTTTATCCCTTCTTTATGTTTTAGACTTTTAAGCGATTTAGAAATCAACAAGTTTCTAGGAACTAACCTTGTGATCTAGGCTATATTATTGCATAAATCTTGTATGTGTTTTTTATTTCTTTCTCTTCTCTCCTTTGGTTGAGATTTTTATAGGTCATAACCATGTTAATGCCATGAGAAGAAAAGAGAAAGGCCAAAGAGATCAAAAGGAAGGCCAAGGAGATCAAAAGGAAATTCGGCCAATGAGCTCGAAATGAAGCATTTGACAGCCGATCCGAGTGGCCGAGTCGAGTTAACTACATGGGTAGCTAAAGAAATAGTCAAACTGATCATTTTATCCTAGGATACATTGGTTGAAAACTTGATGAACAGTTGTGTAATACAGTTACAATTCTTTTTCTTAATCATAAAGCTAAATCTTTAGTCACAATGTGAGTGATCTTTTGCACCATGTCAAATGCACCATTAACATCCGGAATAAATTGGGTAAGTTAACAGTAAAAGTAGATTAAGTTTTGATACGGTGTTGCATGTTACGCTATTGTATCCCAACAATGTTGATAGCCAAGACAACGATATTTTTGTCTTTCTTAACTCCAATTCTTTTGTTAGGTTTTTTTGTTTACCACAATTTTGTAGCCTTTCGGATGATTTGATGGCCATAGATTAGGAAAATTTTGAAACCCTAAGTCGCATTATCTATAACTTTATTTACTCAATAAAGAAGCAATTTCCACCATGCATACGTGAGGATGTTAAATTATTTGAGTAGCCTTTCTTAATTCGGTTTGTCTAGCCTAAGCTGCAGGCCCACATGCAACAAATTAAAAAGGATCCTTTAGCAAATATATGAGGTGATCAATTTAGAAAGACATTATTTTGACCTAATTACCATTAATATTCAAAACTTATCCTTTCACAATTAATTTCAAAAAAAAAAAATCCTTTCACAATTCAATAGCCTTTTTTAAAATAAGAATTCATACATTGATTTGAAATCATACGATATTTATAATAGAAGTTAAAACTAGCAAATACATATCAAAGTGAAATAAATAAAATGTAACATATCAAAACCACGATAATTGAAGAGATCTAACAGTTCTGAAAACCCTCGTCTTCCATATCGATGTCTGTTGCAGCCTTCTACAATCGATCTTTTGTAGTTTGAAATAGAACTGAATTCAAATTAACTGATTGTAAATAAATGAAATATTAACGTCTGTTGCAACCCCACACTAAATCCGATCAACAAAGGAACCTTTGAAATCATACAAATAACAAAAAATAAAGTCTTGAAACTCTCACATTGAGAGAGATAAAACCCAATCCATCGGTAGATATAATTTAATAGATGGATAAAAAAACTCTTCATTAGAATGAGATCCAATTACTTTCTTTTTTTTGAATAAACACTATCCTCTTCCCTCCTTATTTCACTCATACTATTTGTTAATAAAAGGCCCTTCTTAACCAATACCTTGTGGGTTAGGCTTGACAAATCATTCTTAACGATAAAAAATTAATTAGCAAATTATCATAATGTATATTTTTTTTTAATAAAATGACCCTTTAGAGGAGTTCAAATCTTCTTCCCTATAAATCATATCCTCATAAAATGCTGAAATGGCCCTTTGCAGAAAGTAAATCCTCCAAACCCCTCTCCTTATGAGGTTAATAACTTCGTAATTAGTTTTCATTGTTTGATATTAAATCCTTACTGTTATATTTTAATTTTAGGATAATTTGATATGCGTGACATACATTTATTTGTAACTTTTTACAGAATATTTAAATCGTTTCTACAACTATATTAGGGCTCAAATTAACACCTTAGAACATTCAGCGAGTCCAAACAATGTTGAAACTTGCCATGTGGAAGTGGAACCAGCTTGGTGAACATATAAGCAGGATTATCAACAATACTCAGTTTATTTACCTTAATTCTTCTCTCGTTCCTCAAGAAATGATATCTCTCATCTAGTGTGCCTAGTCCATTCATGATGAACTTGATCCTTGGGCTAAGCATATTGTACTAAGACTATAGCAAGACACAACAACCTGATCATGATGTAGACCAGGATCACCTACCTCTCAAACATATTTCCATTTTAGCAGCTTCAGTCAAAGCCATGTATTTTGCTTCAGTAGTAGACAAAGTAATTGTAGGTTGCAGGGTTGCCTTCCAACTAACAATTGAACCGCCAAGAGTGAATGCATGACCAGCCTGACCTCCTATTGTCCGCATCTCCATCGAAACCTTCGTGCTTGGTTAATCTTTGCACCAGATAATTCAAGGCATATCTCAACAATATCAATGACCTTATTTATGCCAAGTGGATAAATCCATCTTCAGTCGAACCAACTAAATTATTTGTAGTAAGGTACTCCATAGATGTATAAATAAGCTAGCTAGCTTAGGGTGCCGCGATACGTCCTTTAATTTCACCTTAAGATAAATAAGGTAAGCTCTAATAAGTTCCGATTAGATATCTAATAAGCTCAAGATGAGTTCAGATAAGTATGAAACCCTAAATCACCTTATTAATGACTGAATATCTTGAAATTAGCGGCATCCTATTTTTAGCTTTGATCGAGCCGTATCATAGTTTTCAAGGAAACAATAATGCAAAAGTGGTATATCTTCTGTTGTCGTAAGATTCACACAATGTGGATGAATGCATGATTGAGGGATTCGTATCTATCTTTGCAATGATAAGTAAGAAAAGTAAGATGAATGCATGCATATATCTTCGAGTAGCTTCCTTCAACCTGCGTTTTAAACGTCATCGTGCAAATGCAATGCATGAAGTGGTCCTGTTTCCACGGCCGTACTGAGTCTCAGATGGCAACATCAGGTCCATTATCTCCACACTCCCCCTTTTTCTCTTTCTCTCATAGGTCTATTCAAGGTTATACAAGCCATTCGAAATTAGCATATGGTTGCATGCATGCGATTGTATGAGTAGTGGTATACTCAAAGAAAACTTATTTTTGAAAAGGAAAACTTGTATCTTATCATCTTTTGTGTATCACCTTTTGTAAATTACCACCTTGTGTTTTTTTTTATTTAAATTTCCACCTTTTGTCTCCATTTTTTCATATGTTCCCACCAACTAACGATTTCTGTCAAGAAATCCGTTAGTGTGGGGCCCACTTATTACTAAATTAACTAATTCATCTTCTTCATCCTTTTTAGAGTATAAGACATTGAAGTTTAACTTATTTAGGTAGATTTGCATATAAATCTGGAAATCAAGAACTATAGAGTTTGTTGTTAAATTGATTTCGATCCATTTGGGAGCAGAAGGAGTTGAAGAAGGTAAGTGCAAGTGTTTAAGTATGAACTTTACAAAAATTATGACTTTTTGTTGACGAAAATTAGGGTTTTATGTGGTTTTGATTGTTCAATTGAATTGGGGTTTTTGTTGTTAAATTGAAAAAGGGTTTATCTTTGTTCAATTGAGTTAGTGTTTTGCTTGTTCAATTGTATTAGGGTTTTGCTTGTAAATTCAATTAGGGTTTGTGCTTGTTGAATTGAATTAAGGGTTTTAGTTTAATTGAATTAGGGTTTTCTTGTCCAATTGAATTATGATTTTGCTTGTTCAATTCATTTAGTGTTTTTGGTTGTTAAATTGATTTTGGGTTTTTGTTTGGATGATTAGATTAGGTTTTGATTCTTTAATTGAATTAGGGTTATTGGTTATTTAGGTAAATAATTCCTAATTAGTTGATAATTCAAAGCTAAAACAAGTAATTTGTCAAGTTAGTAAGAAGTGGACCCCATACTAACGGATTTCTTGACAAAAATCGTTAGCTGGTGGGAACATATGAAAAATGGAGACAAAAGGTGGCAATTAAAAAAAAAACTCAAGGTGGTAATTTATAAAAAGTGATATACAAAAGGTGGTAAGATACAATTTTTCCTAGTTGAGCTATATTGTATGGAAATGGGAAACGAAAAACTAACACGAAACATATATATGAAAATGAGATTCAACTTCTACAAGGATATCCCCCATGAAAATGTTTTAGTTTTACATTTGTAACAAAGACTTCCATCAAGTGTCCGAGCAATAGAGTAATAAAGGGAAAGGAAACGGGGGAGACTGATAGGATATGGGGAGCTCAAGTGGATCGGATTTATCATCTTTTCCGATCCCTTCTTGGTTGTAAATTCAAACATGAAATAATTTGTTTTTTTTAAAGAGAGAAAGTATGCTTATCAAATCATCTGGTTTTCCTTCACTTCTCATCTCCCAATTTATATCTGCAAACAGTGGAAATCTCATATTAAGAGCGGGGATAGTTTACTTAATTAGAGCATTTGTCCCGATTTTAAAGAGGTGTGAGATTGATTCTCATTCAACTTTTATGACTCCTTACGTACCAAAAGAAAAACAATAAAAAAGACGAATAAAGACGAGGCAGTAAGTATTAAGCTGTTGGCCAAAATGGAAAAATCTAGAATGGAGATACCCCTGAATGGCTGAATAGACTTTGTTATTTCAAGCGTATATACTCAAAATCGTTGTTTTTACTCTTTGCAGCAACATGCCGAAAAAAAGAGTAGGGAAGAAAAGTGTATATGGGAGACTGGAAAGTGCAGATTAAAGACGAGGCGATTTGATAATATTTGTAAAATGCAGGAATTCGTGTGTTCTCTACATACCTAAACTGCTAAAGGAACATCTTCATTATTAACTTGATTACATGATAGTCACCCCTCTTTCTTGTGGACGTGAGAAAAAGCAGAAAGAGAAGATGATTTTATGTGGTGGTTCAAAATATGATCATGTTTTAATTAGGTGTATACTATCATTTAATATAATAGGACATTACATATCTTAATTGGTTATGTTCTTCAACATAACATGACATTATTACTGATTTACTGTCATCAAGTATTGATATACATGTTTATGGCCAGTAATTTTCTATTTTGTTATGTGACATAACCAAATAATTAATAATTACAGTGATCATATTTCAAAAGACAACTACTTCCTCCATTTTTTTCAGTTGTGACACTTTTATTTTCACGGACTCTTAGACAATTTTTGGAGAGGAAAAAGACAGAGAGAAAGAAAGAAGGGGACCCATGTGATAGGAGAGATGTAGTGAGAAAGATTAATGTAAATATATGTGTCACAACTAATCTCAAATTTCCTAATATGGAATGTATCACAATAAAAAAAACAGAGGAAGTATAAAATTTTCATAGAACAGGGCCATGTAGATACTTGTTCCACTTTGACTTTCTATAAATTTGATTTTTGGTAATTTAGTTTTTAAAAGTAAAAATGATCTGATAGGATAAGAAAACGATAACCTGAAAAGATATACTAAAAGTTTGTTGTTTTCAACTTTTTATTACTTATATGAGCTTATCTTAACTTGCTGAACTTATGTGAACTAATCACAACTTATTTTTGCTTAACTGAACTTATGAAAACTAATCATTAGAACCTATTATTTCTGGTACCGACTAAAAATAAATTAAAAAGAACAGGGCTTAAGATAAACCCGACTTATACCTAAATATTACATGATAACAGTTATTTTTAGATACAGACTACTTAATATTAATTACAGTTAAAGCGAAATAAAACTAAGTGTTTCTCTCTAGAACGCTAAGTAAAAGTATGAGAAAAAAGATGTCTCTGAGATAATTCTACTAGCTATTTATTATAAAACAAACAAAATCGCAAAAGATACTACGGAAACCTAACAAAAGTAGGCCTCCGGGTGCTCCGCCTGATCAGGCGAGTGGAGCCAAATTTATCGAGTCTCAATAGCAACCAACACAAACATTAGTAATATAGCTTCCCCGATGGGCGGGTGTTGCGAATTTACGAGAGGGATAGGCTCAGCCGATCAAGACCGAGACAACATCAATGATGCAACAATCGAGCGCCCGATCGGGGATCTCACCCGATGGCATCGGGCTGGGCCATTCTTTCGCTTCTTTGAAACTTGGCTTCAAATGCCAAGTTCTTCAAAAATTCTTTCTTGCCTAAGGCCTAAGGAAATGACTTCGAGCCGTCGAATATACTTATATGTGCTTCATAGCCTCTCTGATATGTAGTGGTGGTCATAAACATACAACAGGATATAGGTGAAAACTTCCCTAAAACCTGCATAACATCATGAAACACCAAAACCACAACTATGTGGAAATAGTTAGCATAAATAACTCTTGAGATGTCAATTATGCACAATAATTTAGCATATACTCTCTCCGTTCCCTTTTGATATTCCCATTTTCCTTTGGGAGTATCAAAAAGTTCTTCCCACTTTGAATCTTTTCTATTTTAAAATATTTATTTCCCCATCTTACCCTTTATCAACCAAATATTTACTACACTTTTTTTACTTTTTATATTACAAATGATCCATTTTAGAATCTTTTATTTTCCAATCACTCACTTTTCTTTCTTTCTCTTACTTTTTCATAAGAAAAAGGTACGTCTACCAAAGTACACTTTATGCAATATAAAAATAAAAAGATTGTCATCCACCTCAATTTGCATTTGGTTTCCCCAATATTCCAAATGGGAACGGAGGTAGTATAGCACAGGGAAAAAATCTATATGCAATCTTATTTTCTTACGTATGTTAATAGTTGTTTTATATAAGGAACATCATGATAAGGAAATATCATAATCTAGAGAGGTAGGAGAATAGAGATGAGATTGCCTAGAGAGATTGAGAATTATGTTATGTATTGTCATCTCATACATTGTAAATTCTATAGTATAGTTTGTGCTTTTTCACCCGCATCTCAGCTTTCTTTGCTATTTCTTACTTGTTCTTTATTACTTTTTATTGCTATTTGTGTCTCTTATTTTCTGTATATTATCATCTCTCAATTGCACAAATCATTAATACCTAAAGTGGACTTGATTCATTACAATGAATATGTTTTGATCTTCAAAATGAAAAAATTTAAGCTCTATAAGTGAGTCAACAGAAATCGTATATGCTAGCTAATTCTATATTGCATGTTTACATAGTACTTAACCTTGTCCTTTGATATTCTCTCCTTTAGTATGTTGGGGAAATATGTTGATTCTTAAAGTTCATTCAAAACTTTGTTAAAATTTAAGGGTTATTTTTGTTTTCATTCAACTTCCCTTCTTCATTCTACTTTTCACTTTGCAAAAAAAATTTCCTTAGCTTTAATTTGAAGACCATCTTTAATTTTGTAAAGCTAAATTGTGTCCTGAGTTATGTGGGGTACTCTGTGGTCACAAAATGTATGGAACTTTAATTTGCAGCATAAAAACACAAATATTCCTACTCGGTAAGTAACAATTAGTATACTTTATAATATATACTCCCAATAAGCTAACCACAATCTTAGCTTAAATTAGTTGAAAAGAAAAAAGGTGGGTACATTATTATAGTAATTTACAGATTACACCACTGTTAAATTTCTGATAATAATTTAGTAAGGTGTTTTTTGATTACGTGAGATGATCCCACCAATAATAGCCAATGGGGGACACATCAAGACACTCATCATCATCTTAATCTCTCTCTCTCTCTTCCTTGCATGCATGAGAGGGCAAAGCAGCCATTCTTCCCTTCGCCCACCACCATCACCACCTTTTTCTTTTTCCTTTTTTTTATTTAAGCTCATCAGAAGCACAAGTAGCACCACTAACAAAGCTAGCTAGCTACTAATCTGAAACTTCATCTAGTCGTAAGATTTGTATTATAGAATCATATATATATATCCCATTACGCGTTTTTCGGGAGTAGGGTTTTCCTTGTACTTCAACTCCATTCTGAAAGGGTTTTTTCCTATTGAGTTGGATCGATTTTGCATGCAGAAGGTTTAGGTATGATACGATACTTTTCCTTACCAACTTAAGTAATATTTGATCAATTAATATCTTGAGATCTAATTAACCTGACTAGAGCACTTTAAGGGTGGAGATTCTCAAATTACAATTCCCGCCTCAAGCCACTTTTAAATAAAGGGATCGGTCTGCTAAATTAAACTAGACTGACCTGTCTTTAAGACATGACACTATTCCTTATCCTCAAAAAATAAAACTAAGCTAGCTACTACTACAGTACTAGTACACAACACTAATTCATAAGCTTCGAGGTTAAGGAAGTAAAAAAATAATAATAAAAGAAAAAAGTGAAAGGGGAAAAAAGCCCTAATATTTTTTATAATAAAACAAAAAGAGAGAGAATAAAAAGAGGAAAACACACCCTCAAAAACCCTTCACTAGCTAGCAAATTAGCTTTCTTCTTCCTCTCCCTTTCTACCTTTGCTTTGCTTTGCTTTGCTTTCCTTTCTTTCTTTCTTTCTCAATATCCTCTCTGTTTGGTGGTGTTATCTGATCTTCTCATATACTTTGATTCTCCACCATATCTCCCAAAGAACCCACTTCCCCTTCTTCCTTCTATCAACCTTTTATAAAAGAAAGAACCTAAAATCAAAAAGAAAGTAAGAATTAAAGATTTCAAAAAAGAAAAGAAAAAAAAAATTATACCTAAATAAAAGAGAGACTATGGTTTTCTCTTCAGTTCCACTCTATTTAGATCCTCCCAATTGGCAACAGGTATTGGTTTTATTTACCTCTTCATCTTTTAGCTTCTATTTCAAGAAGGGAAGAATTTATTTTTTAGAAAAAGATGAATATATAACAAAGTTGATGAAAGATTATTATTCCCTATTCTTCTTCTGATATATATCTTTCATTTTTTGAATATACCTCTCCAATTAAAAGTTGAGGGTGTACTCAAAGTTTCCTCAGTTTGGCGAACTTGATTTAATTTAATAAATTCTGCTAGTTTTCCCCTCAAACAATTTTTTCTTAGGGTGTACTTCTTTTTCTTGTATTTTTGGCAGCCTTACTTAAATATTCTGTATGTACTAATATATGGTTGTTATTTTCTATTTTGCAGCATCCTAATCATCAACAAATTCTCCAAGGTAGTGGTGGTGGTGGAAATGATCATCAAAATCAACACCTTATTCCGCCGCCACCTTTACCCCAACCACATCAATCTCAGATGGGTATTGGTGGTGGTGGCGGCGGTGCTGGTGGTGGACCAGGGCAACAACCTATCCGCCCTAACTCAATGGCGGAGAAAGCTCGGATGGCGAAGATCCCGCCACCGGAGGCTCCATTGAAGTGCCCCAGGTGTGACTCTACCAACACCAAGTTTTGTTACTTCAACAACTATAGCTTGTCACAGCCCCGTCACTTTTGCAAGACTTGTAGGCGGTACTGGACTCGTGGCGGGGCCCTTAGGAATGTTCCTGTTGGTGGCGGGTGCCGGAGGAACAAGAGGTCTTCTAGCAAGTCCTCTAGTGGTGGTTGTGGTGGTGGTGGTTCTTCGTCGTCTAAGTCCTCTCTATCCTCTCCAACCGCGATGGTTGGAGGGGATAGAATACCTCTACATATGGACTTAGTTAGTACAAGTGGTATGGGGGGCCCTACAATCTCCGGCATCCCTTCCGGTGGTGGGACCGGGATGTCGTCTTTCATGGCATCTTTACAAAACATAGCTCAATTAGGGATGGGGAATTTAGGTCTAAGTTTTGGAGGAGCCCTTAATACCCCTTCTCATCACCCTCTAGGAGGTTTCGCTAGCGGCGTTGGTGGTGGTGGTGGAGGAAATGATCACCATCAGTTGGATTTTCCTCAACTAAATCCTTCTTCTACTAATCCACAAATACAATTTCCTAACTTCTTAGGGGGTTTCGAAATGCCCGGTTCTTCAGCTGGAGCTGGATTATACAACTCATCCTTTCAACATAACCATCATCAACAACTTGATGATGACCAAGAACATCAACACGATCATGAACAAGTTCAAGTAGACAATCTTCAAAAGAATTGTTCATCAAACATGAACTCGCAATTCGCGCCAGTGAAGATGGAGAATAATGGACAAGGGCTTAATATAAGCAAGCAATTCATGGATATTAATTCATCTTCAGATAATAATGCAACGGGTAATCAATTTTGGGCTAATACTATTGGCAACAACAACAACAACAATACAGCTCCTCCTACTACCATGTGGACTGATCTTTCAGGCCTTAATTCTTCTTCAACTAGTCATCTCTTATAAAAATTTTAATTTTACATCGAACGGGTACGTAACGTTTGTTGATCTCCAACTTGTTCTAGCTAATTTGTTTATGATCTGACTAAAAATTGGGCATCTTGGGAAGAAGTTCAACTTATTGAATCCATTGATTATCAAACCAAGCTTTTCGAGATGGCCGAAAATAGATGATGATGGATTTATCATCGTCAATCTTCATGATGATAACAGAAGCTAGGGTTGAGATGCATATCTTTGATCGTCTCCCTCTCAATGCCATCATGAGATGATACTACTAGAAGTTAGTGATCCATATACTCTAAGCTCTTTTTAATGTTCTTTCTTCTCTTTTTTTCTTCAATCTCTTGCTGGTTGTACTTGTAATTTGATTGTGGGGTGTGTAAGTTTTTTGTATCAAGGCTTTTTTTAAAAAAACATATCTTAACTTTCCGTGCTAATTATTAATTAAATTAATTTCTTTTTCTTAAACTAAGTTGTCTTCATTATCTCTCCATATATATGCTTTATAAACTTTCATCGAAGTGAAGCAAATAAAAGGCTTTCGTAAAATATTCTCGTAGAATCGTTTTCATTCTATACTTGCCAAATCATGAGCTAGTTAACCTACAATTTTTGATCCGTGTTATTTAGTTCAGTTTATTTCGCCAATACACAATATAAAATTACCCTTGTTTTAAATTTAGTTGTCGCGTTACTTGTGACGATTTATTCCAAGCTAACCATACAATTAAAATTATCATGCTTACAAATCTCATCAGCTTTGAAGTAGTACAAGTTTGGCGCTTTTTCTACAAGAAACAAGGGAGAATTTCATCATTTTGCTTTATATAGAAATTCCGAAGTTCGAGAAACCAGATTTGTTACACATTATTCAAGAGAATTTTTCACAAAAATAGAGTAACACCAACAAAGAGAGAGCATAGTTAATAAGATATCAAATTGTACGGAAACTTGTAAGTACGAGTATAGTTAGTTAGTTGGTTAGTCATAGGTAGGGAGAAGAAAACATGCAGAATTGTCATAATTTCGTTATAATTTGAAGAAGTAGTAGTTGGAGTAGTTAGTTTAGAGTGAAGTACTTGTTTGTTTGTTTTGATGATGAGTGTGAAAGCCGAAGAAGATGATGAAGTGAAAAACGCCAAAATCACACTAAAAACCATGCAACATAAAATCTATGTTTCTCTTTCTCACTCTCTCTCTCTTCCACTTGCAGTAGGAACACTATCAGTGTTGACTGTCTGAGAGACTTCTCCAACTGTGTTTTGTTTAAATTAATAAGAAATATTTGATGATGATTTAGCTTTGATTATGGAGGATGAAAGGGGTCAAAAGATAAATTACTAGTTAATTGTTTGGCAATTGGCATAGTAATGATAACATTTGATTGTATTTGTAAAGTGAAAATTACTTTAGTGTAGTTGTGTCTGCAATTACACCATATAATACTTCTTATGTGAGATGGTTTTATGGAATAATAATCAATTCGGAAAAAATTGAAGTTATTTGTTCGGCTCAAAAAAAATGTTGTTATCGATCTGGTTGAATATGTCAAGACTCTAATCTAGCCATATGGCTTCATTTCTTAAAGAAATTGTAATGACACTAGGAGTGTAGTTGGTCCTTGAGATTGATTAATTAGTACTACTAAATCAAGTACATAATTTTTCTTGAAAATGATATCCTAATATATACTCCAAAGTCTTCTGCATAGACAAATATGTATAACATCTCATTTGGTGCAAATTGTAGATGCTAGAATTTCACAAGTTTTTTACCAGTAGATATTTACATTGCGTTATAGTTTGGGAGCAAATCTACCAGTAAATTATCCTTGCTCGTTCAGTCATTCATTCCATTCTACAGAATAGGACTTTGTATTGACTGTTGAGTGCCATATGAAGTAAACCCTCTGTGAACGTTGCTCTCACAAATCACAATTAGCAAACAAGTAAAAGAGCACGGAGTATAAATTATAAAGGATTATTTAAAACTTACCACCTTAACTTTTCAAGTTTTTCAAAATTACCACCTTTATTTTTTTCTTCAAAATTACCACCTAACATTTCCATTTTTCTTAAAAGTTCCCACCTCTAGACGATTTTTGGTAAAATTTGAAAGAAAATTGCAAAGAGTAAGTGATAATTTCAAGAAAAAATGCTAATACTATAATAAAACAATGCATATGTAAGACTAATTTAATGATTTGTTTAACAAATTTCAACAAAAATCGTCTAGAGGTGGGAACTTTTAAGAAAAATGGAAAAATTTTACCAAAAATCGTCTAGAGGTGGGAACTTTTAAGAAAAATGGAAATGTTAGGTGGTAATTTTGAAGAAAAAAAATTAAAGGTGGTAATTTTGAAAAACTTGAAAAGTTAAGGTGGTAAGTTTTAAATTATCCAATTATAAACTACTATCCCTGTTAATTATTAAACATGTATTTAAAAACTGTAAATGTAAAAATGTAGAAACTAATATTAGGTCGAGAGAGTTACAAATTCAAATTTATTGAAATCATGCTTTTAGCAAGACAATTATGACCAGTTTGGTGATAATAATAATAAATTTGCACGTATTTTTGTTTTTGAAGTATCATATCGATATCCACGATAATGCAGATTTTTGAGCACACGAAACTTGTGGTTTAATTTTATCCTAGATTTTCATCTATTATCACTTAAATACGTAATGGAGAGGAAACAATTTTCTTTTTGGAGAATATCACATATTTGGCAATGTGTTATTATTATCATGGTAATGAATAAAGAATCTCCCTTCCAATATATGTATGATTTTAACATCATTGTTATTTTTTAGTACCACTTACTAAACGAACCGTTAATATAATATAAATATCATAGACAGATAGATTTACTTGGACTAGTAAAAAATGGTGATGACTTGACATGGAGAATCCTAGAAATATTTCCTCGTCAAAAGAGGAGCATATACTTCATTGTTAAGTTTTCTCCTACACTATAGTTGATGCTGGTGCCTCATCAAGCTCCAATTTTGCTCATTACATTCCTCCTGCTTCTTTTTTTTAATCTTACTCCCTTTCTCTTTCTAATGGACTAATTATTGCAATGTTTCCCACATTGCTGTTCAAACTTGACTCAATCTTTTTCAAACTTTGGGAAAGTTTCTTAGGGTAAAAAACGTTTACTCTTTTTTTTATTGGTTTTTTTTTTTCTAACACGTCCTTATTCATTGGGCTAGTAGTATAAAAAAAAATTGATATTGATAATTACACAATTATTATTATTATAAGAAAATCGGTAGCTATGTCTATTATGCAATGGTCTAAAAAAGGAGAGAAGAGGAATCTTGGATTTTTGCTTTGCTTTTACGAGGACCAAGACTGTACCATCTCTCTTTCTCCTTTTTCTTGTGGGGATGAAAAAACAGTAAAAGAATAATCTGAAATCGGCGTAGAATGTAAATGGTTGAGCAAAAGGAGAATGAGTGAGGAAAAAAGAAAAAAATGAAGTGTCGATGTCAATATATCACCGCATTTATATTTTAATAGTTGCAAGGTTTTAACTTTGATATTATTTATTAGTATACTAATTTTGATTATGATTTTTTTTATGAATTATACTTGTATTATTTTTCTATTACAATATATATCTTTTTTGAAAATTTCATAGTAACTATAGTATTACTCCATTTGGTTACACAAAGAATTCAAATAGACCGAATTGCCTTCAAAAAGAATATTTTTCTCGAGTGTAAAGTTTAATTAATTATGTGTTTTTGTATCACAAACCTAGTTTATTTTCCAATAAGTGTGTCAAATCTATATATATGAAGCTCGTTATCGGACTATTGGGTATGGCTTCCTTCCCTTTTCCTTTTCTTCTCTTGGGGAATTGGATAAGATGAAGGTTGTTCGTTGCTGAAGCGGAGTTCATAACTTCACGAACATTCAAGACATAGAAACACGTGTTGCCTGTATTTTCACTAAGATAGGATTTGTTATAGATAGAAAAGCGAGGGCCCAGATTGTATCATTCTCCACAAAATTAGCCCACAAAACAATCTTAATATATTAATCTCCACATAATCAGCCTTGCCCATTTCGTTTGAACTTCCACTCTCTTTATAAACGAGTCTTTGCTCATCATTTTGTATCATCCAAAAAAAAGAACACATTCTCTTCTCCAGTTTTTCTTTGATTTGGGTGGTGTTGTTGGAGTTTTGTGAGAAGAGTAATACAAAAACTCATGAGTTGTTCAAAAGAATATGAAGAGTTGGGGATCCCATATAAGAAGAATAAGAGGTGAGTGGTGAGTTTATTAATAGTTATGTTCCTAATATCTATTGAGTTGGTGACTTGGTAGGCTTTTGTGGTTGGGCTCTTGATTGGGCTAGTCCACACCCGCCCGGTCCGGGGCGTGGGCCTTGGGCCTTGGGATTTGGGATTTGGGCTTTACTTAACTAAATTTTTACTAGAAAAATCTGTCAATTTTTTATGACTGTTATGGAATCAGTCAATTCCATGATCCACTCCTTAATTGACTGCTTCCACTAGCCGTTAGTGGGCGGTTTCCATTACCCATTAATTACCGTTTTTAACACGGTTTTAGGAGGTCAGTTTCTCTTCTTCTGTCCCAATAAATACCCCCTTCCTGGCACAGTTTTTCACACATAGAAAAATTCGCATCTCCTACTTCTCTCTATTAATCTCTCAATTACTGGGCAATATTAAGAGCGTTCTCAAACTGTCTCTCTGTACTTCACCGGCGAGTCAGTGTTGTGTTAACCCTGGAAGTTGGTTTGCCACAAGTCCGTGTGTTCGTAGCGGAGCAATTTCAACTTTAGGGCAGTGATCATATCACGGCACATCAATTTTACAGATAAGTTAATTAATCTACCAGTCATACTTCCTACATTCTAAAGTTGAAATTTTTTTACCGTTTATTATACTGTTATTATGGCTGGTATTCCTGTTGATGTTCCTCTTAATTCTGTCAACCCCTTTGTTCCTGTTATGTCGAAATTAGACCCTTTGGATGGGAAAAATTATATTATGTGGTCTGATAAAATGGAATTCTTTTTAGGCCAAATTGGGGTAGATTACTGCTTGACTAATGATGCTGCTCCTGGAAACGCAGTTAGGGATTTTTAGAAAGATAATAAGACTTGTAGGGGAATGTTATTGTATTATATGACTGCTCCTTTATATATGATTTATAGTAAGTCGAAAAAGGCAAAGGATATTTGGGATGCACTTAAGGTTAAGTATGGACTGGATGATTTTGGGACTAAGATATTATATGCTTGTAGTCGTTGGTTAAAATTTACTATGACTGATGACAAACCTGTTTTAGACCAAGTCCATGACTATGAACATTTGTGTGCTGAACTTGTTGCTGAAAGTATGGTCATTCCTGA
Organism: Patellifolia procumbens; assembly: GCA_947645195.1. Taxonomy (NCBI): domain Eukaryota; kingdom Viridiplantae; phylum Streptophyta; class Magnoliopsida; order Caryophyllales; family Amaranthaceae; genus Patellifolia; species Patellifolia procumbens. The sequence continues at coordinate 113,733 of CANSGD010000334.1, forward strand.
TTAATTTCAAGCTAACTGCCTTTTAGAGAAACGGCCACCCTCTTGGGAGACCTATGTTCACTCTAAGAAACATAAGCAAAAAGACTTTACCCTTCAGGAATTAGTTTCCCACATTAAGATTGAGGAACAAAACAGGATTCAGACTAAAGGAAAGACCGACCATTCTTCCACTTTAGCCAACCTTATTGAGTCGAAAAATTCTGGAAAAGGGAAAAAGGGTAAAAGTCAGAACCATGTTCACGGAACTAGGCAGAATGGTAATGGGTTTAAGGGTAAGAAGCAATTTCAGGGTAACTGCTATGTTTGTGGTAAATTTGGACATGCTGCTAGGGATTGTAGAAACAAACATGCAGGCTTCTTCAAATGATGTTGTCACCAAACCAAAAGACAACAAAGCACAAGTCAACCTTGCTGAAGATGACATTATTGCTGCTGTGGTGTCTGAGGTGAACCTGATTAGCAACGTTTCTGAATGGGTCGTAGACACTGGACCTACCCGCCACATCTGCTCAAGCAAGGAAATGTTCCAGACTTATGATAAAGTTTCAGAAGGAGAATATGTCTACATGGGCAACTCAAGCACTGTGAGTATCTTAGGCAAAGGAAAGGTTTTTCTGAAGTTAACCTCTGAAAAAACCATTGCTTTGCAAAATGTCTTGCATGTTCCTGATATCCGCAGAAACCTCATATCTGGTGCACTTTTAAACAAGGCTGGAATTAAATTAACTTTTGAATCTGACAGACTTGTATTAATCAGAATTGGTGATTTTGTGGGTAAAGGATTTTGTAATGCTAGACTCTTTGTTTTGGATGTAATTTCTGATAATAAAATTTACACTGCTTCCGTTTATATTGATGAGTCTGTTTCTTTATGGCATTCTAGACTAGGTCATGTGAATGTTGCATCCATTAAAAGGCTAAAACGACTTAGTCTTATTTCTGACTTTAGCAATACCTCTTTTGATAAATGTGAAGTATGTGTAGAGGACAAACACCCTAAGAAAGTATTCAACAAGAGTGTTTCTCGTTCCTCTACCTTATTAGAACTAGTCCATAGTGACTTAGGTGACTTTAAGAACTCTATGAGTAGGGGAGGGAAGAGATAATATATTACATTTGTTGATGACTTCTCACGTTATACTAAGGTTTACTTGTTAAGTACGAAAGATGAGGCTGAAGAGAAATTTCTTATTTATAAAGCCGAAGTAGAAAACCAGTTAGACCTTAAGATAAAGAGAATGAGATCCGATAGGGGTGGAGAATATGATGGACTTCCACTTAAGAAATTTTGTGAATCTAATGGGATCATACATGAGGTTACAGCTCCCTATACACCTGAAAAAAATGGAATAGCTGAGCGGAAAAACAGAACTCTTAAGGATATGATGAATGCTATGCTTATAAGTTCAGGGATGCCTACTAACATGTGGGGGGAGGCAATTCTTTCTGCTTGCTATGTGCTTAACCGAGTTCCCCATAAGAAGTTAGATAAGACTCCCTATGAATTGTGGAAAGGTTTTAAACCTAATTTGAGTTACCTCAAAGTGTGGGGGTGCTTGGGAAAAATAGGACTTCCTGACTTTCAAAGGAGAAAGATTGGACCTAAGACTGTTGATGGAATCTTTATTGGGTATGCTTCTAACAGTGCTACATATAGACTTATTATTAAGGATGCTTCTGGCTTTGGTCCTATTAGAGAGTCAAGGGATGTAGAATTCTTTGAGCATATTTTTCCTATGAAAATTAGTTGTCTGCTGCATCTTCCTCTACTTTGCATCATAATATTGCATCATCTAGTGAGACTTTAGAACCTAGAAGGAGTAAAAGAACTAGAACTGAGACTAGTTATGGACCTGACTTCATTACTTCCTTTGTTAGCTGAAAAAGGATTTCTAGATGAGCAAAGAGTAAGTGCTTTTATATTGGAAGAGAACCCTAGAACTTTTGGGGAGGCCATGAGATCTGTTGACTCTAGTTTTTGGATGGAGGCTATTAACAGTGAAATAGAGTCTATTATGAGTAACAACACATGGATTTTGACTGACCTTCCTAGGGGTTGTAAGGCTTTGAGTAGTAAGTGGATTTTTACTAAGAAGTGCAAGCCTGATGGGACATTAGACAAGTATAAAGCTAGACTTGTAGTTGGAGGACATCACCAAAAGAAAGGTCTAGACTTTTTTGACACTTATTCACCAGTGACCAAGGTAGCCACTATTAGAGCATTGATATGTTGATTTCTTATAGAGTTTTTCCCTTTCTTTACAAGCTAAATTGTGCGATATTGACGCTCTTAGGAGCTATTTATGCTAACCATTTCGATATAGTTGTGGTTTGTGTGTTCCATATCATTTTGCAGGTTTTTAGGGAGAAACTCCCTATTTACTTGATGTTTTGAGCATCACGCTGTAGCGGAAGGTTATGAGGCATCTTGGCGGTCTCGAGATGGTATTCGGACCCCTTTGTGAAGAAGAAATGTGCAAATGACTTGGCGTCTGAAGCCAAGTAGAAGCAAGGAAGAAAGAAGGCTCGCCCGATCGGGTACGAGTAAAATAGGCCAAAAGTTCAGGTTTTCCGCCCGATCGGGCGGACTTGCCCTATCCCGTCGGGCGGACTTTCACTTAGCCAAATTTGCTGCATTCTGAGGAGCTTGAGAAGACATTCACCCGATGCCATCGGGTGAACTTGCCCGATCGGGTGCTAGAGTTGCGGCCCCGATCGGGTGGAAGCTGCCCGATCACATCGGGTGAAGCCAATAATGCTGCTGCTGGAATTTTGTTCCGCCCGATCGGTTGGAAGACACGGGGACGCGATTTTTCGTTATTTCCCCACTCTATCTTATTGTTTTCTTAAAAACTATAAATACTTTTTAGGTTATTTTTATTTGTATCTTTGATTCTATTGAACATTTTAGAGAGCTCCTAGCCTAGTTTTTCATTGTTTTCCATTGTAGAAGAGATTCAAGTACTATTTCAATTCAATTAAAGTTTCCGCTTTCCGTCAATTTGGTAATCGTCTTTCTTATTGTTTTATTCTTATCTCTCAATTGCTTTAGTTTAATTGCTTATTATTCAATTAGTTCATGATGCAATTCTTAGGGTTTTCAATTAGTTTTGTTATTGTTAATTCAATCATGTCTGAGTAGTTCTCTTTCTAGGGTGTTAGTTAGGGAAGCCATGTTTATACCATGATTGTTATTTATACTTATATTGATTTCTAGGGCTTGATTAGAGTGATTGTGGTGTGGTTTGTTCTTAATTAGTGATTAATGTTAGTGGCCAATTTTATTGATTGCTTGTGGTTAATAGTTGTTTGCACAGATCCGTCTTACGACTAGAGGCCTAGGACACATCAGTAGTTCTGATTGCGTTAGTGAACATGCGGCGTATGTTGAACTATGAGCGTTGAGTCTTAACCATAGCTCAACACATGCTCTAATCCCTCGAATCTTGACCTAGGTTTTGATAGTAGTTGATCTTGTTTGATTAGTATAAGCATGGTGGACCGACCTAATACCCTAGGCTTTTATTCCATAGTTAAATCCTCGATTTAATTCGTATTCCTTAGCTTACTCATTAGTTCAATTAATTCTCCCTATTTTCATCTGAAGTAGTTAGTTAATTGAATATTAATATAGAAACTCTGTCTCCCTGCGGATTCGAACCTGCTTCCACTGACTACCTTAGTTAGAGGACTGTAGGTTTATCTTTAAATAGGTGATACGACTAAATCCTATCAAGCATTAATTGCACTTGCATCCATTCATGATCTTGTTGTGTATGAAATGGATGTGAAAACTGCTTTTTTGAATGGTGAGCTAAATGAAGAGATCTATATGGAGCAACCTGAAGGATGTGTTGTTCCTGGTCAAGAGGACAAGGTATGCAAGCTTATTAGATCTTTGTATGGTTTAAAACAAGTACCAAAACAATGGTATGATAAATTTCATCAAACCATTACTTCAAATGGTTTTTTAGTAAATGATTCTGATGCTTGTGTTTATTCCAAAACATATGGTATTGGTTGTGTTTTGATATGTCTATATGTGGATGATATGTTGATTTTTGGAACCAATATAGACATAGTGAATGCAACTAAAAGTTACCTAAATTCGTGTTTTGAAATGAAGGATTTAGGAGAGTCTGATGTTATTCTTGGGATAAAGATTACTAGAACGTCATATAGAATATCTTTAAATCAATCTCATTATATTGAAAAAATTTTAAAGAAGTCTGATCAATATGATTGTGTTCCTATGAAAACTCCATATGATTCTAGTATTCATTTGAAAAAGAATAAAGGAGATAGTATATCACAAGAACAATATGCTAAAATTATTGGTAGTGTAATGTTCTTGATGAACTATACTAGACCTGATATAGCTTATGCTGTTAGTAGATTGAGTAGGTATACTCACAATCCTAATCAGGAGCATTGGGGTCCTTCGATTAGATTGTTGAAGTATTTAAAATGCACTATCAATTGGGATTTGCATTATCAAAGAACACCTTGTGTTCTAGAAGGATATTGTGATGCTAATTGGGTGTCTGATAATGATGAGATTCAATCTACTAGTGGCTTTGTTTTTACTCTTGCTGGTGGAGCTATATTATGGAAATCATCAAAGCAAACTTGTATTGCCAAATCTACTATGGAATCTGAGTTTATTGCTTTAGAATTGGCAGGTTAGGAAGTTGAAAGGTTAAGGAGTTTGCTAGCTGATATTCCATTGTGGGGGAAGCCAGCTCCATCAGTTTCAATGCGGTGTGACTCACAAGCTGCAATTGGGGTCGCTAATAATCAAGCCTATAATGGAAAGAGGAGGCATATTCGCTTGAGGTATGCTCTAGTTAGAAATCTAATTAGAAACAATGTAATTTCACTCGAGTTTGGAAAGTCATAGAGGAATATTGCAGATCCTCTCACCAAAGGCATTTGTAGAAAAATGGTGCTAGAGTCGGCACAAGGAATGGGTTTAAAGCCTTCTTAGAAAGTTTCTAAGTTCAAGGGTCAAACTAAGTCATAAAAGAACTCAAGTAGTAGATACTACTACCATTCCTATATTAATAAAAGTGATGTAGTATTTGTTTTTTACTGTAAAATGTGTAAGGATGAGTATAATACTCTAAATAAGTTCATAGCCTTGATAAGGTGGTTTGAAACAGTACAAACTTGATGAACTTACCTATGTGAATGTGGCGGTTACGCCCAATCCCCTATGAGATCCCTAAGGCTTAGGATCTCTAGAGCATTCATGAAAATCCAGGCATTGTGGGGCACTTATACATATATCGCGAGAACGTTTCTTATTTTGAAAAAGGTTTAGTGCGCAAGTATTGATTATGAACTCCGTAGAAGGTTCAAAGAGAAATCTACCTAATACAACAATATGACATACTTGATTGTATGCACTGGGTATCAATTCAAGTCTGTAAGACATTGATGCTTACAAAACTGAGTATCTATTGCCCAAATCTTCTTTTTCAGCCCTGTTTCTTTCTGTCTCTTCTTTTGAATCATGTGGGGGATTGTTGGAGTTTTGTGAGAAGAGTAATACAAAAACTCTTGAGTTGCTTCAAAAGAATATGAAGAATTGGGGATCTTATATAGGAAGAATAAGAGGTGAGTGATGAGTTTATTAATAGTTATGTTCCTAGTATCTATTGAGTTCGTGACTTGGTAGGCTTTTGTGGTTGGGCTCTTGATTGGGCTAGTCCACGCGCGCGCGCCGCCGCCGCCCGCCCGATCCGGGTGGGCCATGGGCCTTGGGCTTTGGGCTTTGGGAAATAACTTAACTTAACTATATTATTACTTGAAAAATATGTCAACTTTTTATGACTGTTATGGAATCAGTCAATTCCTTGATCCACTCCTTAATTGACTGCTTCCACTAGCCGTTAGTGGGCGGTTTCCATTACCCATTAATTACCGTTTTTAACACGGTTTTAGGAGGTCAGTTTCTCTTCTTCTGTCCCTATAAACACCCTCTTCCTGGCACAGTTTTTGACACACAGAAAATTCGCATCTCCTACTTCTCTATATTAATCTCTCAATTACTGGGCAATATTAAGAGCGTTCTCAAACTGTCTCTCTGTACTTCACCGGCGAGTCATTGTTGTGTTAACCCTGGAAGTTGGTTTGCCACAAGTCCGTGTGTTCGTAGCGGGGCAATTTCAACTTTAGGGCAGTGATCATATCACAGCACAACAATTTTACAGATAAGTTAATTAATCTACCAGCCATACTTCCTACAGGTGTTTGTTGCCCAACCAATGCTTTGTGAGTTCATGTATTTTGCTAGTGTTGTGTTCATTTTGGAGGGTTTAATTTGTACATCACATGCTCTGACGAAATCACCTTTTAGGGCAATGGTGTTCCATGACACAACAATCCAAATTATTCAAGTAATTAAGATCTTATCTCGTTGTTTAATTGCCAGTGGTGCTCACTTTCACAATTTTATTCATATTGTGTTTGCATATGTGTAAAATTAACAATATTATTAGAATTGCAGACATAAAATGAACAAATTATGTGATATAATTCGCCTAAAAATAGTTGAAGCTAATACTAAGAGCACCATAGAGGCGCTGCTTGATGTTGCTATCCATGTAATTTTTATATCAAGTACATGTTCATTCCACTAAATTTTTTAATAACCTGATTGGTTTGGTATTGACCCAATCCATGTATCCATGAACACCCTATCATATTGGCAATTGGCATAATTCCATAGGAGTTTTGGTTTTATTAAAACAAGGGGAAATCAAAACAAATCTGGATACTCTAAAAAATTGAATTATTCCTAGTACACACTGGTTGAAAGATAATTATTTTCTTAATGAATAAATGTTACAAGCTAATCATATATAATAGGATACAAGAGATAATAATCACATCCTATAAACTAGAAAACAAACTAGGTCAAAGATATACATCAATCTAAAAGATACATACAAGATAAATATGAATAATGAAAATATAATGCTATATTTTCATATATTCTAACACACCCCCTCAGTCGAAGCGGGATTAGGCCGGACGCTGAGATTGTCCCAAAAGTCTTCAAAGAGAATCAATGGAAGACCTTTGGTAAAGATGTCAGCGATCTGATGTCTGGATGGCTCATGTAGAACACGGACCTCACCACGTGCCACCTTCTCACGAACAAAGTGAATGTCCATCTCAATATGCTTGGTTCGTTGATGCTGAACCGGATTTTCAGATAGATAAATGGCACTCACATTATCACGATACACTAACGTGGCTTTCTAAATAGGACAATGAAGTTCCACCAACAAATTTCGTAACCAACAAGACTCAGAAACCACGTTAGCAACTCCCCTGTACTCAGATTCAGCACTGGAACGAGACAAGGTAGCCTGTCGTTTCGATGACCAGGAGAGAAAATTATCACCAAGAAACACACAATAACCAGACGTAGACCGTCTAGTGTCAGGACACCCACCACAATCAGCATCAGTATAAGAAATAAGGGTGGATGTATCAGAGGGATACGAGTGAAGACCATGATGAAGTGTGCCCTTGACGTATCTGATAATACGTTTTAGAGCATGCATGTGATCGTCCATAGGCTGATGCATAAATAAGAAGACTTGCTGCACAGCATAAGTAATATCAGGCCTAGTAAAGGTTAGGTACTGAAGAGCACCTGCAAGACTCCGATATAGAGAAGGATCGGAGCAAGGAGTGTCAAATTTAGCACTAAGTTTGGACTTAGTGTCAACAGCGGTAGCAGAGGATTTACATGCAGACATGCCTGCACGTTCAATAATTTCTTCAGCATACTTTTGCTGAGATAAGAAGAGACCACCTACATGACGAGTAACAGCAATACCAAGAAAATAACTCAAGGTCCCCAAGTCTTTCATGGCAAACTCAGAACTCAAATGTGACATGATAGACTTGCGGAGAGCAGCAGAAAAGGCAGTCAACATAATATCATCAACATAAAGTAGCAGATAGGCAGTATCAGGGCCCTGGCGATAAATGAATAAGGAATGATCACACTTACTGTTATGAAACCCAATTTGAGTTACATAATCAATAAACCAGCGATACCAAGCACAAGATAAATATGAATAATGAAAATATAATTCTATATTTTCATATATTCTAACACTGGTAAAGTACTAGAGTAAAAAAAAATAGAAATACTAGGGTAATACAAAAGAAAAAAAAAACTTCCTTTTTGGACACATCAATATCAAATACCTAACTATCCAATAACCGATTTATCCCATACCTCATTTTTAAAAAATTATACAATAATATTTTAAATTTAATTATTAAGCAAAACAAATACTTCCTCATTAACAAAAGAGAACTCATTGTTGGAGTTTATATATACCTTGGTATAAGTTTTGTAAGAAACTCTTAGGGGGCATTTGTTTTGGGGTATTTAAGAAAGGGAAAGGGAAACTTGATTTCCTTATATGATGTTTGTTTTTAGGTCTATTTTAATTATTCCCTTTATCCTCCCTTACCCTCCCTTACCCCCAAACTCCTTTACTCTCATTCTACACCTCCCCCCAAGGTTTCATTTATCCGTACATAACTAATGAGATTTTGTCTTAGTAAATGGTTGCTCCTCAGAGCCTCACTTTTTATGAGCTCTTTTTACTACACAAGTGTTAGATATGCCTTGAATATTTGTTAGTTTGAATAACCAAGAACGGGGGTTGCTACCCGCTAGCTAGTCTGGGTCCATAGGCGAAGCGCCCGGTGGGGGTAAAGGGGGCAACCCTTCCTCAGCTTCTTGGGTGTTATAAGGTTTGGCTAACCTTATATTTTGTTATGGGTTTTAGGCCCATGTCTGTTTAGGTTAACTCTAAGGGTGTTATATAAACCCTTAGGTTAAACCTATAGTCGTAATGAATTGAATGCTTATTCACTCATCTGATTATTAGTGTTGCCTAACACTATTTAGTACTCTGGTATTGTGGACGTAGCTAGCACATTGCTAGTGAACCACATCAAACTCTATGTGTTCTTTCACGTTCTTATTTATTCTTTATCGCCTCCTTTGTTATAACAAACTGGTATCAGAGCCTCGTTTGGTTCATCTGGGTTTGAAGTTTTCCGCAATCTGTTCGGAGTTAAAGATGTCTGGGGTGAACGTGAAAATCGATAAATTCACTAGTGGGAAAAATAGTTGTTGCTGCTCCCTTTTAGCTACGGGCTTGTTAGAAAGCTCGCAGCTAACTTAGTTTTGCGGCGGGCTTATACAGAAGCCCGCAGCTATAGATTGATTGTTGCGGGCGCTTCGTGTAGGCCCGTAGCTACAACGGCCAAGAAACAAGAAAAATTTATTTTTTCATATGACTTTAGGTTTAACGCAAGGGGCCGCAAAGCCCTTGTCCTCTCTTTCCCCTCCATTCTCTCGCTTCTCCACTCTCCTCCTCAAATCTGCTCCTCCTCTCCGCAGCTCCTTCACCATTGACAGTCTGACGCAGAGGAGAGAGAAGATGTCGTCGGACCTAGACAGGCAAATTGAGCAACTTAAGAGGTTCGAACCCTTGAAGAAATCTAAAGTTAAAGACGTTGTCCCAATCTCAGTTCTTTCCCCCTCAGGCGTCCCAATCTCTTTTCCTCTGGGTGCCGTCGTGCTGTCGTGTTGTTGTCGACATCAGGCGTAACATAAATGCTACAGAGACGACTGAAGACTCGTCTCTCTCGAATCTTTCCTCTCCTCAAGTCTCAGGTATACAATCTTAATAATCTCTTCAATTCTCTCTCTGTTCATCTACCTCCACGCTTTCAATTTCTTACTTATTACTTCAAATCCGTTTAGCTTATCTGTGTGTTCATTTGTTGCACGTTTGATTATTCGTGGTTGCTGGCTGACTTTTAGGGGTTTAGCGTTTCAGGTGCTGATGAGAGTGAATTCGTGTGTGACTTTGGGGTTCGGGTTAAGGTTATTTTAGCTTCTAATTAATGATGAATGTGTGAATTTTACTTACTGATCCTCTGGTTCGTTTCTTCTTCAATTTTTTTTTACTTATTCGATGTTATCTTTGGTGTATCGTTGTGATTTTTGGTTGTTTTGTGGCTACAGTTTCTGTTGTATTACATTTCTCTTTGAATTGACGATACCCGATCTTCTGTGTGTTGTATTATAGGAAACTTTATTACTTTGGTGTTGTGATGCTTGATTTATCCTTGTTGTGTTATGTTTTTGAATAGACTTTCGAGAGGAAAACTTCTTTGATGAACTTGTTGAATGCCTGAGAAAATGGAAAAAATTGTCGTTTGGTTTGTACATGATGAATTCGCTAGTAACTTGTTGAATTTTTATAGGGCAGATCCTTATATGTTAATGAATTCTGGGTTTTTGGGTTTTTATAAATGTGGGTCGTTTTTTCATAAAAATCTGCTGAATGTAGGAAGTTTGATGAATTTGGAGAGAAAATGAGATTAATCAGTCATACTCATCCTATTGTTCTTGAAGGGGTTGCTAATTCCTTGCAAATTAATTCAGACCCACTTAAGAATAATGTGTTAGATGTTGCTATGGGGAAATGGCCTTTCAAACGTGACACGAGTTTGGTTGCAACTCAAGTTGCAGGGAAATTTATGGCTGCATTAGGTGGGGATGAAGTAATGTGTCTGGTGAGATGTTTTTTTGTTGTGTTTATAGTTGTTCTTTGCTTAAATGCATGATATACATGTAGCTGTAACCTGTGATGGGCATACTTGAAGCTTTAACTTTGATATATTTGGCCAAATATCATATTATTGAGACTTGTAGTAGTGTAAACATGTTGTATGATGACTTGTTAGTTCTTATTTTGTTATATGGACACAAGTGAGCTGATTGAGCTACATTTGGATGCTAATTTGACCTGTAGAAAGCAGGAAGTTTCTGCAAACACCAATGTGTTGATTTAGTGGTTTTGAGGTGCTACTATTATAGCGGTAGGTATGAACATATGGGTTTTAGATATCTTGCTCGTTTTCCACAGCTACAGTCATATTAACAACAACAACAACAATTCTCTCATTTCATTAATTATCTCTCTCCTCTTCTCTCTAACAAAATGGCGATTAGGGTTTTCTTCCTCGCAATACTCTTACTCGCATCCCCCTTCTTCCAAGGTACTCCATTTCTACACTCTTCTTCATCAGAATTTCAACATCCATGCTAGTACTCTAATTTGTTTTACCTTTTCATTTCTGTTATTTTCGTTGCATGAATCTGTACTTTGAAAATTCTAGGATTTATATTAATAATGATTCGAATTTCAATTGATGTTGTTCGGTTAGATCTGCCTGTGTTGGAAATGCAATTTTTGACTCAGTAGTTATTGGAATTGGTTCGTTCTACTCCGAAAAGATCTGAAATGTTTCGTTATTTGATTTGTTGTTAAGTTTCAATCGGAGTCAGTGGAAGAGACTGTTGGTGATTCTACCATAGAAGAAAGTAGTGATCTTGGAATTGTTAATGATGACACCCAAATTTATGGTGATGAGAGCTTAAATTCTGCTCCTGGGATTGAGGCAGTTTGTGTTTTCCCCAAGAATAATGGCAAAGGTGTGTCCGATGCTCGATCAGCTGAGTGTTGTTTGTTTCTGCATTATGGTTTTGCGTGGTTGACTAAATTTTATATGGTTTGTTTTGCAGTTGTGTTAGCTGGGGAAGAGACGGAGTTGCTTGTTGGGATCAAATATGACGGTATTTTCCTTCCGTTTTCTTGGCTCGTTACCGTTTGTGCTTGTTATAGGTTGGATTAGAATTGGTAACATGCATTGACAAATTGAATAGTAATTGATGTGTTGCTTGCCTGGATTCGTAGTAGTAGCTGCATGCCTGCATGTGAATGTATGTGGGTTTTTGCTGGGAATTTTAGGACTATATACTGCAGGGGGCAACCTAGAATAAGATTAACCTGGGGTCAATTTTGTTAGCTTTTAGCTTTTTTTATATTTGTTGGGCATTGGAGAATGACTTTATTGGATACCAAGTATTTGTAATTTTTTTATATCTTAAGGTAAAGCTCTCTGTTGATTTGAGCTTGAATAAGTTGAGAGAAATAAGGTAATAATTGCTGTGTGAATATCATGTTGCCAAATTAACAAATATAGTAATGTGTTCCGGATGTAAAGTAAGTGAAATGTGGACTTCATATATATATAATCATTCTAAATACAAAGAAATATGGTAGAGGAGTTTGGGATCATTAGAGTCCGAAGGATACCAATTGTATGGGATAAATACCCTCTCCCGAATATACGGCCCAAGGCCCAAACGACACAAGGCCCACGCTCACTTGTCTATATAAGCCCCTTATAGGGCTAAGGTAAAGGGATCCACAATCCATTCTCTCTCCCTACACCACACTCTCTCTATCTAAAATGAGTACTGACTTGAGCGTCGGAGAGCCAGTCCTCGGGACACCCCCGGGGGTTTGGGGTTCATGTGCAGGTTCTTGGCCGGAGCTCGGACTCGGACCGCTCATCTCCGCCGGAAAGAGGTACGACACTTTTGGACAGAAATAATTTGGCGCTAGAAGGAGGGGAAGAGAAAAAGCGCCCATGGAAACCCACAATTTCCATGGCTACATTGCTCAAACAGCTATTTTGTGGTTTGAAACACTCCAAATCAGACTAAAATTTGCAAGATCTACAAACTAATACTTGGTCGATCAGACAACTACTCTGAAAAAAGGCGAGAAACCTTATGAGATCAACTCATTCACTGCAGCAAGCTACAAAGGGGCTTTCACTCATGATCATCCAAAATCCCAAGAGGTGGCAAGATGCAAAAATTAACTAAAAGAAAAATAAAAGGGAAGGTGGCCTCCACTTCAGTTACTGTTTCGTGGCCTTGTAAAGCCATGAAATCATAGTGAACTTGCAAGGGAAAATCAAGAGTGGGTTGGAACTAAACATCACCCAAGCGTTGATGTCCAAGGAAATCCCCATATGAAATTCCACTAACACATCAAATTAGATGGACATGATTCATCACAAAGATAAAGGATGAAAGTCCACTGAGATGTCCAAGCTGGAAAATCCAACAACAGCAGAAGCAAACGTAGTCATACACCTTGAATTTTATACCCAGATAAGACTCTCAAATCCCTTATGATATTTGCAACAAAATTTTGCACTCTGAGCGTTGATATATTGTTGAGATTCAATGGGTGATGCCATGTTTAAAGAACTAGTCTTCAAGTTCTGAGTTTTGAGGAATGGATGAACTTGCAATGTTCACATTCTCTCGAAATAGAAATTGGTGCACACAAGGTGTTTGAGAAAATGCACCAACGAAGTCAGTGTCAGACAGAACCAAGTAATTTAGAATGATCAGACGTCTGAAAGCACAGACCCGCAACCTACATCAGTTTGGCAGAACATGTCAGCATGTATTGTGAGCTCAGACGCCTAACAAATAAAACGGAGGTGCGGGCCGATACGGGCAGACTCAAACGAAGCAACCACATTACTTGGGGTCGATTGCAGACTCGCCTAGCAAGCTCCAAATAGACGAATGCATACTGCAGAGTGCAGACCGTAGACACTGGCAGAGAGCAGACTCCACGAAACCCCATCTGCATACATTGCATTTATTGGAACTGGCTCGTAATTGACGAGTCCACACGCCTGATTTGCAGAGGGCAGACCGTGCGAGCCAGACCTAAGGTGCAGGCCCATAGACCTGCAAACAAATCAGAGTGAAGCACAAGCACGCTCTGAACACACCCAAAAAGGGACATACCCATAACTTTGCTGGAATTGATGGCGATCAGCAATCAAGCAACAAAAATAACGGGTCTGCTACATCAACCAAGGAGTCTGCAGACCCAATGAGTGAGAGCAGACCACAAAGGTTGAAGTAGACCAGCAGAACAGACCACAATGGTTTACGTAGAGCAAGCTCAAACAACTCCTTACGTGATAATCTGCCGACCAGCAGACCAAATAGCAGACCCGAGTCAATCAGAGCAGAGCCTTGGCATAATAATCTGCAGACTCGACTTGCGAGTCGAGAGCTCTGCCAAGACTGGTGACCATCTACAGGCAATGCAAGATCAACGAATCTAGAAGATCAACTTGGGAATATGTAACACCAAATAAACTTCATTAGGTTGAAAAGTCGGAAGGTGGGAAGCAGACCAAAGGGCGAAGAGCCAATGAAATAGTGTCTGCGTTATCAGAATAGACTGAGATTATCCAGTTCGCAGACCCAAAGCGCAGACCAGAACTCATAGCTCTGCCGGATTGAGCAAATAAGTCTGCAAAGTTAAATAGCCAAGCAGCGTAAAAATGCAAAATTAGCATAGGGAACCTGAAATTTTAGTCAGAGGCAGCAGGATCCAAAAGGGGGCAGCAGGAGGAGTCTGCAACTACAATGCAGATCAAGCAAACTTCTGATCTGCAACACACCTGTATTCTGGTATTCTATATCGAACTTCAGCAGACTCGGCTAAATAACAACGAGCTAAGTATCCCACCTCCACTATTATTGAAATCAATTTTGCTTATTTTTGACGCAAAATTAGATGGAGTTTTATGATGGATGTTATGCTTAGTTCATATTATAAGCTTCAAACATCGATTGTCTGTCAATGATTATCTCAAGAGTTACAAACATTCACTCTATTTAATTACATGACACGATCAAATGATGTCTTTAGACCTTTATGTATGTCTAGTTGGGATTATACTACTCTCAAATTGACCCAAGTTCAACTTAAGAGTGGGGGGCAAATGAGTATATGTGACCCAACTTGATGGGAAATTTGATTGTAACATTCATTGTAGTACTTGATTTTGGAAGCACCTATTTTTTGAGTCTGCACATATTATTGAAGGCTTCAGCAGGCTATTAAGTCGCTGAAAAGATATATTCTGTTATTATTATTGCAGACACATGCTAGAGAGGTATTCTGTTATTATTATTGCAGACCCCATCTCAGACAGAGGGCTCTGTCATTATCATTATTGCAGATTCTCACTTCAGACAGAGGATCCTGCCTCTTATTTTTATTGAAGACACCAGCGAGCTACCAAGCCGTTGGAAATACTTAAGCGAAGAGCTAAGTATAGTTACGAATCGAACTCTACTGAAGAAGCAGAGAGCTTTGCTGAAGAAGCAGAGCAAAGGACTTAAGCGAAGAGCTAAGTTCTTTACCGTCATTATTAGCAGATCCTCACCACGGATAGAGGATCCCGCTCCTCATTATTATCGCAGAGCACCATCTCAGAGGGCTCTACCGTCATTTTTACAGCAGATCCTCGCTTCAGACAGAGGATCGTGCTCATTATCATTACAGCGGATCCTCACTTCAGATATAGGATCCTGCTCCTTATTATTATAGCAGATCCTCACTTCAGACAGAGGACCCTGCCCCTTGTTATTATTGCAGATCCCATCTCAGACAGAGGGCTCTGCCATTATTTTTATAAGCAGATCCTCGCTTCAGACAGAGGATCCTGCTCCTTTTATTATTGCAGATCCCATCTCAGACAGAGGGCTCTGCCATCATCATTAGCAGATCCTCACCTCAGATGGAGGATCCTGCCCATTATTATTTCAGCAGATCCTAACCTCAGATAGAGGATCATGCTCACTATTATAGCAGATCCTCGCTTCACAGAGAGGATCATGCTCTCCATTTCGCATTAAACCCCCATCCCCTTATCAATTCTTTATGAAAAACAAAATGTCAAAATCAGATAGACCCTTAGCAGACTGAGAAAAAATACCACAGTCTGGCAAAAGAAAAAAGGGTCTGAGTCAGACTGAAGGCTGAAGAGGCTCTTCAGACACAAAAGTAAACTATATAATGAAGAAAGGGAGTCGGCCAAAAGGTTAACTCTGTCCAAGAGCCCCGTGAGGCCCGCAGAGTGATCGGATGCCGACTCGACTTACCGGTGTCATAGACCTCTACCTCTAAACCTGCGGGGCCGAAGGCCCAAAAAGCAGCAAGGATAAGTCATAGACACCTAAGGCTAATGGGGACGCGAGAGTTCCTAAGAACCAAAGCGTACCCCGACACGAAAAAGATGGCAGAAGGAGCTAAAGGGCGAACCCCAAAACTCCCAGAATCATCATGACTTAGGGCGTCAAAATACCTCCTCTGCTCTGCTGTTATTGAATCTTTGTCATACATAAGGCAGAGCAGAAGAGTAAAGGGCCCCTAAAGTCCCAGCTCTGAGCAAATCTCACCGGCCACCAAGCCAAGTAAACGAAAACACTCAGATATATTGCTTGATATATCTCCTTATTATAGCAGATCCTCGCTTCAGACAGAGGATCATGCTCATTATAGCAGATCCTCGCTTCAGATAGAGGATCATGCTCCTTATTATAGCAGATCCTCACTACAGACAAAGGATCATGCTCCTTGTTATAGCAGATCCTCGCTTCAGACAGAGGATCATGCTCTTATTATTATCGCAGACCCCGTCTCAGACAGAGGGTTCTGCCACTACTATCATTAGCAGATCCTCACTTCAAACAGAGGATCATGCTCCTTATTATAGCAGATCCTCGCTTCAGACAGAGGATCATGCTCATTATAGCAGATCCTCGCTTCAGACAGAGGATCATGCTCCTTATCATTAGCAAATCCTCGTCTCAGACAGAGGATCATGCTCCTTATTATAGCAGACCCAGTCTCACACAGAGGGTTCTGCCATTATTTTCATCAGCAGATCCTCGCTTCGGACAGAGGATCATGCTCCTTATCATTAGCAGATCATCGCTTCAGACAGAGGATCATGCTCCTTATTATAGCAGATCCTCGCTTCAGACAGAGGATCATGCCCCTTATCATTAGCAGATTCTCGCTTCACACAGAGGATCATGTTCCATATTATAGCAGACCCCGTCTCAGACAGAGGGTTCTGCCATTATTTTCATTAGCAGATCCTCCCTTCAGACAGAGGATCATGCTCTTTATTATAGCAGATCCTCGCTTCAGACAGAGGATCATGCTCCTTACTATTATCGCAGACCCCACTCAGGCAGAGGGCTCTGCCATCACTATCATTAGCAGATCCTCGTCTCAGACAGAGGATCATGCTCATTATTATAGCAGACCCAGTCTCAGACAGAGGGTTCTGCCATTATTTTCATCAGCAGATCCTCGCTTCAGACAGAGGATCATGCTACTTATCATTACCGTAGACCCGTCTCAGACAGAGGGTTCTGCCATTATTTTCATCAGCAGATCCTCGCTTCAGACAGAGGATCATGCTCCTTATCATTACCGTAGACCCCGTCTCAGACAGAGGGTTCTGCCATTACTATCATTAGCAGATCCTCGCTTCAGACAGAGGATCATGCTCCTTATTACGGCAGATCCTCGCTTCAGACAGAGGATCATGCTACTTATTATCATTAGCAGATTCTCGCTTCAGACAGAGGATCATGCTCCATATTATAGCAGACCCCGTCTCAGACAGAGGGTTCTGCCATTATTTTCATTAGCAGATCCTCCCTTCAGACAGAGGATCATGCTCATTATTATAGCAGATCCTCGCTTCAGACAGAGGATCATGCTCCTTACTATTATCGCAGACCCCACTCAGGCAGAGGGCTCTGCCATCACTATCATTAGCAGATCCTCCTCTCAGATAGAGGATCATGCTCCTTATCATAGCAGACCCAGTCTCAGACAGAGGGTTCTGCCATTATTTTCATCAGCAAATCCTCGCTTCAGACAGAGGATCAAGCTCTTATTATTATCGCAGACCCCGTCTCAGACAGAGGGTTCTGCCACTACTGTCATTAGCAGATCCTCACTTCAGACAGAGGATCATGCTCCTTATTATAGCAGATCCTCGCTTCAGACAGAGGATCATGCTCATTATAGCAGATCCTAGCTTCGGACAGAGGATCATGCTCATCATTAGCAAATCCTCGTCTCAGACAGAGGATCATGCTCCTTATTATAGCAGACCCAGTCTCAGACAGAGGGTTCTGCCATTATTTTCATCAGCAGATCCTCGCTTCGGACAGAGGATCATGCTCCTTATCATTAGCAGATCCTCGCTTCAAACAGAGGATCGTGCTCATTATAGCAGATCCTCGCTTCAGACAGAGGATCATGCTCATCATTAGCAAATCCTCGTCTCAGACAGAGGATCATGCTCCTTATTATAGCAGACCCAGTCTCAGACAGAGGGTTCTGCCATTATTTTCATCAGCAGATCCTCGCTTCGGACAGAGGATCATGCTCCTTATCATTAGCAGATCCTCGCTTCAGACAGAGGATCATGCTCCTTATTATAGCAGATCCTCGCTTCAGACAGAGGATCATGCCCCTTATCATTAGCAGATCCTCGCTTCACACAGAGGATCATGCTCCTTATCATTAGCAGATCCTCGCTTCAGACAGAGGATCATGCTCCTTATTATGGCAGATCCTCGCTTCAGACAGATGATCATGCTACTTATTGTTATAGCAGATCCTCGCTTCAGACGAAGGATCATGCTCATTATCATTACATGTCCACGTATCATCGTTATTGCGGACTTGTCTATAGCATTCTAATCTCAGTCTGCCTCCTCTGCTGCAAGCAAAGCAGACAAACTGGGGGGCAAGGATACGTATGGTAGGAGGAAGAAAGTAGCAAAGAAATAGCATATTTTCTTTGAAAAACTACTCAAAATAACGCAAAAAATACAAAACTAGCAGAGGCTATAGGCAATGCTACATTCTTGCTCATCAGAACAGACTCTCAGATTGGTGAAGCAACATCACAGATTACGTGAGCAGACCTTCACTAGAGGATGCTACACGGCAGATTATCAGAGCAGACTCCTAAGCAAAGGAAGCTTCGTCCCTTATTACATGAGAAGATCCTCACTTAGAGGATGATACACCTTAGCTCATTGAAGCAAGCTCTCTGACTGAAGAGGCTATATCTCACAGCAGAGACTCGATCACGCACAAAGGTCATCATGAAGACATACATGTCCAATATCATGAGGAACCAAGTGAATAAGCCCAATATAGTTCAAGTTCAATCAACGATTATCACTCGAACTAGGGGGGCAAATTGTATGGGATAAATACCCTCTCCCGAATATACGGCCCAAGGCCCAAACGACACAAGGCCCACGCTCACTTGTCTATATAAGCCCCTTATAGGGCTAAGGTAAAGGGATCCACAATCCATTCTCTCTCCCTACACCACACTCTCTCTATCTAAAATGAGTACTGACTTGAGCGTCGGAGAGCCCGTCCTCGGGACACCCCCGGGGGTTTGGGGTTCATGTGCAGGTTCTTGGCCGGAGCTCGGACTCGGACCGCTCATCTCCGCCGGAAAGAGGTACGACACTTTTGGACAGAAACACCAATTTTTCTTTCTTTCAAGAGATGATCATCGTGAGTATGTAGCGGTCTTGAAATCTTGACTTGGATATTAGGGGTAGGTGATGGATTAGAGTTGTATCAAGCATGATATATTAGCCTAGTTGCTGGTTTAATTTTTGACTTGGCAAAAGTGAAGGCATTTAGATGTTACCTGACTATGATTTATTGAACAGGGGTGGCAAGTGTTAATGTCATGGCAATTCAGGCCAGCTGACATCTCCCATTTGATCATTGAGTGCTGGTTCAGAAACTTACTGCGCAGGTAGTTGAGGCTCTTCTATTAACCTGTAAATAGGACCCTCAAAAGTCAACTTGCCATTTGAAATGTCTTGTTTCTGTCTTTTGCCACTTAGTTCATACTTGCTCTTATCCTATCATATCTGTTTATGTTGGTTTTTGGAACAGTTAGATTGTTTAAGAAACTAATAGGTCTGTCAGATGATGATTTGTGAGCTTTCTTAAGGTGTTTCATGTTCTATAACCTTTGAGCCATGATGTTTTTGAAGCATATCAAACCCCTTTTGGCTGTTTCTTGAGGTAGGAAGCATGGTTGGTCACATCCCGTTCTGGTAGACTCCTTTCCATGATATGATTTAGGAGTTAGCCTTCTGTTATACTACTCTTCTCCTTTAATCTACGCACTTTGTACTTCTGCATTATTTAAATACTTCACTTTGGCCATCGTTTGTAAATTATATGTATAGAAGATAACTGTACCATCATTTGTAAATATATGTATAGAAAATAATTCATACTCCTAACTTACAAAGCAAAGCAGAACAAAATAGAGATAGTTAAACATATCAGAAGCATATAATGTACAATGGGTACCCTTCCATAACTCGGACTTGTTTAAAACACAACTAAGCTTAGTTTCGCAATTACATAGTGTTGATATGCACTATATGCATATGGCAGTGATAATTTGGGTAGTCTTCTCTTTGTAATTATCAATATAAATCATGTGATACAGATATTGCTTTCATGGACCTAATTTGATACGATATTGCAGGTGAATGTCCACGCCATTGATTCGATGGCTGAGGTCTTTCTTGATTTGGGCTACACAGAAGGATGAACTTAGAGTTCCTGCTAAGAAGCTGAAAGTATATTGGTTTTCCCCTCCTGATGTCCTCTGAAGTAGGCAGTGGCATAAATGGACCTTTGTCAAGAGTGTTCATTTCCGAGCGTCTTGTAGATCAGATAAGTTCAGAAGCTCAGGTACATTCTTTGACCTTTGCCCAGAAGAGGGCCACTTTCATCATCGCTTTGGGTATGTTGCGAAGGATAAATACTCATGGATGTTGTAGATTTTCCAACCTACTGTAGAATCGAGCCTCGATCAAAGCGATATATTCTTTCGTAAAACTTATTTCGATCAAAGGGGTGTATTATTTTGTAAAGTTTATCTCCGCGTCATATGAACCTCATGCTCTTTTGATATGATATTGGGGCTGTAATAATTCATATAGAAATAAAAAATTATTTTGCAATGATGTTGGCCTTGTTAAATGCTTTGAGTATACAGATGTATATGCACATCCAATTATGTACGTGGTGAGATGCAGGTGGCCTAGTTATAAGTTGTTAGTGAAGGGGCTTGGCTGGCTGGAAGCATGTAGGCTGGCTGTCAGGAAGCCAGCTAGCATGTAGACATTTTTTTATTTAAAAAAAAACACTTAGCTGCGAGCATTAGCTTACAACCCACAGCAAAGTTTGATGGAAATGTTTGTAATCATCAACTTTGCTGCGGGCTGTAAGCTCCAGCCCGCAGCTATCAACACTTGTTGTTGCGGGCCTTCGTTTAAAGCCCGCAGCAACTGCTCCACAATAGCTACGAACACGTACGCAGCTAATGTTTTCTTACATTAGTTGTGCCTTCTACAGCTACGTTTCAAAATACGCAGCAACAAGCCTTTTGAGGCCCGCAGCTATTGTTATATTTTCCACTAGTGATTCACTACTAGGAGGAACTGTTTCGGTCTATGGCAGATTGAGATGCGAGCTTTACGTAAGCAGCAAGGTATTTGGGCACCACTATCGAAGAACTCAAAGCACGTGGGTGTATATGACGCATATTTGAGTATCTTGGAGGAGAAGGCTCACTCAACCATGATGCTCTGTTGGACAGATGATGTCATCACAGAGGTCGCAGATGAGGAAACTGCCGCTGGTCTGTGGTTAAAGCTTGAGAGTCTGTACATGACTAAGCCTCTCAAGCAAAGTTTGTTCAGCTAGCGTATGCAAGAAGATACGTCTCTTAGGGAACATCTCGAGAGATTAAATTCTATTTTGTTAAAGTAGAAGATGAGGTTGCCCTAATTCTGTTAGTGTGTTTGCCCCTGTCATATGAGAATGTCGTGGATTCTTTTATTATTGGGAAGAACAGTCTGTCTCTAGAGGAAGTTAGGTCTGCACTTCATACTAGAGAGTCTCGCCATTAGGCATCTGGTTCTGGGTCTAAGAGTCAGATATCTGGGTTAGTTGTTACAGGCAATAAAGGGTTTGGGAAATCTAGTAAAAAGAAATTGAACTTTAAGGGTTCGAAGGGTCCTAAACTAAATTATGTCTGTAATTACTGTAAGGAGAAGGGACATTGGAAGAATGAATGTCCTAAGAGAAAGAAGCAGCAGCAATAGAAAGGTTATGCCGTTGTGGCAGAAACTAATACGTATTCAGAGGAGAATTTAGCCTTAGTAGTCAATGAACCGACTCGTCATAGTGATGTGTGGGTTCTAGACTCTAGGTCTTCTTACCATATTTGTCCTAGCAGGGAGTGGTTCTCAACTTATGAGCAGATAGATGAAGGCGATATTTCTATGGCCAACAGTGTTGTTTGCAAGGTTGTTTGGATTGGCTCAGTCAAGACTAGGACTCATGATGGTTCCTTTCGTACCTGAAGTTAGGCATGTTCCACTTATGACAAAGAATTTGATATCATTGAGTCTTCTAGACAGCAAGGGGTTCAATTTCAAGGGTGAAGGTGGAGTTATGCATGTCTACAAGGATTCGAAGGTTTGATAGGCTAAAGTCGTATCACCTATTCAAAGATAAATCCTACAGTCCTCTAACAATGGTAGTCAATGGAAGTAGGGTCGAATCCACAGAGAGACGGAGTTCTAAGTTAAAATTCAGCTAAAAAGCTACTTCAGACAAGATCAGATAGAAACAGCTGAACTAATAATTAACTACTAGAAAACAATATAAAATGGATTTTTACTCTATGAAATAAAGGTCTAGGAAATTAGTTCGGTCCACCACGCTTATACCAATCAAAGGATCAAACAACTATCAGAACCTAGGTCGAGAATCGATAGATTAGAACAGTGTCAAGCTATGGTTAAGTCTCAACGTCCATAATTCAACATATGCAGCACGTTCACAAACATAATCAGAATTACTGGTGTGTACTAGGCCTCTAAAAGTAAGACGAATATGTGCAAACAATTATTAACCTTAAGTAATCAAAGAAACTTCGCAATAACGTTAATTACTCAATAAGAACAAATCACACCATAACCTATCTCATCAAACCCTAGAAACTAATAGCAATTCAAATAATCATGGTATAAACATGGCTTCCCTCTCTAAATCCCTAGAAATTAAACTACTCACTCATAATTGAATCAACAATAATAAATCTAATATGAAACCCTAATAATTGCATCATGAATGAATAAATAATTAAACTAAGCAATCAAGAATAATAAAAGAGATTAAAGTAGAGAAAAATACCAATTGACAGAAAGCAAGAACTTTTCTTGAAATCGAATCCGAGGTCCAATCACCTTTAATCTAATCTAAAGTGTTTAAACTAAATAACTAAACTAAGAAATATGGAAAATAATAACTCAATAAAAAGGTCTCCCTAAAAACAATGAAGGATAGCTATTTATAAATTATAATAGCCCAATGTCTAATTAAAAAAAGATAGAATTTCGGAAAAGAGCTGTCCGTGCTTCAGGCCCGATCGGGTCAATTCACGCCCGATCGGGTGGGTAAACTGCAATTCTGCATCAACTTGCGACAGCCGTATCTCTCAAACCAGAAGTCCAATTGGGACGTGTGACCTATCATTGGAAAGCTCTTGAAGCATAGAATTCAACCCAATTGGAATTTCTTGATTATCAATTTTTTTTATCAAAAGTTATAATGAAAATAGTGAAGGCGTGTCAGTTTTGGCACTTCTTTCACTAACTCCTTGCTTCATTCCAACTCAAAATTGTCCCAAACGGATGCATTGTGATCCTTGTGCAAGCTACCTTTATCTTCAATGAATAATAGGCTACATCCTTGGTACTCATTATCACTTTGTATCAAAATAACCTGAAAATCATCGAAACACACAAACGGGGAGTAGTAGAGCACAACTTGTGTAATTCATGTCATTATGCACCTAAATGCTCAAAAATAAGTTCTAAATGCAATCTAAATGCATCTAAAAACTATATATAAATGTGATACATTAGTGGTTCTGAAGGGTGTCAAGCGTGGCACTCTGTAGTTTCCTGCAGCTTCTACATTGACAGGTTGTGCTGCTATTGCGTCGTCTGCAGTTCCTAAGGAAGATATGACCAGACTCTAGCATATAAGGCTGGGTCATATGGGTGAGAGAGGAATGCATATTATGGATAAAAGGGATCTTCTTTGACAGCTTGCTATCTGATCAACAGAGGACCTCACACTGGTAAGCCTGCTGATTTTTCTTCGTTGAGAGATTTTGGTTAAACTGTTTACTATCATGTAAATGAGGGTAAGTTAGAGCCTAGAGATAAGAAGGGTGTATTTGTGGGTATTGGGGATGGTGTTAAGGGATATCGAGTGTGGTCACCCTCTGAATGTAGGGTTATACTTAGCAAAAATGTTGTATTTGATGAAAACTCTATGCTTAACCCCACTGTGAAGTCTGTTGATGAAGGTAATGTTGATAAACAGAGAGTTGAAAGTTCCTCTTGATGAGAGTGACTTACAACACCAAGGTGGAGAAGATAATCAACATGATCAGTCAAAGTCTGGAGATGCAGATTCTGAGAGTCTAGGAACTCACCAGCCAGAATCTGGTGGATTAGAGTCTTCGAGGTTAGAGTCTCAGGGATCAGAGTCTCAGAGGGAGTCTCGCCAGTCAAAGTCTCAACCAAGTCTAGTCCCTGTCACGTCTACAAGAGTTAGTTGGACCACCAAAGAAGCTAGGTTGGGACACACCTCCAAAGAGGTACAATTTTGAGAATATGGCCGCATATGCTCTACAGGTTGCTAAGGTGATGGATCTTCATGAGCCACCTACTTACAAAGAAGCAGTTTTTGGTAGTGAGTCTGCATAGTGGCTCGCTGCAATGGGGGATGAGATAGAGTCTTTGGACAAGATTCAGACTTGGGAGCTTGTAAAAAAGCCTAAGGAGAGGAAGATTGTTACTTGTAAATAGGTCTTTAAGAAGAAGGAATGGATTTCACCATCTGAGGGAATCAAGTATATAGCTCGATTTGTTGCAAGAGGGTTCACACAGAGAGAGGGAGTTGACTATAATGAGGTATCCTCACCAGTGGTCAGACACACTTCCATTAGGGTGTTACTAGCTATGGTGGCACATCAGAATCTAGAACTTGAGCAACTAGATGTGAAGACAGCTTTCTTACATGGAGAGTGTTGGAGAAAGAGATTTATATGATTCAGTCAGAGGGGTTTGAAGTTCCTGAAAGAGAAGACTATGTACGCAAACTGAAGAAGTCCTTGTATGGACTCAAGCAGTCTCCTAGGCAGTGGTAGAAGAGTGTTGACAGCTATATGGTGGAGTTCGGCTACATTAGGACTCCGTGTGATTGTTGTGTGTATCACAACAAGTCAGCTGATGGTTCGATGATTTATCTGGTCCTATATGTAGCTGATATGCTAATAGCTGCAAAGTTCAAGTTTGATATACAGAGGTTGAAGGTTCTTCTCAGTTCAGAATTTGAGATGAAGGATCTTAGTGCTGCACAGAAAATTCTGGGTATGGAGATTTATAGGGATGAGAATCTGGGTAAGCTCTAGGTTTGGCATGTCATCATCTAACCCTATAGATACTCCTAGCGATGTGAATGTGCGTCTGTCTGCCTAGTTTGCACCTCAGTCTGAAGCTGGGAAGGAGTTCATGTCTCGAGTCCCGTATTCTAATTCAGTTGGAAGCTTGATGTATGTTATGGTCTACACTAGGCCTGATCTCGCACATGCTGTGAGTGTTGTCAGCAAGTTCATATGGCAACATGGGAGGAACACTGGCGGGATGTGAAGAGGATATTTAGGTACCTTAGAGGTACATCTGATGTGGGTCTTGTTTATGGGAATGATGCACAGTGTTTAGTCGCTGGCTATTCTGATTCTGATTATGCTGGAGATTCGGACAACAGAAGATCTATGAATGGCTGTCTGTTGACTCTTGGAGGTTCAGTGGTGAGTTGGAAGGCAACTCTACAGGCTACAATGACTTTGTCTACTACGTAGGCAGAGTACATGTCATTGACTGAAATTGCTAAGGTGGGAATCTGGTTGAAGGAGTTAGTTGGTGATCTTGGTTTACATCATGATCAGGCTGTGGTTTATTGTGACAGTCTTAGTGCAATATGTTTAGCCAAGGATCAAGTCCATCATGAGAGGACTAAGCACATAGATGTGAGATATCATTTCATGAAAAACGAGAAGAGGATCAAGCTTAAGAAGGTTGGTCCTGCTGATAATCCAGCATACATGATCACCAAGCCTGTTCCACATGGCAAGTTCCAACATTGCTTGGACTTGCTAAATGTTCTAAGTCATTAGAGTTTGTTCCCTTAAGTGGGAGACTGGATTCCTTATGGAACAATCTGGACCCTTAGGGGCAATCTCAAAGTATGGGGTTTCTGATGAAGCATTTTTTTAGAGTTAGGGCCTCTTATGGAGCAATCTGGGAATCTGATCTCTTAAGGACCAATTTGGTACAGACGGAGAGTCTGGTACATCTTGCAACTTGGCGGTTACATCTGGTACATCTGTAGTCTGGTGGTTTTGGGAGAATTCAAGTCAAGGTGGGGATTTGTTAAATATGTCTTGAATATCTGTTGGTTCTAATAACCAAGCACGTAGGTCTCGCTACCCGATTAGCGAGTCTGGGTCCAGAGGCAAAGCGCCCTGGTGGGGGTGAAGGGGGCAATGCCCCCCTCAACTTCTTGGTTGTTATAAAGTTTGACTAAACCTTATATTTTGTTATGGGTTTCAGGCCCATGTCTGTTTAGGTTAACTCTAAGGGTGTTATATAAACCCTTAGGTTAAACCTATAGCAGTAATGAATTGAATGTTTATTCACTCATCTGATTATTAGTGTCGTTGCCTAACACTATTCAATACTCTGTTTTCTCTCCAAAATAAACTATTCTCCCTCTGGTCTGGTTGACGTAGCTAACACTTTGCTAGTGAACCACGTTAAACTCTGTGTGTGTTTTATCTTTCACATTCTTATTTATTCTTTATCGTCTCCTCTGTTATAACAACAAGATTGGGTTAGTAAAATTAGAGATGAGAGATTACATGAGGAGTGGAGGAAGTACAAACTAAACAAGATTTACATATTTGCACTAAGGCCTTTTTACTGAATCTATGTAGAGTTATCTATTTAGAATTTGGATCGGATTTAGTCCTAATCCAATTCAATCTAAACTATAATTTAGTCTAAATTTTTCGTTCAAAAATGGTTGGAATCCAATCCAATTCGAATACAAATCATATACGAAGTAATTTAGATCAAATTCAAATTAAGTCATAAGTCATACATGAATTGATTTTCTCTGAACTTAACTTATATTTAGTGGACTAAACTTATCTTTCAAAAAGCTCTTTACAACTTTTTTTATAAAGGTAAACCTTATTTTAATAAATTGAGCTTATTTTTAATAAATTCAACTTATTTTTTCTAAACTAAACTTTTTCGTACTGAATTGAACTTATTTATATTGAACTCAATTTATTTTTTATTTTAGCTTTTTAAAATTAGTTGAAGAGAATAGTGCTTTAATGTAGCAAAAAAAATAGGCAAAAACATAATAAAAGATCTAAATGCACCAAGTTGCTATAATTTAGTCTAAACAATAAAACAAGACATTGAATGTTGCGCTAAGTCATATTACACGAGCCTTTTGAGCATCCAAAAGTACTACATCCACACACACAATATATATAGTACTTGGATTTCTATTCTCTCACCCCGAATTCAATTTTGAAATTCGAAGTTTAAAAATCTTAAACTCCAAATCATACTAAAATTATATAAAATTCAATGTATGAGAGAGAGTTGCTGAATGCATTGCAGTAAATAACTACTTAATGCAAAACAAACATTGACTAAAATGCCCTTGACAACATTTTGAGGAATGAATTCTTTACAATATGTATTTTTGAAGAAACAAAGTAACAACGAAGCCGTCTTAGCTCAGTGGTAGAGCGCGTGGCTTTTAACCACGTGGTCGTGGGTTCGATCCCCACAGACGGCGCTTTTTCCCATCTTTTACCAAACATCATTTTTTAAATCCGATTTTACTCAACCCCAATCGTCGAATACCGGGTCAAATAGGCCCGATCCGGTTAAAGGTGAATATCGGGTCATGGATAAAGAGATGGGCGAAGATTGGAGATGGAGGACAGCAGCGCAATTGGAAAGATTTGATGATGTTGACGATAAACCTTCTTCAGTGGATTCGTTGGATAATGACGAGGTAATTCCTTTTTTTAATTTTTAAATTGATATACCATTGCAATAATGGATGACTTTGTTTTTTTTTAGTATTATACTGCTTGCTCAGTAGAAAATGTTGAGAATTTGAAAGCCTGGTAGTTGATTTGTGATTTGATTTCGCATTTTTGTAAGCTTGAGAAAGTTTGAATTAATGATAATTACAGATCAATCACTCTCATATTATGGATTATTGGGTATTTTTTTAACGTTTTATGTGAGATTGACTGATGTTTTAATCTGATTCCATCATATTCTCCTAAAAAGGAAAAGGAAAAGGAAAAGGAAAAGAAAAAGAATAATAATAAAAGAGAATAAATAGACAGGAGAAGGTAAAGCCCCTAGGAATTGAGGAGGCCCTTCCTAGAAGGTAAGTTACTCTCTTGTTGTACTCTCTTGAT
This sequence comes from Patellifolia procumbens, assembly GCA_947645195.1. NCBI lineage: Eukaryota > Viridiplantae > Streptophyta > Magnoliopsida > Caryophyllales > Amaranthaceae > Patellifolia > Patellifolia procumbens. The sequence goes on from CANSGD010000334.1 coordinate 142,218, forward strand.
ATAAGTCCCTCTCTAAAATTTAACCTTTTATCCATAAAAAAAAGTAGTGAAAGGTGGTAGTGATGGAAAAAAAGGAGAAAAAAAAGAAATTTAAAATACGATTATATTATTATAGGTTTCAAGTCAAATTTTTTTGATAGAGACGACCTTTCTATAGTTTGGATCATCTATAAGAAACTCATTTTTGAGACTACTTTTCGCTGAATGATTCCAATCAATGTCATGCTGTGGAGTAGCTTAAATAAAAGACATGAAAGTAGACACGTATTATATTGAGAAGGATGAATATATTGATAATAGAAAAGTGTTATACTTTGAATCTCAATCATCTAACTCAGCTAATGTGTAATTGTCACGCGGTGATACTCCACTAGGCATATAACTCAATCTATAAATCAAAAATTCAATCAATTAAAGAAAAGGCAAGAAAAAACAAACCTCAAGAAATAGAACGCAGGGACGACGATGAAGATAGAGTATAGAGTAGTGAAGAGAATAGGAGAGCGTGTAACAGAGTTTGCCTGTTGACAGATTAATGGAGAGATTAGGAAGATAGGTTTTCTGTTGAACTTTTTTTGAACGCTACTTTATATTTTTGAACGCTGTATTTTTTAACGTTTGACAAACTCTACTCAAACTCTACATCTACCTCTAACAGCTACTCTAAACACTACTTCACCAAACACTCAAATTTATAAACTAGGGGCTTGGACTAGGTCAAAACACTAACTCCTACCTCTACCTCTACTTGCCGAACACACCTCAAATTTTCCTTGTAAAAATAGTCACTAATTTAACAAAATCGAATTTTTCAATGCAATCACCTATAAATCAGTGCCTAGTAACAAGTAATAAGACTCATAGTTAGTTTCCAATGACATTATTTATTTTCGTTAGTAATTTTTTTATCTAATAATATTTGTAAACTTTGGGCCTGTTCTATTTGACATAATTCAGCTAAACTGAACTTAAATGATTGGAGGTCAACTGATTAGAGCTAAACTGAACTGAACTGATTAGAGCTAAACTGAACTGAACTGATTAGAGCTAAACTGATTAGAGCTAAACTGAACTGAACTGAATTGAATTGAATTAAATTGAATTGAATTTAATAAATATATAAATAATAATTAAACAATAATTATATGAATATTAAATAATAATTCTAATGATAAGTAATAATAATGAATAATTAATAATGAATAATATAGTATTTGGATATTTTTAAATGATAGTTATAAATAACATTAATAATCATAAATTGATATTAATAATGATTAATGATTATAATAATAATTAATAACAATTATTTTATAATCTTTGTATTAATATATTAATACTTGATGATGATTATATAATAATAATAATTAAAAAGTAAATTAATATTATTATTTTAATAATTAGATTTAATACTATATTAACATTTAGTAATAAAATAATGATTGGGTCGGACCGTGCAAAATTACATCATAAACGATTTTGACGCGATTTAATTGGTTTATACTTTTTACCTAAACCATGTTCCTCCCTAATGATAATAGTAATAATAATGAGTAAAGCTATAATTACTAAAATAATATATAGATATAATAATAATACTTAATAATAATGATATAAAAATAAATAATAATAATAAGAGTAATTAGTAAAATAAATTAGACCAACATAATAATAATATCTAATAAAATGGTTATAAAAGAATGGAGCTGAACGGAACTGAACTGATTGGAGCTGAACAGATTGGAGCTGAACTGAACTGAGCTGAACTGAACTGAAGTGAACTAAAAATAAGCTGGGGAGAACAGGCCATTTATCAATGTTATCATTTTTGTTTAACTTATATAAAAAATGATAAATACAACCCTTAGGACTGTACATAACAATCTAAATAAGGAAATTTAAGTAACTTTCAAACATTAATAGCACCGATTCATGCGTGACTGTGGGTCTGTGGCATAAATTCCCAACTTAATATTATGGAAATTTTGCCCAAAAAAACTTTTAAATGTTCATTTTTGCGGAAAGAAAACCTTTTAAAGCATTTTTTGCAATAAAAAACTTTAAATTTAGATTTTTTTGCAAGAAGATTTCTTTCTTCAATTTCAAGCGTTGAATTGCACTTTTTCGGTATTGACCCATAACCTTTTCGGCGTTTTGCTGATATTATAGGAAAATTACCCTAAAATAACGTGTTATTGTTGTTAAATTGAGCGTTTTTTAGGGTTCTCCCCATTTACTTTCCGCAAAACGACGGAAAATATAGGGGTCATCGCCGGAAAAACCAAAGTCGACACCGAAAATTGAAGTTTGCAAAAAAAATATGAGTTTAAGGTTTTTTATTGTAAAGAATATTTTATAAGGTTCTTTTGCATAAATGAACATTTAAAAGGCTTTTTTAGGTAAATTTTTCTAATATTATTTTAGATAATGAATTTTATACTTATATACAACTTTTAGGGTTGTATATATCATTACCCGGTTCAGATTCAAGAATTTGTGCGTAGGTGGAGTCATTTTTGATGACCTGCTGTTTTTCCTTATCTGAGTTATGCCAATTAGATTTTGCCGACAAAAATTTGTATAGACCATGGTGAGCCAGCCCTAAATGGAAAAAGATTAGGGGTTGGATAGTGGACTGCATGAGGATGACAACATATAGACATGCTTCTTCCTACAAGTTAGTGATACTCATATGTACAGTCATACAGAGTACTAGAAGCATTAAGTTAACACAATCGCACGTTCGTTATTAGTATAATGTAAATTGATAGATATCTGCCCTGTTCGTATTAGGGGTGTTAAACCACCAAACTAATATAAACTCTCTGCTCTATTCTCTGTTAAGTAATGGAATACTAAATTCCTTCATAACTAGTTGTTTACTCGGACGATGTGTTTTTTTTTAATTGGTACCTTTCAACCTTTTGCCATAAATGGAAGGTTGGTCCACCTAATTATTACATTTCTCTCCTACTTTTTCTTTCCTTCTCTCTACCTTTTTCACTTTTTTCTTACTTTTACTAACATTCTCTACTATTTCCTTGGTTCTAGTGCAAAGCCTTAGGTGCATATTAAAAAAAACGGAGGGAGTATTAAATTAAATTGAATTAATTAAATATCAATTTCTTTATATAGCCACTATAATTGTTTCAATCTCATCCCTTTATTTTAATAAACTAATCCTATCCATTGGTTTAATTAGCTTTTAAAATACTTATTTATATAAAAAGCATAAAAACGTTCATCTTCTTCCCTTCTTTTCTTTTTTCATCCTATTATTAAAATTTTTAAAAAATATCTTATATTCTCCATTCTCTCCGAATTGTGTTTTATCTTATTTTTGATAACTTGAAATTGTTTCATCCCATTACTCATATAGTGACTAAAATGGAGGATGAGAGAAATAGAAAATACCTTATACTACTCTGATATTGCTTGCAACTCTAATGGAAATAAGCAAGCAATTCACGAATGCATTTTTTTCTTAATCATTGTGGGCAGTAAGCAATTCACGAAGATATGTGACAGCATATGGAGGATGACTAAAATGGAATAGTTTGGTAGAGAAGCACAGTTAATACATAATAGCTTAAATAATTAAAGCGATCTAATGGAAATAAGCAAACAACAATTCACGAATAAGATGGGAACTGCAATACAGTAGCAGTTTTTTTCTTCTTTTTTCTTTTGCTTAAAAACTAAATCTTTTTTATTTTATTTTGGAGGTTGCCAAGTCTACTGGACGACGGATAAGATGAGCCCAACAAAATAAAAGGCTGAGATTAAAGTAACTATAATGGCTACAATTTTCTTGTAGCCATTGTAGAATTGTCCATATATATATAAAAAAAAGTGTAAGCATAGGATGCAATCCGCCACATGTAACTCTCCATTCTTTACAACAATATTCTATCAAGATTTCTCTCATAAAAAATACAAATTGTCCATGAGAAGTTTCGAACCCGCGACCTCAAGAGTGGAAGATAAATGCTCTAACCATTGCGCTACTGCATTTTTGTTACTTCTTTTATCAATACTAATAATGATATTATGTGTTTTCAATGAAAAACAATAATTTAGGTACAATATTTTAGTTACATTTATGAATAAAACTACTAATCTGACTTTTTATTAACATCTTTCTACACCAAATTTTAGTTGTCTTAAAGTACTAAAGTATAATACATATAAATCCCTAAGTATCGCCTGGGCCTAAATACTAGTTTTTATAATATACTTATGTCATAATTTCTATTAGCTCGAAGCTAGGTATCTTGGTAAGTGAATATGGGTGTTCATAGATATCAAATCCGATCGATTCGAAATTTACTGTTTTAGATATTAAGGATCGGATTCAGATCAACCTTTCAACATTTTCGGATATTCGAAATGTGGGAAAAGTCGGATATCTGTATCAATGTCCGTAAACCTAACTCAAAATATCCAATTTATCTAGTTTGTTTTTTCATTAAAATAAAAATGAATGTAGAGAATTTCCCCCAAAAAACGGATTCAATCCAAAAATTCGAATATCCGAACTTAAACGGATCCGGAATATCGTTCTTCGAATCCGATAACCCAAAATGAACAACCCTAATGATAGAAATTGTGGTTGTGCATGAGTGTTCTCTAAGCTAAAAAAGCGGCAAAAAGAACACGGTTGTTGGCCTTCGGTCATCTAATATCGAGAATCATGCACCTACGTTTGATTTTGTTCTTTTCACCATGTTAGGAGAGAGAGCAATGTTTTAGCCCATTTTATTACAAAATTTATGTTTTAATATTATAAGTGAACATGTGTGGCTTGTGTATTTTTACAAGTTCCCTACTGAAATCGCATGATATGCTTCATAATTTAAATTATATAATTTATCTTTGCTTGGTGGCAATCAATAAAAAAAATAGCACAAATATTGGATAACTAACAATTCAGTAAATCTAGTTTTAGAGTGATTTAACTCATGGATTCAAAAGCTTTAATCTTATAGTTTGGTTTTGAGAAATTCTTTGAATTATAAAGTATAAGTGAATAAGAAGTTTGATACTTTTGATGATCAACTTTTGTAAATTAAAAAAAATAGTTAATTAGCTAAAACATAATGTAATACTTTTGATATCCAAGTTTTGTTATATTTTCTTAATAGTTTCGTATATTAGAAAATGAAGTAAATTAAGATATACTTCAAATAGTATCAACTATTATTGTGGGTTAGATAGTATATCAAAATGTCAGACCAAATGCCATAGTATGGGTTGCCCAAAAATACTTTTTCAGGTATATATGGGTTTGAATTATTTTTCCAGATTTTTAAGTAGGGGGTGAGATCTCGTAGTAAAAATTGGAATTTCTTTTCTAAAAAAGAGAGAGGAAGTATAGTGGTAGAAGTATAGTGGTAGAATAATATAGACACAAGTGAGGTAAAATAAGTTACTATTAAGAATGACTTTTGAAACCAAACAAGGGATTAGCATGTAGTGTCAATGTCATGACTTTTCAAAGAGATGGTCATGAGTGTTCAAACCTAAGGGTGCAATCAAACCAAGTTGATGAGATACATGAAACTCCACTCGAACACTAATTCGCAAGAAACTTAAATGACATAATATACTTCTTTCGTCCCATAAAGCTCTATACATTTTCCTTTTTCATCCGTTCTAGAAAGTTCTATGCACTTCTATTTTTGGACATGACTCACTACTACTTTTTTATTTGACTTTTTAAACAAGACCTACTACTCTCTCACGTTTAAATAAAATAATACCCACTAACTCCTCTCACATCTACCTATTTTAATAACAAAAACAACTAATAACCAAACAACAACTTCTCATCTAAAACTACATGTCCGATCAAGTGTATAAACCTTGATGGACGGAGGAAGTAGAGGGTAGAGGGCAAACCATTCACTTTTTAGATACAATCTAGCTTATGGGTGTGAAAGTGATACTGCTCCTGTCTATTATTACAGATTACTTGCTAGGTGTGGTTTGGCGCATGGTTTAAAAGATACATGAGAGGGTTTTTTTTTGTTTTTTTTAGGAAGGTAATGTGGTGGACCCCTGGCCAGATCTCAACTAGCACAGTTTCTTGATCTGGTGTTTACGGGGCCCGATATTTGAGAGCAGGAGAAATGGTAAGGAGATCCCCACCCCCAAAATGCCTATAGTGGGATTTGATCCCATGACCTCCAAGTCATAAGATCAAACCTTTGCCACTAGACCAAGTCAAGCTTGGTCATGAGAGGGGTGTTGGAAACCCCATCTTAGTAGATAAAAATGAGATATAAATGAGTATATAGTGTACAGATAAAGATAGAAGAGGTAGAATAATATGGGAACACATTTCAAGAAAGGGTATATAGTATGCTTTGGAATATAATTATATATGGACAACGTACGATTGAGAGCATGACAAGTGAAAATCATTTGGTAATTGTATATAGTACAAGTACAACGTAATTTTAACTTAAAATCATTTGGTAATTGTAGGATCAACCACTAGCAACCCTCGGTTGTGGTACTCTAGCCATCAAGTTATTCTTGTTCTCATGTCTCATTTTTATAGGTGTCATCATCTGCTATTGACCTTAAACCTGCCTATTTCAGCCAATTAGCTTCATTAACAAGATGACTAACTAATCCGACACATATCCATTCTCATAAAAATTGCCTCTCTTTTTTTCCTCTCAAACTACGTGATCAGCTGCCAGGGCCGGTTCTGAGGGTAGGCCTTGAGTGCGACCGCCTAGGGCCCAACTCTTTAAGGGGCCCAAATTACAAAATGTCATATATATAGTAAAAAAATTGCTTCAATGCGGGGATACTCCGAGAATACCGAAGAAGAAAAGAAGAAAGAGAATATTTAGGGACCTTTATTACTTTCTTTTTCCTAAATTTTCACTTCCTAATTCTAATATTTTGCCAATCTCATGAACTTCTTCGTATATTCCCAATAATTCCACCTTTAATTCAAATGGAAAATATTATTTTCCCCAAAAGGTTCAGCAATTAATAGCAAATTTTTGTCCAATATTCTCATTGAATAGCGATAAAGAATTTTATCATCTATAATTTGTACAATACCACACTCCAATTCATATTAGTTTCAATCATCTAAAACAATTTTACTAAAAAAAATATTCTGATCAAGGAGCTTTGAAAATCAATTGAAAAACTATTATCTATACTGGGTAAGTCTTGGGATAGACCATTAAGATCAAAAGGTTTTAATTTAAAGTAACAAGGTTTTAGCTCATATAATCATTGAGGTTTTTACTTAAAAGCATAAGTGCTAAAATTTTAAAACTTTGAACTCAACCTTACCATTTTAACTTAAACATCATACTGTCTATCCATGTACTCACCATCAAACATAAGTCTCTGTATTAATTTTGATATTTGATTTCTTCTTGATTTTATTTTTAAATGACGTTGTTTCGTAATATCTTTACACATTATATAATTTTTTCCCCATATTTTTATTTTTTTGAACAATTTTTTTCCTTTCCAAATTCTTATTTTTCATATGGGTGTTTGGGTATTTTTCATGGATATACATAGTTTTCTCTTTTTGGTGATAAATAATGACCTTAACATGGGAAGGACTTTTAGATTATCGGCAACGATGGTGAAGTTCAATACTTATGCCAATTCTTTTGAGAAAAAGAAGTTATTGAAGAAATGAACTAAAGCGTATTAATAGTACTATATTTCTAAAAGGCAAATGCCCTATTTGTTTTTGCATAGTTTTGAGACACAACTTCAAAAATTAATATCTAATTTAAGATATATGAAGAAAAAAAATCTATATTTTTGGGGCCTATTTTTGGTTTTTCGCCTAGGGCCCCCAAAATGTCAGGAACGGCACTGTCAGCTGCATACTTGCATGATGCACTAGCACTACGCCCCTACCCTAGCTAAAAAATTCGAGTGAAATAACAGTTGAAGTTTATTAGTCTTGGATAGGAAAGTAGCATCTTGCATGTTTCGTTATCCTTATTAAATTCCAACAACGTTGATGCCCACGACAACGATAGTTTTGTCCTTCGTAACGCCCATAGTGGGAATGTCTATTTGTAGGGTACTTTGCATACCACAATTTTGTAGCGTTTCGCTAGAATTGATGACCATAGCTTGGGAAAAATTGAAAAACCCTAATAAGTCCCAATATCTGTAATTCTATTTACTTATTAAGGAAGCAACTTCCACCACCCAAACAAAAATGCATGTAAAATAATATTGTGTCGTCTCAAAAATAACTGTTTAAAAATTATTTAGCGACAAACAATATTTTGATCGAGACAGATCGAATAGAGTACGATACAATATTTATCCAAAAATAGCCAACTAATTTATAAACATTTCATACAAATGATATAACTCACCTATGTATCTTAACTTATTGATGTCGAAGAATTATCTCAACCAAAAGAATCATCACTCTAGTCATCTTTCTTATATGCTATCACTCTTTCTTCCATAAAAGCCCTCTGTATATTCCACTTTAGAAGGACTAATGAATGACTTGAACTCGTAAACTTCTAGTCACACTAACTCTAGATACTACGTCAAAGAATCATTACAATCAAAAGATTAAGCTAATGCTTGAAGTCTCAGTATTGATATTTTATACGTTATCAACCGCTGGCTTTCAATTCTATTTTGACTTGTATTTCCAAACATAGTCGCCAGCTAGTGACACTGACACATCCGTATTGGAGTCACCAACGAAACAATAATAATGCAAAAGTGGTATAACTACTGTTGTTGTAAGATCCACACAAATGTGGATGAATGCATAATTGAGGGATAAGTGTGACAAACGAGCTGATCGAATGCATATATGCATATAGCTTCGAGTAGCTTCCTTCAACCTGCGCTTTAACTTTTAAACGAACATCATGCCAGCATGAAGTGGTCCTTTTGGCCCGGCCGCACCCAGTCTTAGAATGCAACATTTTGTCCATTATCTCACTTCTCGCATTGGTGTATCTAAATGTTATACTAGCCATTCGAAATTCATTAGCATCTTGTTTCATGCATGCGATTGTATGAGTAACTCATATGAAAAAACATATAATTAAAATTATATAAAGTAAAACATAAGTAGTACTCCCTCCGTTTCTTTTTGTTTGTCCCATTTACTGTAACTCCAAATGCCAAGAAAGATGATGTCATATGCATGTGGGTGGGGACATAAAGTAAGGAGTCCACTTATTTTATAATAAATGTGGTAGTTAAAGTAGGTGAAAGAAACTTTTAAGGTACATGTGGGACCAAAAAGTGATAAAGTAGGGGTAGATGGGTGATATAATTTTGGCATATAAGGAAAGATGAAAAAGTAGGACAAATAAAAAGAAACGGACAAAAACGGAAAGTAGGACAAACAAAAAGAAACGGATGGAGTATAAATTATAGAATAGAGATTCAATAGTAATAATCTCGTGTATATCTTACGATGACGGGGTGGCATTATTAGATTTTAGACATGTGTTGATGTTGGTAACTGTACATCGCATTTAAGTATTTGAGGCCTTCTTTTACCACTTATTGTAGTTATTTGAGTTAGTATCATGTATTATTCGAAAAATGCCTAGGAGTTTTGTACGGCTTGCCCGTGTATGTTATCCTCACTTTATATTTACATATTTTTGGAAAAATAAGTTGACATAAGTAGTGCTCAAGGGCAATAAAATGTATATATAAGTTTAGATGATTTGAATTCAATAAGTTAAAATAGATTAAGTTTAAGACTAATAAATGTTATCCAATTCATTAATCAATTAGAACTAAAATTATAATTCTAATAAGTTTGTATAGCTACAACAAATTGATAGACCCTTTCGTAAAGGTTAGACAGCGATGTGAATTAAAGAGGGCTTCTTGAAGTATTAGTCTATATCAACAATCATGGTTTAGCCATATTGAAAATTATGGATGTTCCAAATTGATATGTAATGTATTTGTTAGTTTTGAATTCTACTATAGAATTTGTATGACTTCAATCAATGATTAAAATTTAATTTCAAATACAGTGTGTGTTGGATCACAAGGAGACACTCAAGAAGGGGGGAGGGTTTGAATTGAGTGTGGTATTTTCTGAATTTTATCGAACTTTCTTTAGAGATCTCAGAGACCTTCTCTGAGCTTTTGAGTTGCGTATATGAATATTGTTAATTAAATAGAAAGGCAGTAATAAAGAGACGAGACAAGCAATTTTACCGTGGTTCAATCTCACCTCTGAGATCTACGTCCACCCTACCTTTTCTTTTATTAATTGAATCACAAAATACCAAACTCTTGATACAACTTGATTCCCTCACTACTAACCCTAGTAGTGCCCCCCAACACTTAACTCTAAGTGTTGCCTAATTAAGTCTAATTCCCTTAGAAACTCAACTTAACACTCTCTATAAAGATGAAATTACAGAAAGATTTGAATCCTCTTTTTTTGTGTGCTTCTTGGTTAAGCAGTTTAGAGGTATTTATCGAGCTTAAATATGTGTTTTTCTGTCACAGATCTCAGTGCTGATCTCAGAGAGGTTAAAGATATGTTTCCGAAAATAGCTCTCTAAAACAATTACTGGAAACGCGTATCTTTTATATTTTCTGATCTTTTTACTCTTTGTTAAGGCTCACGTTTTTCAAATCAGTTTTTAAGCTTTACAAAGATAGAATTGTCCACTTGATAGTTTCCTAAACTTAAGCAAGCAATTATCTTTAAAGAAGATTTTATCTTCTTTAAGATATTTGTTTCCTAATAGTATTAGGACTGATTTTGTAGACAGATTCTTTTCTTAAAATCAGAAAATTTCTAAAACCTTTTTATTCCAAAAATAAACTTATCTTTTCCAAAAAAAGATATTCCAGATTTTTAAAACAATTTTCAAAAAAACGATTTTCCCCTTTTTTTTTTTTTGTTTTCGCAAATCATTTTATTTAGGTGTTATATTATAGATTGCATTTATTTTACTATCTCAAGTAAAATACCTACAATCTCTAATATTACACCTTAGCACTTTGATCCGTTATTTACGAACACACACTTTTACATATTTGGAAATTGGCCTTAGTCTAAAGCGTTTGACAATTGATTCTTCGAGACTTCGTTTAGGCATCTGCAACAAAACTTCACCAAACATGTTAGATCAACTAATTGTGTTTGTCATCATCAAAATACACATGGACAATGTGTCCCAACAAATTCCCCCTTTTTGATGATGACAAACACATAATAGTTCCCCCTCAACATAAGCAAATATTACATTGGCAAACATGATACGATTTCATGAGAATGAACATCTAGCATTAACATAGTGCTATATACCAAATCTTCCCCCTTTTGGCATTATCAAAAAGGAGGAATAAAAATCCATAGTATCATAGTTCGAAGTCAATTGTCCATGCAAAATAGTAGCTCAAGCAAAAATCAATCTAGTGATGCTGGTGCTACGTCAAGATTCAATTCACAATCCAAAGTTTTGAAGCAAGAACTAATCCAACTCACAATCCGAAACTATGAAGCAAGAGTTAATACAATTCACAATTCAAAGTTATGGATCATAAGGTAAAAGTGAAGAATTATGGTAGGATAAAGAAATAAGGTAAGCAAGCTTGAATTATTTGGAATGGGGATATGCTCAACAAGTGCTCAAACCTTATTCACCTTTTTGACATCATCACGCATAGATTTTGGAACTTTCTTCACTTCGGCACTGTATATGTTATTGTGCCACTGGACAATCTCTTTCCTTTAAAGATAGCTTTGCTTCGTATATTCAATAATCCAAAGACATGGTAATCACAACTCTTTTCATCATCTCATAATTAAACTCTAATATGAATTGTCTCATCTCATTATTTTTTGATGTCATGGAAGGATTTATTTTTTTTCATTTTTTTTTCCTTCCTATTTTCCATTTTTTTTTAAAGGAGATGTAGACTATATAGAAATCATAGAGTCAATTAATGAGAACCAGCAAAGAATGTTAACTTGTGAAACGTGATCTTATCTTTTTTCAAATTATGTCCATGGCACTGTGCCTTGTACTGTGCCTTGTACTGTGCCCCACTGATTTCTTTCTTTCACTTATAGAATTTCATTGCCGACCTCTTCAAGTTCCCCCTCAACTCATGGCATCTTCTTTCACCCTTTTTACAGAATGTCTTTGCCCCGAACATAATCATGAATCAAGGTTAAAAGCACTTGTTGTTTGGAGCAATAGGGGATGAAAAACGAGGATGTAATGGGGAAGTAAATGAAGAATAAGTAAAGAATAAATAATAAGGCCAAATGTCAAACTCAAAATAAGCAAATCAAAATATCGGGCTAAAGATCAAGCTTGCCATAGAAAAGTGAATTAACATTTCATAGCTCAATAGTTCAGCAACTTAGGATCATTTAGCTTAATACTTTGGCAACTTAGAATCAAGACATCAGGACAACATCATTAGACCTTGCGAGTCCTAAATCACAATTAAAAGACTCTTTCATAAATTTTCACATGGATAAATATTATAGACTCCGATTCAACACATCTATGAGAGAAGATAAGGCATATAACACAAATCAATTGCTAGAAATATATCTCAAAGCCAATAAATTCACCCTTTTTTTATTGTTGCCAAATGTAACACACCCTCCATGGTAAGGCTACAAGTGAGAGGAATTGAATTTTCACTAATCATAGGTCTTAAGCAGCTTATGCGGAGGATAATAGGCTACTTTCTCTCACTTTCACCTGCAAAAAGATCACTTGTTAGTTTTAGGAACCCAAACTTGCTTGGGTCCCTTCTTCTTTCGTTGAGCATCTAAGAGATCCTTTCTAACCCATATTTGATTTGCATACTTTGCATTCTTCTCAACATGTTTTTTCTTTGCATTACAGTCATTCATGAGATGCCCATTCTTTCCACAGAAGTAGCAAATCAAATATTCGGGAAAATCAACATATTTTCGCTTTCGAAAGTCTCTTTCACAATTTTTAGCTCTGAGACCTGTACTGAGCTTCTGGTCAGTATATCCTAAACCATGTCTGTTTCGATTCTTTGTTTGAGAGATCATATGGTCTAGGATATTACTACCAGGTGTGGCAATTTTTGACTTCTGCAGTTGCACCTTCAAAGACTCAATTGTTGCTTTCAAGTTTTCATTTTTGTCATTTAGGGTGTTTAAGTCATGTTTGGCTTTTTCAAAATCTTCACAAAGTTTTGTACCTTGTCCTTCATTTATAGGGTCGACCCTAGGGTTTTCCTTTTCATTTTTCAGTTCCAGTAGTTCAAGGTTCAAAACGTTTATTTGTTTTTCAAAGTCAAGATTCTTTGCCTCAAGCTCAGTATAGGGCACAGTGCTGTTTACAATTTCTTTAGCAAGAGCTTTTTCATATTTTAGCGCACTTATCTCAACGACTTGGTCATTTATTGTTTTGTCCATTTCTTTATTTCTTTTGACCAAGTCCTTGTTATCATCCAGCAATTCCTTATATTCCAATTCCAACCCAATTTTTTGCTTAGTGATGTTTTTCAAATCTTTTTTCATGTTTATAAATTCATCACGCATTTCTTGACAATCGTCAATTACATTACTAAGCAAATCAATTAGTTTGTTTTTGGATAATAGAGGTATCTTAGATTTCAAAGAAGTGAGATTTACCTCATTGTCCTCCTCATCTTGGGAGGTGGGTGTTTTCGCCATAAGACATAGATGCGAGTCATCTAGGTACTGAGACCTTCTCTGAGATCCTTCAGTTGCATTTAGGCAAAGTTTTGCCTCTTGGCTCAGTGCCTCTGACTGTTCCTCATCAGACTCGGATTCTCCCCATATGGCTGCTACCATGGCCTTCTTGAACTCCCTTTTTGATTGTTCTCTTTTATCTTTGGGTTTCTCATTTTCCCACAAGGGACATTCCTTGATCCTGTGGCTATATTCTCCACACTTAAAACATCCAGAGTTAGTAGCACTTTTCTTATAGTTAGATGTAGTACTCTTACCTTTGAAATTCGCATTCTTGCTAGGATTACTATTTTTGTTCTTTTTGAGAAATATTTTGAATCTCCTAGTAAGAAAAGTAACATCTTCATCACTATCACTATCATCACTTTCTAATTCAGTTTTTAATGCTAGACCTTTGCTCTTTGGTGTAGAATTTTTAGCATCTAGAACAAGTTCATGAGTCATTAAAGAACCAATTAATTGTTCTAGGGGAAGTTTCGACAAGTCCTTGGCTTCTTGTATAGCAGTTATTTTTGGTAGCCAACGACTTGTCAAACTTCTTAACACTTTCCTAACCAATTCTTCTGAAGAATAAATTTTTCCAAGAGAACGCAATTCATTTGTGATGATAGTAAAGCGAGTAAACATTTCATTTATTGATTCATCTTTATCCATGGTAAACAATTCATATTGTTGAACTAACAAATCAATGCGAGATTGTTTTACCTCATTCGTGCCTTCGTGGGCTAACTCGAGAGTATCCCATATTTCCCTTGCCGTTGAGCAATCAGAGATCCTTGAGTATTCATCAGGTCCAATTCCATATTGGAGAATATTCATAGCTTTAAAGTTCTTCTCGGCCTTTGCATAGTCGGTTGAATCATAGTCGTCTTCGTCTTTGTCAACCAACTTTCCCTCGTTATTTTTGACTTGGATGAGGATGGGTCCTTTTCTTATGATTTTCCAGCATTCATAATCCGACCCTTGGATGTAAATCCTCATCCTAGCCTTCCACCATCCATAATCTTCTCCATTGAAAACCGGGCACTTTGAGTGTCTTCTTTGAGAGTCATTTTGTGAATTCATGCTAGCTATTCTCTAGGGATTAACCTTACAAGAATATTAGGCTCTGATACCAATTGTTGGATCACAAGGAGACACTCAAGAAGGGGGGGGGTTTGAATTGAGTGTGGTATTTTCTGAATTTTATCGAACTTTCTTTAGAGATCTCAGAGACCTTCTCTGAGCTTTTGAGTTGCGTATATGAATATTGTTAATTAAATAGAAAGGCAGTAATAAAGAGACGAGACAAGCAATTTTACCGTGGTTCAATCTCACCTCTGAGATCTACGTCCACCCTACCTTTTCTTTTATTAATTGAATCACAAAATACCAAACTCTTGATACAACTTGATTCCCTCACTACTAACCCTAGTAGTGCCCCCCAACACTTAACTCTAAGTGTTGCCTAATTAAGTCTAATTCCCTTAGAAACTCAACTTAACACTCTCTATAAAGATGAAATTACAGAAAGATTTGAATCCTCTTTTTTTGTGTGCTTCTTGGTTAAGCAGTTTAGAGGTATTTATCGAGCTTAAATATGTGTTTTTCTGTCACAGATCTCAGTGCTGATCTCAGAGAGGTTAAAGATATGTTTCCGAAAATAGCTCTCTAAAACAATTACTGGAAACGCGTATCTTTTATATTTTCTGATCTTTTTACTCTTTGTTAAGGCTCACGTTTTTCAAATCAGTTTTTAAGCTTTACAAAGATAGAATTGTCCACTTGATAGTTTCCTAAACTTAAGCAAGCAATTATCTTTAAAGAAGATTTTATCTTCTTTAAGATATTTGTTTCCTAATAGTATTAGGACTGATTTTGTAGACAGATTCTTTTCTTAAAATCAGAAAATTTCTAAAACCTTTTTATTCCAAAAATAAACTTATCTTTTCCAAAAAAAGATATTCCAGATTTTTAAAACAATTTTCAAAAAAACGATTTTCCCCTTTTCTTTTTTTTTTGTTTTCGCAAATCATTTTATTTAGGTGTTATATTATAGATTGCATTTATTTTACTATCTCAAGTAAAATACCTACAATCTCTAATATTACACCTTAGCACTTTGATCCGTTATTTACGAACACACACTTTTACATATTTGGAAATTGGCCTTAGTCTAAAGCGTTTGACAATTGATTCTTCGAGACTTCGTTTAGGCATCTGCAACAAAACTTCACCAAACATGTTAGATCAACTAATTGTGTTTGTCATCATCAAAATACACATGGACAATGTGTCCCAACAGTGTGGCTAACTTGTATCGAGATACTTGAAGTTCAGATGAACAGAATTAACACACAATTTTTATCATCATATCTTAATTTCAATTTTTTAAGAAAAATTATGACCGAAATAAATAATTTGAGGCTTATAAGTTAAGACAAACAAGTTTAGGACTAATCAAAGTCAACAAGTTCAGATAAGTCAATTAAGTTCAAGACTAATAATGATTAGCTAAGTTCATTTCGCAAATCACATACTTCAGATGATATGGATCGGATGAAAGTAAAAAGTGAGATTAACAACCTTGTGGAATAGGGATGCTAGTTGTTACTAATTAATATTGCTTAAACTGAAAGTTGTTGGAAGTCCGAAGGATATGTAATAGTTGTTACTAATTAATGCATATATTGAGATAATTGCTTACATTGAAAAATTGTTGGAAGTTCGAAGGATATGTCATAAAATTTTAATGACTCTCATATAGGAAGACTATCAAACCTTTATATATTTGTTATGAATCTAATAAAAGGGAGAATAAAAAAGATGTGAAAAGTCCCTGTCCCACATGGAAAGATTAAAAAGTATTTTATGTCTTAATTATAAGAACACATCATCTTACATTGTTTGGAAAAGAGCATTCTTAGGTACTACACACGCGTGCGCGCAAGTAGGGTTGGCCTCATGGTGAGCGCGGCCCAGGGGAGGATTGTGGGTTATGTGGTTTGAGATGTTATGTGGCTCTTCCTTCAAATTCAGTCCTTTAATTAGCTTCTTACACCAAAAAACACAATCTCTTTCTCATTCTTGGTTTTTGGACAAATTGTTCTAGCCTCCATTCTTTGGTAGTGAGTGCAAATAACCAATGAAGCCATGCTGATCCTGGAGGCGATGGCAATTGTTCTATATATTACACCGGTGTCGTGGGAAATATCGTCTTTTAATTGATATTCTCCATGCTGCTAGATTCTTTTCCAACTCCTAAATCATTACTTCGGCTAAGTTTTATTCCAATTTTATTAGCAACAACAATTACACCACGATTTCAGTGTTAGTTTAATGTCCGAAACTAGCTAAGAAAAGTTTTGGTAACATAGAACTACAGAAGTAATTCAAACATTGTACTTTGATATTCTTTCCTTTTGTTTGTGGAGGGAAAATGTTGATTCTGAAAAGTCCGTTCAAAACTTTGGAAAAATTTAAGGGTTATTTTTGTTTTTATTCAATTCCCCTTCTTCATCCCACTTTTCACTTTAAAAAAAAAAAAAAAGTCCCCTTGCTCTAATTTAAGGGAAATTTGTCAAAAAGGACCTTAAAAAAAAACATTTTGTAAGAAGGGACCTTAAAAAAAAATTGGCTTTTAAAGGCCAAAAACAAAAAAAGTTTGTGAGGAGGGACCTTATTTGCTAATTAACACCTAATTAAACACTAATTATATATTAAATATAATTAAACAAAATTAATGTCTAATCAATATCGGATATATGCATGTATCATCGGCTCACTTTTTTGACAGTACATTCCATGAAAATGGCTGTACATTTCATGAAAATGGCAGTACATTTATAGAGAAACGTAGTATATAAAAATCGATATTTTCACACCTATATAACTATATAGTTTGTATTTGGCATTTTCATTAAAAAATGTACTACCATATATATTAGAATATACTACCATACATAAGAAATGTACTGCCATTTTCATGGAATGTACTGCCAAAAAAGTGAGGCGATGGATATATGCATATATCCGATATTGATTAGGCAACCCTGATAGTGGAAAGAGGAGAGAGATGAGGGTGATGGTCTGCTGGTGGTGGGTATGGCAGAGGAGAGAGGGGGGGAAATTTTATTAGGTATAATTTTGTTTAATTATATTTAATATATAATTAGTGTTTAATTAGGTGTTAATTAGCAGATAAGGTCCCTCCTCACAAACTTTTTTTTGTTTTTGGCCTTTAAAAGCCTTTTTTTTTAAGGTCCCTTCTCACTAAATAATTTTTTTAAAAGGTCCTTTTTGACAAATTTCTCTTAATTTAAAGACCCCTTAAGTTTACTTTAAATTTATAAAAGCTAAATTGTGTTTTGAGTAGTGTGGGCCTGTGGGGCAGCATGTGCTCATAAATTGCATGAGACTTTAATCTGCATCATTAACATAAATATTCCTAGTTAGTAAGTAGCAATTAGTTGTACTAACTTATATCCACGTGATAGTCGTATTAAAAAAAGGAAAAATTGAATGGAACAATTCCAACTATTACCGTTTCGCTTAAAATAATCTCAACTATGAGTTATTCAAAAATAATCAAAAGTATAGGGGGTACATTCTCAAAATAATTTAAACTCTTAATTCTACTATATATAATAGTCCCATAATGGATCATTGAAGACAAGAAAAAATGAAGTTTGGATTATTTTGAAAAAGTAGCCCTAATAGTACGGATTATTCTAGAATAACTCATAGTTAGGACTACTTTGAGCGGAACGTGTTACAAATCATCATGTAGCATAGAATTCATTATTGAGAATGACAGTAACAGTTCATCAGATAATGATCATTTGATGATTAATGAGATAGAAAAAGAGAGAGAAGTAAGAATGTTTTTATTACAATATTTTGTGTATGATTAGAACTAACTGACTTCCTATTACAAGCTAGATTCCTTGCTATTTATATAGGCAAGGTAGTGTGTGTAAGTAGCTAAGCAAAACTGTATAACAAATAACAAACTAACAGAATAACAAACTAGGCTTAACAGAAATAACTAACTAATCTCAAAGCCTTGCTGTGTATTTGTTGCTTCAATATTGCCTATCTCAACAGAACAGTTATATAGTTTGGATTATTTCAGTCAATTTTTCCTTAAAAATCATAATAACTTAGTAAGGTGCTTTTTCATTAATGTGATGATCCCACCAACAATAGGCAATGGGAAAATTATAAAGACACTCATCACCATAATCTCTCTCATTCTGTGTCTTCGTAACTTTCTCTCTCTTTTTCGAATGCATTAAGAGGTAAAGCAACACGTCATCTCTTAGTTTACCCACTATTTCAGCCTTTCAGGTGATCTGTACTAAGGCCCGGAGCGTCAGATGAGCCCAACTAGTTATATGTAAGATCGTTTTATCAATACCTTTTCAATAGGCCATGATTTAATAAATTAAAATTTTATGGATTACCCATTTTGCCTTCTCAAAATTATTGCTTCCTAAATTTTTAGTGAATGCCCTAACACCAAAATCCTAAAATTTGTTATGCACCCCCTCAAACTAGCTAATATACTTCCACGCAAGTCTCTGTCGCTTTTTTTAAATCTTACTTTAAACGATATTATTTGCAATAATGAGAGGGAAAGAAAGTGAACCCTAATTTTCATTGTAATAAAACATAAGGAGAGAGCAAAAAAAACCATAATATCCCTTCATCACTGGCTAGCATATTGGCTTTCTCCTCCTTCTCTAATTTATTTTCTCTTATATCCTCTTTGTTTGATAATGTCATTCAATATTCTCATATACTTTGATTCTCCACCATATCCCAAATAACCCTCCTTTCTCTTCCTTCTATCAACCTTTATAAAAAGGAAGAACCTAAAGTAAGAGAAAGA
The DNA here is from genome assembly GCA_947645195.1 of Patellifolia procumbens. Classification (NCBI taxonomy): domain Eukaryota; kingdom Viridiplantae; phylum Streptophyta; class Magnoliopsida; order Caryophyllales; family Amaranthaceae; genus Patellifolia; species Patellifolia procumbens. The sequence goes on from CANSGD010000334.1 coordinate 161,822, forward strand.
AAGAAAAAAGTACCTAAATAAAAAAAAGCTACACTAATACTATGGTTTTCTCTTCAGTTTTATTCCATTTAGATCCCCCCAACAATTGGCATAAGGTATTACTTCATCTTTTTCCCTCTTCATCATATTTTAGCTTCTACCTTAGGAGGGAGATATAATAACAAAATTATAAATTGGAGATAATATAATAAAGTTGATGGGAGATAGTTATCCCCTATTTATTATATATATTCTTCTAAGAATATATGGAATATATATCTTTCAATTTTGAATATACCTCTTCAAATTAAGTTGAGACTTTGAGAGGTACATCTTTTTCATTTTGTTTTTTTGGTACATTTATTTGTAATATGTACTAATATATGCTTTTGTTATCTCATATATTGCAGCACCCTAGTCATCCACCAGTTTCCCAAGGTAGTAGTGGTGGTGGTAGAAATAATAATGTTCATCAACAAAACCAACACCTTATTACACCGCCACGTGTACCCCAACCACCCGAATCTCAGGTGGCTATTGGTGGTGGTGGGGGTACACAACCTATTCACCGTAACTCGATGGCGGCAGGAAGAGCTCGCTTAGCCATGTTCCGCCCACTAAAGGCCCCACTAAAGTGTCCTAGGTGTGAGTCTACAAACACCAAGTTCTGCTACTACAACAACTATAATCAGTCACAACCTCGTCACTTTTGCAAGAGTTGTAAGAGACATTGGACTCATGGTGGGACATTAAGGAACGTTCCTATGGGTGGAGGATGCCGCGGCAACAAGAGATCCTCTAGCAAGTCCTCATCTAATGGTGGTTGTCGTGGCGATGTTGGTGTTGGTGGTGGTGGTTCCTCTTCTTCCAAGTTATTACTCTCCTCTCCAACCGCGATGGTTGGAGGGGACAGAATACCTCCACTCATGGACTTCCCCTCATCTGATGGTGGGACCAGGATGTCATCTTTCATGGCATCATTACAAAATATAGCTCAATTAGGGATGGAAAATTTAGGTCTCAGCTCTTGTGGGGCCCTTATCGCGCCTCCTCGTAACCCTCCAGGAGGGTTCGCTAGTGGTGGTGGTGGTAGTGGTGGAAGTGACCATCATGAGATGAATTTTTTTCAGCTCAATTATCAAAACCCTACTAATAATCAACAAATGACATACCCTAACCTAGGGGGTTTCGAAATCCCGGGTATCTCAATAACTGGAGCTGGATTTTATAACTTATCCTTACCACATAACAATCAACAAATGGACCATGATCAGGCAAATAATCCTTCTAAGAGTTGTTCATCGATGATCATGAGCTCGCAATTCGTACCTGCATTGAAGATGGAAAACGATGAACAAGGGCTTAATATGAGCAAGCAATTCATGGACATTAAGTCATCTTCAGATTATAATGCATCAGGTAATCAATTTTGGGCTAATACAATTGACCATTGGCTATTTCATATGGATCGTCATTTTTAATTTCATGATGATAAGTTGATACCAGCAGCTAGGGTTGAGACGATGCATGTATGTTTGTGTCTTCCTTTCTCTATGCTTTAACAGCTATATCATGATATATAGTATACTACTACTCTAAGCTCTTTTAATTTTCTTACTTCTTTTTCTTCAACTTTTTGTTGGATGTATATATGTACTATAATTGTATTTCGATTGTGGGGGTGTGTAACATATATATTTGAATAAATCTATTTATAAAAAAATAGTTAACTTTTAGTTTTCATTGATATCTCTCTCCCTAAACTAATTAGTCTTAATTAGCTCTTCATCTACATTTCAGGAGTACTTTTATCTACCAATAATTATTAATAGTTTTGGTATTAGATATTACTAGTATTTAGGCTCGGACGATGCCCCGGATTTTTGCGTGTTACAATTGAGTAATTTTTAGACAATTAATATCATTTGGCATGGACATACATTAGTGGAAAAAAAAAACAAATCATTTTATTCATAATGTGCATTTATATATTGTATTTTAACCCGTGGTTTAAAAAGGGAGAAGGGAATAAAATAGTTTACCTCATTCATATCATGTTTAGTTGTAGTTTAATTCTTGATTGTCATTTAAACTCCATAATATCTTATTTATTTGTGATAGAATAAGCATCAGAAGTGTGGAGGAGTAGTGGTTAAAACACATTCTTTCACCCGTTGAGGTTATCAGTTCGAAACTTCATACCGACATAATTTTCGATTTTTACTTTATGAGAATGACACTAGTATTTAGGCCCAGGCGATGTTTTGGGGTTTATCAATTTTATACTTTACTACTTTAAGACAATTAATTTTGGTGTAGAAAGATGTTAGTAAAAAGTTATAAATTAGTAGTTTAATTCATCAGTGTAATTAAAATATTGTAACTTAAATATTATTTTTCATTTAAAACATATAATATCATTATTAATATTGATAAAAGAAGCGACAATAATGTAGTGGCACAATGGTTAGAGCATTTATCTTCCATACTAGAGGTCGCGGGTTCAAGGCTTCTCATGGACATTTTGCATTTTTTTATGAGAATAACATAGATAAAATATTGTTGAAAAGAAGGGAGAGTGACACATGGCGGATTACAATATGTTTTACACTTTTTAATATATATATATATATATAGATAGATGGGTATAACACAATTGAAGAAGTGGGAGTACCATGTGGCGACCTACATTTCATGGCTATGTCTTTTAATATATATATAGATAGATACATAGTTCCAAAAGGAAGGACTATTTTTTTCTCTTAAAAATAAATTGTGTCTCTCAAAAAAAATTATGTGCATGATCTTATTTGCTTTCAAATTAAACTAACTATTAAAGCCAGATCATTTGTATAAAGGTATGAAAATAAGGATACAATTTCAAGGATATTTTCTATTCAGTTGGTTGTTTATCTAAATTTGTCTTGACTTATAGTATGTAGTATATTCATAAAGCTTATTTAAAGTTATTTTTTGAACATATATTTTAATTAGTTAAAAAAACTACATGTCTTATAAGATAGTGTAGGGTTAGTGAGAAATGAAATGGGTCTGTTAATTGAATTTGAGGTTAGATTAATCTAATTTTATGTTAAAATTACATCATCTCTTTTAATACTTTGTAAAAAAAAAAGTAATCTAAATTTCTGTTAAACGTATCTTTTCTGAAATAAGAAGAGCTAAACATCAGTCACTACGACACTACCGCTAAGTAAATTGTGCTTGCAAGTTGTAACACTTTAAAGTTTCATTCATCAAAGCAGCAGCTTTGAAGTATTGGCTCTTTCTTTCATGAGAAAAAGAGAGAATTCATCACGTTTGCTTTAAATAAAAATTTCAAAGTTCAAGAAATCAGATTGTTACACATTTTTTTAGAAGATGTTTCTACAACAATAGAGTAGCAAAAAAAGAGTATTTTTTTTAAAAGAGTATGGTTGATAACTTAGGCTCCATTTGGTAGGGTGTAAAATGTTTTCGGATGAAAATGATTTTCCATGGAAAACCTTTTACATTGGAAATTTTATTTTCATGAAAGTTTTCCGTTGTTTGGCTGCATGTAAAATAATTTTCAATTTTAAACATTTTTCATTGTTTGGTTGAACTGAAAATCAATTACTTCAATTGTGAGGGAAAATGTTTTCCTTCCACTTGTGATGGAAAATGTTTTCCTCCCAATTTCGAGGAAAAATGTTTTCAATAAGGTGGAAAAGGGTTTTCCACCCCAAGTTTTACATTTTAATGTTTTACTCCAAACCAAACAACGTAAAATGGGAAAATAGTTTTCAAGGAAAATCTTTTACGCCCTACCAAACGGACCCTAATTGCACTTATAGATGAAAACATGATTCATGAAATCATGATAACGAGATGAGAAAGACACCAATGTATGTGGGCCACACATACACTGTGATGTGGCAATATATGAGTGGTCCTCAATTTGTGCCCCAAATATTATATTTTCAGAATTTTCATTCAAATTCCAATTCAAATTTCATTTCAAATTTGATTTGTATTTTCAAGGCATAATTAATGCTCCAAATTTCTCAACCACCTCATTAAGGAAAAAATGTGGCACTAATGACAAGCATAGGATTCGAATTCGGGACCTAGTAGCCACAAAGACGCCTTCATTGCTGCTGTTGTAACTAAGTGGGCGGGATTTCACTATGATAACAAGTGGATACATTAAATAATTATAGTATACATAACCGTTATTTGCATACTGTAATATAGTTTTTGCTTACTAATTAAATATATGTTGTTACTAGAAAATTTATAAATTTAAAATCGTTTGAACCTGTTATGCTACTAGTATAATTGAATGATAAATATATATAGGGAAATTCCCAATGGTGGCCCTTAGGTCTAAGGGATTCCCAGTGGCGGAAATTCCAAAAAAACTTTCCCGTTGGTAGCCCTACTTTACAAATTATTCCCAAACATAACCTTAATGAAGAATATTCCGTTAATAATAAAGCATATTCCGTTAGTTAACAGTTAAGGCGGTTACTCGCAAATAAAACGAGGCATTTTGGGTCGTTTTTTGCCAATTTCGACTTCAAAATCAACTCTTAAGGGCTAAAACTTACCCACTAAAATCATCCTTTAAGGGTAAAAAATGACCCAAAATACCTCGTTTTACGTGCGAGTAACTACTTTAACTATTAACTAATATAATATGCTTTATTATTAATGAAATATTCTTCATTAAGGTTATGTTTGGGAATAATTTGTAAAGCAGGGTTACTAGCGGGAAAGTTTTTTTGAAATTTACACCACTGAGAATTCTTAAAACCTAAGGGCCACCATTGGGAATTTCCCATATATATATAATCTGTTTTAATTTCAATTTTAATTAGAATATATAGATTTCATATGTTTTCTCGATTGGAAATTTTGATGTTTGGTTTTGAACCGGAAGCTTAATGCGCCATAATACTATTATTAGATGACTATTTGTTATAAGACACTATAATTATTAATCTTGTACTATACGAATACTAAACATCGATCTGTTTCACCTAAAATTGATATTATGCATAGAGAGAGTCTTACAAATTAAGGAGTAATCCTTGAAATACTTTATGCTACTAGAACCACTCAATAATAAAGACAAAACTTAAGTTGGATGGTTAAAATTAAGTATTAAAGGGTTAAAATTAAAAGGCAAAGGGTTATAAAGAATAACGCTTAAATTCACATAATAGTTATTGGTTATTAATAAATATCGCGTTCTATGACAACAAAATACAAATGAAGTAAAACGTTCAAATAACATATTTATAAACATAAAATCATTTAACCTGTTTTGCATGCTACTAATATAATTGATGTTTTATACAAAATAAAAAGACTAAAGTTCTACTGCAAAATAATAAATAAAAATAAATAGGAGGGAAAAATGGGCCACTAAGCTAATGAAAAGCATGGATTCGAACTTGAGACCTAGTAGTCAGGCAAACGCTTTTAGTGTTGTTGTTGTAACCAAGTGGGCAGGATATTCACCATGCTAACAAGTGGATACATCAAATAAATATTGTACACACAACCCTTATTTTCAAACTATGATACTGATTTTGATTAACAATTAAATGTATCTTGTTACTAGAAAATTTATGAACTTAATATCGTTTGAACCTATTTTACCACTAATATGATTGATATTTTTATTTATATAATCTATTTTTCTTTCAATTTTAATTATATAATGAATGTCAAACGTTTCCTGAATTGGAAATCTTGATGTTTGGTTATAAACCGGGAGCTTAATTTGTTATGATGATCAAGGAGTTTAAGGTGTTGCCATTGTTAATACAATAGAAACATTTGAAATCCATTATATGATAATTAAAATTGAAAGTAAAATAGATTATATAAATTAAAAAATATTCAATTATATTAATAACAAAGTAGGTTCAAACGATTTTAAGTTTGTAATTTTTCTAATAACAACAAAGATTTACTTAGTAATCAAAACCTATTTCACAATTTATAACTTTATAATAAAAGATCAATTGGATAACTCTAACTTAGAATATAATGAAAAGCATAACTTCATAATAAAAGATCAATTGGAGTTTCTAATAATAATATGTTATCTGATATTAATATTAAGAAATAAGATCACATATATTAGTAATGTTAACGAGTAGTAAATGAATATAGTTAGTAATCTCGTTAATTAGATGAATCGATAAAAGGATAATGAAACTAAGAATAGTTATAGATCTTCTTACAAGAAGTAACACAACATCAAAAATATAAGCTTTATTATAAATATGTTATCTTAACCTTTTACTTTATTTGTATTTGTTTTCACAAAAAACGATATTTATTAGTAACCAATAGCTATTTTGTGAATTTCAATCGTTATTCTTTTTAACCCTCCGCTTTTTTAGTTTAACCCTTTAATGTTTGAAGCAACAAGTTGTAATAACATATTTGTATCTCTTACTTAGAAGATAAAGATTTTTTTTTACAAATGGATATTTTGTTAACCATCCACTATTTGTTTAAAACCTTAAGACGTTACGATTTGAAACGAATATGTTATAGACAAAATGGAAGAATATACAGTTCCAAACGATAGAATGGTTGAGCACATACAATTATGTGATATAATGATCAATATTTTAAAACTCTATATTATAATAATAATGAAAAACATTTATAACTTTATAATAAAAGATCAATTGAAGTACTAATAATAATCTATTGTCTAATATTAATATTAAGGAGCATAACTTTAATTTTAAAGGCTAACAATTGATCTAATACACGTATTTAACTACTTATCTTAAATGTATTAATGATTGATCTACTACACCGCTCTTAACTATCGCATACATTGATCTAATACATTTATGATTGATCTAATACACTACTCCTCACTATCGTATATATTGATCTATCTTATAACAAATCTTAACTATCCTATAGGTTGATCTACTGCATCGATAATTGATATACTACATTGATCGATCTTCACTTTCTTATTAGATTGATCTAATATATTGATGATCGACCTATTACATTAATCTTAACTATTTTGTTCATTGATCTAATAATTTATCGGTAATTGATGCATTAATGTTTGATCTAATATATAGATGTTAATTATTAATTGATCTAATACATTGACTTAGTATATCGATATTTGATGTACACTTATATATTGATGATGGAAATAGATCTTAACTATTTGCTTGATCTAGTATATATGTAAATTGATATAGTATATATATATATATACACTATCTTATTCATTGATCTAGTATCCATGTTTGATCTCATACATTGATCTAATGTATCGATTGAGTGTTCGACTATAAACTGAACTGAAATCTACTTAACCTAAAAGGTCACCGAACCCGAATCGAGTAGTGAATGAATTGTTCATTGATCTAATGCTAACGAGTAGGAATGAATTGTTCATTGAAATAATTCACTAATCTCCTTCCATGATTGGAGATTATTTTCATATTAGAATATAATGAAAAACATTTATAACGTTAAAATAAATGATCAATTAAAGTGTCTTATAGGTACCTATCATTAATATTAAAGAATAATATCACATGTATTAGTAATGCTAACGAGTAGTGAATGAATTTTTCAATGAAACAGTATCGAAAATCTAAGTTTTATTATTTTAAATATTTTATTTGAACCTTTAGATATGTTTGGATTTGTTTCAACATAACGCGATATTTAATGGTAACCGGCATGCCATGAATTGTTATACCTATTTGGAATAGGGTAGAGCAATACCTATTTGGAGGCATGCCATGAATTGTTATAAGACACTATAATTATTAATCTTGTACTATACAAATATTAAATGTCGATCTGTTTCACCTAAAATTGATATTATTCATAACTAAGGAGTAACCCTTAAAATACTCTATGCTACTACAACCACTCAATAATAACAACAAAACTTAAGTTGGATGATTAAAATTAAACATTGAAGGGTTAAAATTAAATAGCGGAGGGTCATAAAGAATAACGCTTAAAATTCATACAATAGTTATTGGTTACTAATAAATATCGTGTTCCGTGAAAACAAATACAAATGAAGCAAAACGTTCAAATAACGTATTTATAAACTTAAATAATTGTTTAACCTGTTTTGCGTGCTACTAATATAATTGATTTTTGTATATACAGAAAATAAAAATTCATTAAGACTAAAGTTCTACTGTAAAATAAAAAAGAGGGGAAATGGGGCACTAAGCTAATAACAAAACAGGTTGAAATGATTGTAAGTTTATCATATTTTAGTAACAATATACGTTAAAGCAGTAAACAAAACCTATATTATAGTTTTAAAATTATGACCACATATGCTTCTCAATATATATGAAAAAATATAGTCATGTGGGATCTTGTTAGATTCGTCTCGATGTATATTTTCATAATATATAATTTTTATAATTTTTACTTAAACGTAATTAGAGATATATTGGTTTAATGTCTGTTTGACGCCTACAATAAAGAGTCCCGCCATACCATGGTTTGTGGCGCCAGCAGCCAAATTATTTCCCACCCATTTTTTCCTCTCTTTTTTTTGGCTAACAATGATGTGGCATGTTCTTATTTGTATATAAGTCCCACATACATCAAGTGTATGTGTATCACCTCTCATAACAAGATATCGAGTTCTACACCTCTCTCTTAAGTGTATGCATCATTGTTATTGTTTCGTGTGTCAATGTATATTTTCATAACTTTTGCTTTTATTTAATTAAAAACAATATTTGAACACGAATGTTGGAGAACGCAAAACGTCAAATTGATGCATAGCAAAGAGGTGAAATATTTCCAATTAAAAAAAAAAAGAAGTGAAACATGCAAAATTGGAACTCTAGGATAAAGGGTTGGTTCTTTTCAACTTATTTTCAGACCTTATAAGTTCAGATAAGGTCTAATAAGGTCGAATAAGGTTGAATAAGGCCGAATAAGGTCAGTTAAGTTCAGATAAGCAAAAATAAGTTGAAAGAAACGGACCCATAGTTAAAGGTAGGGAGGAAAGAAATGCAGACGTAATTAGGTTATAATAATTATGGTCTATTCTTTTCAATTTAATTTATCTGAACTTAATCACTTTTATGAATTTTCTAAAGGATAAATTAAACTTTCCTACCTTTTTAAAACAAGTATTTCAAAACTCTCACCTTTGTTTTTTTTTTAAACTCCCACCTTAAAACTACCAAACGTTTTCAAACTCCCACCAGTTAACAGAATCCGTCAAAGATTCTCATTTGTGAGCCCCACATTTGTCCAACTTTGTTTTCATCCCTAATTCTTCAAACTCAGATTCATGATTCTCTCTCTCTCTCCTCTAGTCTCTCTTTCTTTCTCTTCTACTTCCCATTTAAGCTTTAACACCACCTAGTAAAAACACCATTAAACTTCAAGAATCTTGTCATCTTTCCTCCTTCATCATCTGAGAATCATCTCCATCATCATCAACTATAATCAGGTGGGTCATGAACATCGTACTTGGAATCGCATTGAACAAGGTTGTTGTGGGTTATTTAAAGCTTCAATTGCAGCAAAAACCCTAGAATTTGAGGTAATTTATGCACAATTAGAGTTTTAATTACCTAAATAGACCTCTAATTGCAATATTAGGGTTTCAAACCAACTCAATTAAACCAATTGAAAAAAAACGTAAACAGAATTCTAAGAAACCCTAAATCTGTAAACAACAAAAAGTTAAGCAAATATTTCAAATTACCTCAATCAATTGTAGTAAATCCTTCAAAATGTTATGCACAATCTGCTACTTGCAGTTACCCTATATTCAATTGCAATTTTCCCTTCTATTTCACCCTTCAAAGTCTTATTAACTGAAGATAAGCCCCAATTCGCGACTTTGTAACAAACTTAGACAAAAGTGGGCCCACAAAATAGAATCTTTGACGGATTATGTTAACTGGTCGGACTTTTAAAACGTTTGGTAGTTTTAAGGTAGGAGTTTAAAAAAACAGTGGCAGTTTTGAAATACTTACTTTAAAAAGGTGGAAAAGTTCAATTTTTCCTTTTCTAAACTTGTCTTAAATTTGGATTTTTTTGCCAAACACCACTTCATAAAATATTTTTTGTGAAATTTGACCTTATACCAACCAAAATGTTGCGAAAGGGTACCAAAATCATTTTTTGTTGAGTTACTTTAGGTTTTCGGTATTAAGTTGACATATGTAAGTTACATGATCGTTTTTTCTCATTGTTTCTTCTTTTATATATATATATTTTGGCTCTTCAACCATTACATGAACTTCCTTTTTTCTTTTTTCCCGAATCCTTCAAATCTTTGTCTTTCTTTTTCTAAACTTTTCTAATTTTAGGGTTTTTCTTAGATAAGACCTAATAAAATAGGTAGTTTATTGAGAAAGACTTGATATAAACTTTTTTTATATAAAAGAACTGTATATTTAGACTCCATTTTCACTTAAGAACACATTACTAAGTTTCGACTAAAAAGTCAATAGTTCCACTTTGACTCTTTATTCACCTTCAATTTCTTTCTTTGTTTTGTCATCTTCTCATATTCTCTCCTCCCCTGTTTGCCAAGAAATCAATGGTTAACAAGGTGGCTTCGAAGCATCAACATCTCGACTCGACTTCCTTAATTGGAACATACCCTATGGTCAGACTTGTAAGACTACTCAAATGGGTTTTTTGGCCTGAAATTTACTTGGTTTCACTCGCAATCTTTATTTTGATCTCCCGCATAGGAGATTCTCCAAATAGGGGGAATAAAGGAATAATTGAGAGAACAGAATAACTTGATCTTAAACTTATTTAGATATGTCTATGACTTCTACATCTAGCTTACTGTAATCTCCCATTCTCGTCATCTCATTAGTGATTATATCCCAACGAGGAATTATGATTGGACTATGAGCACTTTGTTTTGGGGGAGAAAATCTAAAAAAGCGATAAAAAAAGGAAGGAATTGGATGAAATGACAAGTCAAAGTTGGATTGTTGACTTTCAATCGAAAATTAGTATCGTGGTAGTTAATGACAAGCGATTTATGTACATCAGGTCTTCTAGCAAATAAGTTTTAAATATGATCTTTTCCTACTAAACATCTATTTCATTAAGTCTTATCTGATAATACAAAAGAAACTTATTTCTTATGTTCTCTTATAAAAATAATTATTTGAATGAGACAATACCTAAGGAGAGACTTTGTCAAATTTATGTCGAAGGAGAAGATAAAAAAAAAGCAAATTGGCTTGTGTACACAATAAATTATTGTGTATCATTCCTACTAGTAGAGTTGCATGTCAGATTGTCACGTGACTTTATTGAATGCAAAAAGAATTTCGCTGGTCAAAGAAGGGTAATTAAAACCAAAATGACCCGTTTAAAAAATCAAAGTGACTCTTTTTAAAATCCAAAGTGACCCTTATCTAAATTAAAGTTAGAGTTATCCCTTTGTCAACATGAAGTTACCCCAATTTACAATATAGTGACCCCTATTTAACTATAAAGTTACCTTTTTATATATAATAAATGTGAATTTTTAGCAACATACTTCCTTTTATTTTTTTCTATTGCATCATATGGGATGGGCTTCATATCGATCACAACTACTACTTCATACAATAAAGAAAAACTTTCCAAAAAAGAATGGATATCAAGTGCCTTCTTTCGCCTATCTTCTTCCACTTCTTACATCAAAGCCTCAACCCACGAGGCCTCAAACACTTAACTTTGATCAATGATGCTCGAACACCATACATCAAGGTACCACTATAACATTATTATTAGTATTTTACTTATCCTAATGTGTTAAGGAAAATAACGAGGCCACATGTGATTCCACATTGATGAAAGAGAGGGAGGATGGCACACATGTAAATCTAGTGGACTAATCCATCTATCACCAATTGTTTTAAGGATTAAACCTTGTATGTGTTTATGTGAAGTCAAACTAGCTCTCTACCACTGCGGGACTAGGTGTATAGGTCCAGTGAAGTTTATCAACATATTAGAGTGGATGATTTTGACCCGTCCCAACTCCCAAGTAGGGAGGGCCAAATTGTCTGAAGAATGTAGTTGAAGAGGAATTGAAGAACTATATGGAACAGGTAGCACAACAATATTGTGATTGCACCAAGTAAGGGTTACTTGACCTTATGTGTGCCAATCCAGCTTGCAAAATTGAATATGGGCTCAGATGTGAGGGGGTGTAAAGGAAAATACTCATATTCGTGAAAGAGAAGGAGGATGACACACATATAATTCTGGTTGGCTACTCCACCAGTCCACTATCACATTAGGATGGAACCACATCCGGACTTAACTGTGACCAAACTCTCCTCTAGTACATGCCTCGGTGCACATGCCCAGTAAAATTTATCACAATAATATTTTATTAATATTATTACTTTTGTCTCATTTAATAAAACCTTTCAATCCTATGATTGGATTTCACCCGGTCGATGAACTTAGAGAGGATTCTAAAATTTAACGACTTATCGATATATATGTCATATCCAAGTAGCAACACCAAAAAGGCTTGGTTTTATACATGCAAACAACTATATCAAGATTGTATCCATCCTTGATGAAGTATTTACAAAACAATCCTAGATAAAAGATGAATATGTCGAGATTTTACTCACCAAAATATTACTAGTCTAGTGGTGAGTTTTGTATCTCACAACTTTAAGGTTGTCGGCATTTTGGGAGTAAAGATTCATGTATCATTTTCTCCGACTCTCAAGGATCTTGTCTACTAAGTTAGATTGTGTTGCCTATGTTTCTCCTTAAGAATCTAATAAAACACCGGAATAAAAAAAATTGCAAAAGGTACCCTTTCTTGTTGTGATCACTGATTAATGACATTAATCAATGTCCATGTCCACATTATCTATCTAGGTTTATATGAAATAGAATATGAAATTTTCGTAAGAAATACTTCTAGGAAACCTATAGTCGATCTCTTTCTCTCTAAACCACAAATCACTCCTGATATTTGTAATGTTTGCTAATCAAATGGAGCCCAGAGGATATCCAAAATCGAAATGGGTCAATAAAAAAAACCGTAGCATCACATGAGAAACATGGGCCCATAAAGGACGTGTGTTTGTCAATCTGCGGGTCTGATTATGAAACGGCTAAGCCCAAAGTAAACATCAAGCTGACAAAGCTTAAAGTTTGAAACCACTGTGTCAACGTTCCTTCATCTGATCTCACCGACCAAGCACTTGACTAGTTGGTTTATTATCTCTTTGCTCGTTTTATGGGACATCTACGTTTTGAGTCCTTACAATTTCTGTCCTCTTATCTTTTGCCAAAAAAATATTGCGGAATAAGCTATTTTCGATATGAATACAAATATAAGTCCATACGTTAGGAGTGTAACACATGGTTAAAACACGTCTATTTTCTATATGGCGCTCTCCTCTATTTTATGGGTTACATTCCATGTCATCCTCATACACTAAAAAAAAAATGTGTTTTTCAAGCTTTGAACATACAATAGCAAAACAAGGATTTTATAATCAATTATCTAAAATAAAAGTTACATGTAACTGTCATAAAGATATTAAGATCATTTGTAATTTTTCTTAATTCGACAATCCTGTTTATGGCCCAAGCCCAAAACCTTTATCTTTTTCCTATTGTTATCAGAAGGAGACAGAGATGTATATTTTCTCTCGCGAAAAGCATGAGTATCAATTATGGATTGGTAGTAAAAGGACCTACAAAATCCAATGCACATGTAGAATCCAAGTGACAGTTGTAGTATGTGGGATGTTAATGTCCCAACCTACGTACAAGAAACATGAGTTGGAGATATGGTTGTGAATTATGCCCAATTATTGTGATTTCTGAAGTTGCTTAATAATCAAACTTACGGATAACTCACAATTATTTGTGTAAAAAAAACTAAAGAATTTGCAAGTTGGTTTATGTCTCATTAATAAACATGCATATGAGCATAGTAGGAATGTTGTTTAAGCAAGCAGCGTTTATCATAGGAGTAACATATTCAGTTTCCCAACAAATAACATTGAAGAGGCATATGTTGATATGTATGGAGAAGACCATTCTCACATACTCCATGATTGAAAGAGTTACTTTTTATGCAGAAGAATACTCAAATGAAACTTTTAGGAAAGAAACAAACAACGGGGTGTTTGGCAATTGGTTGGGGTGGCTTTTTCTGGTGGTTGGCTTGTTTGACCGGTTGTGTATTTAGTGGCTATTTATAAAAGTGTTTGGTAAAAGCGGTTGTCATTGTTGATTGTTTAATACAAACTGTAAACAAAAGGCAAAAGGCAAAAGTCAGTAGAAAAACTGGCAATAGCAGCTTTTGGCTGAAAAACCGGCTTTTCAACCACTGCAAAAGTCATTTACCAAACACTTCTTTTTTGCTATTTGACCGCATACAAAAGCTAAACGCCAAAAGCCAATGAAAAGTCACTCAAAAGACATTTGTGAAAGAATCTCAATGTCATAACGAATTATATTTAACAATACTAGCAATGGATTTATATTTGATCGGTAAAAAACAATGAATTTGTATGTAATTTTGTGGAGAGTATCTCGTACCAATATCCCTAATAATTACTTTCAAATATGTGATTTTTACAGCAAAAGTTTCATGTAAACCCAGGAATCTTATCCATCATTTATCAACATGGACATTGACAATGAAACTTCTTTCACAGAAGAACTTTAAAACTGGTTGCTCTTACTACCATCAATTCTTACGTTTTGCCGAACAAGGGTTAATGCAAGAACCAATCTAATTCAAACAATAAGATCATAGCACAGAAGAATATATCCTTCGATAAAAAATGAGGATAATTAGAGTCGATATAAATTTTACATTGTTACGTTTCAACAGATATCTCTGATGGCATCAATTCTTTCTTTCTTGTACACTGTCACCCTTTTGTGCCTTCTGTGAAGATATTAAACATCCTTTCCTCAACCCCCCATTCCAAAAAATGAAAAAAGCCATATCGAATGCCAAAAACAATGAACTTCATCCACAGGAATGTGACCTTCCACCTCCCTGAAGATCAATAAAAGGCCATTCCACCCGCCCTCCTTCTCTTTAATTAATAGTATTTAAAAAATTATGATTATAGAAACAAAAATTACAGTAACAAGAAAGCCAAGGACCGTCTAGTCCTCAGTATTATCAGGTGCTTGTCCTTCAGCCTCGGCTTGCGCCTGAGCCTGAGCCTGTGCTTGAGCCTGCTTTTGCTGCTCAAGTAACCGATTCATTCTATCAATTAATTGTTGAGCCTTTCTCTTCCCTCTCTCGGTGCCACTCTGTGTCATCTCAAGCAGAGGGCTCATAATTCCGAGCTCCTGTGCTGCTGATAAATAGTTCGGATCCCCTGAAGAAATATGCACTAAAACTGCAGCAGCATTTTCTTTGTTCCTAGGTGATCCATTTGCAATCACGTCTACCAAAACAGGTAACGCATCTGCAGATCCGATGGCTACTTTACCTTCAGGGTGGCTAGATAGTATAGCCAGAATAGCCAGTGCCTCATCCAACATACCACCTCCAGACTCTGTCAATAATCGCATTAATGTGGGAACAATTCCAGCTCTTACTGCCTTGCCTTTATTTCCTTGGTAAATGCATAGGTTGAAAAGTGCAGTAGCAGCATCTTTCTTTCCTCTTTGTGTACCCTCACTCAGCAACATTACAAGAGGAGGTATAGCACCTAAAGCACCAATAGTGACTTTATTTTCATCCACAACTGAGAGACTAAAAAGGGTAGCAGCTGCATTTTCTCTTGCTTCCATGCTACCTTTCTTCAGCACATGAACTATGCCAGGCACCGCCCCAGAGTTGATGATGCTTCCTTTGTTATCATCACAAATTGAGAGGTTAAGAAGAGCGGTCACCGCATGCTCCTGGGTGCGTGAATCTTGCGTTGATAGTAGATCCACAAGAAGTGGGATGGCCCCGGCTTCAGCAATAGCCACACGATTATCAGCATTTCGCTTTGCAAGAAGTCGGATTTCACCAGCTGCAGATCGCTGATCATCAGGGTTGCCTGAGTGAAGCTTGCGGAGGAGTTCATCAATTTTGGAACGTTCTGCAGCTGAACAAGCTGATGAAGTTTTGTTGGGGTTAGAACTGCCTGACCGCCTGGGAAGTTCCACACCATTTGCTTCACACCACTGGGCTATAAGGCTTCGTAAGACATAATTGGGAGTGAGGGAAGAGTTATGTAGTGATTGTTGTGTCTTTGGGCATGTGTTATGACCTGCTCCTATCCATTTCTCAATGCAGGAACGTTCATAAGTCTGCAATAGATGAAAACATAGGCTGGTAAGACTTAAGTAAAAGATGGACATTACCAGAAAAAATGAAAGAAAATAAAAAGGTGAAAATAAAAATTTAATAGAGAACCCCCCCCCCAAAAAAAAAATAATAGAGAAATAATTACAACTGACATGTGAAAATTTGCAACAAACTAAAAAAATATGCAGCTTGTTTTAAATTCTTTCGTGTATTTATACATGAAAACAACACACTAAATTAAGTTTTATACTGAACTTCATAAAATATCCTTTTCTTTTAACAGAAGGGGCGGCCTTTTAATACTATTATGATGTATCATTTAGAAGTTAAGAAAAATTTCCACTTTGGTGCCTTGAGCTTCGATGCAATTCCACCAGCCTTGTGGTTTACTGATTCCATTTTGCCATGTGGAATTACTGATTCCAATTTTGTGCCCGGAGTTATGTTTATTTTTGGGAAATTCCAAATGGTACCCTTGAAGAATTGAAAATTTCATTTGGTACCCAAAATATAAGTTTGTTCCAAATGGTACCACTAAACTTTTATATAAGTCTAAACTGTGACATTCCGTTAACTTTTCCGTTAAAAAGGTTGCCTAACCTTGTTCTAAGCCTAATCTAACCTTAAATAAACCTTAATTAAACCATTTAACCTTATCTAAACCTTCATTAAAATACAAAAAAATACCAAAAAACTACCCAAAAAACCACCAACAAAAAATACAAAAAAAATACAAAAAAATTTTGAAAAAATCTGGAATGGTTGGGGGAGTGCATCTGGAGGGTTTGGGGGGGGGGGAGGGGAGGGGAGGGGAGGGGAGGGGAGGGGAGGGGAGGGGAGGGGTGGGGGGGAGGGGCGGCGGCTGTGGCGGGGGGCGTCGTTGGTGGGGGAATTCGTGGGGTGGGGGTTCGGTGGAGGGGGAATTCGTGGGGTGGGAGGGGGGGCGGTTTCCGGGTTGGGTGGGGTCGGGGAAGGGGGTTTCGGGGTAGGTGGGGTCGGGTGTGGGTGGAGGGTTGGTTGGGGGGTGGTTTGGGTTGCTGGGCAGGGGGGCTGGGCTGGGTATTTTTTTAAAATTTTTTTTGAATTTTTTGGTACTTTTTTTGTAATTTTTGGGTATTTTTTGATAATTAATCAAAACTAGCAAACTAATTATATAATTAACAGTAAATTATATTAATAATGAAGGTTAAGAAACTTTATTAAGGGAAAAGTTAACAAAATGTTATGGTTTAGACTTATATAAAAGTTTAGTGGTACCATTTGGGACAAACTTATTTTTTGGATACCAAATGGAATTTCTAATTTTTCAAGGGTACCATTTGGAATTACCCTTTATTTCTCCACTTTGGCACCTATGGTCTAGTGATTCTATTTTGGTGCCCTGAGATTTTTAGTATTTAATTTTGACTTTATTGCCCTGTGATTAAGTAATTCCTTTTTAGTGCTACTTGGTATAGTAATTTTCACCTTCAATGTGCGATCGAGATGAGTCTTTAAAAAAAACATTAACATGTCTAATTTTCTCCGTGTATGGAAGATAGAAATCATGAGCTTACTCTTTGGGAGGTGCCAATTACTAAGTATAAATTAACACATTTATTGCCAATATTTGACACAAGTCATCCCCCTAAGTATAAGGATATAAGTATAAGGATCTATGCCTCACTATTGCGCAACTGAGAGTGCAATGTGCGCAAAACATGAGACAAAAATACAATAAGACTAAGCAATGAATATCCGGCAAGATTAAGCAATGATATCCGGCAAGATTAAGCAATGAAACCAGAGATACGGGAAAAAAACAACTACTATGCACTAGGATTTACAACACTGCTATCTCTCAAGGCTCTCTAGGCAGCATAACCTCTCTCTTGGGTTCTTTGGCTCTATAACTATCTACATGATTATGGGAGGAAAGAAAACCGAAAACCGAAGTCGAGTAGCAAACAAAAAATCGGAGAAAATGCGTAAAACGGTCAGCCAACATGGACAAAAGCTCTCCCAGCTCAGTTTTGCTAGCCCGGGCCATACTTACCCCGTCTAGACCGGGCAGGAATCCTTCTCGTTCTTCTCCCTTTTCTTCGTCTTACTCGTATCTCCATCAACCCAGCGCACGGTTCCACTATCCCTTAGTTATCCCCTTTTTTCTTCTCTTTTTGTTTAACTACAAAATTTCTAGAAATTGAAGAATACCAAATGGCACATGAGGTCAAATAGAGGATGATATTTGCACAATCGTGGAGAAAACTTCCACACAGACAAAAATGATTTGAAGGAAAATGTAGGAAATATGTTAATTGCTGATGGGAGGCAGATACAATATACTATCATCAGGGAATTTATCCAACTTCGGAATTGGTAACCACAAGCATCATGGGCAAACAGACAAATTGCTTAATGGATACCAAATGGAATTACTAAACCACGTGGAAACAAAGTGAAAATTAATAAGGGCACCAAATGGAATAACTAAACAACGGGGCATCATAATGAACAAAAGTTAAACCTCGGGGTACTAAAATGGAATTAGCAGAGTTAGCAAAAACCACAAGGCACCAAAGTGGATATTTTCCTAAAATGAGAAACAAACTGCAAAATGGACTCCGTAAACAAGTACCTATTTGGCGTAAAATTAATTATACCTGCCCAGTTGAAACAATAACCGGATCTTTCATCAGCTCCAATGAGATTGGACAGCGAAAATCATCTGGAATAACAAGAGACTTCGGACTCCCATCAGCAGATGTTTGTCCAGCACTCGATGAGGAATTCTTCTCCCCTGCAGAAGTCCCCAAATCAGGGTTCTCCGTCTGAACAAAATCCTTGATCTTTTTTAGTAGATTACACATCTTCTCTATTCTCTCGTCAGAATCTTCATCAGTTGCAGAAACCATCTCCGTAAGGGCCACTGACTCTTGTGTCAGATCATCAAGTTTCATCAGCTGCAGCTTTTCAGCAACTCTCTTCAGTACTACAGGATCTGTAGCTGTATCATTGCTGCTGTTGTAGAGAGATAAAAGATCCTCATAGAGCTCTTCATCAGGTGCATCAACTCTACCCTTGGCTCTTCTGAACTGAGTAACAACAAGCTCAACCTGGAAGAAGAAATTTATGCATTAGTCTCTTAACCTTGGCCATTCTTCTTCTAGTAACCACATTCCACCAGACAGGGGGTCAAGAGAAGGACAGTGATTTTGACATTCCCCAAGAATGATTTTGGCACTCCACCTTGTGACTAACGCATTAAAAACTGTGCTCTCACATCAAGAGTGCCTAAATCAATTTTTGGAGTGCCAAAATCAGTATCCTCAGGTGATAGTGCAATCCATAGAATACAATAGATAGGATCTCTCTTGAACGTTGCATCATCATAAAAACTCACTCAGATAGTCATAGGAGCATCATGGGATGCAACAGAACAAGCCTTCAAGGTGAGTTCATTCTACCTGTTCCTTTACTTCGTCAGAGATGTCTAGTTTCTCTAATAAAATTCCGTCCAGAGCTTGTTCCAAATTAAATGTCACTTCATAAAACTTTGTCATAATCTGCTCTCTCTCAAGGGCCTGCCAGTACCAAGAAATGGATTAATCAAGGGAATGGCAATGATAACACAATTTATCATATTATAATCTTCTTTATCATAGGAAGGGCAAAATTATTCTCACTCAACTAACAAACGCAAGAAATCTACAACATTGCACTACAAGGAAAATCTAAAATGGCAAAATAACTTTATTTTTGAAGTCGACTAACTGAGAAGTTTCAAGCCTCAATAATAATTCCTCGAGCCAGTTCTTCAATTTTACCACCCCCAAAATTCCAAATTATAAAGGGCTAAACTACGAAACTATCAGCCGATACAGCCAACACAGGTAATACAAGGTTGATATATGATCAATGCAATCGATATGAAAATCATGCCCACGAGTTCTTAAAGGACACCACACCAAAGTACAATTCCATAGCAGGAGCGCAATAGCAATTTAACTCCTCGATCCTCCCCCTCCATAGCAAGCACCAGTAATCCAAATACATGGCCAGTGCTTCCAACATGTACGAGCATAAAAACTTTGTACAACTACAATGTTATTGACATACATGCATTCTAAGATACAAATGTTTCTTCATTTGTTTTAAGATCCAGAATGTGATCATCTTAGACTATGATGACAACATCTGCAGTTCTATGTGCTTATCTTACTCTTCAAGTCATAGCCTCAACAAAATTACGACTTTCAAGAATCACATTGGACAATAGCTTCTCAGTGACTTCTTCTACTCTACAATGACACACGCATCATTCCTATTCTTAAATTACTTCACATAATCAATCTTTTGCAAACCAGAGTATTCCATCATAATACCATGAGAAACATCACTATAAAGCACTGAAGGCCAACTGGCCAACACTGTCCTAGTACCAGATATTATAGCCACACGAAATTCAAACTTAGAAGTGTACAAAAGCTAAAAGGGGGACTTTTAGCATAAAATGAGCTTTATTCATTCTACCCGGATGAACTTTGCTCTACACCCGAGTATAGGATAAAAGTTGTAGCATAAATTCCTCCGTGCTAACTATGTCCCCGTTCATTCAACCATTAATCCAGGGCAGAACCAAGGAGGGGTTGAAGACTCCGCATAGGCCGTTCCCTCGCCGATCATTTAGATATCTATTAAAAGTCGAAGGTAAAAATAACTAGTTACCATACCTAAGTGAAATGTCATACAAATCCGCCCTCCCTAATACAAATTTTCTCGCTCCGCCACTGCTTTTATCTTCCATAAATTCTGCTTAAATCATGACACACAAACACAATCCCTCAAAATTCTACCCTAATATCTACTCCAAATCCTCAAAACTACCCTAGCACAATCAATTGTAACAAAATCCTCCCAAACCCTAGAATCAAGTTTCACTCAATCACTATTATAGAAAAAACAAAAACAAACAATTCCACAAAACAAAGCTAAATATACATCAAAACATAATAAAGTAGCAAAAATCAGAGCAAAAAAAGAAAGATCCAAACCAGATAGATTTTGCTGCCAACAGAACCGAATCGGAGCAAATCAAGAGCTTGATTAAGAGAATCATCAAAAGAAAGAAGATTAAGAAGAATATCATCAGTTAAGGGATGATTAGTCTCCTTAATTTCGTCGAACATTGGTGTTAAAAGCTTTAATCTTCTAGCTAAGTTACAGTATTGTTTCTTAACAGGAGGTCTGTAATCTGAAATAGAAGAAATATGATTGATATTTTGGATTAATTTGTTTAGTAATTGTGTTTCTTTTTCGTCCTCCATTGATATGGAAATAATGGAGTAAAAATTGGAGAATGAGAATGGGAATTAAGCGCAGACTTTTTATTTTTCTTTTTTATTTTTTTTGGGAAATGGAAGTGGAAAATTGGGTTATAAAGAGAGGAAGGAGGAAGTTAGATTAGGAGAAGAAAGGAAGAGGAAGTAGAGAAGAAGGTAGGCTCCATGAAAGAGAGAGAGAGAGAGAGAGAGATGAAGAAGGAGGAAGGAGATTGGGAATGACGCGCTGAGATTGTGAATGGCGCGGGGTTTAACTATGGTTAAACAACGAAGACTAGTTTTGGTTTCTTACTTGTTCGTGAGTTGGGTTCTGGCTTGCAATTTTTATTACTAGCTTTGTATGTGCGAAATCAAGTAAAATTCTACATAAAAATATAATATTTTAGTTTATTTAGGGTGTTTTGTATTTCTTTATTCGAAATTTTAAAATATGAAAAGAGTTAGTTATGGATACAGTTGTTCAATTTAATTAGGAATTTTAAAAAAAAAGATAAATGTGATTTTTGGTGTCCCCTCCTCTTCACTTGTAGAATAGAGATACACTCGGATGTACCATCAGTATGGTACATCCAAGATTCATGATGTATCCAAATATATGATTTATACTCTCGTTGTAGCCTTTTTTGTTAGCCATGGATTTTTGGGGGGCTTTTTGGTTTCTCTGAAATCGTATGGGTTCTTTATCGGCCTATTCAGCTAAAAAAACAGTTAGACCAGATTGAATCAAAAATTTAGTTGAATGAAAATAACTAAATCGAACTGTGTATTAAATTGAATAGAGTAAAGTAACATGTGAGAATAAAATTGTTGTGCTACACTGCACTAAACTAAATGAAATGTGATTCGTTTTTGTAATAGACAATAAGCACATAAAGTCGATGTCATAAGGTGGAGAGATCAGGGCATATAGTATACTTCGTTCTTTTCCAAAATGTAGTCAAAAACAACTATTTTGGGAAGTAAAAAATAGTGTGAAAGCAAGTGGATAGATATAGGGGTCTAACTTTTAAGATAAGAAAGAGAGAAAACAATTATCGAACAATGTATGTAGTGATTGATTAAGGACATTCAAAAAAACAATTGCAACTAGCTTGGAACATATGGAGTAAAGTAACTAATTAAACAACCACTTGTAAACTCCATGCGATATAAAAGTGGACCATATATTGTATATTTGTACGGGTTTGCGCAAAGACTCTTTGGACCTTGATTTAGTAGTAGAAAGCTTTACTTACCCACATCGGAGCAGAACCTCCCAATGTACAAAGAAGACCACCGTAAAGCTTATTGCTCTTGTTGAGCCATTAGGCCTTTATCAACCTGAATTGACCTATTGCTTATGAAGCAAGGAAGACTCTCTATGAATCGGTCAAGCATACATGGACCCAAGTGAAGCCAAAACATGTGTCACTGCGCTTGACATTTTTTATAAATACTCATGTCTCATCTCTCATGGCTCATGCCATGCATTAAGAAAGGTCGGTACATTCATAGCAATATACACTCACGACTATTAGGCCTTCTGTTATATTCTGGCTATGCTCTAGGCAGAATAAGTTTGATTATGATTTTAAGAACGGATAGTAAGTTTTACTTAAGTTAACTTAGATACAGATGCACCACTAAGTCAAATTAAGGTCCTAAGAATACCACTTGATTCAAGCTTAAAATCAAGCTAGCATAGGCGCTTGGATTAATGATGAATTAATCAAAGCAAAAATAAACTCGAAAGTTCAATGTATAAAACGTCTAATAATTTATTCAACTGAAAATGTGCCCTTTAAATACATGTCCTTGACTCTCTAAAAGATAAATGTTAAAAATAAAAGTAATTAAATTAATTAAGCTAAAAATCTATCCTAACTAGGGTTGAAGTCGATCTCCCTTCATACTCTATCATTTTTGACGCCATCTTGGCCATTTTCCTTGATATTCTCACTTATCCCTTCAAAGTAGGAAACCAAACCCTAATCTAATTAGGTTAGGCGCCTAAGATGAGCTTTGGAGGGAAAATGATTCCTTTAGCTTGATCCTTGTAGCTTGGCCGCCCATTTTGTGCATAAGATAGGATTTGGACGCCCATTTTATGTAAAGATAGAAGTTCCCTTCTATCCTTATCTCTAGTAAACCCTAGGCGCCATTTTCTGATGTTTTAGGCGCCATTTTCTTGCTTCACTCGTCCATGCTTCCATTTGCAACCCTAGTTGACTTTCTACTTTCTAAAAAAGGAAATTACAACTCAACTAGGACTTTCCTAGTTAATCTAATATGACATTAAATTAACTAAGAGTATATTTTATTAACTAGACTCCTAATAAAGCAATAAAGATAGTAACTTAGTCAATAATCAATTAACTAAGCTAAGGACACTTTCAAGGGACTTAAAGGACTCAATACTATTAAAGGAATTCAGAACATCCCTTAACACACAAGCAACCATGTTCTTGGTCTTGGAGTCAATGGAGCTAGATAGACCTCCATCACTTTCTCTCTTGAACTTCAAAAGTTGACTTAGGCATCAAAATGGTTTCCTCATAAAAAATCTTCAATGCCAATTTTCCTCGTTAACAACTCTAGATCATTATACTCATCATCATAACAGTTTTATACAGAAACAAGGATAAAAGAACAGAGGAATTTGGATTAAGACTTGATGTCTCTCCCCATTTTCTTTCCTCCTAATAGAGTCGAACCCCTATGGTTTATCTCTAGAAACACACAATTTCACCAAAAGGAGCATCATATTCATAAATCATACTGTTACAAGTTTAGAAGTTCTACAACTTGGAAAATATCTTTAGATGAAATATTTAATAATCCATTGATTAATAGCAAGAATAAGCTACAGATTCCTGGTTGGTGGAAAATCTATAAAGGTGACAATTATTACCATAACAAGAAGAGTATTATTCCATTAATATATTAGGTAAACAAGAGTATGATACTACTTTTGAAAAGTAGAGACAGATAATGAGATGATAGTGCATCCTTAATTAGTCAACCTTACAGCCTTTCTTTGTGGATTATATATGAACCTCCTCTCTCTTTTTGGTATTGTCCTCACCTTTTTAATTACTAGCTAGACATTTTATACACGTAAAAATGTTGCACTCTTACCAGAAAAATAGTGGATTATTAAACTTACAAGCGCGTTACCAATCTTACCATTGCTTGCATATAACCCCCAAAGTATTGTAATTATCAAAACCATCATAAAACATTGTGATAAACTATTAATTTTGAGAATCGTAGTAATTAAACAAGGGTTCTAGTTAGAGCTTATGAATGTACAGCTATCTTCAATTCAGGTTTGCGTGGAGAGGTTACCAAGTATATTCGTTGCACTTGTGAATTGTGATCTCATTTTCCTACTATTTCATTAAGGTGGCTAACTAAAGATTGTTGATTTGCCTATTAAGTTCCTTGGATACATTATTACTCGATTTGTACATAAAACTAAAAATGTTGCATTTTTATCTAAATTACCCTTGTATAATTGGTGACTGTATTAGTTTAGTTAATGGGCATTTATAAAAGTCGTGTCATTCTTAAAAAGAAACAATATTGGCTAGGAAGGATTGTGAAGTTGTTATCGAATCAAAGACTTATATGACTAATATTAAGGAATAGTTATGGATACAAGGTCGTTTAGTTGATGAAGTTTTGTAAATCTGGTGTTTAAAATTCGATGGAAGTTAAGATTAATTTCGTACATAATTAATTGATTGCTTGTAGTTATATTACTTGTGTGGTTTTTGTCCTTATAAGCAAGCTTTGAGCACTGGTTTAAAGAACTAAAATTGTGAGATGAAACTAAATTAAGTTGAGTGCAGCTGAAACAAATTGAAACCAAGCCCAAAATATAGTGGCTTGATTACTTTAGATACAACTTTTATCGTACAATCGGGATGTATCACGAGTCTGGTTCACTAAATGTTAATTTTTTTACTCATTGTTTGTGATACATCCAAGGGTATGATAAATATGCTCATCTCTTTAAGAGACTGATATAATATACAAGAACAACTTAATTCACCATTATTAGGGTAGTAGGTTAGGCCCTTTTAGACACACGCATTTAGTATGCTCTTACTAATTACTACACACGACATATCTGGCAATGATATACTCAAATTGTCTTTGGTCCAAACCTACTAATGATAGCTCTAGCTCTAAGGTTGCAAAATCAATTTTAATATTTAGTGTAAAATTGTAAATCAACGAAACAAGCAAGACACGGATTAAGAGTGATTAGAGTGCAAGGGATGCTGTACAGGTGGTGCATCGTCATTTGACTACAGCTAAGCAACTGGAATTTGCAACTGGAATTTGCAACTACAAATTGTTCAAAATCCTTTTGAAACTATGGGCCATGATCATGGATTACATACCTAATTAACTATTATGGTCAACTAGTATTTAGGTTCAGGCAATACTCTGAAGTAAATTGATATTATACTTTAGTATTTTAAGAAAACTAAACTTTGGTATAAATTAATAGTTTTATTCATAAATGCAATTAGATATTGTTTTTCATTGAAAACACATAATATCATTATTTGTATTAATAAAAGAAACAATAATATTGTAGTGGAGCAACAATTAGAACATTTATCTTCCATACACGAGGTCGTGGATTCAAAACTTCTCATGGACAATTTGCACTTTTTAATTAGAATAACATAGATAAATATTGCTGAAAAAGGAAAAGTAACACGTAATGAATTGCAATATGTAATTACGCTTTTTAATACATACTACCTCCGCTTTTTTTACTCGCATCATTTGGCAATGTTATAATATTCATTCATGTTACTTTGAACCAAATTTGTGACTTATATATAACGAAAAACACAGTCATGTGGGATCTTGTTTGATTCGTCTCAATGTGTAGATAATTAATATCAACTTTGTATAATTTTTTCCCATATAGAACTCAAGATATTTAATTTATAAAATGTGCATTGGGTTGCATAATATGGTTCAATGATGCAAGTAAAAAAAAGCGCATGAAGTATAAATTAAGCAATTACTTACAATATCCATGAACCTGGACTTTTTTTCACAATCACACAAGTGACATGAGAGGGGAGTTTTCTTCTCCTTGTTCTGAGTTGGCCCCCACCATATACTAATAGTGCGAGTTGGCTGGGTCATCCAGCTTAAGGTTCATTCACGGCCCACTTAATTTTGCCATATTGCTCGCATAATGCTTTTAATAGATTTAACTAGTTATTGGCACAAAGGAATGAAGGATGTCTTGGGTTATCATTTGTCATATGGTATATTCAGAAATTTAATCTAGTATTTGCAAATATTATTTGTTATTGGTATTATTAATCTCATATTTGTTGTAAGAAGTGAACAATATTTGTGAAACAAGTTAATTTTCCATTTATTTTTATTAATAGTTATAACCAAAGCTTTATGTATGGGGTATGCCCAGCAGACCTCCAGCTGGCAGCAGACCACTGGTCCTGCCACTCCACGTCAGAGCGCCAGGGGCAGAGCAGACCTCCTCAGGCAGACCGCTCCTGACATAACCTCTAGGATGGAGTTTAATGAAGGCCTTGTTCCACCTTGGCCCACTTCCAAAGAGGCCCACTCACTTTACTAGGTCAGTTGCAAGTCCATGCCTCTTATAAATATCCATTACGTTCAACCAAACACTCACAAAATACTTGCACTTGATACTCGTTTTCTCTCTACTAGAGATCTTGTGCTCAACTTGGACTGACTTAGGCATCGGAGAGGCGATCCTCGGAACCACCTCCGAGGTTTCTCCTTGTTTTGCAGGTAACCACCACCACGAAGGACTTTTGGGGAGCCATGTTCCACCAAGTACCCACCACCACATAAACTGTTGCTGTCTTGGACAGAAACACTTTATATGATTAGTTTGTAAAATTATTAGTTACTCTTCAAATCTTCAGTGTTGAACTTTTTAATGAGTAGATAGAGGTTGATGCATGATCATGTGTCATGTCACAACTAACTTGACATGGTATTATTGCAATAGAGAGAAAGGCAATACTTTGTCTTGGCCACCACGGTTGAGCAAGATTGGATACCGGTCAACATTTCTCAAATCAATAAGACCTTATTGGCAACAGCCGTGTTTGGTTCTTAAGGGATAGTAAATAGCGGATAACTGATATATTAACTATTTTGACTAGCTGGTGATATAGGGTGTTGTGACGAACTATTTGAATCACCAGATTGTATAAAAGTTTTAGGTAAAATTAGGCAATTAACTGATGTCTAATAGTTGTTGTTTGGTAAAATAAAGTATAAGGACATGAACATACATTGTCTGAAAGTGGTATTCAAGGAAAAGAGGGACATAATGTCTTTTTGATTCAATACAACATACTTCTCTAATTGAAAAAGCTTTTCAAAGCAACTTTTTGAGAATTAGAGGATCTATCCCAATCCTAAAATACAAACTACTTCCCACCAAGCACTAATGTTAGAAGATTGAACAGTTAAACCTCTAACTTCGGTTCAATCCCGTAACTTCGGCCTATGTTTCCACAATTTTTTTACGCTTTCATTTAATCAATACAAATGAAACATATGATTACGTGGTGGCCACAAAAAATTTACTACTTGAAAGAATCAACTCCCAAGAAAAAACAGATAATAGTACAGAAAGCCGCAAATTCGTTCAATCAACATGACAATATCCTTGGTTGAGGGCTGCCCAGTTCCTATCTGATAGATAGGGGTTAGACATATATCAACTTGTGTATAATATCAATGTAGTATATTTATAGATATAAGGAGTATATTTTATAAATAATGTAGTATATTTATATAAAGTTTAAAATAGTACATTTCTTGAATAAAGTAGTTTATTTTAAAATTCAATAAAAAAATATAAAATATATATTTCTTATGAAGTTGTAGTATATTTCACTCTGATAGATATATTGTTCACATCTATAAGATAGGAACTAAGCGCCTGTTTATTTCAGCTTAATTTCAGTTCAGTTCAGTTCAGTTCAGCTCTAATCAGTTCAGTTCAGTTCAGTTCAGCTCTAATCAGTTCAGTTCAGTTCAGCTCCAATCAGTTCAGTTCAGTTCAGTTAGTTCAGTTCAGCTCCATTCTTTTATAACCATTTTGTTAAATATTATTATGTTGGTCTAATTTATTTTACTAAATCTTATTATTATTATTATTATTGTTGTTATATTATTATTATTATTATTATATCATTATTATTAAGTATTATTATTATCTGTATATTATTTTGTTTATTATAGCTTTATTCATTATTATTGCTATTATCATTAGGGAGGAACATAGTTTAGGTTAAAAGTACAAATAAACCCGCGTTTTCAGCCCATTATCCAATCAAATCACGTCAAAACGGTTTATGATGTAATTTTGCACGGTCCGATCCAATAATTTATT
The DNA here is from genome assembly GCA_947645195.1 of Patellifolia procumbens. Lineage (NCBI taxonomy): Eukaryota > Viridiplantae > Streptophyta > Magnoliopsida > Caryophyllales > Amaranthaceae > Patellifolia > Patellifolia procumbens. The sequence goes on from CANSGD010000334.1 coordinate 190,842, forward strand.
ACTAAATATTACTCCCTCCGTTTTTTTTAATATGCATGTTTTACCATTTTGGGATGTTTTTTTAATATGCACATTTCTACCCTTTTCCATAAAAGAAAGGTTGGCCCACCTAATTATTACACTTCTCTCATTCTTTTTTTCCTTCTCTCTACCTTTTTCACTTTTTCATTACTTTTACTAACCTTCTCTCTTACTTTTACTAACCTTCTCTCTTACTTTTACACTTTTTTCTTGGTCTTCGCGCAAAAGCAAACATGCATATTAAAAAAAAACGGAGGTAGTAATATATAATTAAATCTAATTATTAAAATAGTAATATTAATTTAATTCTTAGATATTATTGTTATTATATAATCATCATCAGGTATTAATATATTAATACTATAAAATAATTATTATTAATTATCATTATAATTATTAATCATTATTATTATTAATTTATGATTATTAATTTATGATTATTAATATTATTTATTTATAATTATCATTTAAAAATATCCAAAATAAAATTACTATTATTCATTAATAATTATTCATTATTATTACTTATCATTATAATTATTATTTAATATTCATATTATTATTATTTAAATATTATTTATATATTTATTAAATTCAATTCAGTTCAGTTCAGTTTAACACCAATTAGTTCAGTTCAACACCAATCAGTTCAGTTCAATTCAACTGTTTTCGGTAAATCTAAATAGGCCCTAACTATTTTCCATCCCTGAGTTCATTTAACAGATTTCTCACGTCCAGCAAGAAGCTTTGGGCCGTCACATAATCTTTGAAATAACCATAAACCACTCTGATTAATTTACAAAATTTCCGTCCAAAATAAGCTGAATCAGCGACGAAAATGGCAAGGTTAACCGACGAAAATAGCAGACGAAGAAAATCGCCGGAACTAATACTCCGGTGTATAATATCCCTATTTTCCGGCATCATCACTCAACTTTCCCTACTTCTCATTCCTCATTTTTTCCCACTACTCTCTCTTCCAATTCAATTCCTCCTCTCAGGTTTTCTGCTACTATCTGTGAATTTAAAAGCTCAATTATAATTTTGTCAGTTTTTGTGATTTGTTCTGGTTTCGGATTTCCCGTTTTATTTACTAATTGCAGGTTTAGCACTTGCAATTGCAATTGGATTGTGTCAGTTTATCAAGCGTTTGTTAGGTGTTCATGCTTCAGCTCCGGGTTTTGTTTTATTCAATGTGATCTTTATTTGGGTGGTTTATCTTTGCGTGATTCGACAAGGTAATTTTGGTTAATCGTTTGGAATTTTTTCTTTGGTTTGGTCTATTTGATCAATTATTGAGAAGAGTTATGTTGTTGATCAATGATAGGGTTTAGATTAAATTTGCATAATTGGATCAATTATTGGATTTAGGCTTAGTTCTTTAGTGGCCGTAACGAGTCGCTTACATATGGTGCAAAGTTGACATGATGTTATTGATTTTACATCTGAAATTTAGGCCATGAGAGGGGATGATTTACTGGATATAGTGGTGGAGCTAAAATTTTCAAATATTATTTAGTAATAATAAGTTCAATCCAATAAAACATTATTGACTTATGTTTAAGTAAGAAAAATAAGAGTAAGTTTAGTTCAGCAAAAATAAGCAAAAATAAGTTTAATTCAGTAAAAATCAGTAGTGCAAAGAAGAAAAACAATATGAATAAATAAAATAAGTTTAGTTCAGCAAAAATAAGTTCGGTTTAGTAAAAATAAGTCTAATTAGTAAAAAAAAGTTCAGTCCACTAAAAGTTAGGTGAACAAAATGTATAATATTCTAACTTATTAGGCCCTGTTCAGTTTACCTTTAAATAATAATATTCTGTAAAAATAAGTTCAATTAAGTTAAGTTCAGTACAGTAAAAATAAGTTTAGTTCAGCAAAAATAAGTTAAATTCACAATGGTGAACCGAACAACGCCTTAATTTTTTTCCCCAAATAAAAGAGGATTTTTATAGTGATAGTGGTTTCAATTGATCATGGGACAGCTGAATGTAGCTCCACTCCACAACGGGTACTTTCGTTTACCCTGATAATGGCAGCAACCCTTATAATGAAACGAACTTGCTTCTAATCTCGAATTCATCATCTTTTAAGTGGATAGATAATATGGAATGGAGAAAATATAAAATGATGTTCTAACCTCTCAAAGTTTCTAGTGGCACAAAATGTTTTTGATTGTAATCTTATGCTGCTACTGGAAGATATTTGATGCCTGCTTTATTACATTGTTCAGGAATAGGCATTGCAATTAGCATTGAAGATATTTGATGCCTGCTTTATTACATTGAAACATATAGTTGGAGCAGATGTGAATTTGTTTAAGAGTTCTCTAAGGTTCCACTTATTTTGACATCACATAAGTTTTGATTTACTTGTTTTGCAGCTGTTTCAACACCGTTACATATTGTTTTCAATGCTGAATTATTAATCCTTCTTTTGGGGTTTTCAAGGTGTAGTTATTTATCATTGACATCACATAAGAAACATGTTTTTTGATTTTTTTTCTTCTATCATTGATGTGTTCCTCACATTATCAAATACTTGATTGGCTTCAGGATCTTATCAAGTGATCCTGGTTTTGTTTGCCATGACTCCCCCAGTTTTAGGGAGGGTTCGATTTCAGAAGAGGGGCATCATCTGGAGGTTGTAAAGTGAAAACAGTCCTTATTGTCTAAGGAATAACATGCCTAACAAGTTTGATGTCGAATGTTTACAGGAAGCATCATCTATGGCAGGCGACATAAGCTCGCACAACTCAAGTGAAGAGGTGAATTTACTATCTCTCTCTCTTTTTTTTTGAAAGTTATGCCACATATACTCATTTCTTGTTGTTGTTAAAAGCTCACCGTGATATCCTTATATATCGCCGACTAATGTCTTCTGCTCATTTGCAGAGCTGTACACTATGTAAAATTTAATTCCTCTTACTTTTTTTGTTCCACTCTCCACCTAGAGACAATATCCTAAAATGGTTCATGTTAGCCGACCCCAAGGCTTTGTGTTGGTGTTGATTTATCTTCCCATGATTTCATTTTGCAACTATATAATGAACTTTAACCTAAACTGTCATTCGTAAAGCGATGGTTCGTTATGCTTCCCCTTTTAGACTTCATTATCTTCAAGAAGGGTGCGCTATTGTAGGATCTGCAAAGCCTACGTTATGGGATTTGATCACCATTGCGCTGCTTTTGGGAACTGCATAGGTAAGAATAGCGCACGAGATGGAAGGTTAGCAATAAGATTTTGCAATGCACTAGAAAATCAGTTTTTAATACACCACGGTTACACCACGGTGTATAGAACGTTTTCTTTCTGTTTATTCGTGCTGCAACTTCAACATATCTCTATCTTATTGTATGTAGGGCAGAAGAACTATCTTCTTTTCATGTTACTTTTGGTGGTCTTTATAGTGACCGAGGCTTCATATGTGACTCTTTCTTATCAGTGTAAGATTTCTTAAGCTCCTAAATGATTTACATAATCTGTTGCAGAATCTCTCTCACTCCCTCTCACACACACACACACAATTGATTTTAACATGTATGCGAACGGTACATTTCTATAAAGAGACTTGTTATATATGCCATATTGCCATCCCAATTGCCATACCTAAACATATTAGGCTTTTTTTTATAAGATAGTTCTACTTATTATACTTCTCATAGCTGAATTCTGTTTGAGCTTTTGGTCCCTGTACTTTTGTTATTCATGTCTACTCGTGATCTGTTACTACAGGGTATAATTTTAGCCATCTATTTCCTGGGTTTCAGGGATCAATAAAAATTTGATTATGGAAGAGAGTAGCTCCAAGGTAATTTTTTTCTTCTTAGACTACTAGAAAATCCTGTCGTGAATATTTAACTTGAATCCAGAGCGTATGTCATCGTTCTCTGACATATTATGCAAGCGCTCAACTAATGTACCCTGATTGTGATTCTTTTTTGTATTATATTGCAGCTTCAATACAGCTTGCTCATGAGCACAATGAACTTTTCTTTGCTTCAAGTGCTTTGGCAGGTTTGTGCAGTTCATGTATAATGATGGATTCAATGGTTTGGAAATGAGATGACTTTCTACTTGACTATACTGATGATTGATTCATGAACATGCAGGTGGTATTCTTTGCATGGCATGTATATTGTGCTTGCTTCAATATAAGAACTGATGAATGGGTAACTTTTTCTACTTGTAACATTTTATGGTTAAGAAGCCAAATGCTGGCTCTTTGCAAGGACCGAGGCCGTTTCTTATGTCATGTGGACAGGGGAACAGCATGTAATTAAGAATCAAAAGCATAAGAACTTATAAATTAAAGTTGTTTATTTGTATTCATGTTGAAAGATAAAGACTAGAAAGACTCGCAAGGAACTCAGCTGAAAGCTATTCATGTTGAAAGATAAAGACTAGAAAGACTCGCAACGAATTCAGCCGAAAGCTGACACTAAGGCTCTGTTTGTTTTAATGGAAAATATTTTTCATGGAAAATTACTTTTCAAGGAAAACAATTATCAATGAAAAACATGATTTTAGAAAAAGTTTTCCAATGTTGGTTTGATTGGAGGAAAAACTAGGGAGAAAAGGTAAATGAAGTAAAAGAGAATGAATGATGGGAAGAGAGAACAAAGAGAAGAAAGGAGTAAAGAGGAAAATGTGGCATACCTTCTTTACACAATGGAATTGGTTTTCTTCTTCTAAGAGCATTTTCCACCTTTAAGAAAATTGTTCACCGCCCTTTACTAAAACAAAAAGGAAAATGGAAAGATGGTAGAAAACCTTTTTCCAAGAAAATGGTTTTCCACCAAACAAACGGAGCTAAGTACACAAGAGACTCAGTAGTTGGACTAGCTTACATTTTTTGTAATTGAGAGCATAATATGCATGTTAATGTGTATGTAGATAAAATGGAGAAGATACCCGGAGTTCCATGTCATTGTTCAGCCTCCTTCAAGTACGTAGTCTATTCTTGTCTTGCAAAGTCCTGGTTCCCTATAATATTTTATTTTAGTACTAATACATAAATATGTTCCTAACTTCATTATCTTTATTCTATGATTAGATCAAGCTTTATCAGATATTATAAGGTTCAGGAATCCATATGATAAGGGAATTTTCTGCAACTTGAAGGATTTTTTGCTGAGGTGAGATCAATGGTTCATTTATCACTGAAACGCTTTAGAAAGCAGTAAGTTCCATCTTGTACTTCCTTGATAATAGTTTTCGTTGTGCATATATCAGACCTTAAGTATTTACGTAACTCTCTGCAGTTACTTGTTTCTGAGGCTTTAACTCTTGTAGGAAATGGAAGTACAAGCCCCTATAAAACCGCTGCCATTGAGTTTCTTACATATTTATTGCTAACTGGCCAATAATTGTAGATGCTTTTGTGACGTCTCTGCATGGCAACCTTAGTGGCAGGGACACATATTTTTGTTTGTAATCGTCTACTGTTTCGGCCAAAAGTTGGGCTCTTAAGTTCTGGTTAGTATATGTTGCAGTGTCTTTTGTGATCCTTTTGGTAGTTTCCATTTGTCTTGTTTTGGAAGGAAACTTATTTGCCATTTTGCCAATCAAGACTGATAAAAGGGTTAGGCGGCTTAGGCCCTTGTCATAGTAGAACAATCACAAGTATTGGTAAGCCTTAAGAATTGAATAGTTCCTGAGAGGCATGCCCTGTGTCCAATTTCTTTTGTGACTTTAACCTACAGCTGAAGTATCATTCTGTCACTTCACTTGTCCTGTTCCATGTCATTTGTCACCCAAACTCTCTTACTCTTGAATTTTCTGACCATCTTTCTAGGATATTTAAAATTCTGTACCATTTCCCTTGTGTTTGTTTTTCAACTAACCTTTCACTCAACAGCAGCTGCGACCACAACAAGAACCAATTGCATGAATCTTCTGGGTAGAGCTGGTTAGTAGAGGGTAGTATTCTATTTTCCTTATGTCTCCCGACAAGTTTGCTTAGGGTCCTGTTTGCTGGAGGGAATCTAGCAGGCTAGTACTGTAGATGGAATTGGATCTAATATTTTTCATGGGTGAGGTCCGTGGGTTATTGCGATATGAAGGTTGTAACTCATACCAGTAGGATCTGCCAAATGTGTGGAATGTGTGCATAATCGGGGAATTTGCACGAATTTGTTAGGTTGGTCTATGGTGGAATCTGATAACTCCAAAAGTGTGGGGAGTAAGAGTTTAGGAAGCCTAATCTGAGATTGTAACCATCTCATTCCCTTGATGGCTATCAAAGATTTAGATAGCTTAATCTCACCTGATTTTGTATGCTTCTGCCGTTCTGCGGCTAACCCTATACTTTTTTCAACTTTCTCCTGCAACAAAATCTCCTCTTTGATATCTGGCTCTATGATATCTGACTTCCTACATGATTGATTTTGATGCGAAGCCAATTTATGAATTGACTTTTGTTTATAAATATAAGTGAAATTCATTACTGAGTAGATGATGTACTCCAATCCATTTGTTGTGCATTGCATTTTGATGTCCACACAAGATTCTGCTTGTTATGTTTGCTGACTAGTGCGATGTATGCAACAGCCAGTTATGAACTCATAATGTTATTACACATATCAAGATTTTACATGTACTCATTAAGTTATCCCCACCATAGGGGGATCACTCACAAAGTCACAAGTTACAAGCTAATTACAGACACAATAACAAATTTACTTAATTGAAACGACGAAAACCACCATTCTTAACACATTTCTGCTAGAGTTCAAACACCATTTTAAGCAGAGGAAATGTCAATAGTCTTGACCTCAGGTTTCTTCTCTTCCACCTTTGGAACGGTCACTGTAAGCACTCCATTCTCCAAGTTGGCCTTAACTTCATCCATCTTTGCGTTTTCAGGTAGCCTAAAGCGGCGGAGGAACTTCCCACTGCTCCTCTCAACACGATGCCACTTGTCATTCTTCTCTTCTTGTTCCTTGCTCCTTTCTCCACTTATCTGCAGAATCCTGCCTTCTTCAACCTCGACTTTCACTTCCTCCTTCTTCAGCCCAGGAAGATCAACTTTGAAAACATGTGTTTCCGGTGTCTCCTTCCAGTCAACCCTTGTGGTTGCAAATTGGGTTGCCTCACGAGCCGAACTCGGTACATCCGCAAGGGCTGAAGTGAAAATGCCGTCAAAGGGATCCCAAGTGTCTAAGGACAGTGGATCATTGAAAACACATAATATCATTATTTGTATTAATAAAAGAAACAATAATATTGTAGTGGAGCAACAATTAGAACATTTATCTTCCATACACGAGGTCGTGGATTCAAAACTTCTCATGGACAATTTGCACTTTTTAATTAGAATAACATAGATAAATATTGCTGAAAAAGGAAAAGTAACACGTAATGAATTGCAATATGTAATTACGCTTTTTAATACATACTACCTCCGCTTTTTTTACTCGCATCATTTGGCAATGTTATACTATTCATTCATGTTACTTTGAACCAAATTTGTGACTTATATATAACGAAAAACACAGTCATGTGGGATCTTGTTTGATTCGTCTCAATGTGTAGATAATTAATATCAACTTTGTATAATTTTTTCCCATATAGAACTCAAGATATTTAATTTATAAAATGTACATTGGGTTGCATAATATGGTTCAATGATGCAAGTAAAAAAAGCGCATGAAGTATAAATTAAGCAATTACTTACAATATCCATGAACCTGGACTTTTTTTCACAATCACACAAGTGACATGAGAGGGGAGTTTTCTTCTCCTTGTTCTGAGTTGGCCCCCACCATATACTAATAGTGCGAGTTGGCTGGGTCATCCAGCTTAAGGTTCATTCACGGCCCACTTAATTTTGCCATATTGCTCGCATAATGCTTTTAATAGATTTAACTAGTTATTGGCACAAAGGAATGAAGGATGTCTTGGGTTATCATTTGTCATATGGTATATTCAGAAATTTAATCTAGTATTTGCAAATATTATTTGTTATTGGTATTATTAATCTCATATTTGTTGTAAGAAGTGAACAATATTTGTGAAACAAGTTAATTTTCCATTTATTTTTATTAATAGTTATAACCAAAGCTTTATGTATGGGGTATGCCCAGCAGACCTCCAGCTGGCAGCAGACCACTGGTCCTGCCACTCCACGTCAGAGCGCCAGGGGCAGAGCAGACCTCCTCAGGCAGACCGCTCCTGACATAACCTCTAGGATGGAGTTTAATGAAGGCCTTGTTCCACCTTGGCCCACTTCCAAAGAGGCCCACTCACTTTACTAGGTCAGTTGCAAGTCCATGCCTCTTATAAATATCCATTACGTTCAACCAAACACTCACAAAATACTTGCACTTGATACTCGTTTTCTCTCTACTAGAGATCTTGTGCTCAACTTGGACTGACTTAGGCATCGGAGAGGCGATCCTCGGAACCACCTCCGAGGTTTCTCCTTGTTTTGCAGGTAACCACCACCACGAAGGACTTTTGGGGAGCCACGTTCCACCAAGTACCCACCACCACATAAACTGTTGCTGTCTTGGACAGAAACACTTTATATGATTAGTTTGTAAAATTATTAGTTACTCTTCAAATCTTCAGTGTTGAACTTTTTTAATGAGTAGATAGAGTTTGATGCATGATCATGTGTCATGTCACAACTAACTTGACATGGTATTATTGCAATAGAGAGAAAGGCAATACTTTGTCTTGGCCACCACGGTTGAGCAAGATTGGATACCGGTCAACATTTCTCAAATCAATAAGACCTTATTGGCAACAGCCGTGTTTGGTTCTTAAGGGATAGTAAATAGCGGATAACTGATATATTAACTATTTTGACTAGCTGGTGATATAGGGTGTTGTGACGAACTATTTGAATCACCAGATTGTATAAAAGTTTTAGGTAAAATTAGGCAATTAACTGATGTCTAATAGTTGTTGTTTGGTAAAATAAAGTATAAGGACATGAATATACATTGTCTGAAAGTGGTATTCAAGGAAAAGAGGGACATAATGTCTTTTTGATTCAATACAACATACTTCTCTAATTGAAAAAGCTTTTCAAAGCAACTTTTTGAGAATTAGAGGATCTATCCCAATCCTAAAATACAAACTACTTCCCACCAAGCACTAATGTTAGAAGATTGAACAGTTAAACCTCTAACTTCGGTTCAATCCCGTAACTTCGGCCTATGTTTCCACAATTTTTTTACGCTTTCATTTAATCAATACAAATGAAACATATGATTACGTGGTGGCCACAAAAAATTTACTACTTGAAAGAATCAACTCCCAAGAAAAAACAGATAATAGTACAGAAAGCCGCAAATTCGTTCAATCAACGTGACAATATCCTTGGTTGAGGGCTGCCCAGTTCCTATCTGATAGATAGGGGTTAGACATATATCAACTTGTGTATAATAGCAATGTAGTATATTTATAGATATAAGGAGTATATTTTATAAATAATGTAGTATATTTATATAAAGTTTAAAATAGTACATTTCTTGAATAAAGTAGTTTATTTTAAAATTCAATAAAATTCAATAAAAAAATATAAAATATATATTTCTTATGAAGTTGTAGTATATTTCACTCTGATAGATATATTGTTCACATCTATAAGATAGGAACTAAGCGCCTGTTTATTTCAGCTTAATTTCAGTTCAGTTCAGTTCAGTTCAGCTCTAATCAGTTCAGTTCAGTTCAGCTCCAATCAGTTCAGTTCAGTTCAGTTCAGTTAGTTCAGTTCAGTTCAGCTCCATTCTTTTATAACCATTTTGTTAAATATTATTATGTTGGTCTAATTTATTTTACTAAATCTTATTATTATTATTATTATTGTTATATTATTATTATTATTATATCATTATTATTAAGTATTATTATTATCTGTATATTATTTTGTTTATTATAGCTTTATTCATTATTATTGCTATTATCATTAGGGAGGAACATAGTTTAGGTTAAAAGTACAAATAAACCCGCGTTTTCAGCCCATTATCCAATCAAATCACGTCAAAACGGTTTATGATGTAATTTTGCACGGTCCGACCCAATAATTTATTACTAAATATTACTCCCTCCGTTTTTTTTAATATGCATGTTTTACCATTTTGGGATGTTTTTTTAATATGCACATTTCTACCCTTTTTCATAAAAGAAAGGTTGGCCCACCTAATTATTACACTTTTCTCATTCTTTTTTTTCCTTCTCTCTACCTTTTTCACTTTTTCATTACTTTTACTAACCTTCTCTCTTACTTTTACACTTTTTTCTTAGTCTTCGCGCAAAAGCAAACATGCATATTAAAAAAACGGAGGTAGTAATATATAATTAAATCTAATTATTAAAATAGTAATATTAATTTAATTCTTAGATATTATTGTTATTATATAATCATCATCAGGTATTAATATATTAATACTATAAAATAATTATTATTAATTATCATTATAATTATTAATCATTATTATTATTAATTTATGATTATTAATATTATTTATTTATAATTATCATTTAAAAATATCCAAAATAAAATTACTATTATTCATTAATAATTATTCATTATTATTACTTATCATTATAATTATTATTTAATATTCATATTATTATTGTTTAAATATTATTTATATATTTATTAAATTCAATTCAGTTCAGTTCAGTTCAGTTTAACACCAATCAGTTCAGTTCAATTTAATTCAATTCAGCTGTTTTCGGTAAATCTAAACAGGCCCTACCTATTTTCCATCCCTGAGTTCATTTAACAGATTTCTCACGTCCAGCAAGAAGCTTTGGGCCGTCACATAATCTTTGAAATAACCATAAACCACTCTGATTAATTTACAAAATTTCCGTCCAAAATAAGCTGAATCAGCGACGAAAATGGCAAGGTTAACCGACGAAAATAGCAGACGAAGAAAATCGCCGGAACTAATACTCCGGTGTATAATATCCCTATTTTCCGGCATCATCACTCAACTTTCCCTACTTCTCATTCCTCATTTTTTCCCACTACTATCTCTTCCAATTCAATTCCTCCTCTCAGGTTTTCTGCTACTATCTGTGAATTTAAAAGCTCAATTATAATTTTGTCAGTTTTTGTGATTTGTTCTGGTTTCGGATTTACCATTTTATTTACTAATTGCAGGTTTAGCACTTGCAATTGCAATTGGATTGTGTCAGTTTATCAAGCGTTTGTTAGGTGTTCATGCTTCAGCTCCGGCTTTTGTTTTATTCAATGTGATCTTTATTTGGGTGGTTTATCTTTGCGTGATTCGACAAGGTAATTTTGGTTAATCGTTTGGAATTTTTTCTTTGGTTTGGTCTATTTGATCAATTATTGTGAAGAGTTATGTTGTTGATCAATGTTAGGGTTTAGATTAAATTTGCATAATTGGATCAATTATTGGATTTAGGGTTAGTTCTTTAGTGGCCGTAACGAGTCGCTTACATATGGTGCAAAGTTGACATGATGTTATTGATTTTACATCTGAAATTTAGGCCATGAGAGGGGATGATTTACTGGATATAGTGGTGGAGCTAAAATTTTCAAATAATATTCAGTAATAATAAGTTCAATCCAGTAAAACATAATAATTGACTTATGTTTAAGTAAGAAAAATAAGAGTAAGTTTAGTTCAGCAAAAATAAGCAAAAATAAGTTTAATTCAGTAAAAATCAGTAGTGCAAAGAAGAAAAATAATATGAATAAATAAAATAAGTTTAGTTCAGCAAAAATAAGTTCGGTTTAGTAAAAATAAGTCTAATTAGTAAAAAAAAAGTTCAGTCCACTAAAAGTTAGGTGAACAAAATGTATAATATTCTAACTTATTAGGCCTGTTCAGTTTACCTTTAAATAATAATATTCTGTAAAAATAAGTTCAATTAAGTTAAGTTCAGTACAGTAAAAATAAGTTTAGTTCAGCAAAAATAAGTTAAATTCACAGTGGTGAACCGAACAACGCCTTAATTTTTTTCCCCAAATAAAAGAGGATTTTTATAGTGATAGTGGTTTCAATTGATCATGGGACAGCTGAATGTAGCTCCACTCCACAACGGGTACTTTCGTTTACCCTGATAATGGCAGCAACCCTTATAATGAAACGAACTTGCTTCTAATCTCGAATTCATCATCTTTTAAGTGGATAGATAATATGGAATGGAGAAAATATAAAATGATGTTCTAACCTCTCAAAGTTTCTAGTGGCACAAAATGTTTTTGATTGTAATCTTATGCTGCTACTGGAAGATATTTGATGCCTGCTTTATTACATTGTTCAGGAATAGGCATTGCAATTAGCATGGAAGATATTTGATGCCTGCTTTATTACATTGAAACATATAGTTGGAGCAGATGTGAATTTGTTTAAGAGTTCTCTAAGGTTCCACTTATTTTGACATCACATAAGTTTTGATTTACTTGTTTTGCAGCTGTTTCAACACCGTTACATATTGTTTTCAATGCTGAATTATTAATCCTTCTTTTGGGGTTTTCAAGGTGTAGTTATTTATCATTGACATCACATAAGAAACATGTTTTTTGATTTTATTTCTTCTATCATTGATGTGTTCCTCACATTATCAAATACTTGATTGGCTTCAGGATCTTATCAAGTGATCCTGGTTTTGTTTGCCATGACTCCCCCAGTTTTAGGGAGGGTTCGATTTCAGAAGAGGGGCATCATCTGGAGGTTGTAAAGTGAAAACAGTCCTTATTGTCTAAGGGATAACATGCCTAACAAGTTTGATGTCGAATGTTTACAGGAAGCATCATCTATGGCCGGCGACATAAACTCGTACAACTCAAGTGAAGAGGTGAACTTACTCTCTCTTTTTCTTTGAAAGTAATGCCACATATACTCATTCCTTGTTGTTGTTAAAAGCTCACCGTGATGTCCTTATATATCGCCGACTAATGTCTTCTGCTCATTTGCAGAGCTGTACACTATGTAAAATTTAATTCCTCTACTTTTTTTGTTCCACTCTCCACCTAGAGACAATAGCCTATAATGGTTAATGTTAGCCAACCCCAAGGCTTTGTGTTGGTGTTGATTTATCTTCCCATGATTTCATTTTGCAACTACATAATGAACTTTAATCTAAACTGTCATTCGTAAAGCGATGGTTCGTTATGCTTCCCCTTTTAGACTTCATTATCTTCAAGAAGGGTGCGCTATTGTAGGATCTGCAAAGCCTACGTTATGGGATTTGATCACCATTGCGCTGCTTTTGGGAACTGCATAGGTAAGAATAGCGCACGAGATGGAAGGTTAGCAATAAGATTTTGCAATGCACTAGAAAATCAGTTTTAATACACCACGGTGTATAGAACGTTTCTTTCTGTTCATTCGTGCTGCAACTTCAACATATCTCTATCTTATTGTATGTAGGGCAGAAGAACTATCTTCTTTTCATGTCACTTTTGGTGGTCTTTATAGTGACCGAGGCTTCATATGTGGCTCTTTCTTATCAGAGTGAGATTTCTTAAGCTTTTAAATGATTTACATAATTTGTGCAGAATATCTCTCACTCCCTCTCACACACACACACACACACACACAATTGATTTTAACATGTATGCAATCGGTACATTTCTATAAAGAGACTTGTTATATATGCCATATTGCCATCCCAATTGCCATACCTAAACATATTAGGCTTTTTTTATATAAGATAGTTTCTACTTATTATACTTCTCATAGCTGAAATCTGTTTGAGCTTTTGGTCCCTGTACTTTTGTTATTCATGTCTACTCGTGATTGGTTACTACGGGGTATAATTTTAGCCATCTATTTCCTGGGTTTCAGGGATCAATAAAAATTTGATTATGGAAGAGAGTAGCTCCAAGGTAATTTTTTTCTTCTTATACTACTAGAAAATCCTGTCATGAATATTTAACTTGAATCCAGAGCGTATGTCATCGTTCTCTGACATATTATGCAAGCGCTCAACTAATGTACCCTGATCGTGATTCTTTTTTGTATTATATTGCAGCTTCGATACAGCTTGCTCATGAGCACAATGAACTTTTCTTTGCTTCAAGTGCTCTGGCAGGTTTGTGCGATTCATGTATAATGATGGATTCAATGGTTTGGAAATGAGACGACTTTCTACTTGACTATACTGATGATTGACTCATGAACATGCAGGTGGTATTCTTTGCATGGCATGTATATTGTGCTTGCTTCAATATAAGAACTGATGAATGGGTAACTTTTTCTACTTGTAACATTTTATGGTTAAGAAGCCACATGCTGGCTCTTTGCAAGGACCGAGGCCGTTTCTTATGTCATGTGGACAAGGGAACAGCATGTAAATAAGAATCATAAGCATAAGAACTTATAAATTAAAGTTGTTTATATGTATCCATGTTGAAAGATAAAGACTAGAAAGACTCACAAGGAATTCTGCTGAAAGCTATTCATGTTGAAAGATAAAGACTAGAAAGACTCGCAAGGGTTCAGCCGACGCTAAGGCTCTATTTGTTTCAATGGAAAACATTTTTCATGGAAAATTACTTTTCAAGGAAAACAATTATCAATGAAAAACATGATTCTAGAAAAAGTTTTCCAATGTTTGTTTGATTGGAGGAAAATCCAGGGAGAAAAGGTAAATGAAGCAAAATGAGAAGGAATTATGGGAGAAGAGAGCAAAGAGAAGAAAGGAGTAAAGAGGAAAACGTGGCATACCTTTTTTACACAATGGAATTGGTTTTCTTCTTCTAAGAGCATTTCCACCTTGAAAAAAATTGTTTTTCACCCCTTACTAAAACAAACGAAGGAAAATGGAAAGATGGAAGAAAACCTTTTTCCAAGAAAATGGTTTTCCACCAAACAAACGGAGCTCCATGTTAATACGCATTTATTTGGCCTAGCATTGTATACACATACAATTTTCCACCAAAACAAGAGATTGGGTAGTTGGACTAGCATGCAATTTTTGTAATTGAGAGCATAATATGCATGTTAATGTGTATGTAGATAAATTGGAGAAGATACCCAGAGTTCCATGTCATTGTTCAGCCTCCTTCAAGTACGTAGTCTATTCTTGTCTTGCAAAGTCCTGGTTTCCGATAATATTTTATTTTAGTCCTAATACATAAATATGTTCCTAACTTCATTATCTTTATTCTATGATTAGATCAAGCGTTATCAGATATTATAAGGTTCAGGAATCCATATGATAAGGGAATTTTCTGCAACTTGAAGGATTTTTTGCAGAGATGAGATCAATGGTTCATTTATCACTGAAACGCTTTAGAAAGCAGTAAGTTCCATCTTGTACTTCCCTGATAATAGTTTGCATTGTGCATATATCAGACCTTAAGTATTGACGTAACTCTCTGCATTACTTGTTTCTGAGGCTTTAACTCACAAGCCCCTATAAAACCGCTGCCATTGAGTTCTCACATATTTATTGCTAACTGGCCAATAATTGTAGATGCTTTTATGACATCTCTGCATGGCAACCTTAGCGGCAGGGACACATATTTTTCTTTGTATTCGTCTACTGTTTCGGCCAAAAGTTGGGCTCTTAACTGGTTAGTATATGTTGCAGTGTCCTTTGTGATCCTTTTGGTAGTTTCCATTTGTCTTGTTTTGGAAGAAAACTCATTTGCCATTTTGCCAATCAAGACTGATAAAAGGGTTAGGCCCTTGTCATAGTTAGAACAATCAGAAGTATTGACTAGTTCCTTAGAGGCATGCCCTGTGTCCAATCTCTTTTGTGACTTTAAACCTGCAGCTGAAGTATCATTCTGTCACTTCACTTGTCCTGTTCCTTGTCATTTGTCACCCAAACTCTCTTACTCTTGAATTTTCTGACCATCTTTCTAGGATATCTAAAACTCTGTACCATTCCCCTTGTTTTTGTTTTTCAACTAACCTTTCACTCAACAGCAGCTGCGACCACAACAACAACCAGTCGTATGAATCTTCTGGGTAGACCTGGTTAATAGAGGGTAGTGTTCTATTTTTCTTACGTCTCCCAACAAGTTTGCTTAGGGTCCTGTTTGCTGGAGGGAATCTAGCAGGCTAGCACTGTAGATGGAATTGGATCTAATATTTTTCATGAGTGAGGTCCATGGGTTATTGCAATATGAAGGTTGTAACTCATACCAGTAGGATACAATATGAAGGTTGTAACTCATACCAGATATCAAAGGTGTGGAATGTGTGCATAATCAGGGAATCTGCACGAATATGTAAGGGTGGTCTATGGTGGAATCTGATAACTCCAAGTGTGGGGAGTAAGAGTTTAGGAAGCCTAATCTGAAATTGTAACCAACTCATTCCCTTGATGGCTATCAAAGATTCAGATAGCTTAATCTCACCTGATTTTGTATGCTTCTGCCGTTCTGCGGCTAACCCTTTACTTTTTTCAACTTTCTCCTGCAACTAAATCTCCTCTTTGATATCTGGCTCTATGATATCTGACTTCCTACGTGATTGATTTTGATGCGAAGCCAATTTATGAATTGACTTTTGTTTATAAATATACTTCCTCCATAACAAAATGATCGCAACAAGTCACTTTGCACGCATTTTAAGGAAGCGATTCAATGGTGTAAACAAGCAAATTAGCCCAACCCATTTTAAGACTAGTAATCTATAATCTTATTCTTGTGTTAAAATTATTTTGCCTAATTTGCTAGTTTATACCATTAAATCTCTTCCTTAAAAAGCGTGCAAAATGACTTGTTGCAAACATTATGTTACGGAGGAAGTAGGTGAAATTCATTACTGAGTAGATGATGTACTCCAATCCATTTGTTGTGCATTGCATTTTGATGTCCACACAAGATTCTGCTTGTTATGTTTGCTGACTAGTGCGATGTATGCAACAGCCAGTTATGAACTCATAATGTTATTACACATATATCAAGATTTTACATGTACTCATTAAGTTATCCCCACCATAGGGGGATCACTCACAAGTTACAAGCTAATTACAGACACAATAACAAATTTACTTAAATGAAACGACGAAAATCACCATTCGTAACACATTTCTGCTAGAGTTCAAACACCATTTTAAGCAGAGGAAATGTCAATAGTCTTGACCTCAGGTTTCTTCTCCTCCACCTTTGGAACAGTCACTGTAAGCACTCCATTCTCCAAGTTGGCCTTAACTTCATCCATCTTTGCGTTTTCAGGTAGCCTAAAGCGGCGGAGGAACTTCCCACTGCTCCTCTCAACACGATGCCACTTGTCATTCTTCTCTTCTTGTTCCTCGCTCCTTTCTCCACTTATCTGCAGAATTCTGCCTTCTTCGACCTCAACTTTCACTTCCTCCTTCTTCAGCCCAGGAAGATCAACTTTGAAAACATGGGTTTCCGGTGTCTCCTTCCAGTCAACCCTTGTGGTTGCAAATTGGGTCGCCTCACGAGCCGAACTCGGTACACCCGCAAGGGCTGAAGTGAAAATGCCGTCAAAGGGATCCCAAGTGTCTAAGGATAGTGGATCAAAGACATTGGTTTTTCGGTTACCAAATAAGCGCGGGATGAGTGCCATTTCTGGTGGAATTGCTTTAATCTGAGTTCTTGGAATTGAGAAATAGTGTGATCAGCTGATTTGAGACTTGGATTGAAAGCTTTTGAGTGATTTCTGTGTTGTTGAATCTGTTGACAGAGCTGAAGCTGCATTGCATTTATATAGGAATGCAATGAGATATCTCGGACATTCTGGACATCTCTTGTACTTTTTGAACGTTCAATCAATGCTGTAATGTTTTTGGTTTAATTGTTTTGGTGGACCCAATTAGTTCAGCTCCTTTTCTACAATCTTCTAATAACTTCTTGGCTTCTTTATCCTGGTTTCCCGTCAATTCATGACGTGATTAGTTTATGTTCTACAACATTCTACTAGCTTATTGGGGAAAAGAACAGTTTATTAGTTTATTAGATCAAGTATATGGTGTCCAATTTAGAAATTTCGAGGCCACCTAATAAGTGGATCAAGTGAACGTCATGCTTCTGAGATTTCTGTATGAATTTTTGATAAAAACATAAGGGACAAAATTTTGCTCCTAACCCTAAGGCCTAAGCTATACGAAGAACCTCGTTTATGAACTCGACTTGAATTATGAACAAGTTGAACACGAAGCGAGCTCGAACGTGATCATTCCCTTGAGCTGAGCTTGAACATGTTCTTAAGCTTCAATGGATAGCTCGAACCCAACTATACTAACCGAGTTTGGACATGAACAAGACATGATTCAACTCAGGCTGTCTTATCTATACCCTACTTGTAATATGTGATAAGATAACCCAACCGTTAAAAGCTATTTAAGTATAATTATATCGATAATGACGATAAATATAGATCTAACTATCATCGCCACAAAAATCTTAAACTAGACCAGTTGGGTCGACACTTTACAATTGTTCATAAAATCTTTCTTACCCAGTACTAATATAATGTTGCTATACACCTATAATATTATGTTAGAGGAAATATTATCTTTATATCCTAACTACTAATATATCCTAAAGAATCCATACTATCATCTAACACTTCTCGTATTGATGATACATAAATAATAATATGAATAAACATATTCCCTAAAACCCAATAGTCAAATTTTTTGTAAGGATCTCAAAAATATGGAGAGCGAAACACATGAGATCAGTGAGAAACAACTATCTATAGCGGAGAAAGACCAATTGAATCGTTCTAAAAAGAAACATAAGAGGTCTATCAATCATCTAATATTTGGTGACAGAAATCTAGACCAAGATGAGGAAATGGCTGAAGTCTCTACTGAGTCCAATGTTGACAGAAATGGACTACCAAGCAAGGGACCCTCATTTAGGGACATGGTGAAAGGGAAAGATACATCAGGAGACAATCCATTGTCTGCATGGGAGGAGGACGAGGATGTTTCAGATGATGATAATCCTCCTGCTGATATGCTAGAAGATGAAAGATGTCCAATCATTCTTCTAACTAAAGAAGAGAAAATGAGAATGCGCAAACCTTGGCGTAATGCACTTATCATTAAGATGTATGACAGCAACATTGGCTATATGCAATTAATGAAAAGGTTGAAGAAGAAGTGGGCAATCAAAGGTGAACTGACCCTTACGGACATTGGCTGTAAGTTTTACATAGCTAGGTTCTCTAACAAAGATGACTACAACTATGTTCTTACAAATGGGCCATGGATGATTGATGACAATTACCTTACGGTACGGAAATGGGTTCCTAACTTTATACCAGATGAAGCACCAATGAAGATCCTCACAGCGTGGGTTCGCATTCCAAACCTTGCAGTTGAGTATTTTGACACTGCGTTCCTTACTAAGGTGGGTTCTAAAATAGGCAAAGTCATTCGAATCGATAAAAATACGGTCACTGCTGACCGGGGTCAATTCACTCGACTCAGCGTGGAAATCAATCTTACCCAACCTTTACTGTCAAAATTCTGGTTAAAAGGGCGCATTTGGCGAGTTCAATATGAAGGATTGCGTATGATTTGCTACCAATGTGGTAAAATTGGTCACAAGGAAGGTACGTGTCAATCCAGTAAAGTTAATTTGGACGATGATAATGAGTCAACAGAAAAAACTTTTGATTATGATCAAACTAAAGGAAATCAGAAACCAGAGGAGCAAGAAGTCTATGGTTCTTGGATGCTCGTGAAAAAACCAACCCGTCGACGCAACCCGAAACCTCAGATGGGCAACGCTAACCCAGACCCGAACCCACCAGTGACTAAACAAGGAATACCAACGAATAAAGGTGTTAAGAATGGGGACGGTTCACGTTTTACTATCTTAGGAAATCAATTGGATGGAGATCAAAGTCAACAGAGTATTCCCAAAGATAGATATGGAATGGAAATTGAAAATCCCTTGATTTTAGCCACGACAGCTCAAGATCTGCCTATCCCCCACTTGATTTTGTAAAAAAAGATAGTATCGGGCCTATCTCTAGCACTTTCCCTTCTCAAGGGATTTCACTTGTTGCAGATACACACCCTTTTAATTTAGGGAAAAAATCGGATTCCAAGCCTGTGAAGGGTGATTTTAAAAATAAAATCACTGCAGGGGCGCATGAAATCAGAGAATTCAGAAGGAAATCTTTGGTTGACCTCAACGTGGACCAACAAGTAAAGACGAGAAATTCCCAACCGCTCCTTGGACAGGAAAATAACCCAATTGTTTTTGAAGCCACACACAACCAAGCAAACACTCAGCCAACTCCCAATAAAAAAAACAGACCAGAAAAAAGCCAACAACACCCAGAATCTTCTCTTTCTCTAACTCATGTCGATCCGACCCCCAATGCCTGTGACCAAACACATCCCCCCGGATTGGACTTTCTGTGTAGGGAGTCCAACGAACCATCCATTCATGGGCATAGCCGACCCCCTGACATACCAGATGGAAGTCCAATTCCTCACGTGGAGGGAACCCATGCCGGAACCACTGGAATTGGTGGTGACAATGCAACTACCCAATGAGATGCAGCGTGTTCTACGCTTACTGTCAGCAGCTTACGTGGATTCGTTACCAGAAATACCTGTTTCTATGATAGACAGACAACCACATTTTTTGACTAACTCTCCACCTATCACTTGCATGGTGTGGAATGTACAAGGTGCAGGAAGTCGTGCTTTCGTAACTACACTTAAGGAAGTGATACGTATTAATAATCCCCAAGTTTTGGCTTTGGTTGAAACGCATATGGGTGGTGAACAAGCTTCTAAGATTGCTAATGTGTTGGGATTTGATGGCCATGTTAGAGTGGATACTCAAGGATTTAGGGGTGGTATTTGGGTGTATTGGAAAAGAAATATTGTCACAGTGGAACCGATACACCAACATGAACAACACATTACAATGACTATCCGACGCGTTGGTGAGATGCCGTGGTACTTTTCGGCTATCTATGCTAGCCCAGACCCTGCTAAAAGGCAGGAACTTTGGCGAGATTTGAAAGACTTTGCAACTTCGATAAATCAGCCTTGGATGCTAGCAGGTGACTTTAATGATACCCGTTTTCCTAGTGAAAGAAGTTCATGCTGCGAGGAAACTCGAAAACGTTGTGAGAGATTTAACGAATGGGTGGAGGAAATGTGTCTGCTTGAGGTTGAATTTTCGGGCCCATCTCATACTTGGGCTCGTGGGAATTCACCAGAAACTAGACGTAGTGCTCGTCTTTATCGAGCATTATGCAATGATGAGTGGAGCCTAAGATTTGACAATGCATCAGTTCGGCATCTCCCGGCTTTACAATCGGATCATTGTCCCATCTTCATATCCCCTAATGGGTTTGCACCATTTGCTAAGGTGAATCGCCCTTTTCGATTTCAAGCCGCTTGGATGACTCATGAACAATTCCAGCCGTTTCTACAGGAACATTGGCGTAAAGAAACTTCTCTGCCACACAAACTAGCCCATTTATCACATGAATTGCAGCAGTGGAACAAAAATATATTCCATAACATTTTCCGAAAAAAAAGAGAGTTAATAGCAAGAATTGGGGGTATGCAAAAAGCTCTCAGTACTCGCCGTCACAGTGGCCTTATTAAGCTGGAAGCCACTCTTCGTAGAGAATTGGATG
This sequence comes from Patellifolia procumbens, assembly GCA_947645195.1. Lineage (NCBI taxonomy): Eukaryota > Viridiplantae > Streptophyta > Magnoliopsida > Caryophyllales > Amaranthaceae > Patellifolia > Patellifolia procumbens. Next base: position 212,408 of record CANSGD010000334.1, read on the forward strand.
AGGTTTCAGAACAAGAAGAGATCCTATGGTACCAAAAATCACGAGTGGATTGGATTTGTGACGGTGATCGAAATACTACCTACTTTCATCTGAGCACAGTTACACGGAGATGGCGAAATAAAATTGCTGCTATTAAAGGGAATGATGGGGAATGGATTCACGACAAAGATGAAGTCAAGATGCATGTCGTGAGATATTTCACAGAGTTGTTTACAGAAGACCATGTGGGAGGGGATTCTACACTGCCTACAGGGATTTTTCCAGAGTTTCCACAATTGGAATGGGCTCGACTTTCAAGCCCGTTCACACCTTGTGAGATAGAAGCAGTGGTAAAATACATGGGCTCCCTCAAAGCCCCGGGCCTTGATGGATTTCAAGCACTTTTCTACCAGAAGAACTGGGATTTGGTTCGTGATACAGTGACTGATATGGCAAAACATGTTCTGGAAGGAAAGGGTATACCAGACGACATTAATGAAACCTTCCTCTGCCTTATTCCTAAGGTTGACCACCCGGAGACGGCGGCGCAGTTCCGGCCAATTAGCTTATGTAATGTCTCGTATAAGATTGTTACTAAAGCTATTGTTAACCGGATTAAACCGTATCTTCCTCGGTTTATCTCTCAAGCTCAAAGTAGTTTCGTCCCAGGGCGGCAGATTAGTGACAATATTGTCATAGTTCAGGAAGTCATTCATACCATGAAGCGGAAGCAAAGTGGTAAAGGTTTTATGGCTATCAAAATTGACTTCGAAAAGGCATATGATCGTTTAAGATGGTCCTTTATTAGGGAAACACTCCTAGAGATGAACTTTCCATTGCTTCTAGTTAATGTTATCATGGAATGTGTTACCTCTACTACTTTTCGTGTCCTTTGGAATGGTGAACCAACGGAATCTTTTAGGCCAAGTCGAGGGATACGTCAAGGGGACCCGCTATCACCGTATTTGTTTGTGATGTGCATGGAACGTCTTAATCAACTTATTGAAGATGAGATTATAAAAGAAAGATGGAAGCCGATTTGGGCTAGTCGAAATGGTCCAAGGCTTTCCAACCTGTTTTTTGCGGATGACATTATTCTCTTTGCTGAAGCGTCGGTTGATCAGGCTACTGTCATTAAAGAGTGTCTGGATAAATTTTGTTCGGAGTCTGGACAGAAGGTAAGCCATGCTAAATCGAGAGTCTATTTTTCGAAGAATATGACCAGTGAGGAAACACAACCAATCTGTGAGGTGTTAAACATGGATGCAACGCAAGACTTAGGCTTCTATCTTAGAATGCCAACTCTTTCTGAAAGAGTTACTAGAGAGACTTTCGCACATCTTTGCGAAAAAATCGATCGGAGGCTGCAAGGATGGAAAAGTAAATACCTCTCACTAGCAGGGCGTGTTACATTAGCCAAATCCACTCTCAGCACTTTGGCATACTACTCAATGCAAACGGCCAAAATCCCCAAAACTACTTGTGATGATATAGACCGCAAAACCCGAAGATTTGTTTGGGGTGGAGATGAAGAAAGGAGGAAAATCCACTTGATTTCATGGGAAAATGTGCAAAAACCCTTGACTCAAGGTGGACTACAGATTCGTTCGGCTCGTCAAGCGAATGCAGTTTTTTGGCTAAACTGGGCTGGCGTGTTTTGACAGAACCCAACACACTCTGGTCTCGAGTGCTCCGTGCAAAATATTGTCATGACAGATGTGATGTTGACATGTTTATGCCGAGAAAAGGTTCGTCCAATTTATGGAGTGGTATACTAGAGAATGCTAAGTTCATTAGAGAGGGTGCCCGGTCTGCTATTGGTAATGGGATTAAAAATTTGTTCTGGGATCATATTTGGGTCCATGATTGCCCTCTCCGTGACATAAGCGTAGATCCTATTCCTCCTGAATTGGAGGATGTGACAGTAGGTGAAATGTGGGACATCTCCACAGGGTGGAGATGGGAATGTTTTGCTCATCTATTACCTAATTTAGTCCTGAAAAAGATTGAATCACTAGAAGTCTCTGTCGACCCTGAATTAGGTGATACGCTGTATTGGAATGGAGCTTCTAGGGGTGGTTTTTCCATCCGAACAGCTATGAAACTGATTAGAAAAGATGAAGACTCTACTGATGACAAGATTTGGGATTGGATTTGGGCTGCTCCGACACATCAACGAATTCGGGTTTTTCTATGGATGACTCAACATGACAGAATTCTATGTAATGCAAATAGAGTGAAAAGGCGACTCACAGAGAATCCGGAATGTCCAGTATGCCACTACCCAGAAGAAACGAGCCTCCATCTGTTGAGGGACTGCTCGATGGCAAGAAAAATTTGGGTGAAAATGGGAGCAATATCAGCACTCCCTGATTTCTTCAATTGTCCACAAAAAGATTGGATCTTCAGAAACTTGAATTGCTCGATGCTGGTGAAGGATGAAGACTGGCCATCAACCTTCTGCATCACAGCATGGTGGATTTGGCGGTGGAGAAACGCGGTGGTGTTTGGTAGCACTCATGAAATTCCACATGACATCTTCCAGTTCTTGCGGCATCAAATCACAGAGGTTAGGCGTGCCTTGGCGACTCAGCCCATCTTTGCAACCTCAATCAAACTCGCAAAATCTGAAATTTATGTGTCTTGGGTTGCGCCACCAGACGGGTGGGTTGCCCTCAACACTGATGGCGCTGCACGAGGAACTCCGGGCGAAGCAGGAGGTGGTGGCGTCTTACGAAACTGCAGAGGAGATTTCTTGACGGCTTTTTCGATGAATTTGGGTGTTTGTTTAGCATTGAGAGCTGAGCTCAGAGCTTTAGAGAAGGGACTCAAGGTGGCAAAGGACATGGGAATTGAGAAACTGATTGTCCAGATGGACAATTTGACTTGTGTGCAATTTTTCCAATCTAACCATTCTTATTGTGGAGAATGTTTACACTTGGTTCGTGCCTGCGAGATTTTGATAGCTGATTCGGGATGGGAAGTCCGAATAATCCATTGTTACCGGGAAGCAAATAAGGTAGCGGATTGGCTTGCTAATTACGGAGTGGATCATGACATCTCCTTCCGAATTTTTCAGGAAATTCCGTTTGGTTTAGGCCAATTATTGGCCAATGATATTAGTGGAGTGGCTTGGCCACGTTTAGTTATTTCGTAATTTTTAGTTTGTAATTTGAGGCTTTGACCTCTCGTTTGCATCAAAAAAAAAAAAAATGTTGCTATCATCAAACCTAAGTTTGGGTTCGAGAAAATCCTATATACAGAAAATGAAATCATACAGCTACACAAAATATGATTTTGTGAAATGGAAACTGAAGATTCTTGCGCGTATTCCAGCTAGCATAATGCAAGCAATGGAGCTATGTGCCTAACTGCCTATGTAGGAGTAACTTAGGAAGACGCCTTACTACATTTATATACTTCTATTTATTTATATTAAGGTGCATGCCAATATAGTCTCATAGTTTTTTAAAAAAAGATAAAAAATCATTAAAAAGGAAAATTAATGTTCTGATTTCTGAGGGATCAAATTTACCGTATCTAGATTAATATAAGTAGACTACAGCAAATTCCTATATTTTTTTTCTGCATCAATAATGACTCGGCTGATCTTTACAAATCTTTCTTTTCTCCGCTAGTTATATAATGAACTAATGAAAGTAGCATTCTGTCAATCTTGATTTTCTCATATACTCTCTTAATTTATTTTTCTCCCCCCTCTCATTTTATCCCTAATTATTATTATTTTTATCTTGCTGGACCAGTGCAAGTAATTAAGGATACACATTACTGATTTGATAATTCGGTCAAGCATTCAAGCTTAAGTAAATGTCATATACTAATATACTTTGTCGCATTAGAGCATCTACAATGGTCTAGCTACTTTCTATGTTGCTAGCAATGCCACCTCACAAGTTCTAGCTATATTACCATTTCCTCCATTGGTAAGCAACAATGTATATAGCTAAATGTTTCCTACCAACATCAATTTTTATTCTTTAAATCATGAGCATTTATTGTTCTTTCCTCTTTGATCTCAATTGAGCTACTAGCTTGTTTTGGCTACCTAGCTCAAATAAGCTACAATGTCCAATGGTCAGCTACTAGCTTGGAGTATTTTTATATTTGCAAGCTAGTCCTTATGCACAACCATTGTAGATGCTCTTATTGCTGGTATCATCTATTCATGTGTATGCACGACTTTAACAGTAGTCAGGCCCGTTAATTGGGGTGAGCAAGAAGCCCCTTTGCACAGGGCCCCCAATCTGTAAGGGCCCCAAAAAATTGCCCTTCTAATTTTTTTTAAAATAAAAATATGTTCATTCATCCAAATCATACGGTTATACTTTAAAACTTTCAATATCCCATCTCCATCAATTTTTCCTTGGAATTTACGCCTACCATTAACTGGTAATTGTTTCAATCTCTTTAACTTTCTATCTTCTTCTATTTGTTATTAATATTTTCATAGTTTCCAAAAATAAAACTATCAGTTAACGTTAATTCCTTGATTTCTTGTTATTATCTATGGAAAATTCTAGCTTTTTCTTTTACTCAAAAAAGTTTCAACGGGAAAAGAAATATTTTTACCCAGGTTGAGATTGTCATTCATTATCAATGGCAAGAAATAATGAATTTTAACTTCTCCTAATTTCTTCTTATCAAACGACTAATTTTTTAGGGATCTATCATCTACATAAAGGCCTAATTTTTGAGCCAAGAGGATTCCAAAGAATATAGGTAATCCAATTCCTTTTCTGTTTTTTTTTTTCTTTCAAATTTCACTATACTAATGTTGAGATGAGAAATTTATGGGCTTGTTAAGCTATGTTTCCATTGGCATTTTCCAACAATTATGCTTCACAGGTTCACTATATGTGCTTGATTTAATTTTAGTTTGTAACTAAACTTTTTATTTATTTATTTATTCTGTTATGAAGGTAATTAATTTCGAATTGAATGATTCTTCCTAAAGAAATTATGATTCATTATACTCAATTTTTTTTTAATATATTGATAAGATATTTGTATATATTACAATTTTGTTTTACTTGTGCTGAAAAAAAAATACTACTATATGCTTAAGATATGAAGGGCCCAATTTTCATTTTAGAACAGGGCCCCATAAATCTCCAAGACGGCCCTGACAGTAGTCATATACATCCACGAGCATACTTAAGTGCTTTTGAGCATATCATAGTAGTGGTAGAAAAGTCTCCAAATCTTTTGTCTCATCATGTACTACGACACTCTTCATTAATATTACTTCCTCCGTTTTAATATAAGTGATACAGTTTCTATAATTGAATGTTTTCAAATAAGTGAAACACTTTATAAAGTTTCTATATGTGGTAAACTTTTGCTTGTAAATTGACATAAATACCCCTACTTAAATTTATAACCACACTTTAAATTGACATAAAGGTAGTGGGGGTGGGGACCACACATACTAACATCACAATTAAAAACCTCCTAAACACACTTAGAATCTTTTGCCTCAAAATACGTTAAAGGCACAATGTATCACTTATATTAAAACAGAGGAAGTATTAGTTGTTATTATCATTATTACCTATCATTTCATAGTTGAAACCTTAAACCATATATAACCAACAAATAAGAAGAAGTGACACACAAAGATCTTAATATTTATTTTGTAATTGAAAAAAAGCAGAACGATATGGTTAATATTGGTATCCTAGGGAGGCATTAATGTATTACAGGAATTGAATTACTCATGCTTCTTGTAACTCTATCTTGACTATCTAGTCTAGTCTAGTAGTTAAAATACATTCATGCTTCTTATTAGACATTAACTTTGGTCGTGCAAATTGCGCAACCATTATAACAGTTATTTCTCAAAAAATAAAAATAAAAGATTTAAGATTATGATATTAATGAACAATTTATATAACATATATTCTGATGTTCATAATGTAAAATAACCTCAGCATATTTATATGTAGTCTATTGACAACTAACAAGGTTGTGTCTTAGGAGTACTTAGTCCTACATATTCTCATGATTACCTTAATTGCGGCCAATTGTATATACAAGGGATTAAATTTCCATGTTCTACTTTCACAGGGGCAATTTAGAGCTCTCAAACAAAAAGAAAAATGCTACAATTTCAGATGAAGCTTCTCTTGATAATCATGCTAATTTCATTTTGTTATGGTTGTCCTGGAAACTTAACAACCATGCCTTTCAATGATGGATTCAAGACACTCTTTGGAGAAAACAACATATTCATCCAAGATACTGGAAATTCAGTCTACTTGTCCCTTGATAATCAAACCGGAGGATCCGGATTTGCTTCGCAAACTCCTTATGAAAACGGGTTTTTTAGTGCTCTTATCAAGCTACCATCACAAAAGTATACTGCTGGAGTTGTCGTCGCATTTTACTTATCCAATAATGATACACAACATGATGAGATAGATTTCGAGTTCTTGGGCCATGCTAATCGTCGAGATTGGATCGTCCAAACTGATTTTTATGGTAATGGGAGTACGGGCCGAGGAAGAGAAGAGAGGTACAAGTTATGGTTCAACCCGGGTGAAGAAGCCCATAGATATAGCATGTTTTGGGATGAAAGTCATATCACTTTTTATGTGGATGCTATCCCAATAAGGGAGGTCCAAAATGTGGACGGGCTGGGTGGAGATTACCCGTCTAAGCCCATGTCGCTTTATGCTACTATATGGGATGCTTCAAGTTGGGCTACTAATGGAGGCCGGTATAAGATTAATCACAAACTTGACCCATTTGTGGTCGAATTCTCGGATTTTGAGATCGAGGGGTGTTCATTTGACCCGATTAAGAATATTTCTTGTTATGGTGGGTCGGATAATGTGAAGGTTTGTGAAGAAATAACACACAAGGAATTAGGAGAATATGAGGAGTTTAGGAGGCAATATCTTACATACTCTTATTGCCATGATAGGAAGAGATATAGAATTCCTTTGCCCGAGTGTTTGGTTGGTCCAATAGGTGGTAGATATAATAATTGAATTTTACTACGTATATTTTGTTCATACTAGCTAGTAGAGAATTGATTCAAGTATTAGATTGTGAAATAGTGAAATGAATGCTTTATGTAGACATGTAGTATTATCATGTCATTGATATAGATAAAAAGATTGCTAAAATTTCAAACATTTTACATTATCTACTCTTTCTAAATGTCTCACCACATTCATCATATAAGCCATTCGTAACTTGTAAGCATGCAGTGTACATACTTTGTGTGTATAATTAGTACTTGACAAATTACCGTCTACGAATTATGTACTTCATGACAGTTTCAAACTTGCGGTATTTGTGAGTAATTGGAGCATATAAGGATGAAAAAACAAATAGCGTCCTCAAAGCTAATATGTGAATTTCCTCAAAAAAAAAAAGTTAAATATGAATAATACAACTACCAAACTGTTGCGCTTATTTAGAAATTTAGAAATAAGAAAGTATGTACTATATATTTTACCATCTCGTAACTAATAATTACCACCAAACAGACCGATAGTCTTCATGGATAGGTGTCCTAGAAATATCTAGATTGGGCATCTTCTATAATGTATTAATACTTGATCGGTTGATCCCATAATGAAGCTGATACATTGTTTTTCCCATCATCTATTAATGTAAAGCTAGTAGAATGTTGTAGAACATAAATTGATCACATCATGAATGAGCGAGATGGGAAATCAGGATAGAAAAGCAGTTAGAAGAGTGTAGAAAAAGAGCTGAATTATCTGGCCCTACCAAAATAATCTAACCATAAACAATATAGCAGTGAACATTGCAGAAACTCCCAGATATCTCACTTCATTCCTATATAAAGGCAATGCAGTTCAAGTTCTGTTAACAACACATAAACCACTTAAAAGCATTTGTATCCAAATCTCAGATCACTAAATCAGTACACACAAGTGCTCAGCTTAAACCAATCCTTCAAAAATGGCACTCATTCCAAGCCTCTTTGGTAACCAAATCACTAATGTCTTTGATCCATTTGATGGCTTCTTCACTTCAGCCCTTGCCAATTTACCTAGCTCGGCCCGTGAGACGACGCAGTTTGCAGCCACAAGGGTGGACTGGAAGGAGACACCAGAAGCCCATGTTTTCAAAGTTGATCTTCCTGGACTGAAGAAGGAAGAAGTGAAAGTCGAGGTCGAAGAAGGCAGGATCCTGCAGATAAGTGGAGAAAGAAGCAAGGAACAAGAAGAGAAGAACGATAAGTGGCACCGTGTTGAGAGGAGTAGTGGGAAGTTTTTACGTCGATTTAGGCTGCCTGAAAACACAAAGGTGGATGAAGTTAAGGCTAACTTAGAGAATGGAGTTCTTACTGTGACTGTTCCTAAGGTGGAAGAGAAGAAACCTGAGGTCAAGACTATTGACATTTCCTCTGCTTAAAGGTGCTAAAATAACTCAGAAGTGTGTGCAAGAATCGTGAATTTAGTCGTTTTCGTTGAATAATTTTGTTGGTGTGTCTATGTAATTGGCTTGTAACTTGTGAGTGAACCCCTTTTGATGGGGATTACTTCATGAGTACATGCAAAATGGTGTTGTGTGCAATGGATTTTGTGTTTTTATAAAGTTTCAGTTACAACCTCAGAACAAACATTGGCAATTTGATATCCCTACTAATCTACCATGCTGTTTATGCCTGATAGTGCCAAGAACAATTTCTTGTACTGATGCAAAACGTTACAAAGATATCTAATTGTCGAAGTCTGTACATACTTCGATACTTGCCATTGATCGCTTACATTTCAGGGTTTATAGCTCAAAAGCAAAGACATACTTCGGTTAATAAGATGCATTTGTAAACATAATAACTATTCGTTAACGCGCACAAACTGGATTCGCGAACATTGACTGGCTGATAGATAACATTGATCAACTCAAATACTCTATACTCTCTACACTCTACACTTCAATACTTGCCATTGATCGCTTACATATCAGGGCTGATAGCTCAAAAGCAAAGACATACATCGGTTAATAAAATGCATTACCAAACATAATAACTATTCGTTAACACGCACAAACTGGATTCGCGAACATTGACTGCCTGATAGATTGATCAACTCAATACTCTCTACACTCTACTAGAGGTTTTTTTTTTTATACTTATAAGAAAAACCCATTATTATTTTCCACTCTTTATAAAGCAATCAAGTAAAAATGGCGAAATTAGTTTCTCAGAGATTTGTATCCTTCCCAACAGTCACCTCTCTAGGTGCAAGTAGAAGTAAAACGAAGTTAAGAGTTAGTCAGAAACTTGCAACATCAGGTCAGAAGCCAATGCTGTCAATAGTGAGCCACAGTCGGTCCAAAACAAAGAAGATTAACAGAACAAAATATAGAAAGGCAGAATCCTACAGTAAATATACTAATCGTCATGTAAGGACTACGGAGCTTCAAAGGTTAAGTTACAATTACTAGTACAAGTTCTTGCTTCAAAAAAAAAATCACAAGTACAAGCTCAAGTTTCTTGCAACACTCATCTTCTCCTTTATAGTAATTTTTTAGACTTCATAATTTGGAAAATAATTTAGAAAAAATTGTTTAATGCAACCTTTTGACGATTTGCAAATATCTTTTGATTATTTCACAATAGAGCAATCTTTATACTCTTATAACTTTGAGTAAGCCAAAACCTGATATAACCTATTTGTCTACAGTAGCTAAAAGAGGTTAAAATGCTTAGAATATAGCAAGCTCCGTATTTGTGTATTAGTATAAATACGTAAGAGTTGAAGTGTTTAACATATTAAAGATATAAAGACATATTTAAACTATTACTCAAGCACGTAATATTCTTGTAGAAACTTGCACAACTTACTGACAAAGTTAAACAATCGTGTAATAGTTGATCCCAACGGCTAAAAAGATACTACCCCCGTTCTAAGTGTATTGCAAGTTTGCAACATAGGGGGTTGACACATTTATTAAGAAAAGCAAAAAAGTGGGTCATCTTCCCATTTGCATCATGTGATTAATAAGTAATGAAGAGAGACAAAGGTTGCACATGTGATCTTTTTGGTGATTAAAATAGAAAGGTTGCAATTAATATGAAATTGTCAAATAAGGTAAAGGTTGCAATACACTTGGAACGGAGGTAGTATTATCGATCACATAATAGCTAGGGATGGCAATTCAATCCGACTTCGACCCGAGTCCGACTCGATCCGAAGGAAAAAGTCCGATCCGAATCCGAAAACATAAAAGTCCGAATAAAATCCGACAGGAGTTGGACCTTAGGTAAGATCCGATCCGAATCCGACTGGAGTCCGATTATTACTTGTTACCTCGTCAACTAATAGATTGAAAGTACATTTTAATAGAAATAATAAATTTATATTATAAGAAATTAAGTAAAACATTAAAAAATTTATATAAAGATGTGTTTTGGTTATTTAATATGGTAATTTAATCTGAATCCGATCCGAGTCCGAAACAATCCGAAGGAAAAAGTCCGAGTCCGAGTCCGAGAATATATAGTCCAAATTCTAATAGGAGTGTAAAAATCATAGTCCGATTGAAATAGAGCGGATTTGGAGTTTGGTAAGTCCGATCCGAGTCCGATCCATTGCCATTTCTAATAATAGCCCACCCCTGTAGGTAACTTGCACATCATATCAAAAGTATTTGAAAGTGTGGGAAAAAGATAAATTCTCCACCTTTAAATGCCCCTAATGAGAACTTGATCAACCTTAAACTCATAAGATCGTACATCTTACCAATAAACCAACCTTATTTGGTTATAAGATCGTACATCGTTTAATGTTTACTTTAGTCATCCTTTAGGCTCCGTTTGGTAGGGTGTAAAACGTTTTCGGATGAAAATGGTTTTCCATGGAAAACCTTTTACATTCGAAAATTTATTTTTAGGAAGGTTTTCCGTTGTTTGGTTGCATGTAAAATAATTTTCCATTTTAAGCATTTTTCATTGTTTGGTTGAACTGAAAATCAATTTCTTCAATTGTGAGGGAAAATGTTTTCCTTTCACTTGTGATGGAAAATATTTTCCTCCCAATTTTGAGGGAAAATGTTTTCAATAAGGTGGAAAATAGTTTTCCACCCCAAGTTTTACATTTTAATGTTTTACTCCAAACCAAACAACGTAAAATAGGAAAATAGTTTTCAAGAAAAACCTTTTACTCCCTACCAAACGGATCCTTAGTGTTCACCTTTGACCTTTTAGCCACCGAGCATAGGACTACTTTAATTCTGCTTGTTCTCCAAACAGAGCATATGAAGGATGTATATATAACGAAGTACACTATATGGTTAAAAATATAGAATTACAAAACTCAATGTACACTGTTTATTTAGAGCGACCAAATTAAAATACATTCAACACAAGCACAACTAAAACACTAGATAAGAACCTTAGGGGAAAAAAAAACTACATTTTAGTACATAATCAATAAAAGATTTCTGATTCAGCAAATTATAGAAGTCTCATTTATTCACCAGACACTTCAATAGCCTTAACCTCAGGCTTCTTAACTTCCTCCTTAGGAACCATCACAGTAAGAACACCATTCTCCATGGTAGCCTTCACTTGATCAACCTTAGCATTCTCCGGCAGCCGAAACCGGCGTAGGAACTTCCCAGAGCTCCTCTCGACACGGTGCCACTTATCATTCTTCTCTTCCTTTTCATTGCTTCTTTCTCCACTGATTTGGAGGATTCTCCCTTCTTCCACCTCCACTTTCACCTCCTCTTTTTTCAGTCCAGGAAGATCAGCTTTGAATATGTGAGCTTCAGGAGTCTCTTTCCAATCAATGCGGGCATTTACAAAGGAAGATGTTTCTTGCGAAGATGGTATGATAGAGGAGAAGAAGCCATTGAAGGGATCGAATACGTCGAGGGAGAAGGGATCGTGCACGTTGGTTCTTTGGCTGAAGAAGCTAGGAATTAGAGACATTTTTTTGGGTTTATGTAGGTGTTTTTGAGGAAGATTGTGAAATATGAATTATGGAAGTGATCAACAACAATGTAATTGTTAAGTATGTTAATAGTGTATGTGTTTGTATTCTCTTGGTGAAGTTATAGGATTTTGGGATCACTCTATATATAGGAGAGAAGAGGGTTCTAGCGCCAAAGTAATAAGAAGAGGACAACCTTTTAAAAGAACAGATGAGATGTATCTAGGCTTTTCCAGCTCTTTCAAGCCATAGTTTCTTCCGGTATCTTCTGGGCCTTCTAACACCTTCAAAAGTCAAAACTTCACCAGAATTCATCAATATAGTGACATCCTTTTATAGAGCCTACAGGCCTCGTACCATATCGGGTCATACCTAGAACGGGCCAAGAAATTCCGTATCGAGCCGAATTCGACAACTCGTGCCAGGAATAAAAGAAAATGGCCAAGCACATTTTTGTGTCAGGTCAGGTCGGGCTGTGGAGGCCTTTAGAAGTCTTTTTTGGATCTTTAGGTTGAAAAGGAGCGGGCCATCCATCGGGCTCGTCTCCAAAAATTACTAAAATAATTTCTACGAATGTCCCACGGCCCACCAAAGGCGCATGTTTGATCAGGCCATGCAATGTCGGTTTGCCATCCCGTCCCATGCATGCCAAACTCCATGTTCACCTTTTTGAAGTTCCACCATACTAATAGAGTAATAGTATATCGACTTATTAAGCTTGTCCTAAATTATCAGAGTAAATTGAAACTGGTCACCATAGTTTATGTTTCTGTCCAAGACAACAACAGTGTATGTGGTGGTGGGTACTTGGTGGAATCGTGGCTCCCAAACGTCCTTCGTGGTGGTGGTTACCTGCAAAACAAGGAGAAACCTCGGGGGTGGTTCCGAGGATCGCCTCTCCGATGCCTAAGTCAGTCCAAGTTGAGCCCCAGATCTCTAGTAGAGAGAAAACGAGTATCAAGTGCAAGTATTTTGTGAGTGTTTGATTGAACGTACCTTACCCATGCATGGGCATGGGTATTTATATGAGACATGGACTTGTAACTGACCTAGTAAAGTGAGTGGGCCTCTTTGGAAGTGGGCCAAGGTGGAACGAGGCCTTCATTAAACTCCAGTCTAGAGGTTATGTCCGGAGCGGTCTGCCTGAGGAGGTCTGCTCCGCTCCAGGCGCTCTGACGTGGAGTGGCAGGACCAGTGGTCTGCTGCCAGCTGGAGGTCTGCTGGGCAGACCCCATACAATTTGCCCCCCGGACCCCGTATTTGCAGACTGCAATATGCTGGGTACGTTTGTTTTTGGTCTGGCGTTCTGCTTTTCGCAGACTGGTACGTGACTGTCTGGGAGTTGCTCTTCACAAACTCCAGAATGCTTTCATTTTTCCCGCCCATTTGGTTGGGGTGTTGAGTAAGGGTCATTAATTCATTTTGAATTGGATTGAATTGATGTGACTCTTTGGGTTCCCAAGGAATGTAATGATGACAAGTTGGTGCTGAGTGGACGAATTATGCCTATTTAAAGGCTGAATCGACCTTTTGTGGAACTTTTCAGTTTCTTCCCCTTCGAACTCTTTGCTTCCAAACTTCCCTGTTGTTCTTCAAGAATTTCTTTTCGCCCTAGCCATTTTCAAGTGATTCCTCTCGATTTTCCTGGGATTTGTTTGCGTTTGGAGCTTAATTTGGAGTGTTGATACTGTTGCGTTTGTGGCTTTCGTCTTCTCTTTTCTCGGCGTCTTCAATTCTCCATCCAGGTAAACTCTTTTTTCCAGATCTACTTTTGATTTTTTCCTTCTTGGATGGTTTGGATGTGATCTTCTCTGTGTTTATGGATTTCTCCCCCTTTTTCCTTCTGTACGCACTTATTTGCCAGTGTTTTTTAGGTTAGGGTTTCTTTCCTTTGGTCTTCAAATGCGATTGCTTATTTCTTTGTTTCATAGATCTGTTTGGTGTTGTTTCATTTCCGTTCTGCTGCTCTGGATGATAGGCTCTGCTCTGCTTCTTCAGCGGGGCTCTGCTCTGGTTGGTAGGCTCTGCTCTGCTTCTTCAGCTGAGCTCTGCTCTACTGTTGTTTGTGGGATTTTTAGGGTTTGCTTTGTTTACCCTATTATCCTCTTTATTTGCTGGGTTGTAGGCCTGTGATGTGCCTTCATTGTTTTGTTTGCGTCATTTGTAAGAAAATATCCTATTTCTTGGCTATCTCTGATTTTCACATACCATACATATCCTTGCCCCCCAGTCTGGTAGCTCAGTCTGTAGGTCTGAGGTGCCAGACTACTTTTGCATGTATCTTTTTGTAAGAAAAGCAAGAAAATATCCTATTTCTTGGTTATCTCTGATCTTCACCTACCATAATTATCCTTGCCCCTAGTCTGGTAGCTCAGTCTGTAGGTCTGAGGTGCCAGACTGTCTTGTGTTGTGACTTCAAGTCTGATGTGCTGTCGTCTGTTTCTTGTGTTGTGTAGAATGTCTACTTCACAGTCTGCTGCCTCCCGTGGGAAGGGTGTGGTATCTACCTCTTCGTCCGAGCCGGATGAGCCTTACCTGATGGACACTCAGTCCCCGTTTTTAAAGTTGGATCTACCTCGGTGTAAGGACGAGGTGGTTCCAGAGGAATGGGAGGTCTTTGACCCCTGGAACGGTTTGCGCAAGGAGGTGTTGGGTCCTGAAACCAACAGGTTCCCTCCCAACTACAAGTTTAAGCCTACTCTGCCCACAGTCAAATGGAAGTACAGCGACCATGAGATGCGGCTTACTGCCCTTTACGACAGCAAGGGTAAGCCTTATTTGGCGAAGAAATCTGCAGATGCGTTCAAACGGGCGCATGCTGCATACTGCCTTGAGATTGCTGCGGAGATCAAGCCGCTTCGCGGGTCTTGGGTAGTGCTTCCCGAAGAGGGTCAGAGCATGGCAGATGTACCAGAGGGCTACACTGCTGTTTATATGAAGTAGCTGGAGTTTGGGCTTAGATTCCCAATCCACTGGTTTTTGGTGTGGGTTCTCTGCAAGTACCGCATGGCTCTCTGCCAAGTCAATCCCCAGTCTCTGAAGAAGGTTCTGGGGTTTATTTGGGTATGTGAAGCTCTGGGCTTCCCCCTCACCATGAAACTTTTCCAGTGCCTGTTCTACTTTAAGAGGCAGGGGGAGTACGGCTACTCCACCGGTTCGGTGCGAGCCAATCATCCGACGGTCTATCCCGTTGATCTCACTCTGAAAGATTGGCGGGATAGTTTTGTCTTTGTTAGGGTACCGACGGAGGAGGGGCACCCTTATCAATTTAAGGCCCCTCTGCGCCCTGTGAAGCCTGACTTCCAGAAGCAGTTGGACCCTCATGTGCTGAACTGGGACGAGAGGGTAGCCTACTACTACTTCAAGTCCAGATCCAAGGTTACTGCCGGGAAGCAGTTTCTTCCCAAGTACTGGCTGCCGCATCACTATGTGATGTGTCAGAATGCCTTCGTGAGGATAGGCCATCTGTCCCCCGACTATACTACTGGTAAGCGCTCTGCCAGCCCTTAACTATGCTTTTCATTTTCCATTCTGCTGCGCCCCATGGCATTCATTGTTTGTGCTGTTCTGTAGCTCCGTGCAGAAAGTTTGTTCGCCAAGTGATTAAGGGTGGGTCTTGAGCTGGTGGACATGCTCTGCCCCTTTCCATTATTTTCTGTCTGCATTCTGACTTGCTGTAGCTAACGAACATTCTGATATTGCAGAGACTCTGGGGTCTGCCATTCCTTGGGAGCTGGGTCTGAGTCAGTCTTCGGTGTGTCGGAGGTATCGTCCGGTACCTGACCCAGGGACCTACACCGTCCCTGATTTCATCAGGGAGATTAACACTACTTCCTTGGACCATCCTTCCCTCCGGACCAAGCGCCCAAACTTGTGGATAGGTTTACTGGGATGTCCCGGCCGCAAGGGGGCCCCTCTGCCACTGTCACCGAGATTGAATCTGGTGACGAGAAGGAGGCGGCGGCTGTTCCTCTGCAGATCCGACGTTCCCGGTGTGCTGTGCCTCTGCCAGAAGACGACGACGATGATGATAGTGCAGAGGGGGCTAGCACTCTGCGAGGGACCGTTCTGGTTGTTGAACCCCTGTAACAGCTTCCTCCTGTGCAACCAGGTACTACTTATGATGAACCACAAGGTACTCTTTCTGCTTGTGTGCATTCTGCTAATCACTTCTCATTTTCTCTGCTTACTTTCAGAACCACCTGTGGTGGAGGATGTGCCCATGGGAGAGCCTGACCAAGCGGCGACCGAGTTTGACAGGACGTAGAAAGAACCCACTCCAGTGGATGGTTCTGCTCAGCCTGATGAAGCTGGTCATGAGTCCCACCAAGCCATGACTGAGTTTGACAGGACGGAGGCAGAGGCTGCTCAGTCTGATGAAGCTGGTCAGGAGTCTCACCAAGCCACGACCGAGTTTGACAGGACGGGAGCAGAGGCTGCTAAGACTATCACAACTCAGTCTGCAGAGGGCCAGAGTGAGGGCCAGGTTCCGTCAGGTAGGTGTCTTCTTCAGACCCAGACTGCTCTTTCTTACAGATTACCTTTTTCCTGGAAGCTCTTGATTTTCCAGTTTCTATTTTGATGTGATAGGTTCCGTTAGGCAGGCCGTCCCTACGTCTGTTCAGACTAACCAGGAGGTGTTGGAGCCTCTCCAGCATGAGAGGGTGGAGCAGCAGAGCTCAGCTTTCGTCCCAGTGGTGGAGACTGTCGTGTCTCCCCCTGTTCAGAAGTCTACTCCTCCTGTCCATAGGCCTACTCCTCCTGGTAGGAAGGCTGCTCCTCCTCCTCCCAGAGGCTTCAAGCAGGTCCTTACCCCTACTCCTGAGGATCTGGCGCGTGTGGTTAGTGCTTTCTTTTCCTCTCTTTTGTCTTACAATTTACAATTCGTTCTAGGCCTTATTTTGCTGACGACATTGTTACCTTTTGTCTTCTTCAGCAGCAATTGAGGGCTAAGAAGGTGCAGTCTGCTGTGGCTCTTCAGACCTCTGCTCCAACTGCGGGCCAGCTTAAGTCCCCTGCAGAGGGTGTTCAGAAGACTATAGCTGAGCCTGAGGTCTCTTCACATTCCCAGAAGAGACCAGCAGAGAGGCAGAGTGAGGAAGAAGCTCCCCCTCAGAAGAAGACTCGTCTACCTACTGACTCCCCTCGGATCATTGTTGTTGAGGACGACGTCGTCACCAAAGGTGTGTACCCCTTATCTGGTCTTAGTTCCGGCCTTCTCCCTTCTGTGGAACTGACTGGTCTTTCCTTTGGCTCAGGTTCTCTGCAGAGGGAATCGGCGGATGACCAGCATGAGGCTCAGGGGAAGGAGCAGATGTCCGTGGCCTTCCCTGACCCCAGTGAGTGGTTGAAGCTTCTGGCAAGTCGCTTCTCACCGGACTACGCTGTTCAGGATGTCTCTTTGGTGAGTTGTCTGTCCTTTTTATAGTCATCTGCTTCTGACATTTTGATTTTCTTCTGATCTGCTTTTTCATTGATTACAGGCTGCGCGGGCCGGCGCCTTCATTGGGGAGTTCTGCCATGCTGTAGGGCTGGGTAGACATGAGGCAGATCTCCCTGAACTGCAGCAGCTTAAGGCTCAAGTAGCACGGCAGAGTCAAGAATATGCCAAGCTGAAGGCTCAGAACTCTCTGATTGTGTCTACCTGCCGCAAAACTGAGGAGGAGAGGGATGCTCTGATTGTGGAGCGCGACACCCTGTGGACCGCCAACCAACGCATGGAGGGTCAGGCGGCGTAGGCATAGGCTATTGCGGCTAAGCACTCCCGGCTCTCTTCCCAGCTTAGTGACGCGTTGTCTCGCGCTTCAGTGACGGAGACTAAGCTGAAGACCTCCGAGGCCAGGCTGCAGGCAGCGTTGAAGGAGCAGGAGCAGCTCAAGGGTCGGCTTTCTGCTGTACAGGCCGAACATGAAGGCTGCTCTGCTAAATTGGCTCTGCAAGCCAAGGAGGCGGAGGAGGCTCTGAGACTGAGGGAGGAGGAGCTAGGGGCAGAGTTCTCCAAGCTGCTTTCTGAGAGGGAGGCTCAGCAGGCTAAGGAGGTTGAGGAAGCTCTGAAGCAGAAGGAGGCCCAGCTGCTTGCTGAGGAGACAGCCCGGTTTGCGCAGATGGAGGAGGCGTTTGGGAACAAGTACTGGGAGGATTGCAAAGTTGCGGTCCGTAGGGTCCTCTGGCATCTGCAGCCCTCTTTCAACTGGGATGCCTTTGAGGATGCCTACGCCAGTCAGGTGCACATGCGACCACCTGCTACCCAGGAGCTCAGAGACTTGGAGTTGCTTTACTCTCTGCCTTCAGAGGGAGAGTCTTCAGAGTAGCAAGCTGATGAGAGCTCCGCGAAGGATGGCAGCTCTGTTCCTAAGCAATAGGAACTCGGGCGGCTATCTCATGCTTCGCCTCAGTCTTCTTGTGACTCCTGTCTGAGTAGATGAGCTGGGAGCCTGTGCTGAACTGATTGCAGTCCTCCGTTTTGCCCTCCGATGATATCCTAATTGACTTATCTTGTAATATTTGTAATTAAATAGTCAAACATTTCCTTTTCATCTGTATTTGCTCCCTTCTTTTGGTTAGGTAGCCGCCGTTGTTGTAGTATTCTTTAGCACTCTGATCTGGCTTATAGCTAGATCTTTTATGTAAGATACAAGTATTTTTCCGGTAATGCAAGTTGTGTTCTTCTGTTGACTTTTGTGTTTTCTATTTGGTGCATGCCAAGTCTTGTTATTTCTGCTAAGTGCTTGCGTTCTGCTCTGATGCTGAGTCTGTCGTGCTATCACACAATATATCTGAGTGTTTTCGTTTACTTGGCTTGGTGGCCGGTGAGATTTGCTCAGAGCTGGGACTTTAGGGGCCCTTTACTCTTCTGATCTGCCTTATGCGTGACAAAAATTCAACAATAGCAGAGCAAAGGAGGTATTTTGACGCCCTAAGTCATGATGATTATGGGAGTTTTGGGGTTCGCCCTTTAGCTCCTTCTGCCATCTTTTTCGTGTCGGGGTACGTTTTGGTTCTTAGGAACTCTGGCGTCCCCATTAGCCTTAGGTGTCTATGACTTATCCTTGCTGCTTTTTGGGCCTTTGGCCCCGCAGGTTTAGAGGTAGAGGTCTATGACATCGCTAAGTCGAGCCGGCATCCGATCACTCTGCGGGCCTCATGGGCTCTGGACAAAGTTAACCTTTCGGCCGACTCCCTTTCTTCATTATATAGCTTACTTTTTGTGTCTGAAGAGCCTCTTCAGCCTTCAGTCTGACTCAAACCCTGTTTTCTTTTGCCAGACTGTGGTATTTTTTCTCAGTCTGCTAAGGGTCTGTCTGATTTTGACATTTTGTTTTTCATAAAGAATAGATAAGGGGATGGGGGTTTAATGCGAAATGGAGAGTGGTGGATAAAGGGTGGCTCAAAGGCCTTTCATTCATGGGAGTTTTTTGATACAATCTGGGTTACACGAAGTATTTTTTCAGTATTCGGGCGTTCCAGTTGCTTTTCAGTTCGCTTCCATCCATTCTTTTCAGTCTGTAGGTTCCAGGGTATAGTTCTTCACTAACCTGGTAGGGTCCCTCCCACTTAGCCGACAGCTTTCCGTGTATTTTGTCTTTCTACACAGCTGCTGCATTTCTGAGCACCAGATCCCCTACCTCCAGAGGCCTAGCCCTCACTTTCCGGTTATAGTATCTGCTGACTCTGGCTTTGTAGGCTTCCATTCTGAACCTAGCTTCGTTTCTGTACTCATCCAGCAGATCTAGATTTGTTCTCAGAGCTTCGTCGTTCAGACCTGGCTCAAATAGGCTGATCCTCAGACTCTCGGACCCGATCTCAACAGGCATGACAGCTTCAGAACCATATACCAGGTGGAAGGGGGTCTGCCCAGTTGACTCTTTGACTGTGGTTCTGATTGACAAGAGAGTGTTAGGCAGCTCCTCTAGCCACTTACTTTTTTGTTTCTCCAGCTTCTTTTGCAGGCCTATCAGGATCTGCTTGTTAGCGGCTTCGGCCTGACCATTGCACTGAGGGTTGCAGACTGAAGATAGGGTATATTTGATCCCAAACTGCTCCAACCACCCTGACAGGGGCATGTTGTCAAACTGTCTCCCGTGGTCGAAGACGAAAGCCTTCGGAATCCCGTATCTGGTGATGATGCTCTGCCACAAGAACTTTCTGACGGCTGCTTCTGTGATGGTGGATAGGGCTTCTGCCTCTATCCACTTAGTGAAGTAGTCTACCCCCACAATTAACCATCTCTTCTGATATTGGGCCGTTGTTAAGGGTCCCAGAATGTCTAGCCCCCATTGGGCGAATGGGATAGAGTTGTAGATTGGCATGAGGTCGTTTGCGGGCAGCTTGATGTTTGGCGCGAACTTCTGGCAGCTGTCGCACTTCTTCACCAGAGTCTCAGAGTCAGCTTTCATTGTGGGCCAATAGTAACCGCCTCTGAGAGCCTTATGGGCCAGAGCTCTTGGTCCGATATGGTGTCCGCAGAGTCCCTCATGGATCTCTCTCAATATGTAGTCTGCATCTCTCTGCCCTACGCATTTGAGTAGGGGCAGAGAGAAAGACTTCATGTATAGCTCGTCCCCGATCAGGCAATATCTGCATGCTGTCAGCTTGAGCTTTCTTGCTTTCATCTTCCCTTCTGGTAATTTACCAGTCTGCTTATACTCAGCGATCTCCCTGATCCACTCTGGCATATCCTCCAGCTCCGAAACTAGCTCTGCATCCTCGCAGATTGCACTGGTGGGTCTGACTTCCACCAGAACAGACCTATTCAGCTCCTGCAGACTACTGCTTCCCAATTTGGACAAAGCATCTGCTTGTGCGTTCTGTGCTCTGGGCACTTGTTCAATTCTAAAAGTTTCAAAATTTGAAATCAGAGACCTCATCCTGGCTAGGTAGCTCTGTATCGTCGGCTCCTTGGCCTCATACTCCTGATAGGTTTTAGTCGTGTCACCTAATCAAAAATAAACCTACGGACCTCTAACTAGGTAGTCAGTGGAAGTAGGGTCGAATCCACAGGGAGACAGAGTTTCTAAGTCAATAATCAATCAATTCAGCTACTCCAGATGAAATCAGAAAGGGATTTATTAAACTAAGGAATAGACTACGGAATACTGAATAAATTGAGGATTAAACTATGGAATAAAAGTCTAGGGTATTAGGTCGGTCCACCATGCTTATACCAATCAAATAGGGTCAACTACTATTAAAACCTAAGTCAAGAGTCGGGGGATTAGAGCCTATGTTGAGCTATGGTTAAGACTCAACGCTCATAGTTCAACATACGCCGCATGTTCACTAACGTAATCAGAACTACTGATGTGTCCTAGGCCTCTAGTCGTAAGACGGATCTGTGCAAACAACTATTAACCACAAGCAATCAATGAAATTATACACTGACATTAATTACTCAATAAGAACAAACCACATCACAATCACCCTAATCAAGCCCTAGAAATTGATAGAAATCTAAATCACAATCATGGTATAAACATGGCTTTCCTATCTAACACCCTAGATAGAGAACTACTCACTCATAATCGAATTGACAACAACAAAACTAATTGGAAATCCTAAGAATTGCATCATGAACGATTAAATAAATAAACTAAGCAATCAAAGTAATTAAAGAGATTAAGAGTAGAGAAGAGTACCAATTGACGGAAAGCAGGAACTTTTATTGAAATCGAAATAGGTTTGATCACCTCTAAATTAATCTAAAGTGTTTGAATTAAACTAAGAACAATGTAGAATAAAGCTAGTCTAAAACCTAATGAAAGATGAATAAAAGATCCATGAAGATAATGAGGAAAAGGTATTTATAATACCCCTCAAGTTCACTAAAAACGGAAACAAAAAAGTGAAAAAGCGCGATTAAAGCACCAGACCCGATCGGGCCCGAGCACAGTACCCGATCGGGTCAAATACAACTTCGCATTTTCTCGTCTTCGGCTGTGATGTAGCAGCAGCGCAGCAGCATTAGATGGACTTGACACCCACCCGATCGGGTCGGGCGATGAACACCCGATCGGGCCAGGCAACGAAATGGCATAGTGAAAGCGTCTCTTCAGCAGCTCTCTAACAAGACCTACGAGCAGCCCACCCGATCGGGTCGGGCGGTGAACACCCGATCGGGTCTGGGTACATGATGTTCGCCCGATCACTTCGGGCAATGCTTGCCCGATCGGGTCCGCAACTTTCATACCCGATCATAAATATTTCGCCCGATCGGGCCATTTCTGCCCGATCAGTGCACGGAAACCTCCTTGGCTCTCTAATCTTCATGTTTAGGGGTCTTGGGACCTCCTAAACTATCCATAAAGCTCGCGAGCCATCCTACGTGCCTTGTAACATCTCGTAAAGCCGTGGTTGCTTCCAAATGATTCGGGAATAGGGAGAAAACTCCCTAAAATCTGCAATTCAACACTAAAACACAAAACCACAACTATATACGATAGTTAGCATAAAATAGCTCACAAGAGCTCCAATGACGCACAAATTAGCTTGTAAATAAGGGAGAAAAGACTATATAAATACGTGATATCAACTCCCCCTTGACTTGGTTGATTACCAACTGAGAGTCAATTTTGAGGTGGACGTGCTTGGCTTCCAGGGTCTGGCAGAGCTGCAGTCCAGCGATGGCCGCTTCGTACTCTGATTCATTATTGGTTGCTGAAAACATGAACTTCAAGGCGTATTCAATGATTTTCCCTTCCAGGGTTCTGATGACCACGCCTGCTCCACAGCCATTGATGGTTGCAGACCCATCTGTAAAAACTTCCCAGGCTCTGGGTTCTCCTACCGCTTCCTGATAGGCACACTCTGCTAGGAAATCAGCCAGAGCTTGTGCTTTTATGGCGGTTCGTGGGGCGAATTTGATGCCGAACCCTGTCAGCTCCAGGGCCCAGTTCATGATTCTCCCTGATTTATCTACCTTCTCCATTGCCTTTTCTAGAGGCATATTTGTCAGCACAGTGACGGGATGTGCGTCAAAATACGGCCACAGCTTTCTGGTGGCCAGCACTACTGCGTAGGCTGCCTTTTCTATCAATGGGTAGCGTGTTTCTGCACCCGTAAGGGTGTGGCTCACAAAGTACACTGGCTGCTGCTTCTTGTTCTCTTCCTTTAGCAGGACTGCACTCACAGTTGCTGCAGTAACAGCAATATATAGGAAGAGAGCTTCCCCTGTCTTGGGTCTGGCTAGTGTTGGCAGACCAGAGAGGTGTGATTTCAGCTTCTGGAATGCCTCTCTCTGCTCTGCTTCCCACTTGAACTCTTTGTTCCCCTTCAATATTTTGAAGAATGGGAGAGCTTTCTCAGCGGACTGGGCTATGAATCTGGACAGGGTTGTCATTCTGCCTGTCAGCCTCTGGATGTCTCTGATGCTTTTAGGCTCTGGCAGATCCATAGCTGCCTTCACTTTGTCGGGATTCGCGTCGATCCCCCTTTCACTGACCAGATAGCCCAGAAATTTCCCTGACCGTACTCCGAACACGCATTTTTTAGGATTCAGTTTCATGCTGTGTTTGCGGAGGTTGGCGAAGGTCTCTTTGAGGTCTGCTATATGGTCAGTCTCAGTTTTGCTCTTGGTGATGACGTCATCTACGTACACCTCCAGATTCCTTCCCCTCTGACTTGCAAAGACCTGATCCATCAGCCTTTGATAGGTGGCGCCTGCATTCTTCAGCCCGAAGGGCATCATGACATAGCAAAATACCCCGATAGGGGTGATGAATGTCGTCTTCTCTTTGTCTGCAGGGTCCATGAAGATCTGATGGTATCCGCTGAACGCGTCCATTAAGCTGAGCAGAGCATGACCACTGGTAGAGTCTACCAGCTGGTCGATTCTTGGCAAGGGATAGCAGTCCTTGGGGCAGGCTTTATCGAGGTCTGTGAAGTCAACACACATCCTCCAGCTCCCGTTCGCCTTCTTGACCATCACCACATTGGCCAGCCATTCTGGGTACTTGCAGGGCTCTATGAACCCTGCCTCAAGCAGCTTCTGAACTTCTTCCTCGATGGCTTTATTTTTCTCCGCGGAGTAGTTCCTCCTCTTCTGTTTCACAGGTCTATATCCTGAAGCAGTGTTTAACTTGTGGTTGATGGTGGCGGGGTCCACCCCAGGCATCTCAGCTGCTGAGAAGGCGAACACATCTGCATTCTCCTTCAGCAGACTGATTAGGTTGACCCTGGTTTCAGGATCCAGGTCTTTGCCTATTCTGACTGCCCTGCCTTCTTCCGGTCCCAAGAGTACCTCTTCGGTCTCTTCCCCCGGTTCAGGCTTATTTACTTCCTGCTCTACTTCTGGCCGAGCATCGGCCTCACTGATAGCAGCACACTCTTCCTCTCTTTGCTTGGCCTCTTCGGCCTTTCCTTCCTTTCTTTCCTTCCCGGCTTCTTCAGCCTGGTCCTTCTTGGCCTCTTCAGCCTCTTTCTTCTTTCCTTCTTTCTCTTCCTTTCTCCTCTTTCTCCTCTTTCTCCTGGACCCAGAGTGGTCAGGAGGAGGAGGTCTTTTATCCTTCTTCAGAGCGGTCAGATTGCATGACCTAGCTGCTCTCTGGTCTCCCTTCAGTCTGCCCACCTCTCCGGTGCTGCTTAAGAAAAGCATGGTCTGATGATGGGTTGACGGGATTCCCTGGACCGCCTCGATGAACTTCCTTCCCATCAGAGCGTTGTACGGTGACGGGAGGTCTACTACCAGAAACTCTTGTACTACCGTTCTCTTCACTCCGTTCTGCCCCTCTGTGGTCACTGTCAGATGTATTTTCCCCTCTGGGATGATGGAGTTCCCCGTGAATCCGACGATTGGAGTTCCTCCTTGCTTCAGCATTGAACGATCCAGCTCCATTTTATCGAAGGTGTCCTTATAAAGGATATTCACGGCGCTCCCGCCATCTACCAGTATTCTTCGCACATCTACTCTGCTAATCTCCAGAGTGACCACAAGAGGGTCATAGTGCGGGAAACTGATGCCTTTGCAGTCTTCTGCCGTGAAGGTCATGTTTGGCAGGTCTGGGCTCAGTTCTGCCTGGTTGATGGAGTAGAGGTTGGGGTGGGTGAGCTGCCTCAGATGAGTCCTCTCTCCCCCCATCGAGCTAGAACTGCCAAATATGACGTATACCGTCTTCTTTTTCCCTTCCTTCATCTCTGCTCGCTTGTCCTGCAATTTCTGCCCTTCGCTCTGTTGCTCCTTCTCCTTGATCCCCTGATTCCAGGCTAGGTACTCTTTGAAGTAGCCTCGTCTGATCAGGCTTTCCAGATCGTTTTTCAGGCTTATGCAGTCTTCTGTATTGTGGCCTGGCGCCTCATGGAAAGCGCATAACTCTGCCATGTTGGAGCCTAGGCTTCTCTTCTTGGTGGGTGGTGGTCTGTGCCACCTGCTGTCATCTCTGTTGGTCAGAAAGATCTCAGCCCTTGGCGCGCTGAGGTTTCTATAGTTGTTATATTTCTCCTGGGCTTTCAGCCGGTCCACTTCTCTCTCTACTTCTTTTTGTTTTTCTCTCCCTCTGCTCTGATGGGGCCTGGGTCCTCCAAAATTCAATCTGCCTCCCATGAACTGGTGCTCATTCTGCCTGGTATCCTGTCTAGCAGGTCTGTCTGTTTCTGCTCCGTGTGTCGATGCTTTGTTGAAGTCCTCGACAGCTATGTATTTTTCTGCCAGGGCCAGGGCTTCGCTGAGCTCCTTCATGGCGACCCATTTAAGGTCATCCCTGAATTTACTGGTGTGGGGTAGGGCGTTCCTCAGAGCGTGTAGAGCGAGCTTCTGCTCCAGCTCTGGGATGTGCACCAGCTCTTTGTTGAACCTCCCTATGAAATCCCGCAAGCTTTCATTCTGAGTCTGCTTCAGCAATAGCAGCTCATGTGTGGATTTGTTCCTCCTACTTCCGCTAACGAAATGCTCTTTGAATCTCTTCTTCAGTTCATCAAAGTTAGCAATCGTCTTCTGGGGGATAGTCCTGAACCAGGTCTGAGCTATCCCTGTCAGAGTGGCAGGAAAGTGTCTGCACCATGTGGCCTCATTGTAGTTTCCTAGCTCCATGTGGGTCTCAAAGGCTGCCACATGCTCCTTTGGGTCTCCCTCCCCTTCAAACTTGAGATTGGATGGGAGCTTCGCTTTCGACACTCTGGCCGCAATGATTTCAGGTGTGGAGGGGGACTTGGAAGGAGATCTAATCTCCTCTGCTGGTGATACCACAATGGGTCTGGAGTTGACTCTGTGGGTTATGAGTCCTCTGAGGTCTGTGGGGGCTCCATTATCGCCAAAGCCCTCCTCTGGTATTGTTCCTAATCTCAGGCTGACAGGCCTTCTGACCGTTCCGCCACCAGGCGCATACAGGGCCTCTTCAGCTCCTGAGTTGTGCCTGGTTCTGGGCCGCGACTGGACATTCTGGGCCACGCCCCCTCGATTTCCTCGAACATGCTAGGATGATCTTGTTGCATTATTTTAGTATCCCACTCTGCTTCCTGCCAACCCCTCTTGATGTACCCGGGTCCAGAGCGGTTAGATAGGCCATACTCCGACGTCAGGGTGGGTGTGATGTTTGTCATGTTGTACCCGCATAGGGGGTCTGCTGTGGCTGTCTCCTCTTCAGATGACAGCTGCAGGTGCCTTCGAACTGAATCATGTGTTCTAGTTCTCCTTCTCTTTCGAGCAGGTTGACTTCCAACAGTTTGCACAAACCGTTGGGCAGACTGCAGCACTTGAAAGGCTGCTTGGAGTTGCTCCGGTGTGGGCATGACCACTAAGCTGCTTGGCTGTGGGGTCTGCCTGGTTTCATGGCGGGGGGTGATAGTGTTATCCCTCCTGCCTGATCTGGTGGTAGCAGCACTACCCCTTCTAGTTGATCTTGTGTTTGTTTCTCTCAGTGGAGAGTTGCTTTCTCCTCCTGAACTGTCGGAACCGAGCGTTTCTGAGGTTGGAACCACCATTGCGAAGTTGTAGATTGGGCTTTTCTACTCTTCCCCTCCTTCTAACGCCAAATTGTTTCTGTCCAAGACAGCAACAGTGTATGTGGTGGTGGGTACTTGGTGGAATCGTGACTCCCAAATGTCCTTCGTGGTGGTGGTTACCTGCAAAACAAGGAGAAACCTCGGGGGTGGTTCCGAGGATCGCCTCTCCGATGCCTAAGTCAGTCCAAGTTGAGCCCCAGATCTCTAGTAGAGAGAAAACGAGTATCAAGTGCAAGTATTTTGTGAGTGTTTGATTGAACGTACCTTACCCATGCATGGGCATGGGTATTTATATGAGACATGGACTTGTAACTGACCTAGTAAAGTGAGTGGGCCTCTTTGGAAGTGGGCCAAGGTGGAACGAGGCCTTCATTAAACTCCAGCCTAGAGGTTATGTCCGGAGCGGTCTGCCTGAGGAGGTCTGCTCCGCTCCAGGCGCTCTGACGTGGAGTGGCAGGACCAGTGGTCTGCTGCCAGCTGGAGGTCTGCTGGGCAGAACCCATACAATTTATAATTGATAGTATATATGATATGGATACTTAGGGAGTTAGGGGAAATTTAGGAGTATCTAGGAATTTCCTTGTAAAGTATATTCACAATCTATCTATATATATATTAAAAAGCATAAGTATAACATGAAATCCGCCACGTGTCACTCTCCATTCTTTACAACAATATTCTATCAACGTTTCTCTCATAAATATACAAATTGTCCATGAGAAGTTTCGAACCCGCGACCTCAAGTGTGGAAGATAAATACTCTATCCATTGTGCTACTACATTTTTGTTGCTTCTTTTATCAATACTAATAATGATATAAATGATATTATATGTTTTCAATGAAAAACAATAATTAAGGTACAATATTTTAATTTCATTATGAGTAAAACTACTATTTTATGACTTTTACTATCATCTTTCTACACCAAATTTTAATTGTATTAAAGTACTAAAGTATAATACATATAAATCCCAGAGCGTCGCCTGGGCCTAAATATTAGTCACCCCTCAAAAGAAAGAATATTAAAACAAACAAAAAATTGGTCCCCCACGGCCCGCCTATAGGAAATAAACAAAACAGGAGTTAAGCATACAACAAGCACCCGAACTTTTGGTTTTTCACCGTTAAGGACCTATATCTTTTTTTCACCGTTTGAGACCTCCATCTTTTCTTTTCTTTTTTGATATTTAACTATTATGAGGTTAAAAGAGGAGTCCCTTGAGTTAAGAAATTAGTCTAAAAATAAAAAACGGAATACGGGCCTGTTCTGTTCAGTTTATTTTCAGTTCAGTTCAGCTCTAATAAGTTCAGTTCAGTTCAGCTCCAATAAGTTCAGTTCAGTTCAGTTCAGCTCCAATAAATTCAGTTCAGTTCAGTTCAGCTCCATTCATTATTTAACCATTTTTTTTAATATTATATTATTGGTCTAATTTATTCTACTTATTATTATTGTTACTATATAACAATAATTATTATTATTTATATATATATATTATTATTATATCTTTACTCATTATTATTACTATTATTATTATTATTATTATGGCTCAGCAAAGTTTGGGTTGATGCACGGTTTAACCAAATTTCATATCAATACGAGTATTCTAATTTGCAATTGTTGCTTTATTTTACTGAATCAAATTCACTATACATCATACAAATAGGCTACAAAAAGCTCGAAGATATGAAAAAATTACAAAGTTGCTAATAATATTGCAGTACTATTTAAAATACAACATTGTTGTTACGTTGTATATTAAATATACTTTGGCGGTTTGGTGTATTTCTATCATACACCAACCCACCACAAATCGTGGTTTGGTTAGAAGCACACATCAACCCATGTTTTAAGCTAATTATTATTATAATGGTAATACTATTAATTTACTTCTTAGACATTATATTATATCACCATCATCAAGTATTAATATATTAATACTAATAATTGTAATTACTCATTATTATAAATTATTATTATTATCAGTAATTATTATTTTTAAAATTAATTTATTATTATTATTATTTATTGATATTATTCTAAATTATTAATTTAATTATTATTACTTAGAATTATTATTACTTATTATTTAATATTCATAATAATTATTATTTACTTATTATTCATATACTTATTTTAATTTAATTCAATTCAGTTCAGTTCAGTTCAGCTCCAATAAGTTCAGTTCAGTTCAGTTCAGCTCCAATAAGTTCAGTTCAGTTCAGTTCAGCTCCAATAAGTTCAGTTCAGCTAGAATTAGCCGAAGAGAACAGGCCCTACATCTTATAAACAATCAAACAAAAATATTCATCCATTCAATCATCTTCATAAACACCCACCACAACCACCATAAACTCACTACAACCACCCCCAAATCACCACGAGAACCGCCCAGACCATTTCAATAACAACCCTAGACACCATTAAACCACTCCCACCACCTCAAAAACAACCCCAAACCCCAAAAACGACCCAACCCAACTCAAGAAAACCACCACACCCACGCCAAGATAACCCTTACCATTAGAATAATCACCCTATGCAAGTCAAAAACTATTCAAACACAACTAGTCCAATAGGTCCATGGTGGACGCGCACCTACCATGAGGAAGGTGCGCCCACCTAAAACGCAACCATCAAAAAATAAAACGCAGACAAACTCCCTTACTTCTGGCACGGAATGAACAATAGTTCAGTTTTAATGAACATTCGTTTATTTCCAATGAACCAGAAAAACCGGAAATTTTCCCCATTCTCTCTCCTCTGACAGATTTTTTTCCCTCTCCTTCATTATCTCTTTCTTTCATTTTCAATTCAAAATTTGAATTCATTTGCCAAAAACTTTCCCTCTCATCCATTTCTCTCTCCTCCATTTTCTCTTTAAAATTTCTCCATCTTCTTCTCAAACACTCATTCAATTTACCATTTTCATTCAAATTTCAAGCCAATTTCAAGTCAAATTCAAGCCAACTTCAAACATTCAACTTATATTTGTAAAAATACCACACCTATTCATCATTTCCACTCAAAAATTCGAATTTCAACCCAAAAAATCATTTCAAACTTCAACCTCAACCCTTGAAAACTCTAAACTCATACAACAACAAAGCAAATTCGAATGGTAAGAATATTTATGTGCATGATAATGTAGTTTTTGAGTTTTTTTTTGTTTTTGTTGATTCTTATTTTGTTGGTTCCTAAATGACTACGTATGTTCACTTATGTTAGGCTGATATTCATTGGATATATGGTTATGTTCACCCTGAAATGTGTTAGTATTCTTATGTATATTCAAATGTTATTTTGAAATTGGGTTCATCTGTTATGTTTTATTGTTCACCTGAAATGGGTTCTTAATGTATGTTGAAGTGTCCAACTAACATTAAGTCTTTTGACATAGGGTACATTTGGTATGTTCTATTGTTCATTATGGAATAATATAATGTTAATTTGAAATGAATTTCGTTTGAAAGAGGGGGATTTTATTTTGATGTTCATTTGAATATATTTTGTTCATTTATTCATTCTTTTTATTCAATTTTACATGATTCATATTACTTAATTGTTCATTGGTTTATCTCAATTATTCATTAAATTCATTCAATTGTTCATTTAATTCAATTGTTCATTTGATCATTTCATTTAATATAATTGTTCATTCCTATTGTTCACTAGGACTTGCCTATTGTTCATTTTTACCTGTTATTCATTGCTAACTATTTCTTTTCTACTGTTTAATATTTTTCATCATCTGTTCAATTATTTAATCTATTGTTCATCTACCTATATTGTTCATTCATTTTGTTCAATTGTTAATTTTTTTAATTGAATTGTACGCTCATGTTATTTAATTGTTCATTTGATCATATCATATCATATTATTCAATCATTCATTTAATCATATCATATTATTCAATTGTTCATTAAATTCACTCAATTGTTTATTTGATCATTTCATTTAATTCAATTATTCATTCCTATTGTTCACTAGGACTTTTCAGTTGTTAATTATTCATTAGTTCTTACCTGTTATCCATGGTTAACTAGTTTTTTTCTACTGTTTAATATTTTATTATTTGTCCAATTGCTTACTCTATTGTTCATCTACCTATATTGTTCAGTTATCCATTCTTTATAACAATTTCATTCATTTATTTAATATTTAACTAGTACTTCACTGTTGTTCATTACTGTTTTCTCGTTGTTCATTGTTCACTATTCACTAGTCAATTTTTATTGTTCATTCATTTTATTTATATGTACATTTTTTATTATCTAATATTCATTCTTTGTCATCTAATGTTCATTGTCAACTTCATGAATGCGCATAATTGATAAACCAAATGCACTACCTGCTACAACCAAACCCCACAAACAAACCAAAGCCGCTGCTGAGGACAAAGCCCCGGCCACAGAGATCAAATAAAACCATACAACCTGTTGTGATGAGTAAACCCCTAACTCGAAAACCAAAATTCTGCTGTGAATTCACGTATCGTTGGACGTGCAGATGGAGGAAGTGCGGTCCAACATGAGGATAGGAGGCGATCAAGGCAGATCCCATAATATTAGGGAGTCTTAGGGCTTCTTGGTGGCCGTTTCTTTATTTAGTCAGTTAGTATAAATATGTAAAAACGTCATTTGTTTATTTTTTACAGCATTTTATGTAAGCATTGTACTCACTTTTCGGAATCAATAAGAATATTTACTTTTATTTATTTTCGTATTGTTTTTAAATCATTTCTCACCGTTCTTTATTCATTTTATCCTAATTGACGTAATTGAATCGTCGGGTCAAAAAGTAATAACAACTATAGATAAATGAACAATGATTATTACATGTCAAAGCAATGAATATTAATCTAGATATATACTTATAGATGAATGAACATCAAATCGGGAATTGTGAATAGTTATATTCATCTAATGTACATTTAAACAAACATAATGAACTTTGGTACCAACTATATGAACAATTGAACAATCATCATGAACATTGATAATAAGCACTTAAACATTATCAATACCAAAGTTAATTGATAACAAGACATGAGCATTAGAGCAGGCACAATGAATATGTGTGCTAATAAAATGAACATTAGATAGCAATTGACAATACAGAATAAATGGTTGCAATACATGAACATTACATAATGAAGTTGTGTACCAAGTAGATGAACCATAAAGCAAACATAGTGGACATTGACTATAAGTACTTGAAAGTTATCAATATGAAAGTTAATTGATGACATTGATGACAAATCATGAACATGAGAGCAGCCACAATGAAAATGTGTACTGATAAGATGAACAACGCATCATACATAATGAACCTTGATAATAAGTAATTGAACATTAACAATTTATAATTTTATTGATAATAATTGACAGTATAAAATTTCAATGATAACAATCCATATCAAACAAAATGAACTTTTGTACCAAGTAGATGAACTTTTGAATAAACATAATAAACATTGATAATAAGTACTAAAACATTATCAATACAAAAGTTCATTGATAATAATACATGAACATTAGAGTAGACACAATGAACGTGTGTACTAATAAGATGAACAATAGATAATACATAATGAATTTTAACAATAACTACTTAAACATTAACAACATATAATTTCATTGATTATTATACATCTCAATGCCCATTTTTATAAATTAAGTAAACAATAGTCACCTATTCATTTTATTTATCCATGTGTTCTTCATAGCATGATTGATGTTCATCCGTTGTTTGTTTACAACTATTGCGAAACTTAATTTCATTTATTTCTCATTGATGTTCATTCTCAGCAAAACTATTCTCAGCAAAACTAAATGTTGTTTGTTATTTTCCCATGTATATTTGTTGGCAACTGATGTTCATTCTGTGTCAAACATAAGCAAGATGTGATTTATGGTTTGTTTAATGTATTTTATCTTTTCTAATGTACATTTGTTTACGCCTGATGTTCATTTAGGTGGGCGCACCTTCCTCATGGTAGGTGCGTGTCCACCATGGAAAACTAGTCAGACATGAAAAAAAAAATGAGTAAAGAACGCCAAAATTGTGAAATAAAGTGACGAGAATGGTGTTAATACTGAACAAAATGGTAGTTGCCTTACATGAAGTAAAGAGGTAGTGCTGATTGTTGAATTTGAATAGAGGTGATGGTGGATACTACTATTATCTTGAATGAAGCTGTTTTATTTTGATATTATTTTTTTTGTAAAAACATGGTTAACTAATGTTGTTTAACAAACAAATTAATGGCAGATACAGTTAACAGTGATTTATTGTGGGTTAGTTGGCTAGAAAATAGGAATGAGGTCCTAAAGTATGGAAAGAAAGAAAAAAAACAGGTCCTTAAAAGTAAAAAACTTCAACGTCAAACTCCTAATCGTAAAAAGCGTGCAGACAAAGCAGGGCAAGATAGTTTTGCATTTTGTGAGTAGAAAGTGGTCGATTACATTTTCCATAGATTCCTACAGTTAGAAAAGTGGGATTCCCTAAGACCAAAATGAGACTTGCTTGGAGAGTATATCTGTACATGGACGCAAGTCAGATCATTTGCATATTCTAAAGCAACAAAATATGGCATTCGTATTCACATAACAAGGAGCAAAAATACAGCAGAAGAAACACTATAATTTGCATTTGCTAAATATACCCATGAAATCCAGAGCTAACATTACAATGTCCTGCACAGAGAAATGAAATCAAATTTGGTTGATAAAATGAAAGCAGGGTGTCTAGCTGAAACAGTGCATAACCTATAATACATCATATAATAATGGAAGAACACCGCCCAATTGGCTAGATAAACTGGCCATTCTTCATCATGAAACATTTACCGTGAACATCAGCAGCTACATACTACAAGTCAGAAAAACTCAGCGATAAAACCATGAAATAGAGTAGAAAAACAAATTCTATTAGAGTAGTTCAAGAGATCTTGAAAAACGGTGATACTTATCATAACTTCATAAGTAATAAGGCCCGGAACAAGGGCCTAAGGACAGCTCACTCAGGGAGCAAAAGCTAAACTGCAACATAGTTCTGCTCAAAATACATTCAAACACTACAAAATTAACAGCCTGAGATAACTAACAAAGAAATCAATAACATACAATTCTAAGGGCTATTTCCATTCAAAACTGTCTTCCTTTATTCTTGATCACCGTCTTTATCTTTCTTTTTCTTCTTTTCCTTCTTCTTCTTCTCACTTCGGCTTTCCTCCTCTGTATCAGCAGTTGCATCACCATTTTCGATATCCTTGCTCTTCTTCTTCTTTTTCTTCTTCTCTGATTTGTCCTCGTCGGATGACTCGGCCTTTTCCTCTTTATCCTTCTTTTTCTTTTCCTTCTTAGACTTGGACTTCTCTACATCAGGAGAAACGGCTTCCTCGGCCTCCTTCTTCTTCTTCTTTTTCTTCTCTGACTTTTCAACTTCAACCTCCTCATCCTTCACCTTCTTCACTTTCTCTTTCACCTCGACAACTTCCTCCTCAACTCTCATCTTCTTCACACCATCAGCAGCAGGGCTAGCATCAACCTCCTCCAATTTCCTCTTATGCTTCTTCTCCTTCTTCTCTTCCACAACCGTCTCCTCTGTCTTGACAGGATCACCAGAAGCAGCCATGCTAGCAATCACGGAATCCCCACCAGTAGGCAGCACAACATTCCTACACCACTCAGCAGGAGTCTTCTCATTCGGCTTACCATGCTTATCCAACTTCCCCTCCGTAATCAACTTCTTCTTCATCGAAGCTCTCGGCCCAAGCCCCCATTTCCTCGGATAAGTATCCCGATCCATAATCACCCTCTTAATCTTGGCAACAACACCATGATCACAAGTCGCCATAACAGCAGTCGTCATCTCCGCAATCCCCAACGCAATCGCTTCCCCCTTCGTAGTCATCAAAACAACCTCCTCCCCAACCTCAACATCATTCTCAAACCTAAGCAACCCCGGAATCATCAACTTAGCACCATAACAAATCGCATTAACAGCTGAATCCTTCACAACAAGCCTCTTATAACTCGTCAAAACAACCTCCAAAGGCATAATCACCCTCCTCAAATAACTCTCATCCCTATAATTATCATACATCCATTGAGCATCCATCACATCGTGCATCGTCACCATATTATCCTTCTCTCCCAAAATCCCGGACCGCACACGCCTCAGCTCTTGCATATGTCCACCAACACCTAACAACAAACCTAAATGAACACATAAAGTCCTAACATACGTACCGGCCTCGCAACTAATCCAAAACACAACCAAATGCTTTTCAACATCATACTCAAGCATTTTACTCTCATAAATAGTTCTAATCCTAAGTTGTCGTTTAACAGCCGATATCAACGGCGGGCGCTGAAAAACAGCACCAGTTAAAGTTTCCAAAGCTCTAGCAACTTTAGCAACATCAGGAACAGCAGAATGTAATCTAGCAATACAAACATATTCTTTACCAGCACCTTGTTGAGATTTAACTAAACGAGTTGCTCTTTCAATACAAACAATCAAATTACCAGTAACTTTAGGATCTAAAGTACCAGAATGACCAGTTTTTTCAACACGTAAAATGCGCTTAATCCAAGCAACAACTTCATGAGAAGAAGGATTTGCAGGTTTATCAAGATTAAGAATACCATACCTGACGTACTCAGCAATTGGTCGTTTTAATGGTGAATAACCAGAAGGAAGTGGAGTGTAATGACCAGTTCTTACATTGAGACGATCGTAATTCTTCAGGAGAATTGGCCATTCAGATGTGTCAGTTGGTGGTGTGAAACTCTGTGGTTTGATTAAGAAATCAGTGGTGTTGGTAGTGGTGTCGTTTTGAGGTTCAGTGGAGGTCGTTTTGGTGGTTTCGTTGTCGTCTCCCTTGTTCTTGCTCTTTTTCTTCTTTTTGTCAGAGCGAAGAACATCGATGTCCGCCATTGAAGAGGTGGGATCGGAGGAGAGAGAAACGAAATTAGGGTTTTGTTAGGGTTTGCGGAGGAAGAAGATGGAAATGGAGGGTGTAGGGTGAGTTTTATTCGGAGGTGTTTGGATTAGGGGGGAAAAAGGGGGGTTTAGGGTTTTAGAGATTTTTGGGCTATATGATTGGGTATGGGTTTGTCACACTTGGGTTTATGAGTTTTATTGCTAAGTTTGGGCCTTTGTTCAACATCAATAATGTATAGGTTTGCAACTAGGGTGGGAAAGATGTTAGAGAATAGCCATGTTTGGATGTGAAAAAATGGTCACCTTGTTTGAAATGGCAAAAAAAATAGTAAGATGGATTTGCATGAAGAAATAGGAAAAGTTTTTGGTACATCAATGGCTTACTGCCTTTTGAAGTTAAAAATAGGTAATCAAAGATCGGTTGTCTTTGAATTCGTCTCAATTTATCTTATGTGTTAAGATGATCGAAGATGAGGTGGTTCTATTTTGTGATCTGACTAATGATGATGAGAATTGTGATTTTCTCACAATGGTTTTAGAGAAATGAAGAAATAACATGGATGAGATGTAAAAATTGTTTACGAGTAGATTATGGGTATAAGACTGATAATTTCAAACCCATACCTACTTCGGATTCAACACATGGATCTCTTTTCATAATAAAAGAAGTTTCCAATGTAGAACTGATGTCACGTATTTATATAGACTTTTCTCCCTTATTTACAAGCTAATTTGTGCGTCATTGGAGTTCTTCGGAGCTATTTTGTGCTAACTATCGTATATAGTTGTGGTTTTGTGTTTTAGTGTTGAATTGCAGGTTTTAGGGAGTTTTCTCCTTATTTCCGAGCCATTTAGAAGCAACCACGGCTTTACGAGATGTTACGAGGCACGTAGGATGGCTCACGAGCTTTATGGGTAGTTTAGGAGGTCCCAAAACCTCTAAACATGAAGAATTAAGAGCCAAAGAGTCAAAAAGAATCTTCCGTACACTGATCGGGCAAAAATGGCCCGATCGGGCAAAGATATTATGATCGGGTACAAATGTTGTGGACCCGATCGGGCAAGCCTTGCCCGACTTAATCGGGCGAGAGACCATGTGCCCAGACCCGATCGGGTGGAGCTCCAAGTTCAGTTGCTGCTGCTGCTACGCCAAGGAGATGGTGCTGGGTCAATTAAGCTGGGGACCCGATCCACTGCCCGATCGGGTCAGTGATCGGGTGGGCCCAGTTTTGCCCCTAATCGCCGCCGTGATGCGTGGAACAAGAAGCAACAAAGTTGGTGATTTTTACTATGGGCCCGATTGGGTGGCCCTGTGCCCGATCGGGTCTCGTGCTCGCCAACGCGTATTTTCTATCTTTAATTCCGCTTTTAATTAGACTTGGAGGGGTAGTATAAATACATTTTTCCTCATTATTTGAGAGACACCTTTTTCTCTATTTTTATTTCTCATAGTTCTTAGCTTAGTTTTATTTAGTTTAAACACTTTAGATTAAATTAAAAGTGATTGAACCTCAGATTCGATTTTAATAAAAGTTCCCGCCTTCCGTCAATTGGTATTCTTCTCTACTTTAATCTCTTTTATTATTCTTGATTGCTTAGTTTATTATTTAAATCATTCATGATGCAATTATTAGGGTTTCAAATTAGTTTTGTTATTGTCAATTCAATTATGAGTGAGTAGTTCTCTTTCTAGGGTGTAGATAGGGAAGCCATGTTTATACCATGATCGTTATTTAGATTCCTATCGATTTCTAGGGCTTGATTAGAGTGATTGTGGTGTGGTTTGTTCTTAATTAGTGATTAATGTTAGTGGCCAATTTCATTGATTGCTTGTGGTTAATAGTTGTTTGCACAGATCCGTCTTACGATTAGAGGCCTAGGACACATCAGTAGTTCTGATTACGTTAGTGAACATGCGGCGTATGTTGAACTATGAGCGTTGAGTCTTAACCATAGCTTAACACATGCTCTAATCACTTGACTCATGACTTAGGTTTTGATAGTAGTTGACCTTATTTGATTGGTATAAGCATGGTGGACCGACCTAATACCCTAGGCTTTTATTCCATAGTTAAACCCTCAATTTAGTTCGTTTTCCTTAGCTTAATTGAAATGGTATGGGAATAAGAGTATGGAAACTTAGCATGGGAACTTGGTAGATGGGAGCATGACGGGTAATATAGGAACATAACAAACACATAGGAACTTGAGTTAAATGTTAAGCAATATTTTCTAATGTTTATCCAGTAATTTGAACATACAATTATCCTAGCCTAAAGTGGTTAAGGTTGTTGAGATTTATTAAGAAAATATAATAGAATAATGAGTAAAATATTTGGAAAATAATCCCAAGACATTAAAAGATATTATTTTAGAGTCCTAATTAATAACTACAAGTTATTTTATCACCACTAATATAAACCATGTTTAGTATCACATAAAAGTAGTGCAAGTTGGTTGTTCGAAAGCATGAGAACATGGTGTGGATCATGGGATTAAACATCATGAGATTACACGTGAGATCGTGGAAACTGTGTTCCATTCCTATGTTGGGAACAAACCTTGACAAATGTTATGGGAACACAGGTTGGGGACACACCTAGAAACGTGTAACGTATACTCTGCTTGTTTTAAATGATAGTAATTTGTGTTTCCTAATTAAATTTGACTTAGATCCACTTATTTAGGAAGTTAGTTAGGAAAATATATTATTTAAATTTTCTGTTTTATAAAAGATATTATTTTGGTTCAAAATACTTTCATTCTATTTTTCGGACAAATAAAGATTTTCTGTAAAACTGATTTTAGATTTTGGATTTTAAATAAAATAAATTAATTTAAATATTTTCCTTTTTACAATTTACTGAAAAGAGCTTAATGATTTTTCAAGCAACACTAAACCACGTTTGCATTGCACGTACAATTAAGTTGGTGGGGCTCATGGTTTCTTTGTTCCCAAGCACTTAAAAGTTAATGGAAAACATGGAGTTAGTGGTCTAATTAGTGGGAAGTTACTTAACAAGTATACAGGATTGACTATGAATAGATCGACTAATCCGAAGTTTAAATTGTCAAACTTTAATTAGTTCTTCCATAAAGTGTCTGACGTTTAGTAGTCATTTTATATTGTGCCAGACTCTAGTATCAGTCTATAGTGTGTCTGACTTCGGTATTAATTGAGTTTAACTAAGATAGATTCAGTACCTTCATCCTTCAATATATTATTGTGTTCCTTATTTATTTCCTACATAAGCTTTGAGTGAAGCAAGAGAAAGGGGAAGAAACTTGAGTGAGTTTCGTTGTAAGTGTGAGGCTTTGAGTGAAGCAAGAGAAATAGAAATGCAAAGGAACTTCTAGTGAAGAACAACTGTTAGTGGGAGTTGTTGTTGGGAACTTGAGTTTGATAGGAACTCAAGTTGTTGGCCTATTTTAGTGGAAAGTTTGAGTCAAAATCTCTTATAGTTTTCGTTTCTTCCTATTGGGCCTAAAAAGTTTTTCCTCGCTAAAATCTCTTGTGTCTTTCTCTTGTTCCTTACATTGTTTTATAATTATGCAAAAATTACGTTTATTTCTCACACTATAATTCACCCTCCTCTTATTTTACTTGAAGTAATTTGTAAAGAGAAGGTTATAAGGATGTTGCCCAATGGACTAAGGGGTCAAACAAAAACTATGTCACATACTTTGAAAGGTTATAGTGGTAATTTTAATACATTTTGTCGTGTCCCTCAAAAAGTTATTAGATCTCATTAAGTTTATGTAAAGTCATCGAAAAGATCAAACATCTTGTTAGAGATATAGAAGGGTACTAAAGATATATCTGTAGTACCCTAATATTTGTATAATTACAAACTCTAACCTTTTTTTTTAAAAGTAAAATCATTTCATTATTAAAGAGTCATACGACATCTATAATAGAAATTCGAAACTGACAAATAGATAACAAAATGAAATAAATAAAGGTTTCCATCATGAAAACTACAATCCTTGAGTACATCTTGCACTGTGGAGCATCCCCCGCTAATATCGCTGGAATCTACAGCTTTTTTTGGAGAGATAATCTGACGATTTGATGTAGCTGTGAGGACAATTATTATCTGGATCATCTGTATAAATTTGAAAAATCTGATAACCGTTGTAATCTCGCATAATTCTTTATCAACGAACCAATTTCAGGGCAATTTTCTGACCTTGAATCCGGTAGAGTAAATTAAAAAACACGAAAAGTCTCATAAAGAGAAGAAAAACCCTATCTTTCGAGGGAGAAAAGTTTCCATGGAAGAAAAGATCGTAATTCGAAACTAGAAAGCAAAAAACTAAGGAAAAAGAAGTAAAAACACAAAGATTGGGGCTTTCCACCGGTAAAATCCGATGGAAGCCCCTCTAAAAAACTCTAACAGAGGCGAGGGTTTTAGAGAGGATAAAGAGGGAGAAAGAGAGGCGGCTCCTATAGAACTTATTTTTCCTTATTATCATACTTACATATTCTAACCTTATTATACCTATTTAAGCATAATTATATATTTTCGCACGCATCGCGTGCATATAAGACTAGTATATCTCTAACAAAACTCTAGGCCATATATGAGATATTACAAATTCTATCTCTATTATATAAGTGAAGAGGTGGGGGTGGACACCAAAAAGAAAAAAAGGAAAAATAAATAAAATAAA
Source organism: Patellifolia procumbens (assembly GCA_947645195.1). Taxonomy (NCBI): domain Eukaryota; kingdom Viridiplantae; phylum Streptophyta; class Magnoliopsida; order Caryophyllales; family Amaranthaceae; genus Patellifolia; species Patellifolia procumbens. Next base: position 252,886 of record CANSGD010000334.1, read on the forward strand.
TCAATGAGTTTATTAAGTAATTAAGTTTTATTTCCAAATTTAGCCAATAGATTTTTAATAAAAGATGTTCAAAACTTCTAACTAAAATATCTAAAAACCTACAAAGTAAAAACAATTAAAAAATATATCAACGACTATATTTTCTTGAGATCTATAAATATACACCCATTTTGCCATACTTTTATATACTTTTAAAAAAAATTTATTTTGAAATACATGAGTAATTGATTGTTCATGAGTGAAGGCACATTTGATTAAATTGATCATGATAAATTATTTTAGCATGAGTGAGAAATATGATAAAGTATTTTCAAGTACTTTTGAATGTTTTCTCATCTGGACAATGAGCAAAAAATACCTTACCGGGTACTATATAACAAAAGTTGTAGTTGATAGTGTGAGTAAAGGAGGTTTTCAAAGAAAAATGAGCCAAAATGAATTTAGTTTGAAAACAAAATATGTTGTGTACCTTCACATTTTATCATGTTACAGTAGGCAAAACACAACGTATGAAAATAAAATTATGATTTTTTGTTCAAAACCACCTAAATTTTTCACGTTTTTAGAAACTCCCACATTAATGAATTTTTCACGTTTTTAGAAACTCCCACCACTTAATGATTTTTGTTAAATTTCATTAACAAAACCGTGAAGTGGACCCCACATATACATTTTATTATTAGTTTACGCTAAAATTAAAGTCAATTTCATCAATTTAAGGGCAAATCCTCAACAAATTTAGAGCAAATTTTGGAACAAATTACAACTATTTAGAAAGAATTGCAACTATTTAAAGTTCCATTTTGTTAACAAAATGTATATGTGGGACCCACTTAACGATTTTGTTAATGAAATTATAAAATTGTTGTCGTACGCGTCGCGTGCATAGAAATCTAGTTATAATATAAGAGAAGAGGGGATGAACACCAAAACTCAACTTATTTTTTTATATTCCTAATTTAATGAGACATCTCCCTTTCTATAACTAATTGTTTTTTATAAATTTATTTTTAAAAAAATTATAAAACACCTTAAATAAATTGTTAGTTCTTCCTCTATTCATTTCCATAATCAAATATATATGCTTTCATACATATCGCATACATTTAGGTCTAATTTCCAACTAAATAAACTCTGTTATCTTAATCACGCGTTTTATTAGTTGCGTGCGAAGTTGTTGTATCAAGTGAGATCATACACGTAAAACATTAATAAAAGCCTAATATCGACAAAGTATTGGTATATATTAACATGACACAAGTTATCAAGCTAAAAACAAATTGGACGTTAAACTAACTACACAATAAATTTTGTAACTTTTTTTTAAGCATCAAGCTTTCTTTTTATTGGCTTAAGATCATGTTATCATTCATCTGGCACCTCATATTTTATTGTTCCGTGATTCATATAATCACGTCACTATCCAATCGTATGCACTAGCTTCTCAGATCACTCGAAGTATCCACCACCTGAAAATCTAAAATTGTCATTAATTTATTTCCTTTTATTAGTCCCTTGTATTATCATATTCAGCTCACTTGAATAAATCTTTGTCTTTGTTTAATCACTCGAAGTATGTCTTGAAATATGTTTGTACGAGTATTGAGAATAATGATTGGCTAACCTGTTTAAATTGCCTGACACTGTTATATATATATAGAGTTATGAAAATCTATCTTTACAAGCCTACTAAGAGTCTAATTACCAAATTACCCTGATACACCCCCTCAATCTTTACGGGGATGAATCACGGATAGATTGGAACGATGTTTACAAAACAACTCAGAAGAAAGACCCTTAGTAAAAATATCAGCAACCTGCAACTGTGACGGAACGTGCTTGACCTGAAGTCCACCTTTAGCAACCATCTCACGAACAAAATGATAATCAACATCAATGTGCTTACTACGATCATGATGAACAGGATTGGCATTAAAATACATAGCAGAAACATTGTCACAATAGAGAATGGTAGGCCGTCGATGAAAATACCCTAAATCAGCCAACAATTGACGTATCCAAATTGTTTCGGCCGTAGTGTAGGCAACAACATCATACTCAGCTTCAGTAGAAGACTTCGAAACAGTAGGTTTCTTCTTAGAGCGCCAGGAGATCAAATTCTTCCCTAGGAAGACAGCATAACCAGTAGCAGAACGCCGAGTGTCAGGACATCCAGCTCAATCAGCATCAGAATAGGCAACAGTCACAAGTAGGGGAGCCAGTACTATGAAGAAACAACCCATAATCAGAAGTTCCCTGCAAATACCTGAAAATTCTTTTCACAGCATGAAGGTGAGTAGTACAACGCGCATGCATCAATTGAGAAACCGAATTAACAGCATAGGCAATATCAGGACGAGTCATAGTCAAATATTGTAATGCACCAACCATACTACGATAATCTGTGGGATCAGCAAGAAGTTCACCATCTAAGAGAGAAAGAGTGACACGAGAGACAACAGGAGTATGTACGGGTTTAACAATATGAAGATGAAATTTCTAAAGAAGATCAACTACATATTTGTTTTGAGACAATAGCAAACCCTGAGGAGTACGTAAAACCTGAATGCCTAAGAAATAATACAAATCACCCAAATCCTTCATAGCAAACTGGGCAGAGAGAACACTGATAAATTTCTGAAGCAAAGAGGAACTACTACCTGTAAGCACAATATCATCAACATAGAGCAATAGAATGATAATATGACCACTGTGTTTGAGAGTGAACATGGAGGTGTCACAACTGCTGAACTTGAAACCAATAGAGAGTAGAAAGTTGCTGAAACGAAAGAATCAAGCTCGAGGAGCTTGCTTCAAACCATAAATGGATTTTCGTAACCGACAAACATGATGTGGTTGAGAAGGATGTTCAAAACCAGGAGGCCGACGCATATAGACTTCCTCATTGAGGAAACCATGAAGGAAAACATTTTTAACATCGAGTTGACGAATAGGCCATTTAAAAGTAGCAGCAAGAGTTAAAACTAAGCGAACAGTAGTAGGTTTAATGACAGGACTAAAGGTTTCAAAGTAGTCAATACCTGCCTGCTGATGATTACCAAAAACAACAAGTCTGGCCTTAAACCGCTCCACAGAACCATCAGAATTATATTTAATCTTATACACCATCTTACAACCAAGAGCGTTTCTATTGTTGTTGCGAGGCACAAGTTCCCAAGTATCATTCTTAATTAATGCTTCATACTCATCACGCATGGCTTGTTGCCAACGTGAATCTTTAGACGCTTGCTTAAAATTAGACGGTTCAGACTCAACAACGTCGATTTTTAAATCCAATAAATTCCTAGTTAAAATGATTCCGTCTTTTAAACACGTGGTCATGGTATGAACATTAGTAGGATCGACACACTTAGACGACTTCCTAGGACGCCTAGGGGGAGGGACGATACGAGACGGTGACGACTCAAGACTAGACGGGGACGGGGTGGAAACATCACACCCATCATGAGAGATGACGTGTGAGGGGGAAGGGGGCAGCATGCCTCCCGCGGGCGCAGGAGAGTGTTGCGGGCGAGCAGCATCTTGTGGAGTAGGCGCACAAGACCCCGCGGGCGCGGGCAGACGAAGCTGCGGCTCGCTGCTGCTGTGCGGACTCCCTGCGGGTGCGCGTGGTACCTGCGGGCAAGTAGCATGTGGCTGCGTATGCTTGCGAGAACCTACGGGCGCATGGTAGGAAGGCTGCGGGCTGCTGCTGGGCAGCCACAACTCGGGCTCGCGTGCATTCTGTGAGCAGGCAGCGAGTTGCTGCATGTGCTCCCGTAATGCTGCGGGCTCGGGGGATGGAAGACTCGAGGACACACTCCTTGGGTCACTAGAGAGAGGATGACTCGGAATTTGCCTGAACCATACATCACGTAATTCTACTGTGTTTTTTGCACTCGACTTTGCCTGAACAAGGAAGAAATCAGAAAAAGGGAATTTGAGTTCTTAAAGCTAGGCTCGAACAAGCACTACTTTTGGCAAGTTTATGTTTGGTTCATTTTTTGTTTCCTTTTTCCTTGATTTCATTAAGGTTTCAAATATTGTTTGTGATGGTTCTTCAACATATTTTCTGGAGTTTTGTAAAGGTTTTTTTTGCTATAGATGAAAGCGCTAGGGTCACAAATTATTTCATACTATAAGAAAGACTATTCTTGTAGTTCTCTTAGTTTCTCCAATAAAATTAGAAAAGCTCTAGAATCCCCATTCTTGGACTACCTAGGTCACATCAACTGAATCACATAAATAATCCTTGTGTCTTGTTTCTTATTCTTTATCGCTTTTCTTTTTAATATTTTATTGGCTATTGTTTTGCATCAGTAAACACATTCACCATTATAACACGGGCTTCTATTTATACTAGTAATCTATACATTTATATTGTAGTTGGAATATCATTCATGTGATAGTTCCTTTCATCAATGGGGTTAATTTATGTCATTCACATTCATCTAGTAAAAACGACAAACAAAAATTGTCATAACAAGTCTTGTACCTACAATCTCATATAGTATATTAATAACGTAATTACTAAGTTAATACTCTTATAGTTATCCTCTTAAACGAGACATAATAATAAATGACGATATAAGAATGAAATTTTTAGAATAAAAATCTCAATCAACAGTTGTTAAAGATTTTTCCCCATTGAAACATCATATCACATGTGAGAATTTCATTGCTATATATGGTTTTAACGTGGAACCCCATTTGATCTTGTAAAACGGAACCTTTCTCCTCCTTATGAGTGCAGCCCATGCAAATGCTTAACATGGTATCAAAATCAGCGTAATAGATAGGTCACAGGTTGAATCTCATCCAACCTTCCTTTCAAGTGGAATATATAATAGAGTCAGGCATGAAGGAAGCATGTGTTGCGTCCGTACTTCTAACTTAGGTTGGGCCCAAAATGTTTTAGGCCAGAATTATGGACAACTCACGTATGAATATTCAGAGCTCGTTAACAACCTATATGTGATTGAAAGTGTTGTCCCACATTGAAAATCGAAAAGAGTTTAACAACTTAACAAGCTTGAGTAGCTACTCAACATGTCACCAATTGGTTTTAAGATAGAAACTTTTGTGGGCTTCTAAGTTGTCAAAACTCTCCTCTATGAATGGGTGTAGCCCAGGCCTAGTTATATATAATTATTAATAATTAACTAAATTTAACATGGTACCAGAGTCATCGTGACACAAATGTCACATATTTGAATATTATCGACCCCCATTAAATCCTTTCAAGTGGTATCGCCACGTATGAAGAATGCATGTGATGCGTCCACACTTCTAGGGATATCGTGTGAGGAGGCGTAATAGATTATATAACATATTCTTGGGTCTGAACTAGACTTGTCAAATATGTCGTGTCGTGTCGATTTCGTGTTCGTGTTAAAAATGAACGTGTCGAAAACCCTTGACACTAACTTGACCTATCTAACTAATCGTGTCAAAGACCCTTGACACTAACCCGACCTGTTTAATTAAACGGTTAGCCGTGTCAACCCACTTAACCTGTTTCATCCATACTATTTATAAAATTATGATAATAAATCAATTTTTCGTGCCTAATTTTATTTGGTCATTGTATGAAATCATGTCTGGCAAACCACTAACCATTCCTCATATTAAAATGTAAAGAATGAAGTACAGAATTTCTATTTGTACCTTCAAATCATAATATAATTTTATAAACATCCATGTTTTTTAGTTAAACGGATAAAACCGTGTCAGCTTCGTGTTGAAAATCTCAACACTAACCCGACCTATTTATTAAACGGTTCAACTCGTGTTGACCCGTTTAAGTAAACGTGTCAAGAATACTCAACACTAACCCACATATTTCGTATCCGGTTCGTGTCGTGTTGTCGTGTCATGTAAACTTTTGACAGCTCTAGTCTAAACCATCAACTTGAACTTTTAGTTAAGTTGGTTCCTTAACAACAATTTTCATTATTTAAATTTGTCACTTAAGCCCTATTGAGTTCACAAAAATAACAATAACATAACCAGTTTAGAGCAGGAAAATAAGTTCAAAGCATGAAAATAAATGAGGTTCAGTAAAAATAAGTTCACTCTAACATAAGGTGAACTAAATATCATCTTAATCAGTGACATCATGATTGTTAATTTGTTATCAATCCAATACCTCAATACATCAGCCAAGGCAAAAATTAGCTAACTTGATCAAATTGTGTTGCCCAACCACTCAAGAATCTACAACTAGGTATCATACTGATTGAGACTCGCAAGATCCCTTCCGTATGGCCGTAATTTTGGGACCATTAATTGTTTATGCACGTATAAATCTCGTAGCTTTCGTCAATTTTACTCATCATTTTTGTTCTATAATTGATGGATTTTACTATCAATTAAATACAAAAAGACGAGTAATCAAACAAACAAAGAACGCTAAGCATCAAATTACGTGTTTAATAATTAATACTATTGTCTATTGATCAAATAAGCATCAAGATCAATAAAGCTTTTCCGACAAATTGAAATTGTTTGTCCCACCATTTTTCTCCCTCAAACTATTCATTTCCTTTAGCAAAAGTGGATTTAAGAAGAAAAAAAAAACATGTTACAAGAGTAAAAGTTTAAGGTAGAATGTTTGACTAATTAGAGCAAAATAATTATTAAAATTTCCTCGATGGCCTACCTAATGAAGATTTTGTTCATATGTCACGGTACATAGAGCACAAATGGGCAATAAAAGAGTTGCACTATAAGTGAATTGAGACCCTCTTTGACGTAAGATAATATAATCCGAACTTTACCGAATCGGTCCTATCCTTACATCGTTTTAAGCCTGAATCTAACTCCGTTACTAGCTTTACTGACACACATCCATGATAACAAAAGATACATCCAACAGAGGTGTTACGGATAAGAAATATGATTAAGGAAAATAAAAAGTTGCATAGGAATGAGTCATAAGAGTTAGTATAAGGTTATTAAAAAGTTCATTATTATACTTTTTTTCTTATTTAAAATTTTTGATGTGTGAAGCATCTCAAAACGAGGGTCATGAGCGTTAAGAACTCTACTTTTTTGTTCGTAACGAGAAAGAGATAGAATGGAGTTCTTTATGAAGTTTAAGACAGGGTGTTGTAATATCCGTGCAATGTTAGAGATGCACTGAACCCTAGTTTTCGGAATGCTCAAGAAGATCGAATCAGCAGGCTAACTCACGCATCTTCCGCAGATCGTAGCAGCGCTATCCCTATAAGCTAACTTTCCATTTGGCGGCATAGAGCAATTGGACCTGTGCGACTGAGATCCCATTGAGTTTGACATGCAAATATTGATATTAGGTTTTTTTGCTTTTGAATTTTAAAATATAGCATTGTGGAGGCAAAAAAAATCCCGGATATGTAATGGTTCACGATCTTATAAACATAAAGTTCAAATGACGAACCCAAATTCAATTTACAAATGTATTGTATTTCAATAAAATTAAATAAAGACTAACAGGTTGATATGGGTTTAAGTCAACCCTCATTAGAAGCAATAATTTATTTTAGTGTAGTCATTATTATAAGCAAATTAGTAGGCATATAAAAGACGCCTCTCTATATGATTTCTTTTCTTTCTAAAAATATCAGCCAATAACCAAAATTTTAAATATAGTAACTCATTACGTAGATGCTTCCTTGCGGTATAGTCTTTCCTAGAAGAGGATCATATACTAATCATAATTAACAAAAAAAAAATCAATGGTTAATGAAGCTAGCTTTTGTAATGTGTTTACACGGTAGAAGGAACTAAAAGCACGTTGATGCTTACTCTAAGAATCGCTAATTTAAATACCACTACATGAGCAGTACATTTCTGTTAAGTCTTTGAGCATTACGTGTATCATGTGGATAGTTTAGTCATTTTCTCACACAAGGCACGACCATAATTGGTTATGTCAGAATTTGGAACAATGTAATTTGACTTTATTATTACAGCCCGTCTAATTTATGTTACAAACATAAGTTTAGAAGAACTATTTAACAGATTCTAGTTATAAACCCATAGATATGATACATGTTAGGCATAAAAATAGGATTCTTTTGTTCCTGTAATAATCTATTCATATATCATAGTACTCAGGATTAAGTTGATTTCTAATTATGAAATGTTATATGATATTATCTATCGAATAAGAGAGATTGTGAAACCCTAAACATAATTGCATATAATCAGGGGCGGATCCAGGGGCGGGCCTACCTAGGCCATGGCCCGCCCTATCAATAGAAATTTGTTATATATTAAATATTCCGTAGCTAAACAAATTTGCCAATCATTGTATTATTTTTTTAATATACATATAATATATGCATTTGGCCCGCCCAATAATTATAGTCTGGATTCGCCACTGCATATAATAACATGATACTAATGAAAATGATGTTATCAGTCTTATGTTTATATTTATTGGACCTTTGTTACTCCATGAGACTTTTTCTAATCATTATCTTTTTAAGTACATTATCGTTTATAATTTTAATTAAAAGAATAGTTATATGGGATCTTTAACTCTAATTTTTTATGAATAGCTATGTCTTGTACAGCCGAACAAACGTGCGTGTTTTCTTCTAATTCTTCCTTCATCATAAGATTTTGAAGTGTCGACTTACACAAAGGATTTTTTAAAAAATATTGGTAATGTGTTATAACTTATCAGCATGTATCAACTACCCTCCAAGCAGGATACCAATTAAATCACGACCCTATGTAAGTACGTAACATGAATTAAGTATATAAAATGAGTCTTAATCTAAAGCATACTCCAAATAAATATAATGGTGTGAAGTTTTTTTTTAGTTTTACTATAACTAAAGTTATAATTGTTTTACATATTTATATAAATGATCTACATTCTTTTATTTTATATTCAACGTCATATATATGAAAATCTCAATCTGAATATCTCAATCTGAATACCTCATAGATTATAGCAATAAGTAAAAAATTTCAAAAAGTTGTTATTTGAATCGTATAATTGACCAACAAAGTTCATCTAATTAGATTTTGCTTACGTTTAAATTACAAACAAAAATTTAAGTAAAATATGTAAATAATATAAGTCAATGTTTGTTTGGCTTATATGAAAAGTTAACTTCCTTTATGAATGTTTTATCCTAAAGAAATTAACCAAAATTTTCATAAATTCTCAATTTTTTTCACTTTTATTGTTAACCAAACAACCACTAAAAATATAGGATGCCTACATTAATAGAATTGACAAAATCAAAAGTGAGGGTGTAAGCTGGATATAAGTTGGACAACTTCATGTAGGAAGGAGCGTGGAGGGGTTGGGAAAATCATGAAATCACTTAATCACCGTCGTTATTTGCAATTAATTATACACATAACAATGTTATTGTTGGACTGTCGTACTCCTACGGACCAATTGGAGTTTCTAGGGCCCAATTTTCGCGTTTTGGCATATCTCTTTGGTGCAATTGCAAATTATGCAAACACAACAATTAATTAAGTAAATCACCGACAAGTTATCTGTGTCTGATTTTTTGTTTTGAAATAAGTGTACGTGTTAAACAAAATCGAGATGTGCAATTTTATCTACTCCAATAGAATATTATAAATTATTAAATCAAACAGAAATTAATTCATTGTAGTACAATTTAGCTAAAGGAGATCATTATTAATTACTGGAAAGCCTAAAAAAAAGGCAATTGTACGATTTAGTTTTATGCAAATCCATATACTCATGTGAATTTCATGCAACTCTATAATTTTTGTCATTTCTAATACTTTTAATAGTATCCATACAAGATTTAAGTACAAGTTTGTCGAAAATAAGTTTTCCATACAATTTTTTCGAAAGTAAATTTATACTACCTCCGTTCCATGTGTATTGCAACATAGGGAGTTTTACGCATCCCAACACACTATTTTAGACGCTAATATCTCTAATTTTATTTAAGTAAAAATTATAAAAAGTAAATTTTAATTAAGCATATATCGAGACGAATCTAACAAGATCCCACATGGCTATATTTATCCTTGGGTATAAATGACAAAAGAGGGTCAAAGGGTAGTGTATGAATAGTGCAAAATGTCAAAGGTTGCAATACATATGGAACGGAGGTAGTATTTTGAAGATAAAAACAATAGTTAAAGGAAATTTCTTGTAAGTTTTCTAAAGAAATGTGGAATGAGTCTTAATCTTTGTACTTCCCATTTATTTAGAGAAATTCTAGGAAGTATATTTTTGAATCTTAAAGCATGTTAAAAGGGAAAAGAGAAATAAATCTTAGTTAATTTGAAAGTGAACAATTGTCAAAATTTTGTCTTATCTCCACTAAAAGTCATCAATTGGAGCCTTGGAAATGGAATATAGTTGTAAGCCTTTATAATTCAAAATATTACGGACTATAGTCATGATGGATAACAATAACATCGCCAAAGAACATACTATCTGCGTTCCATATGTATTGTAACATAGAGGGTTTTTCGTCTCCCAATACACTACTTACAAATTAATATCTCCAATTGTATTTAAGCAAAAAATACAAAAACTTGATATTAATTGAGCATATATCGAGACGAATCTAACAAGATCTCACAAAACTATATTTATCCTTATATATAAATATCAAAAGAAGGTCAAATGGGAGTGTTTGAATAGTGTAAAATGTCAAAGGTTGTAATACCTATGGAACGGAGGTACGTAGTATCTCACTATAACGTTTGGCTGATTTATATAATCTCGTTTTCAGTATCACATATAGATGTGTTGTAAATATTTGTAAATTAATTCTACTAACTTACTTTTACAAACCGTATTAATTGATGATCAATTTTTCATCTTTATTGTTATGGCCAGGAACACCATAATTAATAGCGTAAATATAATTGTAAATATATACATATAAACTCTATTAGGTGTCATGAAATATTGAAAAGATCTCATCCAATGCACAAGAGAAAAGAATAAATTATTGTAAGTTTTAGGGCAGTTGAAACGAGAGATCATGAAGAAAAGGGAAAAGCTACAAGGATAAGGTAATAAAAGACAATAATAATGTAAATATATTTAAAATGGTAATCTTAGTTACCATCGCAAACATAATGTAACTTTATTCTTATTATTTAGTGATAAGAAATTACCTTTTTTTTCTAAAAAGTTCGCTAATGTAATGCTTTTTAAATTAGGACCTTGGTCAAACCGTTAAACTCGTTAATGGATGATAGTTTGTATCACTTATACTCAAACTTATAAAATGCTTTATTTTCTCATCCTTTTCGACATGTGGCAACTCAACAACTTTAAACCAATGTTTCGTATTATCTGGGTTTCTTAACAATCCAAAATCTTATATTTAACCTTCTCCGATCAATGCTTGTATGATCAGGGGCGGAGCTATGGGGGGGCTGGTGGGGGCCATGCCCCCCCCCTTTGGTGAAATTAACTATTAAATATATACATCTATTCTTGGAATATATTGTATCTCAAGTGGTAAATTGCATGTTGTTGAAGAATAGGTTGGTGGTTAAGGGTTCAATTCCTTGTGCAAACATATTTTGCAACTTTTTATACCTCTAACTTTTGTGATATAAGACCATAAAACTAAAAAGTGTAAATAACATTCGGATCTCGGCCCCCCTCAATATACGTATCCTGGCTCCGCCACTGTGTATGATTCCATCACTAGGCATATATATGAGGAAAAAAAAGGATGAATATCTAAGAAAATCACTTGCCTTGTACTTTGAACTTTTAGCCCTTATTAGTTATTACAAGCATCCCTACCAAATAAGCTGAGGGGATCATATCAACGATTTAAATGTATCATAGCTAGTGAAATCATGGGAAGATCAGATTCCAAGTTTTCTCAAAAGGCATAAGAAGCTACAAAGCATAAGACTAAGAACTCCCTCACATGGGATGGAGTTATTACTGCATTTGTCAAAGTCTTAGCCCATCCGAAAATTTGCACACTACAATTATTAACTTGTGAGAATATTGTATCTTTTGGATATCATATCCTCAAATTATTTGGGATCCCCACTTATAAAAAGCTGACATGAAGAAAATAATAGTTGGACAATTATTTGTGTTGTATTGTAGAACTTACAAAGAATTTTATGTTATATGGTAATTTGAAAAATATAATAATTTGTCCTAAGTTTAGAGGGATAGAAATCAAGGAATATATAAATTGGAATGACTTATTTCAAAATTGCATAATATTTGACTATTTGAGATGGCGTGGCATGCCACTACCCGAGATGAAAATTTTCACCAACATGATGCGGTTGATCAGCGACATATAATCTTGGAAATAACACGTGCTTTTATGATTATGATAAGAACCATCTTATCATCATATATAGGCTCATATCTTGTTTTTTTCTTGTGCAAAAATTTCAAAGATTAGTAAAAGGAAAGGTGGATCTTAAGATATAAATAAAGATATAAAATTATTATTTTTTTACTCATAAATTCTCCATATAAGTTTTTTTCGAGTTATGAAAGAGTTGTATCATACATACACATGGTGCAAGCGCGAAAAGAGGCTATGCCAAATGAGCATGCTTATAGATTAAGAAATCATGTAATATTGGTTTACATATCTAATTAATGTAAAAGTCTTTGTTAATTATTGCCTTTAACATAATTTTTATAATTATAAATTATATAATGCGATAAGAGGATGTTGAAATAAAGATATAAAAAAGATAAAAATCTAGTCCGCACGATCGACCAACCACAAGCCAATGTCTTGAAACAAGCATTTACAACGATTTGATCTGCCATCTTCTTAGAAGGTTTGAAATGTATAGTCATATGCTTCACAAGACTTTTGTAGTCAAACCAAAAGAAAAACAACTCTTTACATCCATGCTATAGAACTAGAAAGACGTGTTAATTCCTTGATTAACAATGATATCAACGATAACCGTTGGTTTAAACATGAGATTTTCTTTGCAAAATTTTTATTCTAACTCGATAGCATCGATCATTTTTAAAGTGGTGATGAATGATAACAAATCTTATGAAAGAAAGGACACATTTGGAGTGCATTAACAATTTAACATCAATATTGAAGACAAAACTACAATTTTTCACCTATATCACTATTCATTAGCATCTACTAAACGAATTGTAGGAGTCATGAGATAAAACCTTACGAAGGCCCTATTCTTTTGGCCTGCAAAGAACCGAACTAAACAACAACTCATAACTCAACATAAACTAGCTGAACTGAACTGAACCGTAACTCCTGATTTAGTAGAAACTCAACTGAACTGAACTTTAACCTAAGATGCTAATACCAAATTACCAGTATTAGAGTAATTGACATACGGAGTATGGAGTACTATCTAAAGGTACAAACATCGCACTTAAGCTCTTGATTAGGCCTCGTTATTTGTAAGATCATTCATAAATCACTAAATTAATCTAATTAATAGAAGGATTCAAAGAATCTAATCACTCAAAATAACAAAAAGAAAGATTAAAAAAAAAACACAAAATGTCAGGGAAATATCTGACCAACTGCCCATCGTCAGTCCCACAGTTCTGACTACCCCTACCCTACCCCCCACAAGGACCCCATTTCTCACTTTCTCTCTCTAAATCAACGGGCAGCATCTGACCAAACTTCCACACTGCCCTTTTCTCTCTCCTCTATCGATTTGTTTAGTTTTATACCACTATATACTTTTACTACTTTATAAACCCCCTCTCATTTTCCTTTCATCAATTCTACGCCACCCACCAACCCACCCACCATTTCACGCCACCAGAGCACGGTGGTCACACGGTGGTTAGCACGGTGGTCCGGTGTTTCGCTCTGGTGGCTCTATCACCGGCGCTAATATTAAAAAAATGGGTCAGGGTATGAGTTGTGCCACTCCAAACCACCATGAAAATGGGTTATTTAGAGCTGCTCAATTGGGTGACTTAAATACCATTAAATCAGAGTTACAATATGATTCTTCTCTTTTATATGATTTCTCTTTGTATGATCGTAGCTCTTTGCTTCATGTTGCTGCTGCTAATGGCCAGATCCATGTGGGTTTTTGTTATCTTTTCTTTTAATTTGGTTTATTTCGAGTTTCGGGTTTTTGAATGTGGGTTGTTTTTGATCAGGTTGTTTCTTGGCTTTTGGAAAGATCTGTAAAACTTGATGCTGTTAATCGCCATAAGCAGGTAAAATTAAAAAATTAATGATTTTTATGATTACTTGAAAATTTCTACTTTGTGGGTTTTACTGATTTGTTGGATTGTTTTTGTTGAATGGTTCAGACACCTCTTATGTTGGCTGCAATGTGTGGAAAAATAGCTTGTGTAGAAATGCTCCTTCATGCAGGAGCTAATGTAAGTTAATCTTCACTTTCAACTAATTTTATTCACATTTTCAGATATTTTTTGGCTTAAAAATGAGGTGAAAATTGTAAAAAAAATGTAACTTTGGGCATTTCTCTCTATGTTACTCGGATTCTTAATCTTACCTCAAGTACCCGTGTCGGATCATCCATCGATGGAGATACTTTGACACCTCATTTTGGTTACAGTTGAGGAACTTTTTTGTAAAATGGTTGAGTTGGACACTTGGACACGTACCTGTGTCCGATATGGGTACTAGAGTCCGAGTAGCATAGATTTTTCCTATAAATTTTAGTGAAAGATGGAGTAAGAAAATTTGGAGTTTTTTTTTTTTAATCTTGATTTACATGAACTAAGCTTTGGTGGTTGTTATCTTGTTGGTCAGTTTATAAGAGTGATACTTATATGGGAAATGGTGGCAATACCTTTTTCTTTTTTCCAGATTTTGATGTTTGATTCTTTGCGAGGAAGAACTTGCCTACATTATGCTGCCTATTATGGGCATTCAGACTGTTTGAAAGCCATTCTTTCTACAGCTCGTACATCACATGTTGCTTATTCTTGGTAGGTCTCACTTGCCGAACTTAGCTTATTTTACTTGATGTTGTTGAAATATAATTGGATTTTGGTTGGAACTAGGGAAATAATTGAGCTGGATTTTCAGGGGATTTGCTCGATTTGTGAATATTAGAGATGGTAAAGGCGCAACTCCGTTACACTTGGCAGCCCGTCATAGACGGCCTGAATGTGTTCATGCTTTGCTTGATAATGGGGCATTAGTATGTGCTTCAACGGGAGGATATGGGTGAGTAATGGATGGTTGGACTTTTCATCGGATTCGTTGGATTTGACAATATTGCAATCCGATTTATCTAAGTGGTTTGGATTTTTTTTCCGCGTGTAGTTATCCAGGGAGCACTCCTCTACATTTGGCTGCACGGGGAGGATCCCTCGATTGTATCCGTGAATTGCTTGCATGGGGTGCAGACCGGCTGCAAAGAGATGAATCTGGGTATGTTTTTGGTCTATTCCTTTTGTTTATTCAAATGCTTGATGATCTCTCACAAGATTTTAGCAATTTGTAGTTGTTTGATTGACCTCATTGTATATGGTAGTATCATGTAGTATACATATCATTAATACCCATTTGAGATTTTGAGTATGTCACAATTTGTTGTGTTTGTAAAAACAGAAACATATCTAGTGTTAAATGCTCTAATCGAGTCTCACGGTTTTTCTACGCTTAATAAGCACATATAGTTTCCTTTCTTTGAAGAAGAATGCTGAAAAAAATTAGTCCCTCAAAACTCAGTTTATTCCACTTTAGCATCATATACACCTGAATATCTTGTCTGGTGGTAATTAAATGTTTTTGCTCATTGTACCTGTATATGCAGGAGAATACCATACATGGTGGCTATGAAGCATAAGCATGGGACATGTGCTGCGTTATTAAATCCGTCATCAGCAGAGCCTCTTGTCTGGCCTTCACCGTTAAAGTTCATCAGTGAGCTTAATCCTGAGGCCAAACTTCTACTTGAAGGGGCTCTGATGGAGGCAAATAGGGAGAGGGAGAAGACCATCTTGAAAGGAATTGATTACTCAATCGCTTCTCCATCACATTCAGATGGTGGAGCAATTGATGATAGTTTGTCAGAGGTATGCAGCTTTAACTTCTTTGTCTACTTGATAATTTTGTCCTTTGCTATACACGGCGGTAAATTTCTCAAACTGAATTATAACAGCTTAGCAATGAATTATATCAGCCTACATCGATTGTTTACAAGCTATGAATTCGGACTAAAGTATGGGTAATGTCTGAGTGAAAAATGCGGCCTGTAATATGGAAAGCACCACACTTTTGGTCATAAATGAAAACTCAAGCGTCCACATTTATGTCCAAGTGTCAAGAATGGGACATGGGTACTTAGGCTAAAAAGAAAAACCAAGAGTTTAAGGAATATAGTTTAAAACTCAGCATCTTGCTTTACTCCAGTCCTAAAACTAAAGTTTACATTATACTTTGTTTGGAAGTAATTACGGAGAAAAAGGTGCAAGGAGAGGGAAGGTTAAGGAAAGGAAGTGTAAGCTTGCATTTTCCTTCTAATTCTTGCCAACATGGGTAATGAATCCCTTTCCCTCCAAATTCCCCTATCCAAAATCTAAGTGGACCAATGGAAATTTTCTGCACAAGAACTGATGCTTCTTAGGTTTAATAGGGTTAAAATATGCTTGCCTTTGTTGTTTATTATACGCCATTCATTTTTGAACAAATAGTTCTCGGATACCCTAGTCCCTAGTTCTTGAGGTACCTGTTAGTCAGGTATGATTAGGAGTTTTGTAAAGGTTGACAATAATGTGATATTTGCAGGCAAGTGATACCGAACTATGCTGCATATGCTTCGATCAAGTCTGTACCATCGAAGTTCAAGATTGTGGGCATCGAATGTGTGCTCATTGCACCCTAGCTCTTTGCTGCCATAACAAACCAAACCCAACAACAGCTTGCGTAAATCCACCAGTTTGCCCGTTTTGTAGAAGCAACATTGCTCGTTTGATAGTCGCCAAGTTAAGCACAGAAATTGATGATATTGACTTGAGCTCCTCAAAAAGAAAATCGAGGAGATCTTGGAACTTAAGTGAGGGAAGTAGCAGTTTCAAGGGCCTCACTGCATTTGGGAAGATGAGTGCTCGAGGTTCAGGGAGAATCAGTGCAGATGAGCTGATTGATAAGCCAAATGAGTAGAGAAGGTCCGAGCTTTTGAACAGGCGCTAAAAAGGTCAGTCGTGGTCGGTCCAAGAATTAAGGGTTAAATCATAATCTTATATATATAAATATCTATACATAGAATCTGCAACTGTGAATGAGAGAACTGTAGAAATTGGGAAATGAGGGCAGTGGAGGAGGAATGAAGGAAGAAATCTAGGAGATTGAACTTTGGTTTGGTAAGTTTGTTCTATGTGGGGTCATAATTTGTTGTAATCTTTCATTGCTTAAGATTGAATTAAGTGGAAGTGCAAGTGCAAGGTATAATTCTTTTTGGGGAGTCAGCAAAAATTGTTACTAGTCACTTAGATAGCAAGAGAATTCTTTGTTTACCTTAAGAGGAAATTCATATTCATCAATGGCTGCTTAGTTAGATATTGTCATTAGGTAGAGCCTTTGAAAGAGTCACAAGGTTGCGGGAGGTATCACCACCTACCTTGTCATCCCTCTCCTCCTTTTCTTTCTCTCTCCTCGCCCTCGTCCTCGTCCTCGTCTTCGCTCTCGGTGCATGGGAAGTGGGAGCATTGGCAAGTCATGTACTATTTTCTTAATTTTCAATGGTGTGAAAGCCACAATACAATGTACTATATCAAGGCTTTGAACTGTTGCTTGGAATAAGATAAGATCTTACCAATTTAATAAGATGTTGTTGAGATTTATGTTTGAAGATATGTTTAGTTTTCATGATCAATAAAGGAAGATGCCATTGTACATATTATTGTCTGATTTAACATATAATATTCAAATCAGTTCAGGAAAAATAAGATGAAGACTGAATACCGAATCTGAATTGTTGATTATTTTATGTCCGGTATTAATTATTGGCATTAAACCCAGATCTCATCTACCTTAGGTGTACTAGTTTATTCATATAGGACGAATATGATATAACAAGAAGTTAAAGAATAGATGAACCGTAATGGAAGTGAAGAGATGATGTGAACGTGTACTTAATTGGTCAAATAATTGGATGATGTTCTCTTAACAACTACTTATCATAAGAATTGAATGTGAAATGACTCAAAAATCAATCAGTGAAGAAAAACAAATATGAAAAGTACACGTAGAGTTTTGTTGCTTTCAAAGTTCAAAGTAGTTGTCCTTTTACCTTTCATCAACAATATACCAACTGGACACTTTGGCTTTGCCATTTGCCCACCGTTACCTGAGCTTGAAAAAGACTCCTTAATTTATCTACTTTTATTTATTTCCCTTCTTCTGAAGGAATAAGACTGTCTATACCATTGCATTTTGCTAACATTTTGAACCCAAAAAGGATCTTCAATCGTATATGAATTAACTAAATTGAACTTAATTTTCATGATAGAGAAGTACTTTTGAGTATGAACTAATCTACTAAAAATAGTAATTTTTTTTTGGAGTTCATTTATAAAATCATGGTCGTTTTAATGCCTAAAGTACTTCTTTTATATTTATAAAAAAATTTGCATACTTAGTCTTTAATAGTAAAGAGAAGGACGAGTCAAGTAAGTTGAGTCTTGTTTGGTTCAAAAAACTTGCATTTAATAAAAAAAAACTACTGATCTTACTTGAGATATACGCATTTAGGAAGTGTTAATTTCACTGAAACTTATTTAAATTGAACTTATTAAATCTAATTGAACATGATTATCCTTGATTACAACTTATATTTATAGTTATTAGACCTTATCACTCGTGATTAGACGTGATTGTCCTAAGTTGAAAGTTACAAGCTTTTATTGGTTTACACATCCTTTTACTTTTTTCTTAATAATGTGGTTAGGATAAATACCCTGTCAACTCAGTGTCTTGATCTATCATTTGCGAGTCAGATACTTAAAAGTGAGAGGGAAAATATAAGTGAAATCCCTACCTCCAAGCACACATCCTTTTACTTAACTGATTGAGAATCGTTTATGTACGCAACTAATGTTGGTTAGCCTAATGTTAGGATATCCATACACACAGATATACAAACTTGATAATGTAGATATTATTGTCATTGGATGCGATGTCCATCAACAGCGTCACACACAAGTCACAAGTCTCTTTCCTACGTTGATGCCAAATCAGATAGGGAATGCATGGCAGCATGGGCAAGAGACAACATGGGTATGGGAGGTCCAAATGACCCAAAACTAAGAAAAATAGTTACAAAGTAAATGTAGACGTTAAATTAGCTGCTTTAAGCAAAGATATATGTTGTGGGACACTGACTTTACTGCCTTAAGTCCTTATGGACCTCCTCTCTTTGTGTAAGGACAGATCACCGTACAGTGTTTTATACATGACGCATGCCTTCTTTATGTTTAGTAGTTGTTCTTGTTCACTACTTATGTTTGGATTGGATATATACCCCACTTCTTTGCTGCTCTTTTTGCTAACATCAAACTGATTAAAGTTTTAGCTAAAGTTCTTTTCAATTGAATTTTACTCAAAGACTGCAATTTATTTGCGCTTATCTTAATTTATTAGAGCTAATTTCATAATGTATTGGAGCTTATTTGAAATTGTTGGAGTTGTTGCAAACTTGTATTTTCCAAAAACTTATTTTTTTAAGTGAATAGAAGACACCCTTTATTTTTTTCTTTTCTTTAAATATCAAATGCTCCCACCTAAAGATGGCATCGAGTTAGACTCGACTGACGCATATAACACCTTCAACGTGAAAAATACATGGCATATGCACGAGATAAGTACGACAAGTATAGTATGTCTGATGCACAATTTTAGATGGAAATACGAGATCGCACAAGCACAAATTTTGACATGAAAAGCACTTCTAACCCTACCCACGAGGTAAAGAGTCGTTTGCCCATGAGCCATGCCTTAGGTTTGAGTTTAGCTGTCGGACAAAGTGTCTTTCTAGGAGTTGTGTCTTCGTGAAACTTCAATACGATTGATTTAACATGAGTACAATCTGATATAAATCCACTATTCCAATTTAGGTACATTCTTTATACAGGCAAACTATAATATAGGTAAATGATAAAAAAATAAGGTAAAATAGATAGTACTAAAATTGGAACAAGTGACCACAAACCACTAATAAGATGCAGCAAATAAAGCGAGACATTCATATATAATGTATATAGCCTATAGGCATGTAGAGCTAGAAGGAGAATAAGTTGAATCGTTCAAAGTTGAGATCTAGCCATTCAGGGGGGTGAGTCTTAGATAAGGTAAGATGTATGTTATTCTTGGCTGCTATTTGGGTCAAATGACAAATGTAGATGCATGAGTTAGGCCGCTATTGTCTACGTTGAGCCAGCTATCTAGCTTAGATGAAAATCAACTTTGCTACTTTAATTTGTTAATAGAGATTTTTCTTTTTCAAACACTAATGAAGACTGAAGAGTGTAGTTTGAAGATTAACTCAATATATGACAAATTCATTTAAGTCTCACCATAAGGTTGTCTTAATATTTACTTTTAAGGGGTAATTTAGTTTTCAAACAGTGTAAGACCGTCATTTTGTAAACCAACTAGCCATAGTAATTTATATAATTCCATGCCTCATGACAATGTTTTTGAGTTACTTTTTTTAATTCATTTTTTACAATAATAAGAGAAGAATTATTATTTGAAATCAGACACGTAAAGTTACAATATGTAGATTGAAATTCTCCAAAAGTTGCACATTTCAAGTCTTTAGATCAAACAACTCCATATTTCTACACTTTTCATGATCTTTGTAGTTCCATGCAATTCAATGCCATTGTTTGGTTGGAATTTTTTTGAATGACTTTTTTACTAGTTTTTTTTTATTTATTTATGTTTTTCATCTTTTCAAACAGGCAAAAACTAACAACTAACGTCTACTAATCATACACCCCCTAAACTTTTTTTGGATAAGTGAAGTGTCACACAAATGACGAATCATAAATTCTTACATTGAACTTTATCCAACTAAAACTTCAGAATTCATCCAAATGACGTTGAAGACAACACTGATAACCGGTACAACAGAATGTAATTTTGTCTTCTAAGCAATGAGCCGTCTTTTAACTTGTGTATTTTAAGCAGAAATGACAAACACATTACACAATCACAAGTTTTGATCACTTGAAACAAAAGTTTAAAGTTTGACCTTATTAAGTCAAAAAGAACACTAAAGTTCTGTTGACAATTGGAACTTTAACTTGAAATAGTCAAGGTTTTGATTTTTTCTACATTTCTCGAATGAAGAATTACAATGTGCCAAGACTGCCAACTTGGCAATACCAATTGATATTTTTCTATAATTACAGAATAAAAATTTTGAGGCAAGAAGATATTTTACAAATAAAAACATCAAAGTCAAATCTATGACATGTATGAGATGGAGACCAGTTGAATAGATGTTACAACCTCCATTAATATCTGGTGGCTGGTGCAATGATGATGGTAACAATCAGCTAGTGTATTGAAAAAAATATTGTGTTAAAATCTGAGCCTCAAAAATCTTTAGAAAAAATATGTTCACACTAATGACTGTCTCCTAATTTCATAGGAGTATATTAATATAATATGATGCCCTTGTATGTTCATTTTAGTGTTTTAAATGTGTGTTTGCTTATATTTGGACGAGGACCTTTTCATTTTTTAGTAGGGGCAAGATTAATGTATATAGAATTGTTAACATTCAAACAAGAAAGACGAAGGACAATTTATAATTGTGTTTGCATGAGCCAATAAACCTGTTGTGGTAAAGGTCGTAATGCCAGAAATATTACCGCAAGGCATAGAAGGGAGGTTATAAACGTCTATACAGTAAAATCGATTTTTGATGGAATGAAAAAGACTCTCTTTCTTGTACTTTATTTGTTAACAAATGATTGGTATTTAACGATACTACTTCCTCCGTTTTCCAATACTTGCAACAAATGAATTTTTTATCTCTTACAAATATTCCCCTTTGTTGCATGCATTAGAAAACGGAGGAAGTATAAGAATCAAGAGTACTAACCAACTTAACTACTTAAGTGATCTATTTTGCAAGAGTTAGGTATTAAATTTCTTAGGTAACATACACGCAAAAAAGAAAGTATGGTCTTTTATATTAAAAATATTACACAATGGCTATTCAAGTAAAATTTTCATACCAGTTTATACAACAGCGTCCAACATACTCTAAGAGTCATGTGCTTTTTGAAAAATTTGGCGTCTCAAACTCAATATTGGAAAGGGCGAAAGGCCTTACTTCTAATGTAATATCTCCATGATCGAAAGAGTCTGGTTATATTATTTGTACAAACAAGGTGTACCTTTTTTATAGTTTCGGGGCTTGGTTGGTCTTGCACTTGTTGCCTAATATTGGCATGACCATGTGAAATAAATACACTTAAGTGGTTAAGGATGATAGAAGCTGAAAATCTGAGTATCTCATTGAGGACCTTAGAGAAAAGAAGGGGACCATGAAAATGGAGTCAACGCCATTAATTTTGCCCTTCTTTTGAAATTTATGATATTTGGTTGCACTTATTAGTCTTCTCGTGACCTTCAGCCCTCTTGAAGTGGATGGTTAAGACTTAAGAGCAGATCTATTATGCATATTCTCCGTAGGAATTTTTGATGGCCTATATGTTGTATCAACAACAATATGTCCATATGCTAAACTCAACTAATATCTCGAGAGACTTTCAAACTCGAAAACGTTTGTATTAATTCAGTTCAGGTTATATTTACATGATGACTAAGGTAGACAGGTAGTCCATTTTTGGCCTAGTTGAAATTTAGCTGATACAAAAAAAATATATCTGTCCATGTTAGCTATAAAAATTAGGGCTAGGTCGATTAAATTCCAATCAAAATTTGAGTATCAGTTTCAAGCATAACTCAAATCAAGTGATTGATTCAGTTCGGATAATCGGATATGTTAGTTTGGTTAGTTTTACGACAATCTTTCTCCCCCTTCCTCGTCCCTTCACTATTGTTAACCAAACACATTGTAATTGTTAGACATAGAGGTTGGTTGAGTATAGCATGTACCTTCTTCACACTCCTCTATTATGGAATATCATCACAATGAATCACACTAGCAGATACTGTATTCGGATGGACAAAGAACAATCTTCACACAGGCACATTCAGTATGGAGTGGCAGGAGCACAATGGACAAAAGACAAGGAAACTACTGCATATAGGATCAGCAGAGGTACCCACATCTTCCTAAAACACAACTCATCCATGGTCCCTGCTAATGAAATTCCATCAACATTTGGGACACAAAAGTATGAATCACAACCCAACAAAAGGTGAAGTATGCATGCATTATGCTCACTCAATTAGTATCATCCTGCCCACACATGCACGAAAATAGTACAGGAACTCCATGACCATTATTGTTGCCGTGGTCGATTCCTCCACTTTGACCACTCTCAACTTCGGAGCCACACAACAGGCTTGACTGAGGAGGGGCAACACGGCCATCCACGAACAATGAATTAGGCGGAGGTTGGGGCTGGGCCAGAGAAATTTCATCTGGTAAATATTCATTGTGACTCTGGTTTCTCCTCTGCTCATTATTAGCTGCCCTCCTTTCTACTGCAAGAAATTGGCCTAGGGATGGGGTGTTGTTTGTAGTACTCTTGACATCGATACTGTCCCTTGAGCAAAGCGAGAATATCCAAGGTTTAGCCTTGCAAGGCTTCTTGATCTTGAGGGGTTCAACTCTTCTTCCCCTTATTGATCTTCTAGAAAGTTCGAGAATGCTAGAAACTCCTATTAGGCTCCCTAGTGTGATGCTTCTGTCATGGAAGAATGAACCTGTAGACTGCAAGCAAAATTACAGGATGAAATGGTGCCAGAAATGCTTGCTGAGTCAGGCCATTTATACTTCATCACAATTCCATGTGATACATTGGCATAAATCTATTGCAATGCTGAATAATATTAGCACTTAGCCTAGACCTAAAAAACCCCTCCAGCCAAATGAACTCCAACATGAAGGCGAGTCTACTCAGCATCCAAAATGGTGCATCATGAGCACAGGAAGCATTTATTCATCTCAGGCGTGCGCCAGAAAAGTTAATCTCAGGCCAAGAAAGTACTACATTTAGGCAAGAAATGAATGGAACAAGCACAATTTAAACCAACACAATAATTAAACAAACATAAAATTAAACTACATACTGAGACTGGGTTCTTTCCACACATCGTCGAGATAAACTTATCATTGCTCATCATATGGATGATCACTTAATTAAGACTAGTTAACATCTACATTAGATAATTTCTGCTAGTAAGCCGTAAGAGAAGAAGTGGCGACATAAGAAGCTTTATAACCATCTACACATCAGTGACTAAGCATAACCATGTGATAGATCTGTTTATGTCGCAAGTATGGAATAGTGCACAAGTTCCCCAAACTCGTGAGACAAACTCAGCGCCAAAACTAAATCACGATCTATGTTCAAGAAAGACGAGGACAGGGTGTTTTTAGCTTTTTCATACTGAAATCACTCTTGGTATCCACTAGCAGTTCATCTAGTCAAATATCGTAATATAAAAAAAAACACCAGGAAAACAATGCTATAGGATTGAGATTTGGAGTGTGTTTGGATAGAATAATTTGGATAGGGAAATATTCAGTCTCCCTTGTGTAGATAGAAATGGAAGGGAATCGGAAGTATTCGTTTTCCTTCCCTTTACATAAACCAAATCCTTCTAATCTTGGAAAAGATCTTCAACAAAAATGCAAGCTCACTTTTCCCTACACGACTCTTATCCAAATAAAGTGTATGAGGACATAATTAAAAAAATCATTTCATTCTTTCTCAATTAGGTGTCATATTCAATGGAGGAATGATAAACCCATATGTGAGATGAATTAATGTCACAAGGTCAATTTTTAATCATGACATACACAGGGACTTTTTGTGACTAATCCCCTAACTAATATTGGATGATTTTGCTTGAAATGGGGTTTATCCTTCATAATCATATTTTACTGCCTGTCCAAAGCAAAATTTTAACAAGCAATATTTAAACCTGAACCCATTTGCCCTTTAAATGAAACTTGGTTGTACTGACACATTAAAAAAAAGTCATAAGCAGCAAAACTCTCATCTGCTGAAACTCACAAACATAACATAACATAACATTGCATACATTAACTCATTAACATATCCTTGGTGCAATAGGTGTGAGATTTTTTTTTTGTGAAACCAAGGGTATACACCACTGTCAGCATAACTATTCTCTTCGCCTAGGGCGTTCCACTCAAGCGATAAATCAGCAAAATTACCTGAATTTGCACTTTCACCCTAGTAACTATGACTTCTTGTGATTGCATATTTGAATTTAGCAAGGAAGAATATGTGAATCATGGAGTATAAAACAATGTAAGTAGAAGACAAGCTACAAGAAACAAAACAACTGAGTTTCATGGAAAATCACATCAATCAAACTTCACCACTAACTAGTTCCTCAAACATCCATCCTAGCATGTGAAAAAGAAAGGCATAATCTGCAGTTTATCAGTGAGTTAAAACTGTCATATCAACATTTTCTGCTACATTAACATTACATCAAATTAGAAAAAGATGAAACTTTTTTTTACTGACCTCAGTGTCTAAATCAGATGAAGAATCAGTAGAAGTTGGTGAACCAGTAAGCATTGTAGTATTGAATGACATTGACCCAAAAAAGTCACGAGGTCTTCCTAACCCAATTCTCACATTCAATGGCTGCAAACCCAGAGGCCAACCCTCTTCCTGCACCCATCAAAATTAAACACACTAATTCAGTGTCGGCCGCCACCAAAGCTCACATTATGAGAAACAAAATGCACCAATTCGGCATTCGGGATATCTTGGAATCGAGAGCGATGCTCTAACCAACTAAGCTATCCCTCGCTCTCTTCCACATTTGATTAGTATAGTTAAGAAGAAAAGAAGAATACCCATTTCAAAAAAATGCAATCTTTTTTGTGGGTTTTGAAGAAGATTGTATTAATTGTTGAAAATACAAAAGAAAAAAGAAAACCCAGTTGGAAAAATGAGATCTTTTTACAGAAAAAAAGACAACCCAAGAAAGACAATCAAACAAATACCTGGCGAGCAGCCATAGCTGTAAAACTAGAGTTGTGAATGTGATTGAAATTGAAGATTATAGTACAAAATGCATATGGAATGGTCACCTCAGTGATTGATCATGAACAAGAGAAGATCTGTCATTTCCTTCTTGGCTTTTCTTATGCAACAAAAAGAGGTGGAATTGCAGAGTTTAAGACTTCAGAAGTAGGGAAGAGAGGGGGGAACAGAGAGTGAGGGAAGGAGTGTGTAAAAAAGAGAAAGAAACAAGAAAAAGAGTCAAAAAAAGGGTAAGTAATGACTAATTAAGCATATGGACATATCATTTGTTGACTGAAAAGAGGAAACAGCATTATTTGGAAACCCAGACAAAAGATTAAAAAGATAAAGGGAGCAAAGGTTAAAAGGTAAAGGTGGTTGGTTCTACTAAAATTGCATATGTAAGGTGTTAAAATTGATTGAAACTGCTAAGGTTGCTACTTCTTTTTTAGTTAACGTGTTTAGGGAAACTTTATCCAATGTTTGATGATGCATATGGAAGTGTAATAAGGTTAGCCCCCTTTGTTCTCTGCTGAAACGGATTCTTCGTTTAGGCTTTTTCTTTTGGAGTGAATGAAATTGATATTAATGATCGACCTAATTTAACTGAATTAGATCGATATTGTTTTCAAAAAATTATAGAAAAAAACTAAAATAGTTAAATAAAACTTAATTTTCAGAATCTAATTCCAAAAAAAACATGGGTATTTTTTTTTTTCAAATTTTCACTCAACTAGAGCAATTCTTAATGATTAACAAGACTTTTTACTTTTTATTTGTACTAATTGGAATTGATTGTTTGTTTATGAAAGTTGATAATTCCAAAATTTATGATACTTTCCACTAACTTAGGGTCTATTCGGTATCACAACTAGTTCTTATTTTTGGTTTTTATGATTTAAGAATCATATGATATAAGGTGTAATAAGAATTAAAATTAGTCATACAAATAGTAATATTTATCTTGAAAAATGACAACAAAAGTATCTATCATATAAGTTGTGTAAAAGGTTATTATAGTCCTTTGTCTTATCAAATGAGTTTATTTGCCACATAGTGCTTTCCTTGATTGAGTATTTCAACAGACCTTACTCTAGACATCCCCGTATTACAAGTTTGAATTGTTGATCACACAATCTCAAGAATCAACATCATACATGGACTTACCCCTATATATAAACTTTACATATTAGAATGAAATATTGTTGGTTACTTAGTTAAACTAGTTAAATTGAATTAGTGGGACATGCAATCTTCGTGACAGTGAGAACATTTACAATGGGGATCCAGTGATAAATCGCTTGCAACATAAGATCAAAAAATAGGTCAAAAATTAAATTATGCTTGTGTAGAAAACAGTCTTTTTAAGTCACATGAAACAGGCAGAAGCATTTCAAAGAGGTGAGAAATAGAATTGTAGAAGTGGGGAAAAAGATGGAGGAATTGTACATCAAGTCTTGGATAAAATGATTCATTCTCAAGAATTAAAAATTATTAGAACGGGTGATTTATTCTTAACATAAATTAGACTAATTCAACGTCATATTCCTTTCACAAATTTATTTCATTTGGCTACAATCCAAGGTTATTCTTAAATATCTCTCGTCAATCTAATCGTTCATTCGCTTCTCCGTTCATTTGTGAACCTTTTGATCTCGAACTACCGTTTAAAATAAGCAATTCTAAAATTAGCCCAGAAGACTTAACGAATGTATAAAACTAGTCCCTAACGAATGAAATATTGTGATTACTAAATGAATTAAATTGATCATGAAGTGTTTGATAGTCATGATTTCCAAAAGGTAGTAAGAGAAGCTCTCAAGTGGTAGGAATTAGATACTTGACTTGCGAGGATAGACATTTGTTATATATAGGAAATTTTTTCGTTAAATGAACCACCAGTTACATTGTTGTAGTGATACTTCAGTAATTTCGCATGTTGAGTGTCTTCTCGTAGATTTAGACTTGTTCATAAGAAAGCAGATTCCAACAACAATATCTTAGCGTTTTAATATAATTGGATTGGCCATATAATGAGTCCATACAGTCCATATAACTTTATCACAATTATATATTGCTCCCTCCATCACATTTTATTTGCTAAAAATGTAATTTGAGCACAATTCATGTTGCATTTTAATTGTCTTTGAGTTTTCATGCGTAACGGAAAACATATGCATGTGAAATCTTATTTAATTCATCTCCATGTATAATTTTTTAAATTTTTTTATTATACCTAAGGGTTTATTGTCAGAAGGAACCTAATAAAACAAGAGTTTTGTAGGGAAAGACCTAATAAAAAAAATTTGTCTAAAAAGACCTAATAAAACACTTCCGGCTCTTACTAACAACCTATTTATGATTTTTCGGCCAAAATACAATTTTCCGGCGTTGACTTTTTTTAAACCCTCCATTGACTCGTTTTTTTACTTCCTCTCCCATTTACTGCTCTACTCATTCCCACTGCTATCCCAAATAATTCATCTCTACTAAAATTAGGTGCAAATAAGTTGTTCTCAACTCCAAATTTCTCCCAAATCTTTAAAGGTAGGGTTCTTCTCAAACTACCATTAATGCTTCATTTTCGATCTCAAACTTCAATCTTCATCAAACACAAGGTGTGTTTTCCTCTTCTAAATTTTCCCTCTCAATGTTTCAAGGTTTTAGAAATCTAGGGTTCGTATTAACCGTTTTTCCCCTATTCGAAAAATTAGGGTTCCTAAAATACGTTTTACTCAAAATCAAAAATTAGGGTTTTAATTTCTCTTTTCCACCTAATTTTATCTCTTTTATTAAGGAAAATGTCTGAGAATTCATCTTCAAGTAAGAAAAATCCACTCTAATGTGGTTGTGGTGTCCCAATTGCAAAGGTGAGATCTTGGACAAAGGATAATCCTGGGAGGTGGTTTTTAGCTTGTAAATTTTACTATCCTGAGACAAGGCATAGGGGATGCAAATTCTTCAGATGGGTGGATGATGAGATAATAGAATGCAACGCATTATGATTAATGATCTTGTTGATGAGAAGAAAACTCTGTTGAATGAGTTGAAGGTGGTAAAGAAAGAAATAGCTTTGATGAAGGCTGGAAAATCATAAGTTGAAGCACAGTTTGAGAAGTTGAAGTTGAAGAATAAGATGGAGAAGGTTATGCCAATGAGAACATCATGTTTGGGAGGAAAGAATTTGAGTAGAGATGAGTTATTTGGGATAGCAGTAAATGGGAGTGAGGAGAGCAGTAAATGAGAGAGGAAGTAAAAAAAAAAACGAGTCAATAGAGGGCTAAAAAAAATCAACGTCGGAAAATTGCATTTTGGCCGGAAAATTATAAATAGGTTGTTAGTAACAACAACAAGTGATTTACTAGGTCTTTTTAAACAAATTTTTTTTATTAGGTCCTCCCTACAAAACTCGTGTTTTATTAGGTTTTTTCTGACAAAAAACCCTATACCTAATATGAGATATTAGGTTTTTTAGTTGTAGTTCCAAAACTATAAAAAAGTATAGATAACAAATAAATTGAAACGGGGAGTATATTACTCCAACAAGATGGCCACGGGCCGGGTTCTGCCGGTTCAGTGCTGGGTTATATACGGGCCGGTTCACAAAAACTTGGCCTTGACTCAGCCCTAAGACCACCCCGGGCCGGTTTAGGCTGGGTCAGGGTTATGTTTTTCTGAACCTAAACCGATTCGGGGGCGGTTCAGGAACGGTTCAGTGCCAGGGTCCGGGTCGATTTAGGGCTAGATTTAGTATCGATTTAGGGATGGTTCAGTGCCAGTTCAAGGTTAATTCATTTTGTTTGTAATACAGCTTTTTTTAATACCAGTTTTTTTTCATATTAGAAATTCACCTTAAGTAAAAATCATTTTTTTATTATTTAAAAAGGATAATTCTTATATATAATAACTCATAGAGTAAATCAAATACTAATTTCATATAGAAATTTCACCAATCGCAACTCCCAATAACAAATACTCATTAATCATAATCATAATCGTATATTATAGTTTATTAGTCATAGTCATAAATATAGTTTATAGTTTATTAATCACAATTATAATTTAAAGTTTATTTATCATAACCATAGTTCAATTTAATAGATCATAAATCATAATCATATTATAATTCATTCATCAAAATCTTAATCATAATTTATACTTCACCAGTCCACTAGACATTCGTAAGAATAATCATAAATTTTATGATTTTAATTAGGGTTTAGGGTTTAGAGTTTAGGGTACATGGTATCAGGTTACAGTTTAATATTTAAATTAATGGTATAGGGTTTTAGTGATGGTTTAGAGGCGGTTCAAGGAAAAATTTAAGAATGGGCTGGTTTAAGGACCGGTCCAAGAGCGGGCTAGTTTACGGGCCGGGTCAGGGTCGGGTCAGGGCTAGGATCGGTTTAGGACCGGTTCTAAAATTTGAAAACATGAACCTGAACCGAACCAGTTCCTTGACTGAGTCGGGTCGGTTTAGGGTTGATTTTTCTAGTTTAGAGCCGGACCGATTTTTCGCCGGATCGGTTCGGGGCTGGATCAGGGCCAACCCGGCCAATGACCACCTCCATCCCTAACTCCAACTTATAAAATGGGACGTAAAATAGACGGCTTGATTGATGACGACGGTGGTCGAGGGATTTTAATGGGCATGGTCCTCTTGGATTGGTGACATATCATATCATGATTAGGTTAAGGAATACGTAGGATTGCATAAAGCCATGGATCGAGTAGAAAAGACCTACCAAAGAAAAAAGAAAGGGAAAAGGTAGAGCTTAATTTAATTTGAGGTCTACCTTTGCAGTTGCTGGAGGATTGCAATAATAACTGAACAGTCTCTCTCTACTTTGATTTTCAACCTCCAGTTTCCATGCTAGTAATTTGCTGATAGCGCACCCCTTTTGTTTTGGTCCAACCCAACACAGCTTTCACTAACTTAGCCAGTGATTGCAACACTACCTAAGAGTGGTCCAGCAGTATAGAAATATTGTTCAAATAGTTTAGAAGGTTAGTTTTAGTAATTTGTCTTTTAGGTCGCTTTTGTTACAATCTACTACCTCCGTTCCATATGTATTGCAACATAGGGAGTTTTACGCCTCCCAACGCACTACTTTAGACGCTAATATCTCTAATTTTATTTAAGTAAAAATAATAAAAAGTAAATTTTAATTAAGCATATATCGAGACGAATCTAACAAGATTCCACATGGCTATATTTATCCTTGTGTATAAATCACAAAAGAGGATAGTGTATGAATAATACAAAATGTCAAAGGTTGCAATACCTATGGAACGGAGGTAGTATCTTATAGTCTTCAACCCTTGTCCTCCTAATAAGTTTGATCTCATAACCAATATCACATGAACGGAGGTACCAATCCAACAAGGCTACAACTCAGGCCGTAAAAATAAATTGGTTCAGAAGTAATTAAAGTTAAAAAGTTTCACGTTCATGAGATAATTAATCGAGTCATACTGGATAAAAGCTTACACTCCATGCACATTTATTATCTTCGCAAAAGACCCAAAGGAAAACTTAAAGCTTGATGTCCTTGTGCAATCAGATAAGTAATTCAATAGTTGTGATCAGACTAACTGACCTCATTTAAGAATCTACATATTACTATATTTCATAATTATCCAAATTCAACATGAAAGAGGGCATAAGAATCGATAAGTCATTCACAATAACTCGTTATCAATTGGTTTTAATATGGGACAACTCATGTTCATATTTCACTACACCTCTTTAACTTTAATCCAGATTCAGTTGAATCCTCCATCAAGCTCATACGTATACATTTTGTAAGATATAAGGAAAAAATTCTTTCCCAAATCCTCACAAGACATTAGGGCAACGGTTTAAAAATCATCGGAGTTAATTAAAACTGAATTTTTATATTTAGAACTCAAATTTCCTGAATAAAATCAAAATAAGTTAGAAAAATTACTAAAATTTTATACACCCTCCGTAACGCATTGCTTGCAACTATTTGACATAAAGCGTGAATAAAAAATATCTAATCAATGTAAGTAATCCGTTACGGAAAGAGTATTTAATTTTCTGAATATGACTCATTAAACAACCGAAGTAGATCTGACTGACCAAAAATTTCCCAATCATGAAAGACAAAAGAAAGAAAAAGGAGATTGTGACCGTAACATGGAGTTCGTACCCCACATCATGATATTCATGGTCCATTCACACAGAAGTTGATTGCATGTAGCAACGACTGACTGGTACCTGCATGGCACATGGATCTATCTTGATTTTCAACACGCATAACATAAATCCAATCTTAAACTTACTTATAACCTGTCTGGATAATCAAAGTTAACTTATCATGAGTGTCGGAAATCAATATAGAAACTACTTAATATGGAATAGAGGAGCTAGCTTAGGAAAGTAAGGTCCTAAGCATTAGTTAACAAAGTTATTAGACTGCAAATACTATGCTTCAATGAACTTGCAGTTTTTATGAGGTTGATATATACAACAATGGAAAAAGACATATATGATCCCCATATTGCAAGTTGAGCTATATGTACCATAACTCCATAAGGATCCCGGATGCTAACATTGCATCTCTGCACTGGCTTAAGTCAAGTTGCCACACATCCGACAACGTGAGCGCTATTTGAAAAACTAATTAGAGCACCACATGAAACGAACAATATATTGATGAACCAAAAATAGAACTAAGTTCAACTCTTTTCAGAATTTTTGTGTGACTATCTCATAATTAGTTTAGTTGGTATAATATATTTAGAACACAATGAATCATGAGAATAAATTTCATCTGCATCTCTTGTTAATTCCATAAAGGAGCCCCAAGGAGGTATGGAAAGTTGGAAACTTATTTTATATTTATACCATATATCTACAACAATTCAGCACAGTAGCATCATACAGTTCATCACTGAGGTCAGTCATGGAAACCCTCCTTCGCATCCTTTCCAAACACATCAAGGCAGAGTTTTTCTGTTAAAAAGCCACCAGTGAAATAGAATGAAACTATATACTAAATGAAAATGTGACGAGAAGAAAAGAAAGATAAAATTTCACATGATCACCCGATGCGCAGATTAATCATGCAAATAAGAAAACTCAATACAAAGTGAACATAAGAGATAAGTATAAAAGAGGTAGGAGACTACTTTTGCCAGCATCATCCACTGAGACACACATAGCTACAACGCCCCAGAAAAGCATGATCACAACTCGGATCGTCAAAAACACAGAATCTGAAGTCAGCAAAAGAAGACCAAGCAATAAAATCAGTCGAAAACCTTCCAGAAAAATCAAATTTCTATAGACATCGAAGAGTTAGTCAGTTAAATAAGCCTCTTAATCCTTTATAATACTACAGTAATATTAGATACAATACTCGAGTCAGCACATGAGCAAAAATCTCACCCCATTGGCGGACTACTATGATGTTCTTAAAAGGAGCCTCTTGAATTTGAAAAATCTCCGAAGCAATAGATCCAGTTTGGATAAAATCAAGTTTTGGGTTTCTTTGGTATGCCTGAAGATCCAGGTTCAGCTTTCCGCTTGATACCCAGGAAGTGCTCGACCTAGAAGATGCAGAAAAACTTAAATACAGGACGTATATCGACAAAAAAAATAGAAAAGCAAATGTATATCTCGACACATAATACAGGGATCCAGAATCTAAGTTACTTAAGCGCTTCATATAATTATAAGTATCAGCGTTGGCCACTTTCAAATTGAAATACTCTATACTCCAATATGGGTAGAACTTCCATACCCGAAACGTCAAATTTTACCAGGGTAATGAGCTAGGTCGCACCGAGTCGGATACGGGGACAAAAACGAATGGGGGGACGGGGACGTAAAATGGCAAATCTGAAAATTGACATAGAGCGGGTACGGTAAGTTACTAAGTGAAGTATCTGAGTATCATCCCCGATTACGGGACGTATCCCGTATCGGGTACGGGTATCAGGTGAAGTACCTGTGCTACATAGCTAATAAGTAGAGCTGGCAGTGGAAACGGATCTGGATCTTGAAATTTAGGACTTGGTGGATTAGGGCTGGATCCGGATCCTCTCCCAAATATACGGATCTGGATATCATGGTGAGGACCCTAAGATCCGTTATTTTTAGAACTTTTTATTAGTTCCAAAAGCAGCTTCACTAAAACAAGGTAAACCCTAATCATATTCATTTCTACATTAATACCCAAATCAGCTTTAACGGCATCAAAGCTACTGCTCTTCACTCTCTCCTTCACGGGCCTCACGGCTTCAAGTCCTTCAACGTGACGCTGTTACAACGCCACGCACAAGCGGCACAACACCACGACAACGCGGACCGCCGGTCTGCTCCGCCGGCTTCAACGCTGCTGCTGAGCTGAGGTAAACCCTAATCAGTTTCTTTCTTTTTCTCTATTTTCTTTCTTGATTATGGATGTTGGATGTTTAAACATTGTTCTTAAGCTACAGATTTTTTGCAGACTTTTCTCCATGTTCTTTCTTGATTATGGATGGTGGATGTTTTTACATGGATGTTTATAATGTGTTAATTCTGTTAACTGAATAAGGAAGTCTTTTTCTCCATTGCTTATAATGTATTACTTGACTGCAAATCTGCACTACTAAAAAATTTCATGGATGTTTTTACATGGATGATTTTTTGCGGTCATCGACTCATATCAGTTCAATTTCTTTATTCTACGTCTCTAAATTTTTCTATTTGATTATCTATATGATGATTTGTTTAGTTTTTAGATTATTGAGGTTATAGTCCGTAGCCTATTTTGGTTGTTTTGATCGAAAAGTCCTGTTTTTAGTTGGTAATTTAGGTTTATTTCTACCTTAATTTGTAACATACTCTCTCCATTTCTTAAAAATTGTTACACTTTGACATTTTACACTATTCACATATTTCACTTTGACAGTCATTTGTGACTTATACATAAGAAAAAATATAATCATGTGGGATCTTGTTAGATTCCTCTTGATGAGTGGTATATTAATATCTAATTTTTATAATTTATATAAATACATAATTAGAGATATAAACGCTCAAAGTTTTGCATTGGCATGCGTGAAAAGTACAAGTATAACAATCTTTGAGAAACGGAGGGAGTATGTTGTTTGAAAGGAATTAGTTTCTAAAAGGAAGTAATTTCTATAATGCTTGGTTGAACCGACAAAGTTTATCATTTTATTGCGCATGTAATTTTTTCATTTTACGTAGTTTGCTAATGTTTATTATGTTTAATAATGTATTTATGTCCGTTAGTTTTTGTAGCTAAGTCCATGACCTTAATATAGAAAGTCTTTGCTCATATAATACTTGTAAGTTTGATGTTAAACTATTTTTTCTCTTAGTTTGTAGAAAATGGAAGGAGCACAATCAAATGTTAATACAAATAGGATAAAAGATGGCCATATAGCTTCTGCTTGTTCTCGGCCTCCTCGACCTCGAAAATTAAGTGAGGTTAATATTTTAGAAGAAGTAGATTACGAAGGCTTTGTTGACCTTGAAGATGACCATACCACTCATACTTCTAATAAGGGAAAAATGCCAATTGAGTTGACTAATTGTAAACATGGTAGAAAATTCACTTTCGAGGCTAGGGAATTTTTTGAGAGGATTGTTGTTAACGGTGTCTTAAAGGCAAAGTGCAAATATTGTCCCTCCATTCTCTCTTACAAGGGGACTAATGGAACTCCACATCTTCTAAACATGCAAAAAAAGGTGTGTCCAGTAAAGCATTTGAGACTTTGGGGATTGTCAACAACAATTGAGGATGAAAACCGAAGCTGATGGAACCACAACCTTGGAACTTAAGAAGGAGAAAAAGAATGTAAAATTTGATCAAGAGAATTCAATGAAGGCATTGGCTAGTATGGTGGAAATACATGAATATCCTTTATCTATTGTGGACCACGTCGCGTTTTAGAGGTTTGTAAAGAGTCTCACTTCTTCTTCCAAAATGATATCGACTAGCACTTTGAGGAGTGACATAATGATGGTAGAATTGCAATAACCACCGATATGAGGACCGCACCGCATCAAATACATAAAAAGGCTACATGGTCGTGACATCACCCTTCATTAATCAACAATTGAACTTTGATGAACTCACTATTTATATTATGTAGAATTCCTTTAACTTTTATTGTTATTGAAAATGAAATATTCTTAGAAACTACCTAATAAATACTTTTTTTTTTTGGAGAAACACCTAATAAACACTTTATTCAGAAAAAACCACCTAATAAAACACTTTTTCTTTCAAAAAAAACCACCATTTGAGACTAAATTAGCAACTCTTTTAACCTCGTAACCACTCAACAACAACAGATTAGTAACTCTAGAAGAGTCACTTGGGGTTGAATGCAAATGGAGGGAACTGATTAACGGGTTAAAGGAGTTACTAATTTGGTCTCAAGTGGTGTTTTGAAAGAAAAAGTTTTTATTAGGTGGTTTTTTTAATAAAGTGTTTATTAGGTGGTTTTTCCAAAAAAAAGTGTCTTTACTAGATGGGTTACAATTTTTCTTATTGAAAATGTTTGGTTTTCTTATTTTACTATAATAAATGCTTTTGTTTTTATTTTTTATTTGTTAGTAACATGTATATTTTGTTTATTAAGTTTTGTTTTGTGCCATGTCCACATACAAAAGGAGTTCTTGCAAAGATTTTGATGGATTGTTTGTCTCAATATTCATTAAAACAAAATCTTATAGGTGGTAGTTGATAATTGTAGTACTAATGATGCAATGAGTATTGTGTTGGAGAATTTAGAAAGTAGTTTTGTGGAGTTTTGTAATTCAGGTGTAGTGCTCATATGTTAAACTTGATTGAAAAAGATGGTTTGGAAGTGATTGATCCGCCTATTGAAAAAGTTTGAGAGTGTATTGCATTTTTGATGTCCGCACCTAAAAAATTGAGAAACTTGAGGAAGCATGTCGTCTTTTGAATGTGTCTAAACCTTAAAGGGTTATTCTTGATTGCAAAACTAGGTGGAATACTACTACTTGATGCTTCAAACCACTTTGCCTTTCAAAGATGCTTTTACTAAAATGAAACGTTTGAATAAGAAGCTTAAGTTTGTTATTCCTAGTGAAAATGATTGCAAGAAAAGCCAAGTGTGTAGATGCTACTAAGGAACCTCATCCATGATTATCAAGTGGAAAACAATGTAACGCATACACCACATAAATATTTAAAAAAAGCCAACAACATCAAGCTGACCTTTCTATCACCAAGCATAGGCGTTAAACTTCCAGGAACCTCCTTCTCAACAGTTGCAAAGCCACTTCTAGGATCACTTGTTTGCCTGATAGCAACAAAACATAGTGTCAGTCGAACGACAGCCTGAAGAAAAAAAAAACACTCGCTAGATACTACATAACCACCTAAAAATCTATACCCAAAACAAATAAAGGGCATACATTCAGGTTAAAGACAATAGAATGACTGAAAGCCGGATAAATAGCACCAATCAGCGTCTATAAATTTCAAAATATCAATGTCCAACTTCCTCTGTACCATGACTGACAATACCGTGATATAAGAGTAAGGGATACGTAGTAAACAACATTTAATATTTTGGACGAGTTCCAGAACCTCCTCACTTTTTTTGTTAAATGGAGGCCCCATCACTTTCTTTTAACTCATGTTCGGGAGAAAAGTCAACTACAAGTACTGATAAAGTTCTTACCCAGGTTTAACATGCCCGTTAAGTACAAGATAGGGCGTTTGCAGTTTCTCTTGTGCCTGTCTCATTCTTTCTACAGACTGCGGAAGCAAATCCGAGGAGGTCATTTGTTTCAGCTTCAGTTCATCGTAGTACTGTTTCATCCGCTTTTCCTGTTTCATTTTGCCAGGTCCTTTTCCATGGAATTTATGAGAAAGCAAGCGGAAGGCTTGTTTCGGAGTCAGCTGCAAAAGAAATAAAAAGGACCTAAGAACATTTCAAAGCAAACGTAATTGACAGTCAATGGTTAAAGTTACCTTACCATCTAAACAGTATAAAGATGAACTAATGATATAAAATGATGATGACTAATCAAACGTCTTGAAGGTCCCAAGTCATCCAACATACTATATCCTGCTTAGCCTCATATAAAGAAATTTCTCATTCAAATTCGCACTAACTGGTGAATAGATGTCAACAGATTTCATATTCAAAATGCCATTGATAAACTTGTAATAATTATTATCAGCATAAGGGAAAGTGACGATATCTAAAGGAGAAGGCATGCAAGCAATTGATTAATTTTCAAATAAGACAGAGGATGTCGTAACAAAAGTGTTTAAAATGTATATCAATTACTAATATGCATGGACAAAGATTTTAACTTACAACTCTCAACATCTGATGTGGTACGACACGTGAATATTTTAGATTAAACAGTTACCAGATGCTTACACAATATTTGGATAGCAAAGACCTGGTTTATTGAAGAGGAGGGCAGATACATCCTTTCAATTCCCCTCCCTCCCCTTCTCCCATATGTATCCAAACCAGTGTCACATAATTAACGGGACGCTCCGGAACGCGGGACTAATTCGGTAATGGAATTCCCTACCCCTAGGTGAATTCAGTTCGATAGGTGAATTCGGTACGATTTAAGTTCGAGTTCGGTTCGATTAGAAAACTTTTAGACTAATATTTTGAGGACTTTAGCCTCCCATTTTCTATTTTTTGTATCTGGTGAAACACGAATCTGTAGATTAGTAAATAAAGTGAAGAAGGGAGTGAATTTTGTTTGTCTTCCCAATAAAACCTTTCATTTATCTAGAAAATTGAATATATGCATTCAATTTGAAAAAATAAAAAAATAATAGTAAATAAAACTAAGAAGGTTCTATTAATAAGGAGGTTCTGTACTTGACTTCACCAAAGCCCTCTTTAGACACAGGTTTACAAACTCAAAAAAAAAAACATAATAAAAAAAGAGAGGAACGTGACTGTTCACCAGTCACCATCATTC
This sequence comes from Patellifolia procumbens, assembly GCA_947645195.1. Lineage (NCBI taxonomy): Eukaryota > Viridiplantae > Streptophyta > Magnoliopsida > Caryophyllales > Amaranthaceae > Patellifolia > Patellifolia procumbens. The sequence goes on from CANSGD010000334.1 coordinate 292,014, forward strand.
CGTCTCCATCACGCGGCTACCATGGAAGAAGCAAAACAGAGCCACCAATGACGAACTCTGCCGGACGCTTCCCCGGATATGAACGCATCATCTTACACGAAATTGCTCGTAGAACAAAAGGCCTAAGGTATATTTTACTAATTTAAACAAATTTCTCTACTAATTTCAGATGTAGGTCTCGACTTTAACCCTAAATCGCGATTTCTTATCATCTTCTTCGATCCTTCTCTATCAATCAACGATGCAAGCGAATTTGCTAAACGTAAATTGCTCATAGAACAAAAGCCCTAAAAGAAATCGCTAACCCACTCGTTCCACGTCACGATTTATAAAGATTTGGTTCGACAACGAACCACGAATTGGAACGAGCGCATTAACTCGAATTTCGCAAGGGTACCCAGCGAATTATGTGACACTAATCCAAACTAGGGAAAATGTGTCCCTCCCTTTCCCTTCTATTCCTTTACCTCCAATTAGTCCACGACACATTATAAATCTATAATTAAGCTTTCTAAAAGTTGCCAAATCCTCAACCCTTAAATCCAAACCCACAGCTCTATACATAATCCTTCTTAGTAAGTATAAGTGGCATCATTTCTATAGGCAAATAAATTGCCTAACTAAATTGCAAATCCTTAACTTGAGAAATATCAATAATCATAAACTGCAAGAGAAAGAACTTACAATTCTTCCAAATTCATCCGTTCTCTCCAGATGAATATCCTTAAATGCTTCGTCAGAGGCGCCAACTAGCTTACCCTTTTTCTTGTCCATGTGTATCTCCTTAGCTCCGTCTTCGTCATAGATCCCAACCAACTTGCTCTTTTTCTTGTCCATGTTTCTTCCACCCCATTCGATAGTTTCTTTGAGAGTGCCTCGTTCTTTTAACAACTGAAGTGCACCAGACAATCCTTTTCCGACAGGAACTTCATGAAGTGTTTTATCTGGCACGACGTCCTCTGTATCTTCGCTCTTGTGCTGTTCATCCATTCCGGAATCAATGACCTCTGTCCAACCACCAGTCTCATCTTTTATTTCCTCTGAAGCTTTAGGTGCTTCGTCTTCCTCCATAAACACGTCTTCATGGTTCGGCCTCTGGTCCTCTGCAAATGCCAGATCAAGTGAGCAATAAAAACTAGATATTTAATTGTAAGGATTCATGACTACGTTAGAGTCAACTTCCAGGTTTGACCCCTTAATCAGAAGATTATTACACTAAGCAAACGTTTATTATTTCCCAACATCCTGAACACTGAAAATCTATGTTACTTGGACACAGGTACCCGCATCGGACACGGGTATGTGTCCAAATATCCGATACGATTATTTTATGAAAAATCTCCTTGATTTTGGCCCAATGAAATGTCAAAATATCCATACCCATGTTTGAGTATTGAGGATCTACCACGGTACTTGAGGTAAAATGAAGAGTCCGCATAACATAGGTGTGAATCTGCTGCAGTATAGACTACGAACATGAAGAATTATTGGATGCCAACCTATGTTACTTTGTCACCCTATTTACCTCAAAAATGGGTCTCATATCGTATCGTGTCGTATCAGACACGACACTTGGATACTTTGTTTTTAACTAAAAACTTGACTTATTTCTACAAAATGGCCGAGTCGACACTTCGACACCCGTATCCAAGTCAACACTACATTCGTCTCTGAAATCATAAATAGACACGGACCAAAAAACTCAAGATTCTGAAATCATAAAAAGTGAACGGGAGATAAGAGTAAGCTACGTTATTCAAACTCAGCAAGGATCAGCCATATTATGATTAAGTATACCAAGTAGTACTTGGTCTAGTGGAAAGGAGAGCACCCTCACAACCTCAAGATTGAGATTGGGGGTTCAATCCCCACTAGGGGCACTTTAAGGGTAGGGATTTCCCTTACCCTTCTCCCCTACTCTCAAGTGTCTGGCCCATTCAGACCCGAGCGGGGTCCGGGCCGCTTCTTCTTACCCAAATAAAAAAAATAATTATGATTTTGTATGTGCTTGGTCAGAGATTCAAGTAGGCTAGGTGTTCATAATCCTGTAGTCCAGTGTCCTAGTGTATCCCAAGCGTTCTAAAAGAAGCGGAAAGTTTAACATAAACATTGAGCTAGTGGATTTGTTGTGTGGCACAACCAATGATACCGGGAACGTGAAACGGAGGGCTGATCTCCGATCTGAATCGTTCGTCCCGGATCGCGGAACGAACGAGTCCCAGATCGTCGCCGCTCGCGTACTCGTACGTTTATGGCACGTCCCTTCACAAATCTAGGGTTTCGAGGTCGGGCGAGCTCCTTCACTATCTTCACTTTCAAGTGCTTTTGATGGTTTCGATGAAGGTGTAATTAGGGTTTCAGTCGCCATTGTTGAGAAATTGTACAAGAGAAGAAGATAAAGAGTAGAAGACGAGGAAGATGAGAAATTGTTAGTGGCACAGATGAAGAGGAAGAAGAGAGAGAAAGAGAGAGGAGAGAGGGGGGAACCGTTTAACATGATATGAGGAGAGAAGAGAGAGAAGAGGAAGAGGTTACTTGATATAAATGATGATTGATGACCCATGTTTTTTTCAAAGTGGTATTTAAGTTTTTTAATACTATAATAATTAAAATAATAAATAAAAATTGAAGTTTTACTTATTTTTTTACTTATTAGTGCTTACTTTAAACATTTTTCATAAATTATATATATAATTATTTTTGTACCCAATCGTTCCCGATTCACTTTGGGTAACGTTCCGCGTATTCGTTTTGGTTCCCCGTTTCGAATCGTACCCGTTCCTTGTAACATTGGGCACAACTACATAATATTTGGCTCATCTTTATTCTGTCCTATGCAAATCTATCATAGAACGCTAGCACAAACATGTTTACTGGATCTACCATAAGAATATCTATCATGCCTACTTCGCAAAAGAAACACTCAGACCAACAGGCCCAAACTACAAGAAAGCATCACAGGAATATTGCATACAGATTGAATAATGAATAATATTTTGGTCTAAGGATTAATTGAACAAAGCAAATTCAATTTGCTTATCCTCTTCATTGCTTCTTTATAGTGTCTGTTTGCAAAAGAAGGGTGAGGGTATAAATGGAGAAAGAGGAAAGAGAATGAACCTTCATCTAGCTGAAGACCCCAGACAAACTCCTCCACCTCAGTAAAGACAATCTTATCATCTGAAGCATCAGCAGGAGTTGACTTTTGGGCGTCGGAGGATTGTTTGTTGATAACCGCAGATGCCAAACGAGCAACTGCATCCGTCACGGATAGGACTTTCTCATTTTGTTTTTTTAAAGCTAATTTTCTTGCTCTTTCCAAAGACATCTGCAGATCCTCAGCATCATCTGCAATAACCATGATGTCATCTTCTTCGTTGGCAAGAGTAACAGCTTGCTCCATGCGAAGAGCCTTAGATGCCTCATCTGCTTTGGCAAAGGCAGTTTCATAGGCAGTCTTTCGCCTCTCAGCTTCAGATCTTTCTTCCTCCTGTCTAGCAGCCTGTCGTTTACCATCACTGCGTGAACCAAGATCTGTAGCACCCAAACCAGTAGATCTTGCCTCCGCTTCAAGAGCATCTAAGTCAAATTTCTCCTTTTTACGTAAAGATTTCTTTTTCTTGGGTTTCCTAAACTGAAGCATTTCTTCAGGAGTATAGTAATCTGAAGATACGTTCACGGATGAATTCAAATTCTCAGTTTGATTTATTATGGAAGGACCCTGAAGTCTTCTGCGAAGCTGATAGGTGAAGAAAAGGAAGAAGGAAGTTATATATGAGAAAGGTTCAAAGAAAGGAAACATGTACCCAGTTCTTAGAGGCATTTGAAGTTAGCTGTACATGTGCTCTTACCTCTTCCAATTTCTTTTCTGCTTCACCGGCAAACCGCCCAGCAGCATCCAAGACTAGCCCCTAGAAGAGGACCACGTAACAAGAAAAATTAGGCGGTAACAACCATTGGATTAAAGACCATCTAGAAATTGGCATCTCCATAAAGAATTTTTCTGCTACAGAATGACACTCTACGAAAACATATTCGAATTAAACAAAATACCTCCTCCTCAGCATGATCGTCATATTGTGGAAGCATCTTCTTCTCTTGCCCAGGCACGTCATTAAACCTAGGAAACAAATAAAAGCAGTAAGTTATCAAAGACACCAACACAGGAGCAATTCATTCACCAAAATGAAGCCGAAAAGCATGACTCCTAAATTAAGATAGCACTGCTCAGCATCAGAAAAAAAAAATCACCTAAAAATTTACAATCGTCAATAGAAACCACACCATGCCCTTTTATTTCAGGTCGCTGCAAAAGAGGAAGTGTCTATGCTTCAAATGACTGTGACCATATAGCTATATAATATCCCTCTCAAACTCTCCAAGACATCAACACACATTCACTCCCTTGCCAATTCCAAGTCCTACCTCATGGTTACTCTTCTCATTTGCTACTTCACTTTATAGGCTTAAGAGTACAATGGGTGATCAACTTTAAGTTGTATAGTTATGATAAAAAGTAAGACCTTTCGGAATTTAGATCATCATTATAATTTATAAAAAATGTCGACAATGTCAGAACTAGGTATGCAGCTGAAAACTTCTAAACTCACTTGTCATCATATGTTCCTGTACTCTTCTTCGCCGCGTTGTAAGCTTCACTCCTCCGCTTCTGCTCTCCAATTTCCACGTTTTCAAGCATATCCACGTCTAGCACCAAAAATAACATGTCATGATACACGGGTACTACACAAAAAAAAAAACTGCAACAGAATCAAAACTAATATTACCTTCATTTAGATCACCGTTGGCAAGTATATCCTGATCTTTGAGTGTCAAAACCACTGCGCCCCCATCCAAAACTTTATCAATCCCATGAAGGACCTTCACTCCTGCCAAAGCATCTGCAGAGGAATGTTCAAACAACAAAATTTAGCATAGATCAAAAAGCCTTTGTAAAATACTTTAGAGAAAATTAGGCCATCAGAAGTAAATATATTCACAGCCCGATATAGAAAGAAAACCTACTGCATTAAGAAAATAAATACCTGTAGTCTCTTTAGCTTTAGCATCCATTTCATTGTCATCGTCATTGAGATTATCCTGACAAATGAATTGAATTATGATTGTCAGGAGAGTCAGAAAATGATAAAGAGCGGGGTGAAGCAAGGCAAAAGCTATAGAAAAGTGACCTGCTCCTCGAAAATTTTTGATCTTCGCAAAGCTTTTGTCTTTTCCGAATTTCTCTTCTCCTCAATTTTACGACTTCTATTGACCCAGGACAAAATTTCAGAGGCACCTTCAGACTTCTTTCTCAGTCTTTCTTCTTTTGCCCTAATCAACGAATCGAAGTTAATAAAATTATGAAATTTGTTAAGATAAAGGTCACACAATCATTTATATTATCAACATAAAACCATGAAAAAATTCATCATAACCTAAATTCAGCCCAGAGCAATGTTGCAACACAAACTGAATACAGAAAGCTTCTACTAACCTCAAAATACGGTCTGCAACTTCTGTTTGATACTGAACTGGATCCACTGATGAATCTTCAACATAATCCCCTTGCTTGACAAGACCTGTGCCCTCCTCAGCAAGAGACATGTCGCCCAACTGGGAAGTATCCCTCCCCCTGTTGTCGTCGCCATCTTTTTTATCCTTAGTGTCTCTTCCCCCATCTTTACTCTGCTGATCCTCTCGAGTTCTTCTTCCCACTTTTTCCTTACCCCTTGACCTCTCTTTCTCGTGATCCACCTCCCTCTCTTTCTCACGACTGGTATCTTTTACTTTCTCCCTATCAAGAAAATCTCTATCCTTATTCTTCTCGTGATCACTCTCTCGATCTCTAGTTCTTTCTTTATCCTTTTCCCTTTCTCTATCTTTTCCCCTGTCTCTATCTTTTGCTTTCTCCTTTTCTCTCTCTCCCTTCTCCTTGCTTTTTTCTTTTCCTCTATCCTTTTCTCGACCTCGGTTACTCTCTAGTTCAGAATCTCGCTCTCTTTCACGATCTCTTTTTCTCCCTCGCTCCTTGTCATCTCTATCTCTATCATGATCCTTCCCTCTATGTTTATCCCTGTCAAGGTCTTTCTCCCTCCTTCTATCTTTTGCCCTATCCTTGTCATGCTCTTCCCTATCTTCTTTCCTCTTTTCCTTATTAGGTCTTCTCTCTTTATCTGAATCCTCTTTTGCCTCTCTTTCCTTTAACTCGTCCTTTGCCCTTGAACGATCTTTGTCTCTGCTTCTATGTTCCCTATCTTCTCTCCGGCTTTTCTTCTTATCCTTACTTCTATGCTTGCTCAATTCTCTAGATCTGTCTTTATCATGTTCTTCTAAATCGTCAAAAACTCCTTCTGTGGACTCTATTACTGGAGACTCAGCCCGATACCTTTCTTCGCTTCTTTCACGCCTTGAACCAGACAGCTCAGCGTCCATGAATACTGCTTATCAAGCAATTGATTACAGTGTCTCAAAAGAAAATATCCAACTTTCAACCTAAATCATCAATGAGTAACAAACATTAGTGCAACTGCTTCTTCCTCTTCCAGCAAAAAGGTTAACAACAAACTAAACCAAAAACCAAACCGGTAAATAACTTCAAGGACTTGGCTACACGAACATCCATGAAGCACTAGTTTATTACTATTTCAACTACACGGCACAAGCACAGATCAAGAAAGAAAAAACTGGCTAAGGGCTCCAAACTCCAAAGGTTGCAGCAGTGGAGTCTCAAAATTTCTACTTGGTATAAAGCCACATTGACTAAGCATCTATGGGGCCTCTAACATAAAGTTGACATGTTGCGGGTAAAATGGATGAACAATTACTACAGTAAAAATAGTACTGTTTTTTACATGTTCTATCCCTCATATACAGTCATGGATGGCGAAGAAGATTTTTTAACTGCAGGAACGCTGTGCTTAATGGTGGACACTGGCCTCATTACCACTGGATGTTGGGGTCTTTCTCAGTAGTATCTTGGAGGAAGAATAAATGGAAGCTAAAACGGCCTACTACATACTCTTTTGTAAGATTGAACAAGACAATATTCAAATTCTCTTCTTTGACTGTCCTTATGCTCAGTCATTGTGGGTCGCAGTGTTGATGGTGGATTCAATGGTACAGTGGGCGGCTTTGATGCACAAGTCCATAAAAAGCTTTCCTATATCATCAGTTGAGGCTGAGTCAATTTAATTGCTTATCTCTATTCTATTTTACTTCAGAAGAACGAGAGGGCTTTCATAAATGCTGTAAACCTCCCGTCAACGTAGCCAAAGAAAATACGATGCGAACTACTTCAAGAAGCCATATCAACCTAGGTATGACAGTGGAGTGAGATCTGTTTAGCGTTTTCATAAGACTCCTTCTCTGGCCCATGTTAGAAGGTGTGATCATGTAAATTCTGTGGTTGATAGGCATAGGATGGCTCTTTTGCGTGAAGTTGTGGCAGTCTGTTCTTTATCTCATAAAGCTGTATCTCATCTGTAGGATGTATTCTGTTTTGTGGTTATTACTAGTATCTTATTAAACATATATAGAGAGAGAGATTTAATATTTCAACAAGTATAATAGCTCCTACGCATGTTAAATCAAACCAAAAAAATTTCTCAGTTGTTTCACAGTAGTAAAAAGTTTCTGCGGCAGCATGTAGTAGATTCATGTCAACATTATATTGTAGCCTTGCCCTTGTAGGACCAAGATTTCTAAAATCGGCTTGCTTAAGCCAGCGTGTTCACACTAACATTATGTTGTTGATTCATCAAATCCATGTTTCAGCTCTTCCAGCATATATTTATAACGACAATCCTACCTTTGGCATATAGTTACTACTAACCCGTCATAGACCATCAAAAAGCAAGTAAAACCTTCAGAAAATATACACACATATCATTTGGATCACCAATTATTTAATGGAGTACCAATCCTATATCATCCTAAAGGGTTTGAGCACTAGCATAGTCAACTCATGATCAGAATTCCAGTTTCCCACTAATGAGTCATAAGCTGGCAATTCAATTGACTACCACCTCATTTCTTTTAAGAATGTATTTGGACAGAAAAAATTTAAGGGAAAAGGAGGGATTCATTTTCCCTTATTTCGGAATCATATGTGAGAAGGAAAGAAAAAAAGAGTTAGAAGTATTTGTTTTTCACCGTCTATCGATTTAGAAAAAAAAAAAGAGAATTGGAAGCTTTCATTTCAGTTTCCCTTGTTTCAGATTTCCTTCGCTCTTCCTTCCTCACGATTAGGGCAGTGGCTCATCCAAAGGAGGGTTTACTCAGTTCACAAAAAACCCCAAAATCTGAACTTTTTAGCTTACCATTAAAAAATAGCAGATAAATTCTGAATTCTTACTCAAATACTTAAATGTGGAATATTCAAGCTATTAATCTTGAACACTATATAGAAACTACGCCTACACAAACCATCAAAAGATCACACGATTCAAGAATCCAATACAACAACAGCAATTAAGCCTTATTCCCAAAGTGATTTAAAGTCGGCTAACATGAATCGTCAACTGAAGCCGTTGCCAAAGGAGGATTCATGAATCCAATGTCGTCCAAAAAAATAATTTGCCCGCAATACTTCTCTCTCAATCTCAATTTGGGGATGATAGTTTGATGATGGAAATCCCAAATGTATGAAATAATAAACTCTGAATTTGAAAATATTAGAGATTAGATATTTTTTTCATACTACGAGTAATCAGCCGTTGGAAACAATTTAGTTTTCATTTTCTAATCCTATCATTTATACATAACCAACAATTGAAGAACTCATAAGTAATCGATTAACATAATCACATTTCGCAATTGACGTTATACAACATCCCTAATTCCACCGTCATATAAATGAAACCCTAAAATTAAAGTATAAACCACAGCTAACTTCATCGTTAAAACAAAATTGATAGAAATAAACAATCAAAGATCCCTAATAATATAGATTCCTCCTGAATTTAAGCTTAATTGACTAATTCCAGATTTCCAATTCAAATAATTAAAAAAACGTCAACTTACAGTATTTGTGGACCAGCGGACTTGGCAATTTCTCCGGTCGGAACCTCGGAAATCTTGGGACCGTATGCGGTGGCGGTGGCGTTTGCGGTTGTCGGTGGCGGTGGAGTTTGCGGTTGGCGGTGGCGATGTCGGTTGCGGTGGCGCGTGCTGCACTACAGAGTGAGACTGATCGTGAGGGAAGAAAAAAGAAGGTATGGCAAAGAGAGAGAGGGAGGAGGAGGAAAAGGAGAGAAGTATGTTGAGTTTGGAAATATGGGCTTCAAAGAATTACTGGCCCATTTTTAATTAAACGAACAGCTAAGTAGGTAGTTACTATGTACTAGTTTTGGACTGGGCTTTTTTTGGCTTTGGGAATTGGGGTAACTAACACTTGTAGGCATGTAGCATATTTTTGGAAATTTATTATTTTGGATACCGAGGTTTAGCAAACTATCGTTTTGAGTATCCAAGTTTTAATAATATCGATTTGGGTATTTGATGTTCATTAATAGGTTCAATTTAGATACCTTTACACTAACGGGGTTAACTAACAGTTAAGTATGATCCACTTTTTAAGATAATTAATGACCCTAATCTATTTCAAAGATCTGATATCTGATTCATTTATTTGTCTTTATAAAAAAAGTTACAAATTATTCAGAGTACTTATCATTATGTGAAGGATCATTGATTATCTTAAAAAGTGGGTCACACTTAATGGTAAGTTAACATCGTTAATATGGAGGTACCTAAATTGAACCTATTGGCAAATCTCACGTATCCAAATTGATACTATTGAAACTTGAGGTACTCAAAATGATATTTTGTCAAACCTAAGGTACCCAAAATGATAATTTTCCTTATTTTTTTTGGCAATGTGTAATATTTGGTGGTTTGGTCAAAAGCAAAAATCAAAACACTTTTTTGAACCCATAAATTAATCCAAATCGTGTCAAAATGGTTTAGTTGTAATTTTATTTAGGCCGAGCCTATTATTATTATTATTATTATTATTGATGAGATTGGTAATTCTTATTATTATGATAGCAATATTAATTTACTTCATATACATGATTATTATTATATAATTGTCGTCAAGTATTAATATATTAATAAGAGCAATAATAATAGTAATTAATTATTATTAATTTTATTATTATTATTAATTATTATAATTATTAATCTATCATTATTTTATCTATTAATTATTATAAATAATTATTTATTTTAATAATTATTTGATAATTATTATTTAATAATTGTTTATTGTTAATTATCATTCTATTCAATTAATTCAGTTCAGTTCAGATTAGTTTAACTACATTCAGTTCAGTTCCATCAGTTGCATTCACTTGAGTTTAATTCAATTCAGCTCAGCTCATTTCAGTACAGTTTAGCTGCATTCAATTAACTTAGGGGCATTTTTCTCAACTCTAAGGCTATGTTAAATATAGGCTTAAGCTTCTGTCAGGTTGCCAAGAGGAGAGAGAGTCCATAAAAAGCGTACGATATTCCACCTTAAAACCATCTTTATAATATAAGGAAGGAGGGCAGACACCAAAAAGACATAAGATGAATGCTAACGACTTTCCTAATTCGACAAACAATTGTCTTAACTCTTAAGAACTAATTTTTAATCGTTTTTACACACATCACGACATCACGTGCATATGAAACTTGTATGAGAATAAGAAAAATTTACTCTTAGCCTTATAAGATGAATGATTATCACTTTTCATTATCAATGTGAAAATCTCAAATATATATTTCATAGAGCTAGACTTTTAATTGTCGAGATAAACATCCTTTGTTTACAAAAGGTCCAACATCTCCTTGCAAAAAAGTTGGATGAGTTCCTTTACTCTTTTACCTCCAAAAATAGAGAAAAAGTGCTAAAAAGCAGAACAACTTACTGTGATTTGCATTCCCCATCCTTAGATTTTTGGACCTAGCACTTGTAGCTCCTAGGTACTATTGTTTTTCCATGTCCCCTTCATTTTCAATTTTTGTTTATCATGACATATAAAAAATCAAATTGCAAGTACTATATTCATTTCAGAACCCTTGCGATACTTGTATTCTATAATCATACTTCCTCCATTTTTTAATACTCGTATTATTTTTTATTGTGGTATTATTTATACGTGTCTCTTATAATCAAAGTCATAACTTATATGCAAGTAAAACTACAGCCATATGGGATCTAGTTAGATTCAACTCAATGTGTAGATTATTAATATTCATTTTGTATAATTTTTAATGCATAGCAAAAGACATTTAACATTTAGATTGTGCATTGACAAGCGTAAAAACTCTCAATGATGTGAGTATAAAAAAAAAGGAGGTAGTATTATATTTTTATTAGCAAAAAAACATAAAAATTTGAAATTCAAAACTATACATTGACATGAATCTAACAAGATTCTATATCACTATTAATTATTTTCATATATATATAGTAGTGAGGATACGAGATCAAAGTTTATAAAGCTTGACAATTAAATTCCAAGTAATTTTAGTTAACTCACTTTTGTATAAATGAATTTAATTTTGTAAAATTAAGTTCTACTGAATAAAAATAAGATGCGCGATCAAGGCTTAACAAATAATTATTTGAAAAATTAAGATTAGCCGCCTCCTAATTTTTTCTCTCTTCTATCCCACAAAGCCTTAGTTTTGATCTAGGGGCTACCGCCACCCTTTTGGACAGTAATAAGCCCTTTTTCTTTTACTTAATTCTTTCGATGTTATTGTTGCTAATAAATTTCACTCTCTCCTTAATAGAGAGATTTTCTACCCATCTATTGGGTTATATCTACCCATATATTGGGTTTTATCTCTCTCCATATGAGAATTTGGAGATTTTATATTTGTATGATTTAAAGGTTTCTTTGTTGATCGAAATTTGTGCGGGGTTGCTAACGACGTCAATACTTCATTTACAATTAGTTGTTTTGAATACGGTTCTAATTTAAAACTACAACAGATTTATAGACCCCCCTTGTGCAAGGTTGCAACAGACAACGATGTGAAAGACAAGGGTTTTCAAAGGTGTTACATCTCCTCAATAATTGTGGTTTTGCTATGTAAGAATTTTATTTATTTCCGTTTTGATATGTATTTGTTAATTTTGACTTCTATTGTAGTTGTCGTATGACTTCTAATCAATAAATAAATTTCTATTTCAAAAAAACAATTAAATTCCAATTATCTCAAGAATAATGCAACAAAGAAAGTATTAATTATTGGTTTAGAAGGTGGGATTGTATCTCTGAAGATAAATTCGAGAATCAAGAGTCCCTGATTGAGTTCACTCTCAAGCATTTTTAATGTCACAAACACCTTTTGTGTAACTAGAAAAATTCGTAAAATATTATTATATGTCAAAAACCACATATATAAAATGTTATCACGATCAGCGTCCTATTTTGGATCGAAGAGGCAAGCAGGATTGAAACCATAGGACTAAATCAAAGGATCTTAAGATCTTAGAGACTTACATAACTGGGTAAGGGGGTGATAAGTATACCACAACATGGTAAAAGAGTCATGTCAAAATTTAAGAGACATTGACGATAATTTTTAGATTTGCATATGATGATAGTAGCTCAATCTATCTTATATTTACTTAACATCTAACCAAAATTTAATAGGAGAAAAATAATTCATGAAACTAATGTATGATAGGATTGGATCATACAATCATATTAAGATTATACCATGTGATATGGAGTAGTTATGATTAAAATATCTTTGGCTCCACGGTCATAGACTCATAGTTTCATTAGTTTGAGTCTTTTTTTATACTACATGTCAAAACATTTATAATTATGGATTTTCAATTATTAGAAACTTAGGATTTCTATCAATTAGTTAGGAATTCCTATAAAATAGTTATCATCGCGGTCATATATATGAAAATCATAACTAATGGTTTGCACGTGTAGGATGGTGTCCCAACTCCCAATTACGTTATCATTAATCTCATAAGCACGTGGTCATAATAGTCTCATAGAAAATCTACTAAGAGTTTGTTATTTTCAACTTATTTTCAATTCTTAGAAGTTCAGAAAAGTTCAGATAAAATCGAATAAGGTTTAATAAGGCCGAATAAGATCTACTAAGATTTCATCTAATAAAATCAAATAAAAACTTATAAAAATTTAAATAAATTAAAATAAATTCATATAAATAAAAATAAGTTGAAAAGAAGAGAAGCTAAAACTTATAACGCTCTCAAAATAATGTTTCAGATCGAATAAATCCTAAACCCTTCCCCCTCATAATATGGGGTGAAATGTGAATACAATAGGGGGGCCCAAAGTGATACAGAATTTAGCGCCCATATGCATGGGGTTAGATGAATGTGGAGAATGTGGCCCTAGAGAAATGTGCAGAAAAAAAAGGACATGCCTTTTGTAGAGGATGAAAATGATGCGGCGATGTTGATTAACCTCTTTTATCAGTTTTTTTTATGGGGGCTGAGACTGAGATAGGATGTTCAGTGTCCTCTCTATTTCTTTACTCACCAATATATTGTCAGCCTCAGAGCTTTTCTTTATCTCCATGTGATCAAAGTACTCCTTCCTTCTTTATTTTCCATTTTCTCTCATCTTTCAACTCTCTTATTCAATATGTTTCCCTTACACACTACTGCCTTTCTTATGCAAAACTATAAATTGAGTACTTACTTATAATAGTCTATTACTATTACATAAATGTACATTGAATATACTACTTGTAGCAATCATGTTCTGCAACAATTCCAATATTCCTCTGCAGTCTAAATCTTTAACTAGAATGTAGTACTACAATTTAGCCCAAACTATTACTAAAAGAAAATGAACTTTATTGTTTATATCTAAGAATAAGAAAGATGCCCTTGCTATCCTCTACTTAAAATAGTGAATCATATAGATTATGATACTATTATTTGTGTCCATTAAGCTACCAATTGTAGGTGACGTGAGAGCGAAGGTAAATGGAAAAAAGTAATCCTACAAATGGCTAAATGATGACTCGAACAGTCGAATTTATTTCAGTTGTTAGGATGGTAGTAGTGCGATATCACCACTATTCAATTACGTACGTACAAGCTACGTCTTCTTATTTGGCCATTTCATGACCATATTATAGAAATGTAATAAGGTTTGTTATCACCTTGTTCTCTAAAAGATAAGACATTCTCTAATGCTCATATTTGGTTTGGTTGGAAGTAAGAGTCTCATTACTTCTAATTTTAAAGAAGATTAATTTAATATTCTAATGTTTTTCTTATTTATCGTATGGGGTTAAATTGCTTTTTTCAAGAAGTGAAAAGGATTTTGATTATGAAAAAGAATTTATAGACACAATTTTCCTCCCTCTCTCCTCTTTATCGTACGTTGCTCGCTCAAACCTTTCTAATAGATGTTTTACAATAAGAAACTAAACAAAAGAAAGTGAAGCTTAAAAATTATTTACATTCAAGATTTTTTTAAGAAACAAGAAATCATATCTAAAATGTTTACTCCTTATTACGCAAGATATACACAACCTAAATTATCATAGTAATGTAATCCATCCCTCTCCACTCCTTGTTACAAAAAAAATAGTTCCACCATATTTGAGACCATGCACCGTACACCCGGGTGCACCGTGCGCACGGTGCACCCGGTGGCATTTTGGTGATTTTCGCGAACTTCAGTAAAACAACTCTAATACTATTTCCTTCCATTTTACATCATTAAGTGAAAGCTACCTCAGTGGTTGGGCCTCTATCCTCTCTTCGCGTTAGAGGGTCGCGGGTTCGAATCCAACCTCTACCACTCTTTGTTGTTGTTTTTTTTCCTCCTTCAACTCATTTTTTATTAATCTTCTTTTATTCCTATTTTTTAAAAAGAAATATATTATTGCTCATTTAAAAGTTATATTGCTTATTTGAAAGTTACGATGCTCATTTAGTTATTTTTCAAGTTCAAGTATAATCTATTTGCTCATTCGAAAACAATATTGCTCATTTACTTGTATTATAACTGATTACTCTATTTGGTATTTATTTTAACACATTAGAAAATATATTTTCTCATTTTAAGATATATTTCTCATTTGAAATATATAATGCTCATTTTAGCAATATATCCGTCAATGTGACACAGTATATACATGTTTATAAATCAATAAAGAATTATATAATTGCTCATTTAAAAGATAAATTACTCATTTATTTATTTTCCACGTACCAGTGTTAAGCTACTACAAATTAGAAAATAATATTGTTTATTTTCTTCTTTTTTCTCAGTATTTATTTTTTATTTTTAGACATTAGAAATAGACATTTAATTTGCTCATTTAAGATACATCGCTCATTCGAACTATCTATTGTTTATTCTAGTGATATATTGGAAGCTTAAAAATTATAGTGAATTTAAAATAATTATATATTCTACACCGTAAAATAAGACAATCTTTGCTCATTATAAGGATGTTTTACTCATTTAAATTATTTTTTGCTCCATAAATATTCAGTGGTATTTTTAATAATTTCATTAAGTGAGCAATATTCTAAGAGTTTTTTGCTCATTTAAGGACTTTTTTGCACTAAGTAACATATTTACTCATTTCAAAGCTATATTGCTTATTTCATTAATTTTTCAATGGGTATCTTATTGTTTGTTTAGTTTTTATTTGTCCACATTCAAAAAAGAATTGGAAAAAGTTAGAGAGTGGAAAAGAAAAGAAGAATATAATCAGAAAAAATTAAATCATAGTAACAACTCATTTTGTGAATGAGCAAATTTATTACCTCACTCAAGATCAAAATATTTACTGATCTTCCTACGTAAAAAAGAATGCTCATTTGATCAAATGAGTAAAATAAAATTGCTCATCTGATCAAATGAGTAAAATAAAACTGCTCATTTGATCAAATGAGTAAAATAAAACTGCTCATTTTGTGAATGAGCAGATTTATTTTACCTTAATTGAGATCAGAATGTTTACTTATCTAAACAAACATGCTCATTTGACAAATGAGCAGATTGATTTCTCTCCAAGACAAAATAAACTGCTCATTTGATCAAATGAGTAAAATAAAAATCGTTCAATTGTGATGAGAATGTATACTGATCTTGCTGCACAAAAATGATTGCTCATTTGATCAATTGAGTAAAATATAATCGCTCAATTGTGATCAGAATGTTTACTGATCTTGTTGCACAATGCTCATTTGGTCAAATGAGTGAAATATATTGTAAGAAATGGAAAAGGTTAGTGAGTGGAGAAGAAAAGAAGAATATAGTAAGATTTTTATCTACATTTTTTTAAAAAATATATTGTAACAGAATATGGAAAATATCAAAAAGAAAAAAGGCGTGTTATAATAATTATATATTCTACCCGTAAAATAATTTTTTTAGAAATTTAAAAATAACAATTATAGTACAACATCCCTCAAAAAAATAATTATATTACAACAATATGCAAAATAATTGAAAAGGATAAAATAAAAAAAAGCTAAAATAAGAACTAAGACTATGGAAGAAACATGAAAAACAAAAAAAAAATTAAATGAATCCAAAAGAGGAGGAAAAGACAAACGTTAAAAAAAATTATAAATTGTTGGTATGGGAGGGAGTCGAACCCATGACCAACTGGCAAGCAAATAAACCTCAACACCAACTGAGCTAAGCTATCTAAATGGTATAGGGGCACGCTTTTAATACTTATACTGTTGCCCAGATTTTCGCATTAATTACAATAATGCCACCGGGTGCACCATGCGCACGATGCACCCGGGTGCATGATAATAATTGTACCATATTTCGTTTGTTTGTATACTTGGTATTATTGTATGTGGATGTGAACAAATATAATTGAATAAGATAAGAGCTGGGACCCTAAAATATAAAAATAGTGCAGCACACTTATATCTGGCATATCATTGATGAGCAGAGGATCCAGAAATTATAGATTAGCAATAAATGTGTGTTCACAACTAGTGAAAATGAAAGGTAGTTTTTGCTAGCATGTATCGACACTACTTTCCTTTCCTATAATTGCACCCAAAAAAACTATTTAGTTGAAAACTAATTATTTGATTCTATAGATTATGCTTAATTCGTTCATATTTCATTGGAGCATAGACCAAAGTCTTAATTCTTCTAATAAGTTGGAATTAGCTGTTCTTTTTACAAATGTTAAGAATTTATTATTGTTCTCTCATTTATACTAACTTTGATGAGATAACTAAGATCTTCCATCTCATTTCCCCACGATTGATGTACAACTTACACGCCTACTATGACTATTAGTATGTCCTACCATTTTTGCGACCTAATCTATCAATTGTCAATTAGTTTTTAAATAGACTCTTAAATGTATAAATATGAATATAACTTGTCCAAACTCTCCTTCACTGACGAGTGCGATATAAGTCGGATTAACTAACTTTATTATTGATCAGTATACATTACACTCGTCGTTATCATTTTGGAACAATTAATCAAATTTCAAGTTTTAGAACAATTGAGCCTTACATGTATATATATAAGAAATGAAGGTATAATGAGGTAGAACGAGCAGAAGACTGCGATCCGGATCTTTGGACATCCATTGGGAAACACATGTAGTACACCATATATAAGTGGAGATGTACCAACGAGGGTGGCAATCATCATAATTAGCGTGCTTCTTTTCATCCCAACATCACTTATATATTCATTGACTTTTTCTCACATTCTACCATTTATATTATTCAATCAATTGCCCTAATGAACAACATAAGTATATCCATACAGAAAAACACAAAAAGGCTGAACCAAACAATTTAAATATCCTTAACCCAGCCCAACACCCCCCGGTCCTTAGTGTAGTAGGTCCATTTTTGAATTGTTTTCAAATTAACAAATACTTAGTTCTTATTATTTTTACTTCCTCCGTAACAGAATTATTACAATAATTAAATAGTTTGTATCTCACAAATTATACCCAATTATTGCAATAATTTTGTTACGCAGGAAGTAAATAAAAAATAAAAAATTTTACGAAAAATTTCATAATTTTAACAATTTGAACGGATTCCGCCTCTATGTTCAGTAGTTAGCAAGAGAATGAGGGTCACAATCAGTACAATTAACTTCTTGCCCTATTTCTCTTATTCACCACCAAATAATTAGGTAAATAGTCTCACTCTAAATTCTTGCTCACCACCAAACTTTTTGGTAAATAGTTTCACTCTATAGTCTACGGTCAAGATAAGTAGAGTAAACTACACAAAAAAGTTGCAAGGGTAGAGTAATTATAAATCTACAAGCTTTCTTTCTTTGAAACCCCAAAACCAAGACAATCTTCTTATATATTGATATATTGTTTTCGGGCTTTTTTGACAAGAACAAATTAAACTAGACATGTACTCAACATGCAATAGAAAAACTTGTAATTATCATTTAAGTTTGTTGTACCATATAAATTAAGAAAACTCAATGTCACCAAATCATCACCTACCTATCAAAACATATTTTTTAGGAAAAACTATTTACCATATCGATCGATGGTCATCAAAGGAATAGAAAGAGAGTGAGACTCACAAGTCACAACTATTGCAAATGCGTTTTTGCCTCACACTCTCTTGTTCACCATCAAAATATTTGGTAAACAATTCATTCTCGCTTTCCTTTCACCACCAAAGTATTTGGTAAAACAGACCTACAACTCACTCAGTTTCCTTTTGTTTGTCATACTTTGATCAATCATGCATGTAAGAGTTTTTTTTATCAAAGTATGACAAACAAAAAGATATAGAGAAAATATATTTTATTTTCTACGGCCAAAAGTATAGTAAAACAATATATAGCGCAATGCCGGGATAGAATAATTACAATATGTTCTCATTACCCAAAATTTAATTTGTGATACAAACTCAATGACTTTTAAATTAAACACGACTGTTTAACTAGCTAAGAGTCGATTTCATGGGTCGAAGTTTTCTTCTCCCTCAAAACAAAATACTTAATGATATTACACTAACTAATAATCGATTAAAATCAAAATTAGATCAAATATTGACATGAACACGTTTTACGGACAATTTAAATCACTCTTCTGTATGAAATATTGAAATACAATTAACATATAATCTAAAGTACAATTAAACCAACACTCAAGCCTAAACAAATTATAAAACTCTGCCATATGCACGATCTCAATTCTCAAAGAATATCCTTCCACTGCACGCCACCCTAATATTCCGATTAAATTTAAGAAAAAAATATATAATTACACCAGAGAAGTAAAGCTGTAAAGGAGCATGTCTGTGCCTCTATCTCTAGCTCAGAAATAAAAAAAGTCAATCCAATTATATCCATTGTGAAATTTACCACCCAAAAAGTCAATTGCGATTTTATTTTAAAGTTTTAATCTTCTGCCAAAAAAAACAAAGAAAAAAAGTGAGCAAAAAAAAAAAAAAGGAAACTGAAGAGCAAATAGTTATGATGTTGAAGTGTAAAGGACCATGAATAATGTGGGGAGTTATACCCTTGTTTTGGAAGCAACATCAAACACACACATGATTCATGTAATTCTCAGATCTACCCTTTTTCCACCTACCTCTTTTTATGGTGTAAAGATGATAGAATGAAAATCGATCCTAAAACTTATTAAGATCAGAAAAAAAAATACTCTAACCAACTAAGCTATTCTTCGCTTGTTTATGTACACTAACCCGCACCCCAGATAATTTCTCATATTTTCCATGATCTTGAAATTGCTACAATTAACAAAAGATTAATCTTGCAGAATCGTGGTAATTCTTTGGACAAGAATTAATTATATATGAAACCGAAAGTATTTTTTTAACAAAGAAAAAATAGTGGAACAAATAATCAGAAAAAAATAATTCAACCCTAAAACCTCTAAATTCAGATTAGAAAAAAAATACTTTAACCAACTGAGCTACCCTTCGCTCGTTAGGTACACTAACCAACACCACGAGACAATTTCTCGTATACCCATGATCTTGTAATTAGTAGAGAAAAATACAAAAAGTCACAAAAGATTAGTCTTGAAATTAATATTTCAGAATCGTGGTAATTGTTTTGGACAAGAATTAATATATATGATCATCAAGTACATGAAACCCAAAAAAAAAAAAAAAAACTAGTGGAATTAAATCATCAGAAAATAAAAAAAATGAAAAATATTTAATCATCACCTAAAAGACATGAGAGTAGTGAAATTAGCCTTGCTGTTGTTGTTGTTGACGACTTTATTCTTGATATTTTCCGGCGATGAATTACCATTACCAATCTTCTTATCGTTATCGCTATCGTTACCGTTACCATTACCGTTAACGTTAACGTGATCGTTGTTGCCGTTGCCGTTACCGTGTTTGAGAAGAACGGAGCGAGGTGGAAATAAAAAATCAAAATCTTGAGGAGAGACTTGAAAGAGAGGTCGACGAGAAGGACGACGTCGTTTCATAAGAAGAGACAATGGTTTCTTAGGTGCAGGTGGAGGACACGTAAGGTTCACCGTTATACGGTGTTCTCTTTCCGTCGGAGTTTTAAACCCATCATCGTTATCAACATCAACGCCGTCAGTCATCATAATATTATGATCATCAAAAGATTGTACCTTATTATCGAATTTACATAATAGCCCTTCTTCATCTTCTTCTTGTTTGTTGTTGTTGGTGTGTTGTTTGTTTTGTTTGTGATTATGATCTGAACTTCCCATGATTAAGAAGAAGAAAAAGAAGAGGAAGAATGATAATAATGTGTGGAAGGAAGGAGGAGGGAGAAAATTTAAAAGAGAGTGGATTTGGTATTCATAGTACCAACTTTGGCGAAGGATCCGATGCAAATGACATCCTACTATATGACATAAAATCAACAATAGCACATTCACTTGGGGTTTTGATAATGATTTATGAGTAGAGTTTATATTTGTAGAGAGAGAGAGAGGGGTAAAAAGAAGAGGAGAGGGAGAGTTTAGGGGAATATAACAAGTCACGATCGTTTGGGGTTCTTCAGTTTATACGCACTTTGAGGCATCAATACACGTGGTTTTAAACAGTCAAATTTAATTTGGGAATAATAATATGGTAAAATTATACTTCTTCCATTTTTTTTACTTGCATCATTTTCCAATTTTGGAAGTTGCAAATTACTTGCATTATTTTCTTTTATGGAAATACTTTCTCTCTACCTCTCTCCAATCACATGTGTCCCATTTTTCCCCTCTCTCATCTCCTTAAATCATGTGCACATGCTCAATGATGCGAGTATAAAAAAACGGAGGAAGTATTATTACTACTGCGCTTTGTAATTAATTTTTGGGGGATTATGATTTATATATCGTTTTTGTTGAATTTTTTCCCAAAATAATTCTCCTCAGCAAAATAATTTCCACTTTACCGTCACTTAAAAAATAATTCCCACAATACCGTCCACGTAAGCAAGTCAGCATAAGATTTTTTTTTTGTTTTTTCACGCAGCTAATTCGCTATCTGAAATAGCGAATTACATACGAATTCGCTGATTCAGATAGCGAAATTGTTTGACTACTTGCAACAAAAGCCAACAGAAGCCAAATTGCTGTGAGAAAATAGGAAGACAAATTCGCTATCTGAAGTAGCAAAATTGTTGACTTATTTCGCTACTTCAAGTAGCGAATTTGTCTTATTTCGCTACTTCAGGTAGCGAAATTACTTCGCAAACCAAAAAAAATTGAAACGTTGACTTTGCTTACGTAGACGGTATTGTGGGAATTATTTTCAAAGTGACGGTAAAGTGGGATTTTTTTTGCTGAGTAGCATTACTTTGGGAAAAAATTCGTTTTTGTTGGGTTTTGTAGTGAAAAGATTTTGATTCCTTTTTTAAGGAAATTTGGAGTGTTGGGCAGGTAATAATTGTTAAGAGTGATTTTATCATGATAAAATTTGGTGGTGGGCAAATTCCATTATGTATTGGGGTGTGTAGTGGGAAGGGGACGTACACACTATGGTGGTGGCCGGACGACATATGTGGCGTGTGTATGATGTATAATAACGTGTTGAGGTTGTTTGGCGAAATATACTATAGTAAAGTTATCTTTTAAAACATTATAATTTAATAGGCAAAATTTTGATTTGTTTACATAAAATTAATTAAATTATCAGGTAATTCTGGCCAGAAGATAGAAATTCCTTTAAACATTGTTTTTTATGACATTTGAAGCCATTGAAGAAGATCGGGGTGTCCAACAAATTGAAGTGGGATTGAAAAAAGCTTAATAAAAATATACTAGGTTCAAATGGTAATAAGAAAATATTCTAAAAATCTCAAATTTTAAGAGAAATATTTTCGAAAGTTCCAAGTTTGAGCTGGATCAATTGACTCCACTCACAATTATGTGCCTCCACCTTAAGTAATTGACTGAGTTGTGGATAGCAATGTTTGGGTATGAGAGTCAAGCCGAATTTAGTAGAATGTCTATGTGATGTGTAGTTGTGTACACCCAATGTATATAAAAGCTAACAAATGAATTTCACATTTTAATACTTAGTATTATTCATTTACTTTTTGCTACTTTTTAAACATAAGTATTAGATTCTTTATATGTTTGTGTATTATGACCAATATAATGTAAAATTATTTATAAGTTGGAAATCACAAGAAAAGCTAAAAAAAATCAATGCATCTAAATAAATTTTTATAGATATTAATGTCATGTAGATTGGACTTAGGAGCTTTTGCTTATAAGATAGAATATAAGATATGAGCATTATCTCACAAAATTTGGATTGATAAGGAATATTATGATCTAGGAGTTGGCTATGTGGTTGCCGGCCTATAACATGACATGATTATTAATTTTGTATCTTTGACGAGGCATGAGTGACATATTGGCAATTACTAATTTGTTCAACCCCCGTTATGATTAGGTTTACAAATAAAGCATGAAATTAGGCAATTTAATTTCGTAAGTTTATTGGAGCGAAGAAGTTATAAAGTCAAAGATTCAAGATCGAGGCAATGAAGAGTCACCTAATATGTGTGATTCTTGTTCAATCAATACCTATCTTATTACATTTTTCTAATGTTAAACTATGGTGCAAGCAAGGTTCCTCAAATAAAAACGTTTAAATGAAGATTTGGTGGCTAAAGAGTTTACATCTTATTGATTGGAATTTCAATGGGGATAGTAGTCTAAAAGTCTTAACATCATTCAACAATAATACATTCCTAACCAATTTTTTAGAAACAATTGATGTAATTGTGATCATACTTTATGTAAAAGACGACTTAGAGTAGTGTGTTTTTCTATCAATTATATCGATAACTATTTTTTTTATATAGAAACAAATATTTGTTGATAGGTACTTATCACATGAATTTTATTATCTATAGAGAATGATGTTTTTAATTTTTTTTTGAACAATCTTTCAACCTAGGAAGTGGATACATTTATCATATCAATATAATCGTACATCAATATATAAACGTACATATACTCAATGGCGGAATCAGAAATTTTATAGTATGAAGGTCGAGGTTGCATAACATTCCAATGAAAAATAATACTAGTGTTTTCTTAGCTTCAACTTTCAATAAATATACAAAAGGATCGGAGTGACCATCAGAACATGGTCTACGGAAATCCCGACTCAGCCACTCTATAGCAAATTGCATATAGTCAAGGACTTTTTAATTGTAATAGAAGCCAGAAGTAGTGCGGTAAAAGTAAAACAACATGATTTTGTATGACATGCAAAATTACCCGCCTTAGGTGGAGTAGTGGCCTCGGATTCCCGCGCGAATTATGGCAAGAGTTGGAGGTTTGTTAAAAGTATATTCTGGTAAAAACCCCTTAAATTTAGTAAATAGTAGTAGTAGTAGCATGAGGAAAAGGGCTTTGGATGCTCTTACCTTGTAACATACTCAACTAATCTCATCTCATAATATTAATAGAAAATAATAAAAACGTAAGAGCAATACGATAGTTTGACATTCACGCTAAATATATGAAAGTTGCTGTGTAGTCGAAAGTGAGAGGGACCCAATTGGATTGTTTGGATTTCATAATCATAAAGGGTGTGCCAACAATTTTCGGCACCTTTTTCCTCTTTGGTCCCTCTTCTTTTTATTGTTATTGTTCTTTGCTCACCTCCTATAACTTCCCCATTATTCAATTACACTTCTCTTAACTAGGGCTCTCAATTTCTAATAGTAGTTAGGAACATTGGGAGGTGAAAAAAAATATTATTAGCATGGAAGTGAACAAGATAGTAATTCATGAAACATACTTAATTTCTTTATTTCACTTTTAATCTCGTATTGCGACTAATAATATTGGACCAATTATTAAAAGAGGTAAATTATTAGACCAACCGTCTAATCCCACAATCTATTAACAAGTTCATTTCATCTCATCTTAACGAAACATTGTTCTAAACATTTCGCACAAGTTACCACCCTAGTCCTCCCTTCTCATTTCCTTTTTTTTTATTTCACTTTTAGTCTCGAACTACAACAAAAATTTAAAAAACATCATTAGACTTACCGAATGGATTAAACTAGTCAATACATAAATTATCTGATTATACTAGTCACTGAATCAATTAAACATTGTAATTATTATTTGAATTGAAAAGGGCGCGAAATTGATTAAACTAGCTAGTCACTATTTTCAGAAAGACGTTTGTTGTCTTCTTAATATTAGGTTTAAGCCGTGGTCTAACTTTAATTTTAAACTAGGCAGTCTTTTAATTACGAGACCAATTGATTTAACTCAATTTGTTATGCAGTCATATGTAGAATTTACACCATTATCACAAGCTGTACCAATTGGGTCTATTTACTTTTTATTTCGAACATTCACTTTTATTTACCTATATGCTCCTAAAAGTTTAGAATGGTCGAAAGTACACTAAGACTATAATTTTATCATACACCTGAGTGTACCATGATTATGGTGCGCCCAGACTATATTTTTACTCATTGCACATATGCATGTCTAATTTTTCCTCATTCAGAAATATCTAAATGAGCAAAAAAAATAGCCTTGGGTGTATTATGCTCACGGAGGTGTGTGATGCATACTCTCTCCTAAGGCAAGTGAGTCAATTATATTTGGAAACTTTGTAATTTTTCCTATAAATATTGAGATTTTTTACAATTTTCCTTAGACCATTTGAACACATTAAAATGTTATTAATTTAAATATGACCCGCTAAATATTTGTCTAGATCCACCACTACCTGTCATAATGTGGTAAACTACCTTAGAGAATGATTAGAAACAAATATATAGAATGATATATTCAGCTCTACAACTTAAATCTGATTGTTTTCTTAGGAACTTAAGGATCAAAGAAGTCAAGAATCCATAATACGAAGTCTATTTCAATTTATTCTAGTCGAGCTTGATCAGTCCAAATTTATTGCACTAGGACGAATGATTGGAATCGAGAATTTTAGAATAGTTAGGACTTAAATTTGTTGAAACCAAAATATTTCGAATTGGAATCAAATTTTAGTTGTTAGTAGTACGTACTAGCTGAGATAACTAGCTCAATCCAATTTAATTGTATCTCTTATAAAAAAATGCCAAAAAGTATACTTGGATTCAGTATGAAGAAAGTGTAAAAAGTTGAAACAGATTGTAAAAAGAATTACATCACTACTACTATCCAATAGACTTTCCTCGAACACAAAGCAATAAGATAGACTATGTGTCTAAGTAAAATATTCCTAAATAAAACTTGAAGTGGAAGCTAATAATAGTATCAAGTGCTTCCTAATATAGGCAAGGTCGTTGCCATATGGCCCATTTAAAGCAATATATGTAAGATAGTAATGTATTAGCAACTTCTAATTAGCTTTTCCACCAAAAAATATGAAAAAATGAAAAGGTAAGAGTATACATTGAGCTTTCTTGTCGTGCTTTACATCCTTCTTCTTCTTCAATCCTCTTTGTCTCATAGTGAGTTTCGATCGTTTCACGAATCTTAGTTTCGTAAGTACTTCGCCAAGCATCTAACTTTGTTTCGTGTTGTTTTTTGTCTTCTTAATTCTCAAACTAGTTTTTTACTTTGCATGGTCTAAAGCATGAGTTATCCCTTGATGACTACTGCCGTACATACTGCCACTATAGATGAATGCATGCTCGAATTCTATCTGCCTCTAAGTTATTTTCAATGATGGCCGTCATTAGCCCATACATTTGCCACTCTTTATTTCTATAGACATGCAAGCATCCATAACACCATAAGCCTTTAAACTGCCGCGGATCCCGGATTTAAATGATACAATACAATTGTACAAACAAAGTTACAAATGGTTGCCGTATGAGCTTCTCAAGCTTTTATCTGTTTTCATTTCATTAAAATATTAGCCTTATGTCTAATTTGGACTTGGCTCACAAGCGTCTACAAGTCTGAACTTTAGATTGACTGAAAATTACAACAACCTTTAGTGATTCGAGACTGCTTCTAAATACTTTGTAAATGCTTTATAGTATATATTTTCTATCACTTAGATAATTCTGAAAAAAACTGTTGATTTTTTTTATTTCTTTTTCTTTTCGGGATGACTATAATGCATTTTGTACTCCTTAACCCTGCATCCGCCAATACCTTCCAACAAATTGTCAAACAACATATATAATAGCAATAATGTGCAAATCTAAGAGCTTGGATCAAACTCTATAGTATATATTATCATTGGTCTTTTGTAATTCTGATTTGTGCGCCTCAAAAAATAACATGATGGATTAATGTGCTTTAAATTCTTAATATTTATAAAGTGGTTTACATGCTTGCTTTGGACTAGGAAATAATGAGCAATGAATTTGTTGTGTTCTCCTTAACATCTTCTTACAAAAGTAGTGAGATTTAAAACCAATTTCTTGGATACCCTCCTAAGGTCCTACCACCTTGGTGACCTAGTTAGCATCAACATTATCATTGATGTATCAAGGATTCTTGGAAGATCTATTGCATCTTGCATGTAAACGTAAGGGTGTCTTGTCGATCAAGTGAACAAATTATGTGACATTTTAATTTTAAATTTATTTATGTGACCCAGTTTCTTTCTTTGCCCTACATGAAACTAAATATTAGTAAATTCTATTCCGTCCAATAGAATGATTTTGGACTAATTTAAAATAGAAAAACAAGTCCAAAAGTATAATGCCTAATTGAATTTAACTCGAGGCCCTAGTTACCTTACCTAATGAGTATTTGATGGATGCACCTCTAGATATGATTTCAATGTGCCAAAATATCTTTCAACTTTTGTGTGTGATGAATAATGTTGACAATTCAAGTACTCTAATAGTCAATGAGCATAAGAAAAATCAAGGGTGACTAAAGAAAGAGGAAGATCAAAGTCACCCACTTGAAGAGAATCCAAAGCACCCAAGTAACCCCCTATAAATGATCATATAATCAATTAAGTTAAAGAGATTAAAACCTCCCCCGTCACAGATAACCTCCATACCCATAAAGGTTCAACATAAAATAATCATTAAAAGAGGAAAAGCGGTATTATAGAAAATGAATAAAAGATACCGACTGATTATGCTGATAGTTAAAGTTAAACATAAGATCAAAATTCGTTGTGGTCACCCCGTGACTAACCAATGTTTGTCACGCTCAGGGTGACTTTCTTTTATTGACATCTTTAACCCAACATAAATTTGAGTACTCTATTGGTCGTTGAGGATAGGAAAGCAGTTCGGAAAATAACCAACACCTTTTTAAGATCTCTCGTGCATCATGACATTACATGTCTTGTTATCGGGTCAATTTATATATCGTTTTTTTAAGAGTTTTTTTGTCAGAAACAACCTTTTATAATCACTTTTTTTGAAAAACAACCTTTTAATTTTTTTTTGCAACTTACAACCTTAAACCAATTTTTTTGTGAAATGAAACCTTTTATCAACTTCCGTCATTGACTGTTAATTAAAACATTGCCTTCCCAAAATCATTCTTCCCCAAAATCAGAATTAAGGTTCTTCTTCAACAAAATCAAAAAATTCTCCACCATGTAGAAATTAGAATTGATACCAATAATGAAGCCCAGATCAATAGACACATTCTCCGTTTCCATTTTCTATCTCTATCTTTATCTCTCATTCTCACTCCAAAAGAAACTGATCAAAGCTCATTTGTTGTTGTGCAAAGCCTAAAAATGGATCTGCTCTACGAAACCTGCTCCAATGGCTCCGATGACGACGAAG
Source organism: Patellifolia procumbens (assembly GCA_947645195.1). NCBI lineage: Eukaryota > Viridiplantae > Streptophyta > Magnoliopsida > Caryophyllales > Amaranthaceae > Patellifolia > Patellifolia procumbens. Next base: position 320,216 of record CANSGD010000334.1, read on the forward strand.
AAGATGAAAAACCTTCTAATGGAGTTCCTCCTCCATCTAAGCGGCCTAAATATTATGATGCAATAGCTGATGAACCGAATTCTCGAAATGGAGCTTCGATTACTGGAAGTGGCAGGTGCATCTCCAAGAGAGAAAGCTCTAATGGCTTCGTCTTCATCGGCTTACTAATAGGCTAAAGTCGTATCACCTATTCAAAGATAAATCATACGGTCCTCTAACAATGGTAGTCAATGGAAGTAGGGTCGAATCCACAGAGAGGCGGAGTTCTAAGTTAAAATTCAGCTAAAAAGCTACTTCAGACAAGATCAGATAGAAACAGCTGAACTAATAATTAACTACTAGAAAACAATATAAAATGGATTTTTACTCTATGAAATAAAGGTCTAAAAATTAGTTCGGTCCACCATGCTTATACCAATCAAAGGATCAAACAACTATCAGAACCTAGGTCGAGAATCGATAGATTAGAACAGTGTCAAGCTATGGTTAAGTCTCAACGTCCATAATTCAACATATGCAGCACGTTCACAAACATAATCAGAATTACTGGTGTGTACTAGGCCTCTAAAAGTAAGATGGATATGTGCAAACAATTATTAACCTCAAGTAATCAAAGAAATTGCGCAATAACGTTAATTACTCAATAAGAACAAATCACACCATAACCTATCTCATCAAACCCTAGAAACTAATAGCAATTCAAATAATCAAGGTATAAACATGGCTTCCCTCTCTAAATCCCTAGAAATTAAACTACTCACTCATAATTGAATCAACAATAATAAATCTAATATGAAACCCTAATAATTGCATCATGAATGAATAAATAATTAAACTAAGCAATCAAGAATAATAAAATAGATTGAAGTAGAGAAGAATACCAATTGACGGAAAGCAAGAACTTTTATTAAAATCGAATCCAAGGTTAAATCACCTTTAATCTAATCTAAAGTGTTTAAACTAAAATAAAACTAAGCTAAGAACTATGGAAAATAAAACTGAATAAAAAGATGTCTCTAAAAATAATAAAGGATAGCTATTTATAATAGCCCAAAGTCTAATTAAAAAAGATAGAATTTCGGAAAAGAGTTGTCCGTGCTTCAGGCCCGAGCGGGTCAATTCTCGCCCGATCGGGTGGGTAAACTGCAATTCTGCATCAACTTGCGAAGACCGTTTCTCTCAAATCAGAAGTCCGATTGGGGCGTGTGACCTATCATTGGAAAGCTCAAAAGTTATAATGAAAATAGTGAAGGTGTGTCAGTTTTGGCACTTCTTTCACTAAATCTTTGTTTCATTCCAACTCAAAATTGTCCCAAAACGGATGTATTGTAATCCTTGTGCAAGCTACCTTCATCTTCAATGATTAATAGGCTACATCCTTGGTACTCATGATCACTTTGTATCAAAATAACCTGAAAATCATCGAAACACACAAACGGGGAGTAATAGAGCACAACTTGTGTAATTCATGTCATTATGCACCTAAAAGCTCAAAAAGGAGTTCTAAATGCAATCTAAATGCATTTAGAAACTATATATAAATGTGATATATCACATACCTCAATAGTCAATCCTCCCTAAAAAAATTATTAATGGAGCTCCGATTACTGGAAATGGCAGGATTGTTTTATAACTAACAAAAATTATGTTAGTTGCACATGGTTGAGAAATTTCTGATTTTGTTGAAGTAGAACCATAATTGTGATTTTGGGGAAAAATGATTTTGGAGAGGCAATGTTTTATAAGGTAATTGAGAGGGAAAGAGGGAAAAAAAAAAAGGAGGGAACGAAAAACTAAAAGCAAAATAAACAACAAACTAACAGTCAATGGTTTTTATTTAACAGTCAATGACGGAATTGGATAAAAGGTTTCATTTCACAAAAAAAAAATTAGTTTAAGGTTGTAAGTTGCAAAAAAAAAATTAAAAGGTTGTTTTTTGCAAAAAGTGATTATAAAATGTTGTTTATGATAAAAAAAACTCTTTCTTTAAACTGATAAATTGATAATAGCAATAAGAATAATAAAATAATTAGCAAAAATGACTTTTAATTATTTATTATTTCTGTTTCTTCAATTGTTTTACTTTAACCCTATACACTACTCACAAATTACATTTGATTATTTTTTCCACTAGCATACAAAACTAAATGCTATGATGTGATGTTGTATAACACATGGATTATTTTAAAACTATATACTTAATATTATCGTATAGAAATAAAAACTTTAAGGGTCAAAACTTCTACATTTTCAAAAATGAAAAGTCAAAGTGACACGAGTAAAAAAGACATGAGGGTATATGATTAAGGGTACTTGTCCGAACTTCTAAAAGTATAACCTAACCTAACTTAACTTAGTTTCTCTTAGAACAATCTCAACTAGAGTAGGCAGATGCAATACGAGTGGATGGATTTGAAACACGTAAATATTAGGTGAGTGAGCTTTCAAACCGACGTTCCGACCATCTACCTACTAACCTACGAGCCACATATTTATGATTTTTTAATATCCATTTTCATGCCCACTCCAATCAAGGCATATAGAACGTGTAACACACCGAATTCGGCCTAATAGTCATTCCTATGAATACCTCTAAAGAAAAAAGAATTGCTTTGTGAAATACAATATGTTCAAATAGATTTGATCAGACCACTTAACTTTTAACTTTGGAAAAATTGATTTTAATAAACCAATATTTACCCATTTCACTTTTAACAATCCCACCTTTGAATAATTCGAAAATAATCCAACCTTTGCATCCCATCCATTTTTATTGGGAAATTCACCTTCAACCTGTTAAATACGTCACAATCACCTTTTACCTTTTATTCAATAGCATTTTGATGTTGAAGACGATGTTTTTTTTTTTTTTTGAAAAAAAACATTGTCGTGCATCCTTATGGAACACAAGTTTCAAGAATTCCTACAAAACGAGTACCCGTAGGCTGGGTTTTTCGGGCACACACGTATAGATGACTTTTTCACCTTTTTGTGTTTGAAACAAAGATTGTTCAAAAAACGAACACCATCGTGCCCCCATGCAAGACACGGAATTTCAAGAATCCCTACAAAACGAGTACCAAAAGGCTGAGTTTTGGACACGCTTAAAGCGACCTTTTCGCGTTTTTTGGGGCTGAAAACAGAGAATTTTCGAAAAACGGGCACTGTTGTGCGAACTTATGATTCCTAAATTTTGAGAATTCCTACAAAACAAGTACCAATAAGACGAGTTTTCATGCACGCACTTCAAGGTGACCTATTCTAGCTGAAGACGACGTTTATTCGGAAAACGGGCAGCACCATGCGTGCATATAGGACACAAATTTCAAGAATCCCTAGAAAGTGGGTACGAACAAGTTGGTCAAGGCAACGTTTTCGCCGTTTTTGGAGTGAAGACGCCCGTGTTTTATGAAAACCAAGATTATTGGTACTCGTTTCTTAAGGATTATTAAATTCGAAAGCCCGAAAATTTGCCTTGAATTGGGTGCCCGAAAATTTTCCTTGAATTGGGTGCCCGAAAACCTTGATTGCTGCTACTTGTTTTGTAAGAATTCTTAAGTTCGTGCCCCTTAAGGGCGTACCACGATTTCCTTTTCTTGAAAAAATGTCGTCTACAGCCCGAAAAAGCCGCCTTGAAGTTCATGCCCGAAAATCCAACTACTTGTTTTGTAGTTATTCTCAAAATTCATGTCTCATAAGGGCGCACCACGGTGTCAGTTTTTTTGAACAAGTTCGTGTTGAGGCCAAAAAAGGTTTTTAAAAAAGTTGCCTCGAAAAATGTGCCAAAAAACGGCTTATTGGTAATTGTATTGTAGGTATTCCCGAACTTTGTGCTCCATACAAATGCACGGTGAAAACACGATTTGTTTTGCAGTTTGCTTATTTTGTTTTAATTTAGGTGTTATTTTTAGAATAAAAAATATAGTTTAATAAGAGCTTGACATGTGTCACTTTAACCTCTTCAACTAGTCACTAATAAGTCATGACGTACAAAGAGGGAATAAACTGTAAAATTGTTAAAAGTACAACGAACAAAGATTAACGTATTAAAAACAATTTTTCCTTCAACTTTTAAGTTTTAACTTTTAACATTTAACCTTCCTACAAATTTTCTAAAGACAAAAGGGGTTGGATATATTCAACACCATTAGGGGCTCAACCCCTCTATAACTCTATGGCCCTATACTATACATCACCCCCATAATCACTCTGGACCAAACTAGTAAATAATTGTAACGTATGTGGGTCAAGGCCCTCATCAATAAACAGTACACGACAGTCCATATTATCTCAATTACTCCATATATACACATACACAGTACCACAAAATATTTCGCGCCCAAATTCAACTCAAGCCCATATTAATAGTGGGGGTCCTTTAATCTTTAATCCATCCCCCCCCTCCCCATAATGTGGACCCACGATGCACAACAACGTGCAGGTTAGACAGCTGTGGGTTTTAATTAGTGGTGAAATGATCCGCTTAATTTGGGAACCCCCTAACATTTTAGAAGAGGTGGTGGTGGATAACCACGATTTCTTTTAACACTTCCCTCCCTATTTTTGTAACGCCCCCTTTTCTCCTTCTTTCTTCCATTTCTCCTTCATTTTTCTAGAGCTTCTCATTCTTCTCTCCTCTCTCTTTTATCGCTGCATTTTTCAAAAGGTACGTAACTGCATTTTTTGTAGTAATTATGAGTTGAAATCGAAATGTGAGTTGAAATTTGGTTAGATTTTCATGTTTTTGATGGTTTGATGATTGATAGATCTGTTTCATTCGTTTTTTTCACGAATTCGGTTATTAAAACTGCATGCTCTGAATTTCGGTTTGATCTAGTGTAATTCAGTGCGTAATTGTAGATGTGTTACGATCGTGTTTTTGATCGTCAAAACGAAACAATTTTCTATGTGTAAATCGGATTTTTCGTGTTTTTGATCGTTAAAACGAAATAGTTTTTTATGAGTGAATCGGATTTTTGATTAGAATTGTTGTGATGCTATGTAGTTTTGAATTCTGACACGAATATACGATGCCTGTTGATTAATAATGAGAATCGATGATTTTTGAGCCTATAATCACGTGTGATTATGATGATTCTTAATGTTCGTGATATTCTGTTTTAACTTCTTGTAATCGCTTTAGAATGTGATGATTAATGATTAATTTCAGTTTTCCGATGAGAATCAATGTCCTTTTCGTCGAATCGAAAATGTCAGCTTCTACACACGTGTTTTTGTTGCTAATTTATGTACCTGACAATTTCTTTTACTAAGGTAGTAAATAAACAATGGCAACTAGTGCCAATTATGGCTAAGTTTGGTGTATTTAATAGGAAACATGTAGTGGTAGTAGTAAGATTTAAGCAACGCCAAAGTTTGTAATTATTTTGAGTGAATTCAGAGCATTGACCAATTTGTCTCCCTTTGATCTATCCACATAACGACATAAGAGTATTTTGGAGCAATATTGATCATCTAGAAGAACCTTTTTTTGATGCTAGATGCTACAGTATTGTATTGAAACCTAACAATGTTCCAAGGAAATGATGTTTCGATGATTATGCTTTGGAGTATATGCGATGAAATGATCAAATCAAACTATTTATGTCATTTGTCTTGACTGTCTAACATCATGAGTTCCTAATCATGGAAACGAATAGCTGCGATGCAATGTGATTGGGTTTGCATCGATGCATGGATGATATATGTAGCTACTAATCTTATGTTAGCCTTTGTGCGTTAGCTGGGATGTCACCATCGATATAACTGTACAAATCCTATGATATCCTTCTTTTATTAGTTAGGATGTCAACTTTTGAAAATCTTTTTTTTCAATTTAACTCTGCTCATTGAGTGGTGAGAAAGCGTTGCTATTGTTCCTTTAAATATGTTCACTGGCTGATAGCCTGATACCATGTACTGCATGGTTTTATTCCCACTCCGAACGAATCCTGCTTGTCATTTGGCTTGCATTAAAGTTTAAGATCTTTTTTTCCAGCTAGTCGTAGAGGATGGCAGATGTAGAGGATGTTCAACCACTTGTTTGTGACAATGGAACTGGAATGGTTAAGGTATTTTACAAGCTTTTTTAGTAGAGTTTCATTTTTAATTGTTGTATTTGATATGTAATGATGTGGTGCTGCTGCCATTCTGACTAACTGATATCTTTGCACGTTTTAAATTTAAGGCTGGGTTTGCTGGAGATGATGCTCCTAGGGCTGTCTTTCCCAGTATTGTAGGTCGTCCTCGTCACACTGGTGTCATGGTTGGTATGGGCCAGAAAGACGCATATGTTGGAGACGAAGCCCAATCAAAACGTGGTATTTTGACCCTGAAATACCCTATTGAGCACGGTATTGTCACCAACTGGGATGACATGGAAAAGATCTGGCATCACACCTTCTACAATGAGCTTCGAGTTGCTCCTGAGGAGCACCCAGTTTTGCTTACGGAAGCACCCCTTAACCCAAAGGCCAATCGTGAGAAGATGACCCAAATCATGTTTGAAACTTTCAATGCTCCTGCTATGTATGTCGCCATCCAGGCTGTTCTCTCTCTATACGCTAGTGGTCGTACTACTGGTAAGTTAATTATGAAGGATCTTGACTCCGAATCTCATTTTAAGAAAAAAACTTTGAAACAACCCTTTGGGCCCTTGTCCCTCTGATATAATGCTTTAGGGTGAGTAAAGTTATGGCCTTATGGGTAACTTTTGCATGCTAATACATCTGATAAAAGTACGTTTTAACCAGTCCAAAGTTCATACAATCAATGGTGGAGAGTGGAGACTGGAAACAGGGCTGCTAAGATGTGTTTGCGTGCTTAAGCATAAAGATATTCCCTCAATTTTAGACATGTCTACTTTTTTATGGAGTTTTTATATCGAGTGCTACAACCTTGAACCTGGTATTTGGTATACAGAGATCATTTGTGTATGCACCTCTGATGTTTTACAAGAGTGTTATCTGAATTGGCAGGTATTGTTTTGGACTCCGGTGATGGTGTGAGTCACACTGTTCCCATCTACGAGGGTTATGCCCTCCCACACGCTATTTTGCGTCTGGATTTGGCTGGACGTGATCTCACTGACCACCTCATGAAGATTCTAACTGAGAGAGGGTACTCTTTCACCACCACTGCTGAGCGAGAAATTGTAAGGGATATAAAAGAGAAGCTGTCATACATTGCTCTTGACTATGAGCAGGAGCTCGAGACTGCCAAGACTAGCTCCTCAGTTGAGAAGAACTATGAATTGCCCGATGGACAGGTTATCACCATTGGTGGTGAACGTTTCCGATGCCCTGAAGTCCTCTTCCAGCCATCCATGATCGGTATGGAAGCTGCAGGTATTCACGAAACCACTTACAACTCCATCATGAAGTGTGATGTCGATATCAGGAAAGATCTGTATGGAAATATTGTTCTTAGTGGAGGAACCACTATGTTCCCTGGCATTGCTGATAGAATGAGCAAAGAGATTACTGCTTTGGCTCCAAGCAGCATGAAAATTAAGGTTGTTGCCCCACCAGAGAGGAAGTACAGTGTCTGGATTGGAGGGTCCATCTTAGCATCTCTCAGCACATTTCAGCAGGTAAGATTATCAACACCCTTTATCCTGACTGTGTTGGACTTGCATAAATTTCATTTGCAAATAATTTTAGGTTAGTTAACTTCAGGACTAATAAGTCAATGATGATTAAAGAGATAATAAGTTCAATTCAGGGCTAGTAACTCCCCAAGGTAAATTCAACTACAACAAGTTCCAATAGGCTAAGTAGAGGGCTAATTAGTTCGTACCAAGTCAAGTTTAGGGCGAATGACATCACTTAAGATTAGTTTAGTTGTGTGAAATTCATGTGAATAGAGCGCACCATATCTAAACTAATATGACTTGTGTTAATTGCAGACCGTGTTTGGTAGTCATTATATGAACTTATATTCCGTGAAATACTCATATTGTCTTTGATATTTATTTCAGATGTGGATTGCAAAGGCAGAATATGACGAATCTGGTCCATCAATTGTTCACCGCAAGTGCTTCTAAATTCTTTCTGTTTGATTATAGAGGTGGAAGAAGAATAATCTTCCCATTTGGGCAAGGAAATTACAGCTTGCAGATTTTTTTATATGACCGAGTTCTTTTGAAGTATTATGTTTTCCAAGTTAGCATTGTCGACTGTCAAGACTTGGCCTTTCAAGGCTCGGCAGAGAAAAGGAGAGAAAAGAATTAAGAATTAAATTCATTTATACAGTTTTATTTAGTTGAGTTTTGTTCAATTATAATCGAGAGTAATTTGTGATATACTAACAGTTGTCCATTTTGTTATCAATATTTCACTTTTGTCATTCATGACAATATATATAATGATGGTGTATTGCCTTAATCGCTGTATTGTTGCTATTTTTCTATACTTCAAATCAAAAATTGTTGTTAATTCTTGGATTATCAAACTTTCTGCTTGTTTTATGATTGTCTACTAGCTTTATTTGCATGCAATGCACGCGTTTAATAAAAATTGTTCTTTATTTTCAAATAATAATAACAAATATATATAAAGTATTCAATTCTAATAGCATTTACACGTACTTTAAATCATTTTTATGAGTGCTAGAAATTTGATATTTACTTTCAATAGTTGGTAAATTGTAACAATTAATAGTTATATTGTGAACCAATTCTTCCCAAAATTTTAGACATGATGACACAAAAAATTAAATATTGGTGAACTAACTATACGAACCATTGCAATGCTTAATGAAGTAGTGTGATGCTTACTGAAGCATTATGATGTTTGGTGAAGCATTATATGTGTTTCATTATTGTGTTAATTCACATTAGATAGAGAAATTGTTGATTTATTTAGTAATTTCATTAAGGATAAAATAGTATTTTCGTGTGGACACCACACACCATCTTCCTCCACCCTTGACTTAGTAGTGTAATAGAGATTTGCCTTCTTTTCCTCCCTTTTTTAGGACAAGGCAATGTCCACCTTTACCACCTAAATGTGACCTCTTGTCCTCCTTTACCATGCAGCAACATCAGGACTCAACATTATTTGATATAGTAGTATATTTCAAGATCTAACACGATAATTATTTTTTTTCAATATATTCTCCAAAAGCAATTGTTGCAACCTAGAATAATAGAAAAAATATATATTTCACCGCATATGGAAGTTTAGTATCATCTTGTATACAACCAAAAGAAATAAAGAAAAGTAGTCACATAAAACCATGCCGTAATAATTGATGACAAATTATCAAATGAGAGGGTCTCACCTAAATTGAAAAGAAGTGAAAAATTTAAAAAGAAGTAAAGAAACTTTAGGTTGGCTATGTTTGCACCTTGAGTCAACTCTATTGTAAATTTTTGAAATTTATTAAAATCTTCAGCATTAGATTGTGAAAATATACCTTAACATCCATAACGACTCACCTATTATTATTTAGCAAGAAAGTGTATTATTAGATTACGGGCCTGTTCTCTTCAGCTAATTCTAGCTGAACTGAACTGAATTTATTGGAGCTGAACTGAACTGAACTGAAGTTATTGGAGCTGAACTGAACTGAAATTATTGGAGCTGAACTGAACTGAACTGAACTTATTGGAGCTGAACTGAACTGAACTGAATTGAATTAAATTATAATAAGAATATGAATAATAAGAAAATAATAATAATTATGAATATTAAATAATAAGTAATAATAATTCTAAGTAATAATAATTCTAAGTAATAATAATTAAATTAATAATTTAGAATAATATCAAATGAATAATGATAATATTATTTTGATGTTATTATGATAGTTATAAATAAATAATAATAATAAATTAATTTTAAAAATAATAATTAATAATAATAATAATTAATAATGAGTAATTACAATTATTAGTATTAATTTATTAATACTTGATGATGATGATGATATAATATAATGTCTATAGTATTACCATTATAATAATAATTAGCTTAAAACATGGGTTGATGTGTGCTTCTAACCAAACCACGATTTGTGGTGGGTTGGTCTATGATAGAAATACACCAAACCACCAAAGTATATTTAATATACAACGTAACGACAATGTTGTATTTTAAATAGTACTGCAGTATTATTAACAACTTTGTAATTTTTTCATATCTTCTAGCTTTTTGTAGCTTATTTGAATGATGTAATAGTGAATTTTATTCAGTAAAATAAAACAACAATTGAAAATTAGAATACTCGTATTGACATGAAATTTGGTTAAACCGTGCACCAACCCAAACTTTGCTCAACCATAATAATAATAATAGTAATAATAATGAGTAAAGATATAATAAAAAAATAATATATATAAATAATAATTATTATTATTATATAATAACAATAATAATAAGTAAAATAAATTAGACCAACAATAATAATATTAAACAAAATGGTTAAATAATGAATGGAGCTGAACTGAACTGAATTTATTGAAGCTGAACTGAACTGAACTGAACTTATTGGAGCTGAACTCAACTGAACTTATTAGAGCTGAACTGAACTGGACTGAACTGAACTTATTGGAGCTGAACTGAACTGAACTGAACTGAACTGAACTGAACTTATTAGAGCTGAACTGAACTGAAAATAAGCTGAACAGAACAGGCCCTACTTCTAGAATAATTGCATTTAGTCATGGAGTTCTTAAAGTAAGTAGAAGTATTAAATATGAGATTGAACTACCAATCTAAGGAGACTATAGTAGGCCATACTACTATGTGTTCCTTATCAATTTTACAAAGTAAGGGGAAGGAAATTCCACTGATAAATTGGCTTAGGACCAAAATTAAATGGTCAAACATGTCTAAGAAAAACTATTTTTCTTATTTATTTTTCATGTATGTTCAATAAATTTTTCTTACTTCTCTTCAAAGAAATTCTTATTCGGTAAGAGTAAATTTTTTTCTTCTATTCTATACTTATGCGTATGTTATAACTTATAAGATTACCTATGTGTACGTTATGAAACTCAACATCTTACTTTAAATTGAACACATGAAAATACGATCAAATCAGTAGGATCAGAACTTAAGCACATAACAAGCAGTTATAAGTATATTTACATATGATAAAAATTGTTTTTTTGGTGTTAGCCAGGAGTATCCCGCACCGGTAGTACAGACAATCTCCCTCGGGGTACTGAAGTCAACTTAATGGGTAGACCCTTCTCAACTTTGGTTACTCCATTAGCAAGAATGGGGAATCGAACCCTTGACCACTTGTTTAAGGGGTGAGAGTACTTACCACTCACACCAACCAACTTTGGTACATATGATAAAATTGTGTTATAAGTTTAAACACACTAAAAAAGATTTAGCTCAGTTACAATTAATAAAATAACATTCTAACTCATTACTTAAAATAACATATAACCAATATCTAATTACTTCATACTTTTATTCATTTTTGGTTCAACAGATTTGACATCCAACCTAATGTACATAGTCCTTGTTTAAGTCGTTGAGAAAAGAGAAGGAAATTGTGCCTCTCCTTCCAAGAGTTCCAACATCCACACAAATATCAAGTCTAGAAAATGACACTTCACAATAGTCCATAGACCATAGTCCATAAACAAACAACACAAATACAATTAACAAGGAATATTTCCTCTTGTTCCCACTTTGATTCCTTCACTAATTAATCCCACATTAATATCCTCTAATCCTCTTTACCACTCTTCACACATTACAATATTACATTATTCATCATCCTTTATACCCTCCAAAACTCCCCTTTTTTCATATCAATCAACTGCGCACTGATGCCGGTAATCATCAAGCTTCATGCACAAAAATGGAGGTTTTAACACCATTCCCTATCCTTCACACTACCGTTGACCGGTGCTCCAGGTTACCATCTTCTTCTACAATGGCGAGTTCCGGCACTGAGTTAGATCGGACGAGTCGCGCCGAGTTGAGCTCCAAGTTGATGAATATCGAAGAAGAAGAAGAAGGAAATGATGGAAGGAGGAGAGAGAAAGTGTATGTTGCAGTTGGAAGGTCAGCGGAGAAGACCGTTTCGTTGCTTCAATGGACGTTTCGTAATTTCCGTGACGAAGATATTTGTATTCTTCATGTTCATCAACCTTCTCCGTTCATTCCTACTCTCTGTAAATTTCTCACTCTTTTGCTGGAATTTCGCCATTTTTGAATTTTGTGCTGTTAATGTTCATCGTTTCTGATTTTTTTTTTCATAGAATAATTGGTTTTAGCTGTTGAAATTGCTGAAAACTTGAATGGAAGAGTGAAATTGGAATATGTTGATTTGAAGCATGTTTAATTGAATACGCTTTTGTTCATCTGTTCTTTATTCTTTGAAATTCTGATTGGAGTAGGAAATTTGATCAGTCTTGTTAATTACTTCCTCCGTATCGTAAATATTGCAATAATTTGACATAAAGTGTGAGTAGAAAGTGTCAAATCGTTGCAATCTTTGCGATACGGAGGTAGTACATGTAGCCGATAATCTGTTATTTCAATTTCTGTGTGACCTAATTTTAGTTATTTGTGATTTTAGTATGACAGTGTAGCTATAGACTATAGTGGTGACTTCAGAATTCACTAACTACTTAATCTTACGAGGAATGCCTGATCAATATCGGATATATGCAAATATTTATCGCCTTACTTTTTTGGCAGTACATTTATTGAGAAAAGTTGTATATAACAATCGATATTTTCACAGCTATATAACTATATAGTTTGTATTTGGCATATAATCTTTCATTAAGAAATGTACTATCATACATATTAGAATATACTACCATACATATATGATATGTACTACCATTTTCATGGAATGTACTGCCAAAAAAGTGAGGCGATGGATATATGCATATATTCGATATTGATTAGCCATTCCTCTTAATCTTACTGAAGTGTTTAGTGAACTTTTAGATGTTGCCTAGTATATATTGTCTGTTTTGATTGATTGAAAGCTTTTTATCTGTATAATTCGACAATATGATAGCCGAAAATTTGAATTCCCATTCCCCATGCATTTTCTTCAAGTCAATCTTCAGGTTAATGTTCATTACACTTCCTTAATGATTTAAAGAAAGTGTACCGCCTTTATGAGTGATTGCTAACTATATTTGATGCATACAAGGACCAATGCTGTGCTCGGTTGGGGGGAAATTCCTTTTCCACGAGGAGTAGTTTTCCTATTTCGAAGTTTGTTCTGTATGGACTATGCAGAAAGTAATTTTCTTAAGTTTTTTGTGTGGTGGGAAAAGATCTTTAATTCAAGGTAGGCATGCCACATTTTCGGTCTCATACAATATCTCTCTTCCCTTCCTCTTTAATATTGTTTTCTGTTTAGGTATTACTTTCCACAAAGAGTGAGACTCGTTCTTTCTATTGAAGTAAATTTTGAAATAGTTTCATGTAGTAGGCTAGTAGCAGATGCAAAATTCGTGAATCTTTACAGGGAGTTGTTAAGTGCATCATGATTCACGAGTATGCCTCATGATAATCTATGAATTATGTCCATGAGGTCACTCTTGACTGTGCTATTGGCATCCTCATTGGGTTTGTGTTTGTGCAGTGGGCAAACTACCGGCAACCCAAGCAAATGCAGTAGTGGTGGCTGCATACAGGAAAGAGGAGATTAAAAACATGAAGAACCTTCTCCGTGCTTACTTGGACATTTGCAATAAAGCTAAGGTGATCTCCTCTATTGTAATTAGTTGACCGGTTTCTTCAAGCTTGTGCGCAGTGCAACTGTGCTGTGATAGTTTGCTGCTTGATAGAGCCATAGAGGGATAATGTTAGGCTTAAGTATAGATTCTCTTTAGTGCTTTGATTAGTTGTAAGGCTTCTCTTTTAGTTGATAGAAATTAACTTGCATCAATTTCATCTGATGTGGTTGCATAAGATTTACCAGAACCCGCAAAATCAAAGCTTGATTCTCGAAGGAAGCAAATGGTTTTTTCTTGCTGTTTTTCTTGGTAGAATTAATTCCAGCTATTGGTCTTGGTTTAATGCAGATAGTAACAACCCTCTCCACTTGCCATTACTTTCCTAGTTCCTGTTTCATAGCTCTCTTAGACAATTTTCCCTCTCCAACTGATTTTTGTTATTTCATAATATAGGTAATAAATTTTCATCAAATGTCCGACTCCAGTGCTGTTATCTGGTGAACTGTTAATGCATTCTTTGTCTGGTAACTCGGTGGTGACTGGTTTTTGCAGGTAGAAGCCAGCAGTATTGTCACCGAAGATGAGGAAGTTCACAAGGGGCTCATGAATCTGGTGATGAAACATGGCATCCAGAAGCTTGTTATGGGGTCAGTCCCTGAATTATATGTACTATCTTTACTTTCAGGGTTTTGAATGTTTAATGCAGCTTCCAGTAAGTTATCAACTACATATTACTAACTCCCATGTTGGTTTGCTCTTTTTCATTTCTATCTTTTCTTCCTTTCTCCTTTCTCTTGAATTTTGCGGGGGAGATTGATCTAGTTTGCATGTCCAAATTTTGGTCATTGACATTCAAATATCTATCTGATTATGCTCAAATGATATGGTACAGCTGTATGAAGGGGAAAAAGCCTTATCGTAAAGCAAATTATGCTGCCAAAAGTGCTCCCCCATTTTGTGAGATATGGTTTATCCATAAGGGAAAACATTTATGGACAAGAGAAGCATTCGAGAAAGTTTCAACATCTACAACTTGTCAAGCTAATGAGTTGATGACAGATAGTTTGAGGTCAAAATCTTTTCAGTACAAAAGGAGTGAGCAGCTATACAATCCCGTTAATCTTCAATCTAGATCTTCTCATCTAAGCATGCATTGCTCTGAGATAAAAGATTGGAATCAGACTGAACCCATTGATGAGAGTTCACAAAACCCTTACGACCCTGCATATGCTCGAAGCTCTACCAGCAACGACTCTGCATTTAGTACATCCACAGAAAAAAGGGTTTCTTTAGATTCTGGCTTCAAACTGGAGGAAGAAAACTTGTATAGCCAGCTTCTGGGAGCAAAAGCAGAAGTTGAATTATCGAGGAATGAAGTTTATTCGGAAATTTTTAAACGCAAAAAATTGGAAGCTGAAGCATTGGAGGCAATGAGAAAGGTAACTTTTTGGGCTCTGACCAATCTGGTTGCTGTTTAGGAAATTTGGCTCATGTTACATACTTTATTCCTCAAGCCATCAACCACAAAATCTCATATAAATCATCTGTTTACTGCCCTATTTTTTGAGGCATTCAATTTTTGTGTGCGGTTCTCTTCAGGTGAAGGACCTCGAATTGACTCAAATGCATGAAGCTGAGCTTAGAAAAGAAGCTGACGATTCTCTGAAAAGCTTGATGCATGAACAACAAAACCTATTGCAGGAAAGACTCGAAGTTACTGCAGAACTGCAGAAGACTATGAGAAATGTAGCTGTACTTGACAGTCGTGTCCAGGAGGGAAAACGTCGTTGTACTGAAGTATCTGGGGAGTTGAATCTTATCCAAGTTTGTATTGCAAGTCTACGGCAAGAAAAGCTAAGTCTTGAAAGACAGAAAATGGAAGCTGAACGTTGGCTTGAGAAGTGGAGAAGTCGCAGACAGACTGGTGGGACGAACCGCCATGGATATGGACGGTTTCTGGATGATGTGCCTGAGTTAGTTGAATTTTCTCTACTGGATTTACAAGCGGCAACATGCAATTTTTCGGATAGCTTTAAGCTAGGTGAAGGAGGATATGGTAGTGTCTACAAGGGAGAACTGCTGAGTAGAACTGTTGTCATACAAAGATTGCATGCACACAATATCCAAGGACCATCTCAATTTCAGAAACAGGTTTTTCCTCTTTGCACTTCAATTTGAGTTTTACATGTATACATATGCATTTTTACTCAGTTTAGTTATCAACCTCCTCTCATGAAAAATTCATGCTGCCCTGTCATAACTCATAACATGGTGGTCTCTTTACTCTGTATTCTGTCTCATTGTTCTCGTGGTCTCTTATGTTGCTTGATTCTTAAGTACCTCAAGTCTGTCATATGCGAGCATGGTGCTAACAAACAATCAGGAGCCAGGAGCTCTACCGTGGGAAATACACTCATTTTACAGACACTATTGGCTTTCGGAGAACACCATTTACTACATTCTTTATATCTTATTATGTAGCAATTTTTAATAAAAGAGGAACAAGAAATTTAGTTATCAATTACTCTTGCAGGTTCAGGTTCTCGGCAAAATAAGGCACCCTCATTTGGTGACTTTATTTGGTGCATGTCCAGAGGCCTGGTCTCTTGTATATGATTATGTACCTAATTGTTGCCTCCAGTGGCGTCTTTTCCCGAAAAGCAATGTTGCACCTCTCTCATGGAAGATCCGAGCTAGAATCATCTCTCAGATATCAACCGCTCTTTTATTCCTTCATACTTCTCATCCTGAGAAGATAATCCATGGTGATCTGAAACCTGAATGCATCCTTCTGGATTCTGATCTACACTGCAAAATTTGTGATTTTGGGTTCTCCAGGTTGCTGTCGCAGGACACCCTCAGCTTCCCTAGTTGTCACCGTTATCCTGAACCCCAAGGTGCCTTCCCATATAGAGATCCAGAATTCCATAGAACAGGCAAATTGTCACCGAAGTCTGATATTTACTCATTTGGAGTCATTATGTTACAGCTACTAACTGGACAACCTCCAGTAGGATTGGTAGCCAACGTTCGGAGAGCAGTGTCCGTTGGGAAGTTAGGTTCGATCCTGGATTCATCTGCAGAGGAATGGGGCCCATTTGTGGCAGAAAAATTAGCCGAATTTGCTTTGAGGTTCTGTGAACCAAACAGTCGGGATAGGCCAGAGTTAACTCCTTCTCTGGTGAAAGAGCTTCAACAGCTCCATATTTCAAAGGAGCGGCCAATACCATCGTTCTTTCTGTGTCCTATTCGTCAGGTCAGTGAGCTAATTGCCTACCAACTGTCACTACTTAGTTTTCAGAATGAATTTATATCTTGAACTTTTCTAGCTATCTGGTTAGTAGATACATCAGGAAGCATAGCTATTAGCAACTAGCAAGTTAGTACTAATAGACATAATAGTTTACATTCTCTTCTTCATTTAGAAATTGGTGATTTCCATAGCGGATCAATGACATGGAGCCAAAATATCTTTTCAAGACTAGAAAAAGAAACAGAGTGTCAGTGTAAAATCCTTGCTTAGGTCCGTAATTTAATATAGACTGAAGTTTTTTATACAAAATACCTTAAATTACTAAATCTTATTGATTGCAGCTGTAGGAAACATTTTCACATTGAATCATCAGTCTGGTTTTTTAATTTTTTAAAGCTAATACAGGCTTTTTTTTTGGATTGCATGGAGCTGAACTGAAATTAATGTAACTGAACTGAAATTGTTCGGCAAATGGAGCTGAGCTGAACTGAAATGAACCGAATTGAAAATAATTGCAATTAATCCAGTCTAAAAGAACATGTCCGTAATATTATAAAGCACACGAGCACATTGTTACGTGCCAAAACATCCCTAATAGGGAGAAACAGGCCCTGCCGCAAGGTGGGGTGGTTTCTTAAAGAAACCCATAGTCGTCACCTGAGGAAAGACTAAACACAAAATTAATACAAATTTTAGATACAACCAAACTAAAGTATCACCGCAAGTTAAGGGCAATATGTTTCCGCATCAGATGGTGCACAACTCAAGGCAGTATTGTGTGATATGTTTTCCCTTGTTTAATGAATGATGCGAATAAACTCAACACAAGGACTTATCTTTATGATGTTTCATAGATATGACAATTAACTTGAGATGGTCATCATAGAGCCTTTTGACAGCTTGGCTATGATATAGAAAAGTTTTTAGTATATAGCAATGCTCAAGTAGTTAATGGCTTGAAGCTGAGTTGATCAAGTGGCAGGATGCCAGGACTTATTGCATATTAATCCATCTTTCACCATTATTATTTCAGGAAATCATGCGCGACCCTCAAGTAGCAGCTGATGGGTTTACCTACGAGGAAGAAGCTGTTTGCAAGTGGTTAGAAAATGGTCGCGAGACTTCTCCTATGACCAATTTAAGATTAGACCATCTGCATCTTACTCCAAACATTTCCTTGAGGCTAGCAATTCACGAATGGCTGTGCAAGAATTGAATCACCACGTGCATGTGTAATTAATCCTTGTTTGTAATTTTGTATAGATATATTACTCACTGGTGTTGCTTCCAGAGTTGTAGATGCTGCGATTAGAGTCGCCTCTGTATATGAAAAAGTTGTCCCTGATGAGCAACCAGAGGTATGTGAAAAAAGGGGAAATAAGCAATTGTAAGGAATGTAAGTAATATTATTCATGTTCTGTGACTTTGTGCAAACCCAGGCAAAAATTTTAGGTAGAGTGTATACTGTGTATATAGGATGAGCAATATATGTTGACTGTCGGTACAAACTTTCGGTTAACCAATAGAGTTTAGGCTTCTGCAAAATCCTGTTCTTTTACGTCAATTTAATAATTAAACTAGGTTTGACAAATTTTAATTCTCGCTTATGTAGTGATCTTGAACATGAAAACAAGGATGTTTGTTATGTCATGAACATGAACAGATCATTTATTTGTTCATGGGCTGTTTGTTTATTGATGTTTATGAACATAAGTCTTGTATGTTGGCTCAAAAACTCCCCAAAACACATTGCGTTGTTCACTTAAAGTGCTCAAATTTTATATCAAAACAAAGTTTTACCTTTTATTTTTCTCTTTGTTGATATAATAGAACAAACTAAAGAATAGCAAAAATTATAAAAGGGAAAAACTTTTCCAATGAGCTTAACTCATTGATAAACAAGTCGAGCTCGAACACGTAAATTACTAAACAAACTGGCCTCGAACAAATGAGTCTGAACATATGCACGTAGTAATTTTTCACTCGACATGGTATCATTTACGCCCGATCCCTACTCCTATAACACCACAAAATGTTGAAGATAAGTCCAACCTAATATAAATGTACATTGAACAGTTTAAAGCCTTATACAACATTCTGATTCTCATCTCTGATAATTAACCAAAGATTAACATTTCAGACAACCTGATATATTCTATGGCTACTACAACTTGCATATTTCTTGCAAAAACATGCAACTTTAATACAGAAATCAGATTCATCTTTTCTTCACTCCTCTTTTGCAGCAGCCAGTAATGAAAATCTGCTGTGTTCCTCTGTATCATTGAAAGGATGAGTTTCTTCAGCTACTAACACTCCTCCATTTTTCTCACCTAAGAGCAGATTTATCTCCCCTATATTGTTTTTCCAATCATACAAATCTCCCTTCTTTATATAATTTTTCGGTGCCTTATTTTCCTTCAAAAACCTTTTTACACTTCTGGGTTTTTCATCCTTAACATCATCACCTAGAAAGCTTAATCGAGGAGCCTCGTTTCCGTGCTCATTGAACTGGGAATGGGTCCTTCCATATGCAGTTGTTGAATCTTTAAAAGGAGAGGTTGATCTTCCAGTAAAGCTACCAAACCCTTTAATCTCTCTTGTTAGTTTTCTAGCATGCTCTCTTTCTTCTTTGAGGAGAGGTCCCTTTTCGAGCAGCTGCAGTATTCTCTCCGATTTCTTCCTCACAGCAAGGCCCCAGTTAAACCTGTATTAGTGAGTATTGTTAGGCCATATATCATGATTTTAGATAACATGTGAAAGTGAATTGTTTGCTTACCCTTTTTCATCAACATGCTGAAAAGTTTCCATGTTGTTGATGATGAATTTCTCTGTTTGAAACTCCTCTGCAACACTTTCTGGTCCATGAGTCAACAAGTGCTCTAATACTATCAAAGCATTGTATGATTCCCTCCAATTCTTTCTGTCAAAATTTGATATTCTGACCATAGATTAAAGTTTTTCAGTCAGAAAAGAAAAAACATTCAGATCATAGGAAATCAAGCTCACCATGTGACAGTTGATCTTGTAAAATTAGGATTAATGATCCAAACTGTGATCCTTTTCCTTAAACAGTCTCAAGTATTGATCAACTCGGAATAATCGACTTTATAAGGGTGTTTTCACAGCAGTCTCATATGAATTACAACTTGTTAAACATGTAGAAAAGAATACTGCTATATTGAGCCTTATGTTATTTTCCCCTCTCCATCCTTTCCTTTTTGTATATCAGCATTCAGCACCCCCTTATTTCAATCCGTTTAATTAATTTTAAGTCTTGCGAGACTGCTTAGGGAAAACACTAGTAAAGTTGGCACTAACTACTAGTTAATCAAGAGGTACGTGTGTTTAAGGCAAATGGGTCATAGTTTCACGTCAATTTTTCTGTAACGTGCCAATGATCAGTATGAATTCTAGGATTGGATCACCTTCCAAACTAGGTACCAACACAAGTACCAAAAACCACATTCATCATAATCCTTATGTGGTACCACGAAACTTATCTCGTACCACCAACGATACGGAATTCGACTATTCTCTTGATCACCATGATCAACGACGAGTTTTTTTACATGATGTGGAACTAAAATAAAAGATTCATGCATGAAATATTAGGAATATTAGGAACACGAAAGGAACATACTTGTTATGCAAAATGTCCACAATTCTCCAATAATCATCGATTTCGAAAGCAGACCGTGATATCAACCCAAGAATTCGAGTATCCGGTGACCATGGATTAGCATTTGTTGCTTCTTCTGTCATCCTGTCATAAGAACCCCAACAATCAAAGATCACAATCAAGGAAAAAGATCTAAAAAATAAAGATATGGGAAAAATATAAGATCTTACAACTGAGCAGGGGTGGCATCTGTGAGAACCAATCTGGCAGATCTAATCTTCTCCTTGATGAAGAAAGAGGCTTGTTTTCTGAATTCAAGGAAAGAATGTGTGCTCATATTGTTGCTGTTATGCCTCTATCAAAGCCTAAGATTGATATTTTATCTAAAAGATTATTGAAACATGGAAATATATATGATATTGTTATTTTGTTACTATAATAATATGAATCTAATAAGACATTGAGAAAAAAACATGTAACAAACTAACAAAAGAGATAATTAAAAACAAATGAGGGTGGATTAGTGCAGGATTAGTGATGGTGTGAATAAGCACAATTGACATCAGCAATGAAGATCTTATATTGTTTTCATAGTTTGCAACTAATCCATCAGGGTGGACTTATTCAATAATTTATATTTCAACTTCAACCTAAACTATAAAATAAAGGTGTTATGCATAAGGGCTGACCATTTCAAGACACTTCTTTTTTATGTTTTATTTTCTGGAAAATTTGATGGGTCAAGGAAAAAAAAATTGTGGAAGAAATTTCAATGGTGTGCTATAACTGCTATAGATTTATGAAATAAATATGATGGTACGAGGATGAGAGGATTTTTCATCGAGCCAGTTGGAGTCTGGCCCCAAATTTTTTTTTAATTATCAATCTATAAGCTAAAATATACGTAGAAAATATTATGACATACAAATTGCGTACTCTTATGTTGAATAAAACGTTAAAATTTCAAATCTTGACTGATTGTTCATATGAATTTGACCAAGATTCACCCCTAATTGTGAGTAAAATATGAAAAATTGGTTCTTAGTTTCTTATGTTTTGACTTGTGAGTTTGAAAGTTGAGGTGGCTAGTTCAAACTCCAAAGTCATAGTTTTGCTAATAAATGATGCTATAGACCTTCAAACTTGACTTCAATATGAATGTGTATAATTATGAATATGTATAAATATGAATATGAATATGACTTAGTATATTCTAAGGTGTAATAACTGTGACAAAATATTGACAATAATCTCTTATCATAGCGAGAGAACTGCTAAAGGTTCATGGGGTATTTATACTCTCTTTTTAAATTATTATTGTGGATAGTTATATGTCAAATTGTTAATCAACGTAAAAAGTTCTTGTTTATAAAAATACTTGGTATTGTATTAAAAAAATCAAGGTTTTTGTAATAAGAAGTGAAATAATAGTTAAGATTTTTTTTGGTTAAGTTCCCTAAGATTTGAACTTTGTATTGCAGGGTTTCGTTATACCAAAAATATAATTATAAATACCAAAAATATAATTTATGTAACAAGAGCTTAATTTATGTACTAATTATAAATACGAAAAATATAATTTATACTTTGACAAGTATAAAAGTAGAGCTGACAAAAGCTAATCCAACCCGTCAATCCAACCCGAATCCAACCTATTTATAGCAGGCCCGGTTGAGATTTTCAACCTGTTTAAATAATTGGGTCAACTTGTGTAACTCGATTAGTTAAATATGTCGGGTCAGGGTTGAAATTATCAACCCATAAATAATCCATTAAACCCGTTTAGCCCATTTATTAAATCTAATAATTACAATTTTGTGTTGAACTTTAAAATTTGGCTCAACTTTAAAACCTTAATATCTAAGTTAACCACCACTTACTACTTCATAGCTAATTATATGAGTTTCTTTTTTAGTTTTCTCTTGCCGTCAAAGAGACAATGCACAAACATTATAAGTGTAAGTTGTAACTAATTACTAATTTGGCTACATTTACTATGAGTTGTAACTAATTAACCTAGACTTAAGTTCCTGATGTTTTTGCTTTTTACACTCTTCAAAACTTGTTGCTTTGGTGGTTTTCTACAAAGAAATAAAAAGAGAATACAAGATCTTACTTAACTACTATCTCCATCCCATATTAGTTGCAACAGTTTGACTGACACGTGTGCCAATACATAACTTTGACCATTAATATATCTCTTTATAAATTTGTAAAAATATGAAAAAATTGATATGTCAAATTTATACATTGAGCCAAATCTAAGAACATCTTATTTACTAACATTTGGTTTTATATGTTAGTTAAAAATCATAGTCAAAGTAAGACATATGAATAGTGTAAAAGTCAAATTGTTGCAACTAATATGGGACAGAGGGAGTATTAACACCCATTCTAAATCGTACATGTAGATATGCAGATGAAGAGTCAATTGATGATTAATAACTTAAATGGGCCAAATTTTAAGTTGACCATTTTTAATTATGAGGTTGGGTTGGTAAGAACGTAATTGGGTCAACATCAAGATTGACCTGTTTAAGTGCTAATAAGATTGGGCTGAAATTTTCAACTCAATTATCTAAACAGGTCAAGTTGAGTCACAAAATTTTCAACCCGCTTATTAACTCGACCCAATCCAATCCAATCCGATACAGACCCATTACCAACCCTACACAAAAAGTTCACAACTAATAAGATATCATTATAACTAGGTGACTTTCAAAATTTTCAAAGTTGAACAATAGCCAAAAATTAACTGCAGTACCAAGACAAATTGGAAACTTTAGGGTGCAAGTGAATCAAGTTCATAAACCCAGGGGCCCCTGGGTCCAGGACAGCCAAAGGTTAGCCCAATATTTAAGCCCCCACAAGCCGTATGTATTTGACCCTTATGCTAAGCCATTGGCCAGGTTGATTTTGTGGGCCCTGGAAGTATGTGATGTTCAAATTGGAACCTTCATGTGTGGTAGTCAAATTTAGAAAGAACCAAATCACAGTCATTAATAGCTGAGGTTTGGAGCACAAACTATGCACATACACTATTTCCTACATCTATAATAATAGCAACGTTTTAATTTTTATTTATTTTTGAAGTATATAGCAACGTTTTAAATTGATAAGTCTGTTTGATAGATAGACCACCTAATACTAATAAGAAATTTTAAAATTAATTTTTGCATCTGAGTTAAATTTAAAAATAATTTTTTGATAGGTTTGACCGGTAGATAGACGATCTAATACTAATAATAGTAGTATTTTGAGTATTTTTTATCTATTAATAATTTCTGATTTTTTTTTTCATTTAATATTAGGCTTATCTAAAGGACCAAAGTATGACTAATATCCGATTGGTCCGAAAGATTAAATTAAAAAGTTGTATCACAAACAACTTTAAAAAAGTGGGTATATCCTTTGAGTTGTGGTCTTTGCCCCAAAGTTCTAGGTTTCATCATATTCAATTAGGTTTGAACATAAGATGAAATCAGGTCAAATAAATCCAGTTAAAATAAGAAAAAATACACCATAAATCAGTATGAGCAAAAGGTGATCCATTTTTCTAAATAAAAGTGATATCTAAAAAAGGTAACAAGGTGATTTTTTTCTAAACGTGGCCCCTTTAGAAATGACCCTTCTAACTAAAAAGATGACCTTTTTAAGGCAAAAAAATATTGTGCACCTTCACTAATCTTATCATAAAATGGTCTTACAAGATCTACTAGTAATACAATAAGATATATCAAAAAAAGATAAAAATAAGTATGTCCTAAAATATACTAACTCCGTTCCAAGTGTATTGCAACCTTTACCTTATTTGATAATTTCATATTAATTGCAACATTTCTATTTTAATCACCAAAAAGATCACATGTGCAACCTTTCTCTCTCTTCATTACTTATTATCACATGATGCAAGTGGGGAAGATAACATACTTTTTTGCTATTCTTAATAAATGTGTCAATCCCCTATGTTGCAATACACTTGGAACGGAGGTAGTATAATACATACCTAAAATTCACCTGGCCTAAAATTTAAATGAACATTTCCGAAGTGAGATGTCAATATATTTGTTTTTGTAGGTAAATAAGGATATGATATGTTGGCCTGACACCTCTCGAGTCTCGCATGTAAAACCACCCAGTTTACAGGTCGAACTCATTGCAAATGAGAGAATGGTATACAAAGGTCAATTCGAAAAAGAACCCTTAATGAAATTTGATCCATAACCTTAAAATCACAAGCACAACCTAGCTTTACAACTAGATCAATAAGCCTTGCTCGATAGTCAATACAAGTAAATGAAATAGAAAGGGTCCATCCAAGGCTTCTATCTCAACTGCATGGCATGCATCAGTCATCTCACCAAACCCATATAAGGAGTCATCTGCTTTAGCTTAAATTATGGTCGTGGGTCATTTTTGCTCAACTGAAATATTATCGTTACACAAAATAAATGGGCAAATGCCATTAAGATTGTCATTTGGATGACTTCTGCAACTGCAACTGCAACTGCAACTGCATCGCAATATCTTCATTTATTTACTACTATCAATTCAAAGGTAGTTAGTAGTTGGATCGCAATTGGACATTATTTTTTCCCTTTATTACATGTAACTAGCTTTTGACACTAGGCGATGCTCTAGTTTTTGACACCGGGCGATGCTTTGGAATATTTTTGTATATTACGTCTTCCCTTTATTAACAATTGTTGCTAGTTTTTTTTTCTTTGAAAAAATCTAAAGATAAAAGGATATAATACTTGGTGTTAAAATTTGTTACGAGTACGAATCGGTCATCGTAGGTTGGTAGTAAGATCATTTCATTTCAATTGAAAGGTCAAGAGTTCTAGAATTTTCACACTAATATTTTGATCATTTTTCAAAAAAAAAGGAAAAAAAGAGAAACATGTTACAAATGAAGTGGTACTATGCTATTGATTGAAAAGGGGGACACGTGACCTACTACTATAATGCTTACCCGCACTTTTTAATAATATACTTAGATTCACTATTTACCTAACAAAAATACAAGGTATAAAAATGATGTTCTTCCAAAAAAATAAAAATAAGAGACCTATCTTAAATTTCTTGCTATAAGATAAACACCTTTTATCAAAATTGAATCTCATTACACTTTTACACTAATTGCTACTAATACTCCTGCCAAAATTGAAATATACTTTTATTTTTATACGAATACATTTTAAGAGAATCTTACATACGAAATTGTTACTAGATAATAAGGGAAAAGATTCTACTAGACATGAATTTTTCTCAAGCTAAATCTTCCAGTTGTATAGACAAACTTAATTACACAGCTACATAGGATAATAGGTATCTATCATATTATTAAACAACGATATAAACCTACACTTGTAAAACGAGAATACCTTTAGAAAGGGGTAGGTCTATGAGATTATATTTTGAAAAAAAAAGGTTTTTTAGATATACTTTTCGTCCTTTAAAGACATAATAATCCGCTTCATGACATAATAATTAAAAAATAAATTATAAGGTCTAAACTCCTAAAGAGACAAATTATAATGAAGTAAAACTTTTAAAATTTGTTTATTGTTAAGTGTTTCGGTTAAACTATTACAAGATTTACAACTAATCAAACGAAAAAGTATAGCCAAACGAAGATGATTAGAGAATTTGACTAGTGAAGTGATGCATGCTACTCAATGACATAAGATGACTGTTCACTGTTGGAAGATCTATCTACTTCAATATTTTTTTTAAAGTTTTATGTTTAGAAAACAGTAAAGATCAAATTCTGTAAAGAATAATAAAGTCAACAAACAGTAAATTAACAACAATAAACTAGTGGGACACTATTGATCATGCAAAAACCAAAAAATATCATTTTAGGATGTCCATTTCAGAATTCAGACAAAAAGGAAGAGCACAAGCAATTACGGAGTAGGTCAAACAGGTAGGGTCGTAGGGATGGCAGGCGGGTAAAATTTGGTGGGTTTTACACTGCCATGGATAAACCCAGATTTAGTGGGTGGTGGGTAAACCCAGATGGGTAAACCCAGGTGGATGGTGGAGGTGGGGATGGTTTTGGGGTCATACCAACGTGCGCAGGCGTGGGTATGAGATCTTTACCCACCATGTGTGGTGGGTAGGTGGTGGGTATGAAAATTTTAGATAGGTATGAGTATGGGGGACATTTTGCCAGGTGGGTGAAGCTTCAAGTGTAGTATTTCGAAGCACACTACTTCCTTCCTTCTTTCCTCAAAATCATCATCAGCTGAAACCATTCCGTACTATCAAAACCCTTAAAATTAAAACCCCTTCCCAAAATCAAAATCAAAATCAAATTGGGTGCTCAATTTCCACAGCTGAGGCTGCAGTGGACAAAATTCAATGGGGATGCGAGGTCGATTCGCTCGAAAACGCAGAGGCATTGCAGAAATGGCTAAGCGGGTCGGGTCTTCCACCTCAGAAGATGAGGATAGAGAGGGTTGATGTTGGAGAGAGAGGTCTTGTTGCTAACAACAACATTAGGAAGGGGGAGAAGCATCATTTAATTAGAGAACGTAATGGGTCAGACCGCTTCAACTAAAATTATAAGTACAATCACTAAAACCCAAAATTCATTAACTGAAACCATAAGTTCATCAACTGAAATCACAAGTTCAATAACTGAAATACTGAAATAAATAACTAAACCCAAAGTTCCTTAACTGAAATTATAAGTTCATTAACTGAATCACTGAAATCAATAACTAAATTCCAACTGAAATAATAAGTTCATTAACTGAAACCGTTTTGGTCAAACCGACTGCAAAAACACTTTAATTTCAATTTAATACCAAACTGCAAAGACGACATGTTCGAGCAAATCTGCATTTTCCGAATCAAAATGGACATAAAAAATCGGCTTATTACTCAAAAACACACAAAATTCAGAGTATACAAAGAATACAGTTTATGTTGCACTTAGCTTGTCCTATCAGGCTATCACAAGCTAATACAAATACAATTCTTCTCTTTAGTCTAACATCTAAAACTTCCAAATGCGAAGAGTAAAAGAAAAACAGCTTAACCACCTAAAAATGACGGCATTTGTACTAGTAATTGAGAAGTGCCTGCATTATTTGGAAGCCACAAATGACACAGCTTGCACAAACTAATTTCAGATTGCTCCCCCAAGATTGTGGTGACCCAAGTCCTCAACAAAACATGCAACGTAAAAAGACAGTGCAATGAATTCCTGTTCCAACCATATTTAATTTATTTATTTCGTCATCAATAGAGGTTCCTAGAATATAGTGTGCATATTTATTTACCAAAGCAAAAATCCGAAAAAAGGCCAACAGTATATAGCCAAGATTTATGATAATATATTAAGCCGAAAATTGTAATGACCCAGCTCAACAAAAAAATGAACCGAGGCTATATTTTGAGGGTTTACCTCAAATAACAAGGCTCATAAAAGCTCTACAACAACGGCAGATGCGCCACCTCCACCATTACAAACACCAGCAACTCCATATTTCCCACTTTTCTGTTGTAGTACCTGTAAGTTCAATGCTATTCGATCAGGACAGAGGCAATAACAAATATTTCCAATACTGGCTGCTTTACTTCAATAAAGACAGATAAAGGGGACAGATGAAGGGATGTATCAGACTGCTTTGCTCCAACTATAAACGATGAATTACTAGGATGGTTTTCCTCTCAGGCAAGAGTGGCCAGGGTCAGCCAGACGAGTTGCATTAAGTTACACTATTAACTACTCATTTCAACCTAAAAGACCCGCTATATGTTCCATGGAAATGAACGAGAGGGCTGTTAAGGCTCTAGTTTCTTCAACTTCTCATTTGTTGAACTGAACTTAATATTGTTGAACTAATTTATGCTATACTTAATTTATTCTTGCTGTACTTTGCTTTTCTTAAGCTCAACTTAAACTTACTTTTGCAGAACTTAAACTTATTGTTGTTAAACTTGTTCTTGTTGAACTCAATAAATTTTCTCTGAAGCTTAAATAAGTTGAGGAGAAAAGAACACAAGCCAAATAGGATCCTATAAGATAATTCTCACACCCGATTATATCAATAGACACCAGAAAAGGGCATAGAGATAAGGAAGCTATACCCCCAAAAGTGTCACGATGATTCGTGCTCCACTACACCCAAGAGGGTGTCCCAATGACACAGCTCCACCATGCACATTTACTTTTTCCTGCAAAATTAAAGGTTGAAAGTCAACAAATCCATCACGCTGAAAGCTTGCTATTAGCAGCATTCGAAGAAGATACAAAGAGGAGGGCATAACTTCATACAAACTGAACTGAAAGTAAATTATATAGTATCCTTCAGTATACAAAAGCTCACCGCAGAAAGTTCAAGTAATTTCATATTTGCAACAGCGACAACCTGCCAATGTCAGAAGAAGATTGATTAAACCATGAAGACAGTTAACAGCTAGCACGACGGACAGAGTGTAGAGCACTTACAGAGAAAGCTTCGTTTATCTCATAGTAGTCAATCTGCGAAGCATTCAAGCCTGCATGAGAGATGGCCTTTGGTATCGCCAGGGCAGGAGCTGTTGTAAATTTCTCTGGAGCCTGACCATCAACCAGTAGAATTCAGTGACCCGGCAAAATCATTAAGGTAAAAATCAAAATACATAAACATCACTCTGTTTATTTTCATAAGACGTGCATGAGTTTGCATTTTGGTGGCCCTTTATATACACATATTGATAAAAGTTATTCAAAAAATCATATTATGAATGTTTTTTAGGATGAATCAACTATTATATTTTTGTTTATCTATTAGATCATAAGAATTAATAGTGGTCAAATTTATATCTTAAAAAGATATGTGCCTTGTAGAAACAAAAGAAGGGGGAGTACTTTAGATAATCCTACAATTTTTTTCACAGAAACTCTCAAAGTTATGTTGTCTAGATGTACAATGTCCAAGCAATACCTGAGCAGCATCTCCATAACCACTTATCTTTGCAATCACCTCCACCCCAAGTTCTAGCGCCTTCTGCCCACTCATTAGAACAAGTGCAGCAGCACCGTCACTGATATCAAGCAATGCAACTATTAGAAAAGAGTGCATATATTGCAACACTTTATTTCCTGAACAAATATTTATCAACAGGATACTACTCGTATATTTCATAAGAAATTGTCTTCAAGAAATAACACTTCAAGTATGATATATAGGGACAGGCCACAAATAAAAATGAAAAACCAAGGTCAGACTAAGACGCACAAAGAAAAAGAAAGACTTTAACTTAATAGCTGCAGCAAATGCTGCATGAAACTACTAAGTTGTCAAGAAACTATGGATAGAAGTCCAAGAATGCATTTCCACAGAAACCAAGGTCAGACAAACCTTATGCTAGAGGCATTTCCAGCAGTGACAGTTCCTCCAACCTCTTTGAAACTTGGTCTAAGTTTTCTTAACTTGGCAGGGTCATACTGCAAAATACAAGAAAAAACAAAAGTTGAAGTAGCATTGCCCCTGCTAAAAATAGCATATAAAATACTCGCAGCAGTTTTTTGGTTTGAAAAAAAAAAACATGTGAAGTTATGAATTTAGCAGCCCAGAGATCTAAAAAGCTTGGTAGCAGTTTTGTCATTTGCATTATATTTCAAAAGAGTAAACTGGAGATAATATAGAGTCGGGGTTATTTCTAGGGTTACGAGGAGGACCATGTGAAAATTCTCTGCAACGATTAAGGTCATTCCATTTTGGAGGCCCAAAAAGAGTACAATTTCAGTTAAGTACAGAAAATGACATGGTGCACCAAAGAATTTTGGTTACATAGAATTAAAAAATCTTGATGTCCATTTTATAATTACTAATTTTGAGTGGAGGGTTGTACATAATGATGGTTATATCATGCCTCGTGACAACTTCACGCTATACCTTAGTAGGACCTTCATCTTTATCAACAATTGTTGCTGGTTTTCCTCTTCCTCCAGAAACCTCAACCTGCATGACATACGTATATCAGAATGAAACACCAAATTTTTGAGAATATTACAACACAAGTGCCAATAGTGTCCGTACTGGAACTATCTCCCATGAAAAAGCACCGGCCTCTTGAGCAGCAATGCCACGCTCAAAGCTCTGGCAAGAATAGTTATCCTGCAGATTCACACAGCAGGTGTATCTCATTTAGTATAATAAACTTTATAAGAAAGCAATAACCAAGAGAACTAAGATGTTTGAAAAGGCCACCCCTACCCCCTAAGGATTCAAGATATTGGCTACCCTAAACCATCAACAATGGGGACAAAAGGGAAAAGATTGCCTGCCAACCACTATATTTGATAGACATTTGCAAATCCTGTCCTTGAATATTAATATGATCAGCTAAGGTTGCTTAAGAAATGAAATCATCATTGCAATGACTCATATACTATCAAAAATGAGATCATCATTGCAACGACCCATATACCCTCAACAAACATCGAATTTTCTTTTTAATTCGTCTTTTTTCTATCTACATCAGAATTTGATCAGAGCATTCTTAGCTATGTAAATCAACCAACGGAATTTTCTGACTCAACTGTCCACCAGTAGAGTTCTTCTACTGAGGAAGAGAGAAATAATGAGAAGGGAGTGAGCTTGAGTGAGCAGGAAAAATTCTTGCTTTTTTTTTAAAAAAAAAATGATATAATTATGTTAAGAGAATAGCATTTATGATATTAGTAACTAGTACATACATAATTTCATGACATGCCACAGCAAAGCATAAGGGAAACTAGAGTGGTGACAGAGTGTTCTGTCATATGTTGACAGACAACGGTTTACTCGGAACGAATTCAACCAATGAGAAACCCCACTTAGCTCAAAAGGCTAACAGTAGTTAAAGTATGCTGCCCCAACGTCTTGAGTAAATCCCTTCAAACTTCCAAGAAGTCTTGTTGATTGATTGGCAGGGATAAACAGATGAAAAACCAAAAAGAAGAAACTTAAAAAGACACCACACATGCGATTGAACATACCATTTCAGTGTTCATTTCGGCACTCATATCTTTTTCAGGTAAAATATTTTCACACATATTTTAAGATAGAGAAAGGATTAAGGACCTCTAAAAGTGGTTACAACTTTCCTTCAAAAAAAAAAAAAGGTGGTTACTACTTACTAGTAACAAGAGCAGCTATTGTTAGTCTTAGGGATGGAATCAGGTCCATCCTCATAATAGTTGTTCATATTGTTCGGCAGAAAGGTTTATGCAATAGGTTTCTCTAGTAACGAGTGCAGCTAGTCTTGAGGGATGGAATCAGGTGCATCCTCATGATGGTTTCTCATATCAATTGTAACAAATTATACTAAAGGTTTATCTATTTCTTGCTAATACATATTAAGTCCTAGTTTTAGAATATTAATCCAGTAACAACTGTTCAAGTCCTATATTATAATAAATTTTCATCGTTTCATAGAGTAATGAGCAAGTGAGCATAGTCATAGGACAGTTAGGATCTTGAATAGCACAAACATTGTATATACATTGAAGACTTCACCTGCTCCTCTCTTGTTACTGCATGCTTTTCTGCGCATAATTCAGCACAAACTCCCATGCCACAATCATTGTAAACATCCCACAGTCCGTCTTTTAGCATCCCATCAACAAGTGTGTCATGTCCAAGACGAGAACCCTTCCTGAAAATTTGGCATAGGAGGTGGGGTTTACATGGTTAATGTGTTTGTTAAAAAGACATTAGAGCGACTGCTCTAGACAGATAAACTTAAAGAATTTCAGGTAAATATTGTGGAACAAACTAAAAGGTCCACACCAGACAGAGCAATTTTACTGTCAAGGTTCTATCAATATGCAAGCAGATCTATGTAATATTAAAAGATAAAAGGCATATAGGACTTATGATTGTTAAGTGAAATCAACTCAACACAGGAAGGAAAAGGATGCTATTACGAAGTAAAACGAATAAGTTAGAATGTGACATCAACCTGGCTTCTGCTATGTATTTAGGAGCATTTGACATGCTTTCCATGCCTCCTGCTACAACAATATCATTGACACCCAATTGGATACTTTGTGCTGCAAGCATTACAGCTGTAAAACAAAGAAAATCAGAAAGAAGCAAACTTTATTCTATTTTCACGAACTTTTAAAAAATTGATCTGAATATAGAACAAATAGTACCTTTCATCCCCGAAGCACAAACTTTATTGACTGTAGTACATACTACCGTATTTGATATTCCTGCACCTAATGCTGCTTGCCTTGCAGGAGCCTGACCCAAGTTTGCACTGAGAACATTTCCGAAAATTACTTCTTGTACAAGAGATGCATCGATATTTGCCCTCTTCAGCGCACCTGCATTTAATTTTGGATGTAAAAACAATCAACTATTTGTGTAAAAAACAGTCAGCGTTTTATTTTGGATGTAACAAGTGGCAACCAAATTAGAAAAATAAAGAATATCTAAGAGCAAGCCACAATCTTACCCTGGATAGCAATAGAGCCAAGCTTAGTGGCTGGCAAGGATGAAAGTGTACCAAGGAAGCCACCCATAGGTGTACGTGCAGCACCAACAATGCACACATCTGCACAAGACCAAAGAAACATAACACATGAAGAAAAAGAAAAAAAAGACTACATAAATAATCTCAAGTTTCATCCATCTTCTCAAAAATGCTCCCACCTTTTAATTATTCATGAATAATCCTAACTTTTGAGAAGCTATCTCAAAAAACTCGAACGTATATTCATTATTTTCTGGTCATTGTGGGATTCTTGGGTGTATATGCGAAAAATAATACTTGGGACTATTTTCACAAGGTACCAACAAAACTTGGAATTGTTCAAGAAAGTGGTATTAATTTTTGATAATTGTAAATCCATGCAATAAGCAATATGTATACAAGATTTCAAGATTCTCAACAAGCTTATAAAAAGTCAATCCAATCACACAAGAAACAGAAGAAGTAATCACTCCAAGCCTGCTGTACGAATACAGAAGATAGAATTAAGAAGAAACAATCCATTTCTATGTTACTCGTACAATTGGGGCCTTTGGGGGTGCTTGGTAACTAGCTTTTGATTGGTTTTTTCATTAGCTTTTGGTTTTTATCTATGGTCAAATAGCCAAAAACGTGTTTGGTAAACGGCTCTCGGAAGTGGGTGAAAAGCCCGCTTTTTAGCCAAAAGCTGCTTTTACCAGCTTTTTCTACTTGCTTTTGGATTTCGCTTCTATATTGTACTTACCGGTCAACGCTAACAATTGTTTTTACCAAAACGCTTTTATAAACCACCAATAATTATACAATCGGTCAAATAAGCCACTAAAACCAGCCGGTCAATCTAACCACAACAAAAAACCACCGGCCAACAGCCAATGCCAAACACCTCCATTGTCTACTTTTGGTACGAGTGTTCGGGTGTGGGAATGGGTTTGTAGCATAGAAAAAGGTCACATTTATAGTTCAAAATGAAGTATCCGAGTTTGACATGTATACGCGATGAATTAGAAGTGTGGGAATAACATAGATCAATTTTTATGTAAATTAAAGAGATATTACCTTTTGGTTTGATTGAGTCAGAAGTAGTTGTTGGAGCCATAACTGATATAGACGTATAACTGGGGTAGGAAACATATAGATTAGTCTTAAGAAAGTAACGCCATAAACTATATAGCAATTGCTAAAAGCCAGGTTCAAGCATTATGTATGATCCCCCCACAAAAACAGCACAAATTTATTTGATCATACAACTAGAAACTTATCATGGGAAATGGATGATAAAATTCACATACCAGATACCAACATTACAAAACAAACAAACAAATTACAGCAAATTAATAAATATAGTTGCAGATAGGAATAGGAATAGGAATAGGAATAGGAAGGTCAATTTTAGAAGCAGATGAAATCTCAAAGTGCATAAATTGAATTGCGTTACAGATTCATAAACCCAAACTAACTTACCTTACCAATTACCACTTCAGCCGAAACTCTGCCGGCGAGATTGACAGCACCAAAATATAATAATAAGCGACAAGATCGGGGGAGGGGAGTGAATCCGACTATCTAATTAAAAATTTCGGATATTCGATCTGATTTTTTAAATTTGAATATTTCGGATCGGATATCTGTTTTAAAATCGGATAATCAGATCGGATTCGGATATACCTTTTGGAAATCAGATAATACGAAAATCCGATTTTTAAAAATAAATATGTTCTGCTGGCCCATTCATTGCCCAAAATCTAAAGCCCAAATATAATTTTAACCTATAGCTTTCTCTTTCCTTTTCTTGCTACTGATATTTTGAATGTGAGAGGCTCGTTATCTACACCAAGAGACAGTCAAAGTCGAAGCAGCCACCACCGACACTCATCGCCACCTCACGCATCTCCACCGATACGCGTCGCCATCTCACTCAACGCCACCTCACACGAAAAAATCTGAGGCGAAAATTTACTCACTGCAAGTTTATCTTCCGCTTTTACTCATCGCCATCTCTCTATTTCTTACTGTAAATAGGTTTGAAAATGTCCAGAAGCAGAAGAGATTGAAACGTTTGCTAAGGTGTTCTTCTAAGTAAGAGTTTGTGGGAGATGTAATTGTCATTACCACTCCTATGGACTCTATTTTCTGTTGGAGTTGTTTCTTTGTGTTGATGGATTCTTGGACTAATTTTTTGCAAGTGTGTTTTTGAAAGGTAGACAAGAGAGGAAAGTTCTTTACTTTTATTTGTTAAGGACTAAGGAGGCAGGAACTTTTTGTTTTGTTGGAGTTCAACTGTTCAAGTGAAAAATGCATGATATTATAAATTCGAATTATCTGGATATCCGAAAATTCGGATATCCGGATTATTCGGACCGGATTTGGATATCATATATTATTATCAGAAAATTTGGATTTTCGGATTGGATCCAATATCAGGTTTTACACACCCCTAATTACTGCTGTTTTCAATTTTTTGGTTTTTTGTATTTGAAAATCATATACGTCGTATAATAAATTAGAAAATAGTCAAACTTATTGGAAACCGGATGATTTTGAAACCTGACAACTAAAAGTGCGGTTTCTTGTTTTTAGTTTTCAAAAAAACTGAAAACAAAAACGATAACAAAAAACGATTAATTATTATGTTGAGAAATCATGGTTTCTTGTGAAAGAGGGAACTATTTATTAACGAGAACTAGTATTTAGACCCAAGTGATGCTCTGTAGTTTATTTGTATTATATTTTAAGACAATTAATTTAGTGTAGAAAGATGTTAGTAAAAAGTTATAACTTAATAGTTTTATTCATAAGTGCAATTAAAATATTATTTTTCATTGAAAACATAATTATTGATAAAAAAGCAACAACAGTGTAGTGGAGTAATGGTTAAACCATATATCTTCCATACACGAGGTCGCAGGTTCGAAGTTTCTCATGGACAATTTGCAACTTTTTATGTAGATAAAATATTGTTGAAAAGAAGGAAGAGTGACACGTGGCGAATTACAATATGTAGTTACCCTTTTCTTTATATATATGCACGCGATGCATGCGCAAATGTTAAATTATTGACAAAATTACATATAATAACATGAAATAGTATATATAAAACAAACTCATAAAGGTTTGTAAGTAAATAGGATTGATTTATGATTAAAATAGTACATCAGCAAGCGTGAAAATTCATATGATACAATAGAAAAAGTCGGAGGAAGTACAATACTAAAACGTTTATGCACATAAAAGGGTAAGAAAATAAGAAAATTATGCATGAGTAAAATTGAGTGCTGACATGTGTTATCATCAAATAAATTATAGAAATAAAATCGAAACTTTAGAAGTAATTATCACACTTGTTCATCATAATTAGACTATGACTTGAAAATACTCAAAAACACCTCCATGAGAGTCATGAGTAACGGAGAGGCACCGAAATTTCAATGAAGGAGAAAAGTGAACGGAGAAAAGGAGGGCGAATGACAACAATTTGAATTTCTCGATACTTATTTTTAGGGATACAAATAATTCTTGTTCAACATTATGGGCATTTGTAACAAATAATTTTTTAACTGTTAATTATTAATTATTTTAGAAGAAGTCAGTTTTGAACATAGAGAGAAAAAAAAGGGAGTTGGAAGTAGGGGTGTGCAAAAAAATCCGATCCGAAATATCCGATATCCGATCAAGAATTCCGGATATCCGATCCGGTTTTTTTAATTCGGATAATTCGGATCGGATATCCGGTTTTAAAATCGGATTTTCGGATCGGATACGGATCATTGATTTGGAAATCCGGATAACCCGATTATCTGAATTTTTAAAAAAAAAATTATTTGTGCGTTGCTAATTCTACTCATCTGCTAGCAGCAAGCCTAGCCCATCTATTTCCCAAACTTTTGACCTAACTCCACGCTCACTGTCAGGGCCGTCTGTCTCTCTTCACTCACTCACTGTCATTTACCTCCTTCACTTCCTCTATCTCTCTTCCCCATCTTCTCCCTTCTCATCCAACCACACCACCATCCGAAGCACTCGCGAAATGCATCTCCTTCACGAAACGACAAGTTGTTTAGTTATGGGTGGTTTCAAGCTCTTTAGAGGGGTTTTTCGTGGTTGGTTTGTGGCGGGCTGCCATGAGGTAGCTGTGAAGGGGGGTTTTCGGTTCTTGTGGGCTAGTTTTCAGGTGGTTTCGGGTGGTTGCTTTGAGGTGGGCTGGCTTTGGGGGTTCTTCTTGTAGTTGTAGGCTTGTTTTCGGTGGCTATGGGGGATTTTCGGCGTGTTGGTGGTGGCAGAGGTGAATTCTGGTGGTGTTGTGGTGTTGGTTGGTGGGCAACACAGATGGTGGGTGGTTGGTTGCTAATAGGGGTGTGGAAAAATGGCACTAGTAAGAGCTCTAACTGAGTAACTGGGCATGGTCTTAGAAGCATTGCTGCTAATGTGCAATCCTGTATCAAAGTTACATCATGGAGTACAAGGGAGATGATAGATAATGCCAAAATTACATCATTTTGTAAATAATAAATTATATATGTTCACTTTTAATTGTAACATAAAGACAATTATGCTTTTTAAACACAACATTTAGATAATTTATACCTTTAGTTATGTAATCCGGATAATCCGGTTATCCGATCCGGAAATTCGGATATCCGGAAATTCGGATAACCGGTTTATTCGGACCGGATCCGGATCCCTTTTGTTTATTATCCGGAAATTCGGATATCCGGATTTTCGGACCGGATCCGATCCGGTATCCGGTTTTGAACACCCCTAGTTGGAAGCTTGGAACTAGGGATGACAATGGGTCGAATCCGGGTAGGGTCTCTAGGACCCGGATCCAGATCCGTTTTTCAAACAAAGACCCGGACCCTTCCCGGATCCATAGGGTATTAAAAATGAGGATCCGGATCCAGATTCATATGGGTCCTACGGATCCGGATCCGGGTCTAAAACGGGTACAACATGGATCCTTACCTATTTTCTTCAAATAACCTAAATTTTCACAAAAATAAAGATTTTTAACAACGAAAACAACATCATTTCACATCTCCATTTTTTGACGTTCAAGCATTCAAGTTTAATACATCAAAAATCCAGCCATAACATTAAAAGTTCAAGATAAATAAACAACAAAATTTACCAACATTACAAATTATTAAAATATAAAGCAATAACCTACAATAATGAAGAGTGAAAGATTAAAGAGCATCACCTGTAAGTGAAGAACAACGCCGGTGAAGTGAGTGAAGAGGAAGATTGGAAGGAAAATGACGAGTGAAGAGCAACGCAAGGAATATTAGGGTTAAGCGTTTTAGACTTTACACTGAACTGGAAAGGAGATAAGGTTATTTTAATAGCTTAAAAAAATGGGTAAATAGATCCGGATAATAGTTGAGGACCCTGTCCAGATCCGGTTTTTTAAAGCGAAGACCCAGATCCTACCCGGATTTGACGGGTCCAAATTATGAGGACTCAGATCCGGTAAGAACGGACACGGATTCTCGGGTCCGGGTCGGGTCCATTAGCCATTTGCCATCCCTACTTGGAACCGATTGAAAAGGGGAATTGGAAGCTTGGACCGTTGAAAGAACTTGTTTTTTTTGGATTTTCTTTCTTTTGTTCCCCCAACGTGATTTTTTATTTTTGAATTTTCTTTAAAAAAATTATTTTTCCACCTTCTTGTTAAACGGTTACCTCTTCTTTTTTTCCTGGCATTAAACGGTTACCTTGATTATAGGCGTTTTTGGGCGTGCATAACTAGATGTGTGTTGTTTTCTTGTTTTTTTTTTCTTTTTCTATTTTTGGTGTCCCCACCCGTTACCTTATATATATACTAGTCTTATATGCACGCGATGCGTGCGCAAATATGTAGAAAGATAAAAATGGCAAATTTACATATATTAATCTTAATATTATGTAAGAAAAAATTCACAAAGTTTTGAAATTCATATCAATGATTATATTAATGCATCAGCAAACATGAGATTCATATGATAAAATAGGGGGGAAATGGAGAAAGTACAAAATTAGAAATGATATGCACATAACATGGTAATGAAATAAAAAATCCCCCTTGAGTTAAAGAAATGTGTACATAAAATTTGGAATTGGCAAGAAAATTAAAATCTCATAACACTTGTAGCATATAAATTCCAACAATATTCTTATAGACACACTGTACTACACTTGTGTATATACAATTATTTTTCAAAAAATTCAAATTTTATGCTTCGTCAAGTAATTGAAAATAAGTAATACTAATATATCATCCTCATTTCGAATCTATAGAAAGTCAAAAGTAATAAACACTATATATATAATAGTGCCATACCACTATATATATAATAGTGCAAGACCAAAAAAAGAAATTAAAGAAAGATAATTACTCTGCAATAACGATCATATTATTAGGGTAATTTGGTAATTAGACTCTTAGTCTTGTAAATATGGTTTTTCATACCACTATATATATAATAGTGCCAGACAACCTAAACAGGTTAGCCAATTATTCATAATACTTGCTGATAAGAGGTTTTTAGTGTGTCGTTAAGACACCAAGAACCGCTTAGCAAACACAATTTATAAACCTAACGAGCGACTACTAAGAACGTAGTAACGGCAAGTCAAGGGTCGAACCACAAGGAAATCGGGATTGACTAAAGTCCACTAAGTCCAAAACTACCTAAGTGAAGGGTTTTTGGGGGGTTTAAGATTGAATAGATTACCAACTAATTAACTAGCTAAAGAATACCGACTAATAATTAAATAGGAGAATTAATATGATAGAGAAAACACTAGAGCTTGGGTTACTCGCATGAACTCGGGCAAGACACGACACAAATGCAACTACGAAGCTATAGGGAATAACATGCAAGGTTAAGTTTTCCTCTAAAGTCCTTGAGTCCTCTCTGGAATGGTCCTCAAGAGTAATCAATTAATCAATCGACTAAATCCTCTCTCGAATGGTCTTTAGCCAATTGATTAATAGATTCAATTTGATTGGAAAACCCCTAAATAGAATCCTCTTAATTTCTACCCAATCTCTTAGTCTAGAAATTAAGTTGATTCATGGGAATGACTAGACAACAACAATTAATTAAGAGTAATTGAAATATAAGCCCTAGCATAAACTTGATCAAGGTCTACCCTAAGGTGTCAAAGCACCAAGAACAATGCATATTAGACATGAAATAAGCAATTACAAGAGCATCTCAATTAGCCCCTAATTCATGCTTTCACCCAAACCCTAGATTAGGAACTACTCACTAACCATGGATTCTAAGCAATTAAGATTCAATAAAGTAAACATCATAAACAAAGCAGTAAAATTAAAGGAAAGAGATTAAAGAGAAATTACTTGAATTGATTAACGAATTCAATCTTCAAAGATGAAACAATGGAGTTAACTAGTGTTTAGAGAGAGTTTAGGGCTAAGAGAGAGTAATTAGAAACTAAGAGTGTAAGGTAATGACGAGTCTAAGCTAAGAAAACAAATTAAAAGAGTCTTTAAAGTTTGACGGACTAAACGGGTCAAAGCCCGAAAGCAGGTCCACACGGTCATGTCAAAAACGACACGACCATGTAGACCTGTTACATAGATTTCTCAGCATTCTTTAATAGCTACTGCTTCAGTGTAGAAAACACTACACGGTCGTGTCCAGAATGACACGACCGTGTAGCCTTGGCGTCCAAAATGCTCACAGAATCTTCACAACTACTGTTTGTTTGCTCAAAACACTACACGGTCGTGTCCAATGTGACACGACCGTGTAGACCTGATGCTCAGTGTGCCCCTCAACATCTTCAAAGCTACTGCCTGCGTACTCAAATGACTACACGGTCGTGTCCAAAGTGACATGACCGTGTAGACCTGACGTCCAAAGTTCTTTGCTAGGCAGATGCAAACTGCTCGTCCAAGTGAAAGGCTACACGGTCGTGGCCAATTCCACACGACCGTGTAGAGCTGTTTCAAGTCTTCCAAGCTCTAGCCTTCATCCAAGGGTCTATAAATACCCATAGTGCTCCAAATACCTGTTAGTTAGTCTGAAAATCATCCAAAACAACTAAACGAGTAGTGAGGCAACCATTTAGCTCAAAGTAATCAAATCCTGCAATGCAGGACTAAAATGCTCTAATATCTATATGAATCGACACTAAAAATGCAGCATGGATAAGCACAATAAAGTACTTATCAAACTCCCCCAAGCTAGTCCAATTGCTTGTCCTCAAGCGAACAAACGATAGACATAGGGAAAGAGTTTTATGACCCCTAACAATGATAAGCATGTCAATATGAATAATGTAGACCTTCAAACGTTTCCAACATCAAATGCAAAACACTATCAAGCCTCAAAGTTTATAGCACAAGGAAAAGCAACCGATCTTACCACAAGTTCTCCCCCAAGCTTGGCTCAGTCATATAGATAGTAGCTCTCACTTTAGTCGTGCGCACTTCTCGCATAAGGACCAAAGTTTGCATCAAGAATCAAGAGGACTTAGTCAAGGTTGTAATGTAGGCTTAAGGTGAGGGTGTGGTAGCATTTGGGATCGTGGTGTTAAAGAGGGGAAAGTGAAACTTCCAACTCGGCACCTTTCTAAAAGAACAAAACCAACCCTACTCAATTGTAAACACTCAACACAACCTATTTCAAGCACTCTTTTAATTATAGCGTCCCAAACTCCCTTATTGCAAATTTTTAACACACCACAAATCCTTTTTCTTTGATTTTTCAATTTCTTTTGCACAAATTCTTTTTTGTTTTTTCTTTCCTTTTTTTATTTTTTATTTTTGTGGATTGTGGTGATTAAAGATGGAAGGAGAAAATGGGAACTCCAATAGTATGGGAAGGAGGCGAACTCAAACAACACATGAGTTCTAGCTAAAATAAAGCCGAACACCAACACCAAGTCATCTCTCATAACACCCATCAACATATATTACCTCATCTAAGTAGCTTCACAATCCCCTAGGTAAGGAAACGAGTAATAGGCTAAAGATGTGGATAACAAAGAAAACAAGCTTAGGCTCACAGGGGTATCAAAGAAGGACAAGTCAGTGAGGGTGGCTTTTGGCAATGTAGCTTAAGTAGATACAAAAAGCCTCAATCATATTCAAGATGCAAACAAGTCAATGCATATTCAAGGAGAATCAATGCAAAATCTAGAGAATATTCATCAAGGAAGAGCAACACACAACAAGCAGATAAGACTGAAAAGATGTCAGTCTATAAGGTTATAAAAACATGCTCTCACAAAGAATATAGCTACCAACATCAGTCGAGCCGCACAAGAGGAAGACCAATCATACCACAACCCGACAATTCCTTGGCCTACTAGAGACTATCAAAGCATTTCCTTTTTTTATTTTTGTTTTCAGGTCATCAAAAAGAATACATGCGTACCAAGGGCAGGGTCCAGCCCTAAATGCAATCTATATGCTCATGCAATGCTAGAGAAATAATCTACATGCACCCTAAACATGATACTAAAAATGCAACTAATGTAAACTATATATACATCCTCCACCAAGCTAAACTACACAGTAACCTCACTGTGAAAAGTCTAATGAAATCATAAGCAAGGGGGGGAAAGAATCCCGACTCACTGGTCGGGAGGGGGGTGGGAGCTAGAGCTCCCGGGGTACTAACCACTATGCCTACCCCAATCTTGCAGATCAGAGCGAAGCCCTCGAAACTCCGAGGTCATCGCAGAGACATTGTCCTGCAAGGACCGGTAGTACTGCTGAGTGGTCGTCTGGGACTCCTGTAAAGAATCGACCTCTGACCTGAGGGACTGAAAGTCTTGCGTAAACCGCCCATCCCCTGTTGGAGGTCAGCCAGCTGATGCTCCATAGAACCAAACGCCCTTTGTGGGGCTTGAGCACCCTGTGCTCTCTCTCCTGCTTCTTCTTCTTCTTCTCCTCTTCCTCCATCAACCTCCATTTTGGCCTCACCGCCCTCTATGCCCCGTGGAGGCCACTCATAGTCAGGCTCAAAAATTCAGTTAGCTTGATCATAGATGGGGTTTTTGGAAGGATATGGAAGTATAGCATAATTCTGATGGTTGACCTTCCAAATATACCCTCCATTCGGGCCCAATGGCGAGATCCACCCCATAGTCTGATATGAGCAAAGGTCGATCAGAGTGGATCCTGAGACTGGCTGAAAACCTGCACAATCAATCCCACGAGAAAGAGCAATCAAAGTAATCATCCCTCCTACCAAGATGTCGCCGGACCCCCTCCGGGCTACATCCTCAAGGTGCTCCATCAACCAAGCCCCGAGGTTCAGTCTGGTGTCTCCTACAGTCATGTGGCTCACGTCCGGTAACTACTCCCATGCTGTCCCCCCTGGCGAAAATGGTGGTGCTAATCACCCTATGAGACACCCTAAACCCCGGACTCCTAACGTGGGAGGTCTTGGCCGAGCTAGGGATGTAAGGAGAACGGGCAGTCAATTGCTGCCAAAAGAACTGCTCATTGTAGGACGACACCCACGCACTCTTAGGCCCTATGACCCCACCCTTTGGCCACCCAAATGCGTCATTCACCACTCCTATGTTCATGGTATAGGTTCGGCCGATGAGATTGAATGTCATGGTCCTAGGGTTTCGGCTTCCTTCCGCTCTACGAACGGAAAGAGTGGAGAGGAACTCCAAGGTGAGATTTTTGTAAGTGTAGGCGTGTAAGTTGAGCCAATTCGTCCACCAAACCCATAGAAAAGTTGTTGAACGTCACCTTGAACCCATAGGGCTGCGGCTGCGTTCGCATCATAGAACTTGGTTGGGCGAATGTTTCTCCTAGACAGTCTCATAAAAGCTCTTAGGTGGTCGGGGTTTGTGAAATTAATCCCGAGGGTGTCAATTTGTGGAGGATGGATGGGGGGTGGAGGAGGTGGTGGTGATTGGTTGCGGATATTTGATGTACTAGTTTGCCTTGCCGGATTCCTATGGCTGCTAGAGGCCATTGTACCAATGAAATGTCAAGCAAATCGTCAAAAATAATCACACAAAGCACAACAAACCACAATCAAATCACAACAAATCACAACAGCAATCTACAATAAGATGAGCCTCACCAAAGAACAAACAACACAACCCAATTCAAACTAAATCTATTGTCAACTAGCAACAAACCACAAATTACAACCAATCTTCAATAAGTTTCAAACAAGAAGTAAGAAATCGAGAGAGGAAAGTGTGGGAGTAAATCCCGCAAATGAACTTTCGGCGGTGGTTAATGATGAATTTGAGTGAAGATTTTACTCCAATTGTAAAGAAACCCCTAACCAAGCACTTTCCCTAAATTGGAGAAGTTAGGGTTTGTAGAAATTTTGGTTTGTGGAGGAGAAAAGGATGAATAGAGGTAAGTGATGAAGGTTTGAGAGGCAATCAGTGATTTTAATGGTGGATTGGAGGTGAGTGAGTGAGTAGTGAGGGAGATTTGAGTAGAGAAGGGAGAGTTTTTGAGTGAGAGAGGGAGGGGGTCGAAAATAATGAGGGTTAGAATATGAGGGACAAACCCTCCTTCCCCGTGTTTAGTATCCGCTGGTTCAGGGGTACACGGTCGTGTCGATTTTGACACGACCGTGTTGTATAAATTTTCATGAGGCAGTAACCAATGAACTGCAGAGCTACACGGCCGTGTCGATTTCGACACGGTCGTGTAGACTTGCAGTTTTGCTTTCTCTCGTTCATTTTTTTTCTTTGCCCCCCTTTTTTTGTGTTTCTTTTCGATTTTTTTAAAGCAGTAAACTAAACGAAAAAAAATATTTAAAAAAAAAATGAAAGAAAATAAAATAAAACTACCTAGTCATAAAACAAATGTTTGGGTTGCCTCCAAAGAAGCGTTTTCTTTAAAGTCATTAGCTTGACTAAGAGGACTCACCTCTCAATGATGGTGCACGGGTGAGCCAAGTATCAAACATCCCACGAAACCAATGACATGGTTGTCGTGGTAGAGCTTC
The DNA here is from genome assembly GCA_947645195.1 of Patellifolia procumbens. Lineage (NCBI taxonomy): Eukaryota > Viridiplantae > Streptophyta > Magnoliopsida > Caryophyllales > Amaranthaceae > Patellifolia > Patellifolia procumbens. The sequence continues at coordinate 365,176 of CANSGD010000334.1, forward strand.
AAGCGTTGGCCATTAACCAAAAAGGGCCGCTCATCCCCCAAAATCTCATATGCTCCATAGGGGGTAGTCTTCACTACTTCAAATGGCCCCGACCACTTTGATTTAAGCTTTCCGGGAAAGAGCTTAAGCCTTGAGTTAAACAATAAGACTTTGTCCCCAACCCGAAATTCTCGTTGTTGAATCCTTTGGTCGTGCCATTTTTTTGTTCGCTCCTTGTACAAGTGCGAACTCTCATAAGCATCAAAGCGGAGCTCCTCTAGTTCTACCAACTTCTCCTTTCGAGCTTCCCTCGCTAAAGTGAGATCCATATTAAGCTCTTTGATTGCCCACCAAGCCCGATGTTCAAGTTTAACGGGCAAGTGACAACCCTTACCATACACAAGACGATAGGGGGTGGTGCCAATAGGAGTTTTGAAAGCGGTCCGAAGAGCCCAAAGTGTATCATCTAGCTTCGAAGACCAATCCTTCCTAGTCTTGTTCAGCACTCTCTGAAGCACTTTCTTCACCTCACGATTCGAGAACTCAACTTGCCCTTGAGTTTGGGGATGGTATGGAAGTCCCACTTTATGATTGACCCCATATTTCTTCAAAAGGGCTTCCAATTGCTTCTTAGCAAAGTGCGAACCTCCATCACTTATTAATACACGAGGGACCCCAAATTTAGGAAAAAGAATCTTCTTCAAAAGCTTCATGACAACCTTGTGATCGTTGGTGGGGGAAGCGATCGCTTCAACCCACTTGGTCACGTAGTCCACCGCTACAAGAATGTACATATTTCCCATAGATGGCACGAAGGGTCCCATGAAGTCAACTCCCCACACATCAAAGGGCTCAACCTCAAGAATATTTTGTTGCTGCATCTCGTTCCTTTTTGTGATTCCACCGCTCCGTTGACACCTATCACAACTCAAGACAAATCCCCTAGCATCCTTTTGCATGTGAGGCCAAAACAAGCCACGTTGGAGCGCCTTAGCAACAGTTTTTCCCGCTCCACCATGTCCTCCACATGCCAAAGTATGGCAATGATTCAAAACAGAATGAATCTCATGATTGGGCACACACCTCCTAAAAACCGAGTCAGCACATCTCTTGAACAATAGAGGGTCGTCCCAATAGTATCTACATACCTCCTTGAAGAACCTCTTCCTTTGCTGAGAAGTAAGACCATGAGGTTCAATCCCACAAGCCAAGTAGTTCGCAAAGTCCGCGAACCATGGGACCTCATTATTTATGATAGCAAAAAGGTGTTCTTCCTTCAAATCATCATTGGTGAGGGCATCCTTTAGATCCACATCTCTCTCATCAAGGGAGAGGCGAGAGAGATGGTCAGCAACCAAATTTTCCGTCCCCTTCTTCTCCTTCATCTCAAAATCAAATTCCTGAAGGAGTAGGACCCACCTAATGAGCCTTGGCTTTGCATCCTTTTTGCTCATCAAGTATCGGACCGCAGAATGGTCCGTGTAGACAATAGCCTTATTGCAAGTCAAGTACGAACGGAACTTATCAAATGCAAACACCACGGCCAACATCTCCTTTTCCGTAGTGGCATAGTTCAGTTGTGCGTCATCCAAAGTCCTACTTGCATAGGCTATCACATGGAGCTTTCCTTCCTGTCGTTGCCCAAGTACGACTCCCACTGCAAACTCACTAGCATCCCACATTAGTTCAAAAGGCAAGCACCAATTAGGAGCTCGCACAATAGGAGCAGAAGTAAGGGCTCTTTTTAAAGTTTGAAAAGCCTCCATGCAAGACTCATCAAATCTAAATTCAACTTCCTTTTGGAGTAGATTCGTCAATGGTTTGGCAATTTTAGAAAAATCCTTGATGAAACGCCGGTAAAAACCCGCATGTCCAAGGAAAGCACGAACTCCCGTCACCGAATTTGGTGGGGGAAGTTTTCTATATTACCGAAACCTTTGCCGGATCTACCTCAATGCCCTTACTAGACACTTTGTGACCAAGCACAATACCTTCTTTAACCATGAAATGACACTTTTCCCAATTCAATACTAGGTTCGTCTCTTGACACCTTTTCAACACAAGTTCAAGATTAGCAAGACATGTGTCAAAAGAGGAACCACACACACTAAAGTCATCCATGAAAACCTCAATAGAGTCCTCCAACATGTCAGAAAAGAGCGTCGTCATACACCTTTGAAAAGTAGATGGGGCATTACACAAACCGAAAGCCATCTTTCGATAAGCGAATATCCCATATGGACAAGTAAAGGTGGTTTTCTCTTGGTCATCCGGATGAATAGGAATGTGAAAGAATCCGGAATAACGATCAAGAAAACAAAAGTGTGAATGACGGGCAAGCCTTTTCAACATTTGGTCAATAAAAGGGGGGGGAAATGATCTTTTCAGGTGGACTTATTCAATTTTCTGTAATCAATACAAACTCTCCACCCAGTCCCAGTTCTAGTAGAAATAGTTTCCAGTTTCTCATTCTCAACAATAGTCATGCCTCCTTTCTTAGAAACCACGTGAATCGGGCTCACCCATTTGCTATCGGAAATAGCATATATGATTCCTGCGTCACGCAATTTCATAATCTCCTTTTTCACCACCTCTTTGAGGTTGGGATTAAGTCTTCGGTGAGATGGATACGATGCATAGCAAGAGAAGGACTTATCCCCTTAAGGTCATCAATCGAGTACCCAATGACATCCCTATATTTTCTCAATATCTCAATCAACTTAGATACAGATATGTCATCAAGAGCCGAATTGACAATAACGGGATAAGCACATTCATCATCAAGGAAAACATATTTAAGGGAGGGGGAAGGGGTTTGAACTCTACCTTGGGAGGAGGCTTAGTACTCTCCTCCTTAGCAACGGAAGTGGCTAGGACCTCAAATCCCGATCCAAGTGTTTCATCAACGGTAGCACCATTGAGAAGCATAGAGAACTCGTTCACCTCTTCCATATCCAAGCTCGGCTCCTCAGTGATAGATGCATATAGCTCATCCTCAGTGTGTACTTCCCTCTCCAATCCCTCCATCTCACTCTCCACATGACTAACTCGGAAAACCCTCTCAATCATAGGCTTCCTCAATGTCTTGGAGAACTCAAAGACAACCTTTTCATTAGCGACCTCAACAGTGATGGTGTCATTTATACAATTTATCACGACGTTCAATGTCTTAAGAGCCTCCTTCCAAGAATAAGAGGAGTTTCGGGATCCTCCTCCATGTCCATGACCACAAAATCACAAGCCACAAACACATTCCCAACTTGGATTGGTCCGCCAATTAAATCGTCTTCCTCGAAGGAAGAAGAGGAAAATGAAGGTGTTTGGCTATGGAGAGAGGCATCAAACTCACACTTGCCCCCAAATCGGCCAACGCACCCTTAGGCTCAAAGTCCCCTATCTTCACAGGCAATGTAAAACTTGACGGATCTCTTCGCTTCTTGGGCATAGCACGTTGCACAAGAGCACTCACTTGGTATGGCAATGTTATGAGCTCATCTTCTAGCTTCCGCTTGTTGGAGAGGATCTCCTTCAAGAACTTTTCATAGGCCGGCATTTGAGACATGGCCTCAAGGAATGGGATGTTGATTTGTAAGCTCTTCATGACATTGAGAAATTTAGTGAATTTGTCGCTCAACTTCCTCTCCACTAACCTTTGAGGATATGGGACCGGTGGCACATAGGTCTTAGGTGGAGGAGGTGTTGCCAATGAAGCTTTGTCAACATCTTGCTCATGAGTCTCCTCCGTCTCCTTGTCCTTTTCTCTTTTTTCTACATCAACTTCTCTCTCAATTTCATCCCCTTGAGCATCATTCTCAACCTCCTCAACTTCACTTCTCTCACACTCATCAGGCATCTTGGGGCCCTCATAGTTCGTTCCCGACCTCACATGGATGGATTTGGCTTGATGAAGGTTAGGGTTGGAAATGGTTTGGCTTGGAAGTTGATGTGTGGGGTTAGAAGGGTTCTTCTCGGTCACTTGAGCTAATTGGGTTTCAAGCATTTTTGTTGTGAGCTTGTAACTCTTGAAATCTTTGGTCATGGCTTTGAAGGGTTTGGGTGATGGTTTGGATTTGTTGGAGAATTAGAGAGGTAGGGTCGGAGGATGTAGTAGGTTCGAGATTCGGCTTAGGAAATGGTGGGTTTTGAGGGGCCTTTTGAAAGTTGGATCTTTGATGAGGGGCTTGGTAAGTGTTAGAGTTTTGAGAGGAGGATCCACTTTGATTGTAGCTTTGAGTAAACCCTTGTTGAGGTTGATTAAAGCCTTGTTGAGGTTGATTCCACCCTAATTGAGGTTGGTTGTAGTCTTGGTTGTAGCTTTGTTGAGGTTGTCTCCACCCTCCTTGTTGATTGCTCCTATAACCTTAGTTACCTTGATACCCCTCTCCTCTACTATTCATTGCCGCCACATGCTCTTACTGAGATCCTCCACAATAAGAGGTATCGTGGTTTGTACCACCACAAATGTCACAGGAGAAAGCATTCACATGTGAGGGACTAGATGATCCAAGGGTGATCTTCGAGAGCTTCTTGTCAAGTTGATCCATCTTCGTTTGAATTTGGTCCATTGGGTCCAACTCAAACTTTCCACCCTTCTTAGGTTGAGCACCTTTTCTTCTTCCACCCCATGTGTAATTCTTGATCACTTCTTCTATGGTGGCCTCTAATTGGTATTGCGGGATCTTAGAAAGTTGACCTCCCGCTCCAGCATCAAGATTAGCACGTGACATAGGATCAAGACCATCATAGAAGAACCTCATCAGTAGATTTTGATTGAACTCATGGTTAGGGCACGAACGAATCAATTCCCTAAACCTTTCCCAAGCCTCCGCAAATGTCTCTTCACAATCTTGCTCGAAAGAGGAGATTTGCCTCCTAATATCTGCGGTCTTTGACTCTGGGAAATACTTCTTCAGAAAAGCCAATGTAACCTGCTCCCATGTAGTGAGGGAGTTAGCAGGCAAATTCTTGAGCCAAGACTTTGCCTTTCCGGAAAGAGAAGACCGGAAGAGATGCATCTTGATGTAGTCTGGAGAGACATCATTTGTTGTTATCATAGCACAAATCTCTAGATATCGACCAAGATGATCAAGGGGATCCTCATCCGACCCTCCACAAATTTGCTCTGCTTTCACCATCCGTGTGAATTGAGGGTGAATGCTGAAATTGTAGTGGTTGTGGGGAGTCGAATTCCACCCTGTAAAACATAGGACCCCGAATTTCCGAAATCCCTGAAAAGTTGTCCATTTTCCTCACCCATGTCTGATTCACTTTCACTTGTAGAACTTGAGATTGGTGAAGCTGGCGCAGAACTCAAAGTCAACCTTTCCAAACCTCCCCGAAACTTTCGCAAGGTGCGATTGATTTCCGGATCTACAGGTAAGATGGGTGAACCGTGAGCTCTCCTTATCATGTAACACAACAAAGCTAAGCAGAGGGTTAGCAAATAACAACACAGTCTAAAACAAAAGAAAAAAAATCACTCAAGCAATACTAAACTCGAGTAAACTTCAATCAATAGCACAATTTCCCCGGCAACGGCGCCATTTTGATAAGAGGTTTTTAGTGTGTCGTTAAGGCACCAAGAACCTCTTAGAAAACACAATTTATAAACCTAACGAGCAACTACTAAGAACGTAGTAACGACAAGTCAAGGGTCGAAACACAAGGAAATCGGGATTGACTAAAGTCCACTAAGTCCAAAACTACCTAAGTGAAGGGTTTTTGGGAGGTTTAAGATTGAATAGATTACCAACTAATTAACTAGCTAAAGAATACCGACTAGTAATTAAATAGGAGAATTAATATGATAGAGAAAACACTAGAGCTTGGGTTACTCGCATGAACTCGGGCAAGACACGACACAAATGCAACTACGAAGCTATAGGGAATAACATGCAAGGTTAAGTTTCCCTCTAAAGTCCTTGAGTCCTCTCTCGAATGGTCCTCAAGAGTAATCAATTAATCAATCGACTAAATCCTCTCTCGAATGGTCTTTAGCCAATTGATTAATAGATTCTATTTGATTGGAAAACCCCTAAATAGGATCCTCTTAATTTCTACCCAATCTCTTGGTCTAGAAATTAAGTTGATTCATGGGAATGACTAGACAAGAACAATCAATTAAGAGTAATTGAAATCTAAGACTTAGCATAAACTTGATCAAGGTCTACCCTAAGGTGTCAAAACACCAAGAACAATGCATATTAGACATGAAATAAGAAATTACAAGAACATCTCAATTAGCCCCTAATTCATGCTTTCACCCAAACCCTAGATTAGGAACTACTCACTAACCATGGATTCTAAGCAATTAAGATTCAATAAGGTAAACATCATAAACAAAGCAGTAAAATTAAAGGAAAGAGATTGAAGAGAAATCACTTGAATTGATTAACGAATTCAATCTTCAAAGATGAAACAATGGAGTTAACTAGTGTTTAGAGAGAGTTTAGGGATAAGAGAGAGTAATTACAAACTAAGAGTGTAAGGTAATAACGAGTCTAAGCTAAGAAAACAAATTAAAAGAGTCATTAAAGTTTGACGGACTAAACGGGTCAAAGCCCGAAAGCAGGTCCACACGGTCGTGTCAAAAACGACACGACCGTGTAGACCTGTTACATAGATTTCTCATCGTTCTTTAATAGCTACTGCTTCAGTGTAGAAATAATGACACGACCGTGTAGCCTTGGCGTCCAAAATGCTCACAGAATCTTCACAGCTACTGTTTGTTTGCTCAAAACACTACACGGTCGTGTCCAATGTGACACGACCGTGTAGACCTGATGCTCAGTGTGCCCCTCAACATCTTCAAAGCTACTGGACACGACCGTGTAGACCTGATGATATCACGTATTTATATAGAGTTTTCTCCCTTATTTACAAGCTAATTTGTGCGTCATTGGAGCTCTTGGGAGCTATTTTGTGCTAAATATCGTATATAGTTGTGGTTTCGTGTTTTAGTGTTGAATTGCAGGTTTTATGGAGTTTTCTCCTTATTTCCGAACCATTTGGAAGCAACCACGGCTTTACGAGATGTTACGAGGCACGTAGGATGGCTCACGAGCTTTATGGGTAGTTTAGAACGTCCCAAGAATCCTAAACGTGAAGATTAGAGAGCCAAAGAGTCAAAAAGGAGGTTTCCGTGCACTGATCGGGCAGAAATGGCCCGATCGGGCGAAGAAATACTGATCGGGTGTAGATGTTGCGGACCCGATCGGGCGAGGAAGCATGTCCCCAGACCCGATCGGGTGACCACCGCCCGACACGATCGGGTCCACACCCACTTGAGCTGTTGTGCTGTGCGTATTATTAGAGGAGTGTTGGGCCTCGTTTGCTGGCAACCCGGTCACAGACCCGATCACAAACCGATTTCCACTCCACTATTGCTGCTGAAGCTGCGCTGACCCAGGAGCGGATTGACGATGTTTTGCACTCGGCCCGATCGGGTACTGTCCTCGGGCCCGATCGGGTCTGGCACCCTTTTACGCGGATTTCGCCTTTTGTTTCCGTTTTTAGTTAACTTGAGGGGGTATTATAAATACGTTTTTCCTCATTATTTAGAGACATCTTTTATTCATCTTTCATGAGCTTTAGACTAGTTTTATTCTTCATTGTTCTTAGTTCAATTCAAACACTTTAGATTAATTTAGAGGTGATCAAACCTATTTCGATTTCAATAAAGTTCCTGCTTTCCGTTAATTGGTATTCTTTCTTACCCTAATCTCTTTTATTATTCTCAATTGCTTAGTTTATTTATTTAATCGTTCATGATGCAATTGTTAGGGTTTCATATTAGTTTTGTTGTTGTTAATTCGATTATGAGTGAGTAATCTCTTTCTAGGGTGTTAGATAGGAAAACCATGTTTATACCATGATTGTGATTTAGACTCTTATTGATTTCTAGGGCTTGATTAGGGTGATTGTGATGTGGTTTGTTCTTTATTGAGTAATTAACGTTATTGCGCAGTTTCGTTGGTTGCTTGTGGTTAATAGTTGTTTGCACAGATCCGTCTTACGACTAGAGGCCTAGGACACGTCAGTAGTTCTGATTACGTTAGTGAACATGAGACGTATGTTGAACTGTGAGCGTTGAGTCTTAACCATAGCTCAACATAGGCTCTAATCCCCGACTCTTGACCTACGTTTTGATAGTAGTTGACCCTATTTGATTGGTATAAGCATGGTGGACCGACCTAATACCCTAGACTTTTATTCCATAGTTTAATCCTCGATTTATTCCGTCTTCTGTAGTCTATTCTTTAGTTTAATTAATTCCTTAATGATTTCATCTGGAGTAGCTGAATTGGTTGAATATTGATTTAGAAACTCTGTCTCCATGTGGATTCGACCCTGCTTCCACTGACTACCTAGTTAGAGGTCCGTAGGTTTATTTTTAATTAGGCGATACGACTAAAACCTATCACCTGACGTCCAAAGTTCTTTGCTAGGCAGATGCAAACTGCTCCTCCAAGTGAAAGGCTACACGGTCGTGGCCAATTCCACACGACCGTGTAGAGCTGTTTCAAGTCTTCCAAGCTCTAGCCTTCATCCAAGGGTCTCTAAATACCCATAGTGCTCCAAATACCTGTTAGTTAGTCTTAAAATCATCCAAAACAACTAAACGAGTAGTGAGGCAACCATTTAGCTCAAAGTAATCAAAACCATGCAATGCAGGACTAAAATGCTCTAATATCTATATGAATCAACACTAAAAATGCAGCATGGATAAGCACAATAAAGTACTTATCACTTGCACATGGTATCAAGAGCCTAGGTTAAGAATTTTTTTCCTCTCTTCCGCCCGTTTTTCTTAGCCCTGACGGTTCTCTTTTATTTTTTTTACAAACCCGAATTTTTTAGATTAGGGCCTCCGACCACCATGATCTCAGCCGCCTCCTCCACCGGCCTGACCAACGCCAAGCAGCCTTCAACGCCTCTTCACAGGCCGCTGCCCGGCGTAGATCCACTTGTGCGTGTGTCGCACTGTGAGGCCCCCTTGTGCCTGCATGGTCGCACTACGCGCAACACGTAGGAGGTGCGGGTTCGTCTTCTGTGGCTGCGTCTCTATGGCCGTCACAGCCGCTAATGATAGCCCCTCATGGTGTTTCGTCTGCCTTGTTCAGCGGCAGCCCGTCCTTGGTGCGCACCCCTTCTAGGTTTCCGCCAGGATTTACGCACCCTATTGGTGCATCCACGGTTCAACCGCTCCCTTTTGAAGCATCTTTTAGTGGTTCTTCTTCGGGACTCATGACCGTCCCCATTTATTCGCCTCCACCGCTGCCTCTCGCCGCCTCTTTGAAAAATCAAGACATCACTCGCTTCGTCTCCATCAAATTATCTACTCCCGAAGATTATCTTATGCGGAAGACTCAGGTGACGTGTTTTATTCCGACACATCAATTACTTGGTATCGTCGAAGGTACAATTACGGTTCCTCCTTCTACCTATCTTGATAATCTAGGTTAGCCAATTATTCATAATACTTGCATACATATAAGGAAAAAGTCAGAATTTAAAATTTGAAAAAATTATCAAACGAAAAGAATTGAAAATTAGGTTTTGAAAAAAAAAAATGAAGAGAAAGTAATTGTACCTATCAACATTTAGACGAAGGATGAAAAGAAAGCAAAATTGGAGAATTGATCAAAAAAAATGGTGGGATAATCATGGAACATAGTAGAAAAAGAGTTTTTTTCATATTTTCCAAAAATCTTGCTCATGAAATTTGAAGAAAGGTAGAAGAGAGAATTAGCAGGGATGTAAAGAAAACGTGCATTACGTGTATAGGTAGTGCTTGTAGATTTTTGTTATTTATTTTTTAATTTTCTCCACCACTTCATTTATAGGGTAGTTATTATCTAGTTTTTTTTTTAAAAAAATTATTCTAAAACAACCTATAATTTATCGAGAACCGTGTGCTATTTTTTTTTGAAGTAGGTTTTTTTTTTCTTTTTCTATTTTTGGTGTCCCCCACCCGTTGCTTTATATAATAGACTAGATTTCTATGCACGCGATGCGTGCGACAACAATTTTATTATGAAATTTCATAATCTACAATAGATAATTTTATGAAGAGTCACATCTTACCACCTAAACTTTTCATGTTTTTAGAAACTCCCACCTTAGTGATTTTTTTTTAAATTCCACATACCATTACAATTTTTTTAAAACCTCCTACCACTTATCGGTTTTTGTCAAATTTCATCAACAAAACCGTTAAGTGAGTCCCACATATACATTTTGTTAACAAAATGGAACTTGAAATAGTTGCACTTCTTTCCAAATAGTTGTAATTCAATTTGCTCTAAATTTGTTGAGGATTTGCCCTTAAATTGATGAAATTGACTTCAATTTCAGCGTAAACTAATAATAAAATGCATATGTGGGGCTCACTTCACGGTTTTGTTAACGGAGTTTAACAAAAAACATTAAATGATGGGAGTTTCTAATAAAGTTGGAATGATAGGTGGAAATTTAAAAGAAAAATTCATTAAGGTGGGAGTTTCTAAAAACGTGAAAATTTTAGGTGGTTTTGAACAAAAAATTCTAATTTTATTTGCATACGATGTGTGTTTTGGCTACTGTAATATGATAAAATGTGAAGGTACACAACATATTCAAGCTAATTTCATTTTGACTCATTTTTCTTTGAAAACATCCCTTATTCCCCCACCATCAACTACATCTTTTGTTATATAGTACCCAGTAAAGTATTTTTGCTCATTGTCCAAATAAGAAAAAATTCAAAAGTACTTGAAAATACTTTATCATATTTCTCACTCATGCTAAATTTGATCAAATGTGCCTTCACTCATGAACAATCAATTATTCATGTATTTCAAAATAAAAAAATTTCAAAAGTATATAAAAGTATAGCAAAGTGGGTGTCAATCTATAGATCTCAATAAAATATAATCGTTGATATTTTTTTAATTGTTTTTACTTTATAGTTTTTAGATATTTTAGTTAGAAATTCTGAACATCTTTTATTAAAAATCTTATTGCTAAATTTAGAAGTAAAGCTTAATTACCTAATAAACTCTTTGATTTATTATATTTATTTTACCTTTTTTTCTTTTTGGTGTCCACCCCCACCTCTTCACTTATATAATAGAGATATATATATATACATTAGGATCTACTAGTTAGATGTTACTTGTAAAATAAACATCTAACATGGTTATATCAGTCATTTCACGTCAAAATTTAAAAAGCAGAAACAAAGTTTTGGGAGTTTAACCGTCATTTCACGTTTAATTGCATATTACTCATCATAAGAAAATTTTATAAATGTCGTCAATATGAAGTTCCGAACCCATGACCTCCGCATATGGAACACAGAGTTTTAACCATTGACATACCACACTCTTAGTGTTTCTCTTATCACAAATAAAAATATTATCATAGGTTTAAATGACAATCAAGAAAGAAAATATTATAAATGTCGTTAGCATGGGTGGTGGGTATTGGGTAAGTGATGGGGGTGATGGGTAAGTGGCAGGTATGAGAATTTTAGGTGATATGCATATGACTATATGAGGAGGGAGTTCCCGCACCCTCCCGTCCATTTTGCCAGAACTAGTGACCAATAACATAATATGATGATTGAGTTATCATGATCGCCTATGCTTATGATGATTTAACAAAGTATGATGCAGCACATCACACATACAGTAGTGTTTTTCACTTGCTGAACGGGGGTCGCCGACACTAGGGATGGCAAAATGGGCGGGCTGGTGAAGGGACCCCTCCCCCATACCGATACCCACCTAAAATTTTCATACCCACCACCTACCCACCACCCATGGTGGGTAAAGATCTCATACCCACGCCTGCCCACGTGGGTATGGTTGGAGTTTTGTGAAGAGTGATAGAAAAATTCTTTAGTTGATTCAAAAGAATATGAAGGGTTGGGGATCCCATATAGGAAGAATAAGAGGTGAGTGGTGAGTTTATTAATGGTTATGTTCCTAGTATCTATTGAGTTGGTTACATGGTTGGCTTTTGTGGTTGGGCTCTTGTTTGGGCTAGTTCCACATACACGCGCCGCCGACCGTCCGGACCGGGTCGGACCGTGGGCCGTGGGCTTTGGGCTTTGGAAAATAACTTAACTAAATTTTAATTAGAAAAATTTGTCAACTTTTAATGACTGTTATGGAATCAGTGAACTTTTAATTACCATTTTTAACACGGTTTTAAGAGGTCAGTTTTCCGGGTTCTCTTCTTCAGTCCCTATAGATACCTCCTTTCTAGCACAGTTTCAAGACACAGAAATTCTCCTACTTCTCTATTAAACTCTCTATTACTGGACAATATTAAGAGCGTTCTCAAACTATCTCTTTGTACTTCACCAGCGAGTCAGTGTTGTGTTAACCCTGGAGGTTAGTTTGCTACGAGTCCGTGTGTTCGTAGCGGGGCAATTTCAACTTTAGAGCAATGATCATATCACGGCACAACAATTTTACAGATAAGTTATTATTTTATTTCCTACAATCTAAAGTTGAAATTTTTTCGTTTATTATACTGTTAGTATGGCTGGTATTCCTGTTGCTGTTCCTCTTAATTCTGCCAACCCCTTTGTTCCTATATGTCGAAATTAGACCCTCTGGATGGAAATAATTATATTATGTGGTCTGATAAAATGGAATTATTTTTAGGCCAAATTGGGGTAGACTACTGCTTAACTAATGATGCTGCTCCAGAAAACGCAGTTAGGGATTTTGAGAAAGATAATAAGACGTGTAGGGGAATGTTATTGCATTATATGACTGCTCCTTTATATATGATTTATAGTAAGTCAAAAAAGGCAAAGGATATTTGGGATGCCTTTAAGGTTAAGTATGGACTGGATGATTTTTGGACTAAGAAATATGCTTGTAGTCGTTGGTTAAAATTTACTATGACTGATGACAAACCTGTTTTAGACCAAGTCCATGACTATGAACATTTGTGTGCTGAACTTGCTGCTGAAAGTATGGTTATTCCTGATTTATTTCAAGCTAATTGCCTTTTAGAAAAACTGCCACCCTCTTGGGAGACCTATGTTCACTCTATGAAACATAAGCAAAAGGACTTTACCCTTCAGGAATTAGTTTCCCACATTAAAATTGAGGAACAAAACCGGATTCAGACTAAAGGAAAGACATACCATTCTTCCACTTTAGCCAACCTTATTGAGTCTAAAAATTCTGGAAAAGGGAAAAAGGGTAAAGGTCAGAACCATGTTCATGGAACTAGGCAGAATGGTAATGGGTTTAAGGGTAAGAAGCAATTTCAGGGTAACTGCTATGTTTGTTGTAAATTTGGACATGCTGCTAAGGATTGTAGAAACAAGCTTCTTCAAATGTTGTTGTCACCAAACCAAAAGACAACAAAGCACAAGTCAACCTTGCTGAAGATGACATTATTGCTTCTGTGGTGTCCGAGGTGAACCTGATTAGCAACGTTTTGTGAATGGGTCGTAGATACTGGAGCTACCCGCCACATCTGCTCAAGCAAGGAAATGTTCCAGACTTACGATAAAGTTTCAGAAGGAGAATGTGTCTTCATGGGCAACTCAAGCACTATGAGTGTCTTAGGCAAAGGAAAGGTTTTTCTGAAGTTAACCTCCGGAAAAACCATTGCTTTGCAAAATGTCTTGCATGTTCTTGATATCCGCAGAAACTTCATATCTGGTGCACTTTTAAACAAGGCTGGAATTAAATTAACTTTTGAATCTGACAGACTTGTATTAACCAGAAATGGTTATTTTGTGGGTAAAGGATTTTGTAATGCTGGACTCTTTGTTTGGATGTAATTTCTGATAATAAAATTTCTACTGCTTCCGTTTAAATTGCTGAGTCTGTTTCTTTATGGAATTCTAGACTAGGTCATGTGAATGTTGCATCCATTAAAAGGATAAAACGACTTAGTCTTATTTCTGACTTTAGCAATACCTCTTTTGATAAATGTGAAGTATGTGTAGAGGCCAAACACCCTAAGAAAGCATTCAACAAGAGTGTTTCTCTTTCCTCTACCTTATTAGAACTAGTCCATAGTGACTTAGGTGACTTTAAGAACTCTATGAGTAGGGGAGGGAAGAGATATTATATTACATTTGTTGATGACTTCTCACGTTATACTAAGGTCTATTTGTTAAGTACGAAAGATGAGGCTGAAGAGAAATTTCTTATTTATAAAGCCGAAGTAGAAAACCAGTTAGACCTTAAGATAAAGAGAGTGAGATCCGATAGTGTAACACCCCGTATTTTTATATATTGTAAGTAATTTTCATATTAAATAATTTTATGAAAATAATTTAGATTAGCCTTTTATTAAATTATATTTCTTCCGTAATTTGACTTTGTTTTAGAAATAGCCCAATATGTATTCCTAATTTGACTAGGTTAAATACTCATACCCATACCCATTATGTTTAGTTAAGCTAAACTATAAATAAAAAGAGGAGGAGAAAAAAAAACCCAAAACCATGACTTACCAGGTTAATAAGCCACGCCTCTTCTTCCCTGTTCTTCTTTAAAGTCTACCTCCTCATAACCTTCAACTATTAAAACTATTCCTTGGACATCATCATCTCACACCAACCACAATCCATCATCACCATCTCGTTTTTTTCTTGCTAGTTGGGCAGTTCAAAAATCTGAAGAGAGAAAGAAGGAATTTGTGGTTCTTCTAGCGGGTATAATTTCGGATCAAGAAAGCGGATTTTCGGATCTTTTTACATTCTTCTACCTCCTATTTACTCTATTAATCAAGTAAGGTTCTATCCCATATTTTAATTTCTGATTTGTATTGATTTTCGAATTGAGGTTTTTATTAAATTAGGGTTCTTGAGAAAATCAATTTGGGGGAAATTTATACTATGTTCAATTTGTTTAATTGGCTTATGTTTTATGTATAATTCGAGTTAATTAGCATATGTATGAGTTTAGTTTGCAAAAATTAATACTTTTCAAATTATTATGAATTCTTGTTATATTAGATTGATGATTAGTTTCTTATTTTGGGTTATTAGTTGAAATATTGTTTAGATTATTATAGTTATTGTGACTTTAAATATTTTGAAATTATTGAGTATATTGGATTAGTTCTTAGTTTGTTAGTTTTAAATCCTAAGTTGAAGTTTTGGCATATAGTTGGTGTAGGTTGTTGTTGTTGTTGTAGTAGTCATAGTTGTTATTGGTATAGGGTGAATGAGAAGGAGTTAACTAGTGGGAAAATAATATGGATGATATTAGAGTCAAAACCAGTTTGACTTTTGTTGACCAAACTTGACCAGTTTGACTTTCGTTGACCAAATTTGACCAGTTTGACTTTTGTTGACTTTTTGTCCTATTGACGTTGAGTCGTTTTTAAAATTAGTCAAAGCTCATTAACTAGGTTAGGTTATTTGTATGTGAGTTATGTGAAGTATAGTCAAGTGACTTATACTATACTTTATTATATTGTAGATTGTGGGTTCGTAGAAGAACCTTATTGACTTGAGATTACGTTTGGTTGGTTGTGGTTGCGGAAAAGGTAAGATTTCTTACTAAGACTTGTACATATTATTTTGAGAATTGGATGATATTGGTTTAAAGTTTATATTGAGTTTTAAAAAGGTTTTGTGTGGTTATATATTGAGATTTTAAAAAGAGTTTTACATTATTTATATATTGAGATTTAAAAGGGTTTTACGCTGTTTATATAATGAGATTTAAATCGTTTTGACGATATTTATTGTGAAAGAAAAATGAGATTTATTTATGAGATTCAAAAGGGAGGAAGTTCCTCATATACCAAGTTGAGATTTAAAAGGAGGATGTTCCTCATTGCTACAGGTTTTGAGTAAACTAGAATGTTTCTATGTTTACTTAATTATGATTTATCATGTTTTATAAGAATGTTTTCGTGGGGTTGCCGGTAAGCGGTATTCCTCGGGTTTGGAAGTAGGTTGAGTTTTGTCTCAACCATTATTTAGTAGTTGGGTGTATGTTGATCAATACACTTGCCATTTGTCTTCCTTCTTGGTTCGTTATCAAGTTAGGGGTATGCATACTAGGGGCTTTGGTGTTTACCTGTCTCGTGAGCCTAGCTAGCTCATTGGACTTTAATACTTCCTACTCACAGGTTTCAAAACAGTTACATTTTAAATGTATTTACAGGGTTGTTTTAGAAAGAAAGAAAGTTGAAAGTTGAGATTTATTGGAAGGTTGTTTTATTTTATATATTTAATTTGTACAGGTTGGAAAAGAATTTGTAAGATATTACTATATATCTTACCTGCACATTGGATAGTTTTGTTTTAGTACAGTATGAAACCTTGCTCAGCCTTTTGGCTGATACTATAGTGTTCAATGTGCAGGGACTTGAAGGAGGTTAGCTCAAGGTTGGGTTAAAGAGTGCGATGGATTTATTTATGCTTTAGTAGGTTTAATAAGACTTCCGCTGCTATTCTTTTGACTTTAGTATTTTATTACAATCTGTAATAATTATTTAGATTCTAGTTAGTTTAATTAATTAAACCTTGTTGACTATTTATTTCAGATAGAACCTTTAGCCTTGCGGTGATTATTATTAATTATCGCGGCGTAGCACCTTTGAAATTTCCTTAAATTATTTATTATACTATGTTTTAAAGTAGAGGAATTTCAGGGGTGTTACAGTTGGTACCAGAGCTTTAGGTTATTAAGACTCCTAAAATGACCTTAAACAATAGTAGGTTAATAAATTTGTTAAAAACTAAAAAGCCGCTGCGAGGATGAGACTTTGGGAGGCAAGGAATTTTTATTTTATGTGTTAATGTTTATGCTTCTCTTTTCATTCTATTGTTTGATTTGATGGAGTTTTAAACGTAACAGTTGTGAACTATTTGAGTTTGTTTTGTTAATTATTAATTAGTAAAAGTGAATCAACATTGGTTTATCTTTGTTTTTTTTTTTATTGCGATGCTAGAACGATGAATCGACGCGTGCGTAGTAGAAGCTCAGGTTCGAGTCGTATGATACGCGAGATGGCTCAATCCAACCGAGCCTTGACTGAAGCTATGGAGAAGCTTGCTGCGGCCCAGGCTGCTGCTCTTGCTACTCCCGTTGCTCCTATTTCTAGTAATGCTAGCTCTCATGCTATGATTTCGAAAGGGATTGACCAGAAGAAACCGTCTACGTTTGATGGTAAGGGTGATCCTACCAAGATGGAGAATTGGATTCGAGAGTTTGATAAGATCTTTACTACTCTCCAAGTCCCTGACCAGATGAGAGTTGATTCTGCTGCATACTACCTGGTTGAGGATGCTGATATTTGGTGGACTCACAATAAGTTTGATCTGACTACTAAGGTGATTGTAGATGAGGAGGGAGAAGAGTTTATGGAGGAGAGAGAGTTTGGCTGGACTGAGTTCAAGAAGGCGATTCGTGAGGAGTTCTTCCCAGCCCATATGAGGAAGAGAAAGAGGGGAAGAGTTCAATGATCTCCAGCAGGGAGATATGAGTGTCCATGAGTTTTATGTGAAGTTTCAGGAGTTGGCTCGCTTTGCTAAGGGGCTAGTTCCTGATGAGCAGGAGAGGGCAGAGAAATTTGAAGAGAAACTGAACCCTAAACTTCATTCTAAGATGGGAGCTGGAGATTACGCTACAGTGAAAGAGGTGTACTCCCGTGCTTGTAATGCTGAGAGAATTCAGGAGAAGAAACAAGCAGCAAAGAAGCTTAAAGCCACCTCAGTTGGGTCGACTCAGGTGACAGATAAGAGTGACAACAAGGGTAGAGGGGGTTTTAATAGAAACAAGAACTTTGGGAATCGTGATTCTAGTCAGCAGTATTCTAAGGAGAATCAGAGTTCCACTCATAGCCGTAGTCAGCTCTCAGGACAGAACCAGAGGACTGATCGGGTTTACTATTGCAAACGCTGTAGTTCAAACCACCCTGGCAAAGATTGTGATGGTAACTTGGTGGAATGTAACCATTGTGGTAAGAAGGGGCATCGTGCTTATGAATGCTTCACAAACCCAAAGTCTAGGAACTTCAGGCCTGAGATGAGTTCGAGAAATGGGCCACAACCAGATAGGAGACCTCAGAATACAAACAATGCTCGTCCTCCACATTCTACTTCAAGAAATGCACCACCTAATCATAATGGAGGTACTGCTAATGCTGCTCAGGCACACAGAGGCGATGCAAGGCGAAACACTGGCCATGTTCATGTGATGAACCAGACTGAGGCAAACACTAAGGGCAACGTGGTGACTGGTACTTTCTCTATCCATTCGATGCCTACTTATGTGTTATTTGATTCAGGTGCTTCTCATTCTTTCATATCTGAATCTCTTGTGAAAAAGTTAGGCCTAGAGAACTCTAAAGCTTGTGAGGCAGACATCTCTACGCCTTCTGGTGTGATTATACCTTGTAATAGTTTGTATGTAGAAGTCCCTATTATGTGTGGTAGTACCACCTTAGTAGCTGATTTGATAGCTTTTCCTTTACATGATTTTGATGTAATTCTAGGGATGGATTGGCTTAGTAAGTATAAAGCCAAGATAGATTGTGAGAAACAAAAAGTGTCTATAGTTGGTCCTAGTGGAGTCCAAGAGTTTTGTAGAGGATCTTCCTTGAAAATTATTTCTGCCCTGACTTTGAAATCCTACATGAGGAAGGGATGTCCTATATACCTGTGCCATGTTCATGATACTAGCAAAGAGGAGCCACGAATTGAGGATGTTCAAATTGCCAATGAGTTCTTAGATGTTTTTCCGGATGATATTCCTGGCATGCCTCCTAGGCGTGATGTTGAGTTCAGTGTTGACTTGAAGCCTGGAACTGGACCTATTTCTAAACCTCCTTATAGAATGGCTCCTGCTGAGATGAAAGAGCTTAAGACTCAGTTAGAGGAATTGCTTGATAAAGGCTATATTCGTCCTAGTGTGTCTCCATGGGGTGCTCCTGTTTTGTTTGTGAAAAAGAAAGATGGGAGTCTTAGACTGTGTATAGATTATAGGGAGCTCAACAATGTCACAGTGAAGAATAAGTACCCCTTGCCGAGGATAGATGACTTGTTCGATCAGTTGACGGGAGCTGGAATTTTCTCTAAGATTGATTTGAGATCTGGCTACCACCAGCTTCGTATTGCAGAGAATGATATTCCTAAAACGGCTTTCCGAACTCGCTATGGGCACTATGAGTTTACTGTTATGCCCTTTGGGTTGACTAATGCTCCAGCGGTGTTCATGGACTTGATGAATCGGATTTTCAGGCCGTATCTTGATAAGTTCGTAGTTGTGTTCATTGATGACATTCTTATCTATTCTAAGGATGTTAGTGAGCATGAAGAGCATCTTCGCACTATTTTGCAAGTTCTAAGGGAGAATAAGTTGTATGCTAAGTTCTCCAAGTGTGAATTCTGGTTGGAGAAAGTTGCATTTCTTGGCCATATTATTTCTAAAGAAGGTGTTTCAGTTGATCCTTCAAAGATTCAAGCTGTTTCGGAGTGGCCTACTCCAAAGAGTGTGACTGAGATTCGCAGTTTTCTTGGTTTGGCGGGTTATTATAGGAGGTTCGTGAAAGACTTCTCAAAGATAGCTCGGCCTTTGACTGCGTTGATGAGGAAGGATACTAAGTATCATTGGGATGGTGATTGTGAGAAGGCATTCCAGATTCTGAAGGAGCGTCTCACTACAGCTCCTGTGTTGACACTACCTGATGAGAATCTAGAGTACGAAGTGTTTACAGATGCTTCGAAGAATGGTCTAGGTTGTGTGCTTATGCAGAACAGAAAGGTTGTTGCCTACGCTTCTAGGCAGTTGAAGAACCATGAGATGAATTATCCGACGCACGATCTAGAGTTGGCAGCTGTTGTTTTTGCACTTAAGATTTGGCGTCATTATCTGCTTGGCACTTCATTTAAGATATTTTCGGACCACAAGAGTCTGAAATACATCTTCACTCAGAGAGAGCTGAATATGAGGCAGAGAAGGTGGTTGGAACTGATCAAGGATTATGATATGGAGATTCAGTACCATGAGGGTAAGGCTAATGTTGTTGCAGATGCACTTAGTAGGAAAACTTCTCATTATTTGCAGACCTTACGTTCCAGAAATCGTCTTAGAGAGGAGTTTCAGAGTCTCGATGTGGAGATAGTGCAAATAGGAGCGCAGCTTAATGCTCTTACTATTCAGTCGACTTTGTTTGACGAGATCAAGGAAGCACAAGTAAATGATCAATTTTTGAAGGACAAGCAAGCTAATGAGCCTATCAATTTCACACTGGCCGAGGATGGTAGTGTGAGGTTCAAAGGTAGATGGTGTGTTCCTAATATCCCTGAGTTGAAGGAGAAGATTTTAGAGGAAGCTCATACAGCGCAGTACTCTGTACATCCTGGAGGGGATAAAATGTACAAGGATCTCAAGCGGACTTTTTGGTGGCCTCATATGAAGACAGACACCGCTAAGTACGTCTCGAGATGCTTGACTTGTCAGAAGGTGAAGAGTGAGCATAAGAGGCCTCAGGGAATGATTCAGCCTTTAGAGGTTCCACAATGGAAATGGCATTCGATCTCTATGGACTTCGTTTGTGGACTTCCGAGGACACCAAAAGGGAATAATATGATTTGGGTGATTGTGGATCGTCTTACCAAGTCTGCTCATTTTGTTCCCATGAAAGATACTTGGAAGCATGAGCGATTGGCCGCTGCTTACAGAGAGCACGTGATTAGACTTCATGGTGTTCCGAGTGATATTGTTTCAGATAGGGATCGTAGATTTTTGTCTAACTTCTGGCAGAAGCTTCAGGAAGCTCTAGGGACTAAGTTGAAGATGAGTACAGCTTTTCACCCTGCTACAGATGGTCAGACAGAGCGCACTATTCAAACATTGGAGGATATGTTGAGAGCTTGTGCCTTAGAGTTTCAGAGTTCTTGGGAGGATAAGCTTGATCTGATAGAGTTCTCATACAATAATAGTTACCATTCTACCATTCAGATGGCTCCGTATGAAGCTTTGTATGGTCGTCGATGTCGTACTCCTTTGTGTTGGAGTGATATTGGTGAGACTGTTGTGATTGGACCAGAGATGATTCAAGAGACCGTTGAGCAAGTAAAGCTCATCCAGCAGAAAATGAAGGAGGCACAAGATAGACAAAAGAGCTATGGTGATAAGCATCGACGTCATGAGGAGTTTGAGGTAGGAGAAAAAGTATTGCTTAGAGTTTCTCCTATGAGGGGTGTGATGCGATTTGGTAAGAAGGGCAAGTTAAGCCCTAAGTTCATTGGCCCTTATGAGATTTTGGAGAGGATCGGAGAGGTTGCTTATAGATTGGCGTTGCCACCAGGCGTTGATCGTGCGAATAACGTATTCCATATTTCTCAGTTACGTCGATACATTAGTGACCCTTCACATGTGCTACAGCCCGAGGCTCTACAGTTAGATGATAACATGACTTATGAAGAGTTTCCAGTTCAGATTTTAGATCAAAAGGTTCGAAAAACTCGCAAAGGTGAGACAAAGATCATAAAGGTGTTATGGTCAAATCACAATTCGGAGGAGTGTACTTGGGAAGCCGAGAATGCCACGCGTCTTAAGTATCCCCATCTTTTCACCGAGGTAAACTTTTAGTTACGAGGACGTAACTCCCTTTTTAAGGGGGGTAGAATGCGTACTTATTACGAGTCTTTAGTGTTGAAAGTTACTATCATACGAGTTTGGTTGTTAATTTTGCTATGTGTTTAGTTCGCTACTTGTTTTAGTACGATGGTAAGGTGTAAGTTATGGTTTTATTTATTAAGTGTCTAGTACTTATTTAACCTATAGAGTTAATGAGCTATTTTGAAAAACAATTGTCTAAGTTTGAATATTTGATTGTGTGATTTATATTTTAAGTTTCGGTACGAAACTTATTTTAAGGGGGGTAGATTGTAACACCCCGTATTTTTATATATTGTAAGTAATTTTCATATTAAATAATTTTATGAAAATAATTTAGATTAGCCTTTTATTAAATTATATTTCTTCCGTAATTTGACTTTGTTTTAGAAATAGCCCAATATGTATTCCTAATTTGACTAGGTTAAATACTCATACCCATACCCATTATGTTTAGTTAAGCTAAACTATAAATAAAAAGAGGAGGAGAAAAAAAAAACCCAAAACCATGACTTACCAGGTTAATAAGCCACGCCTCTTCTTCCCTGTTCTTCTTTAAAGTCTACCTCCTCATAACCTTCAACTATTAAAACTATTCCTTGGACATCATCATCTCACACCAACCACAATCCATCATCACCATCTCGTTTTTTTTTCTTGCTAGTTGGGCAGTTCAAAAATCTGAAGAGAGAAAGAAGGAATTTGTGGTTCTTCTAGCGGGTATAATTTCGGATCAAGAAAGCGGATTTTCGGATCTTTTTACATTCTTCTACCTCCTATTTACTCTATTAATCAAGTAAGGTTCTATCCCATATTTTAATTTCTGATTTGTATTGATTTTCGAATTGAGGTTTTTATTAAATTAGGGTTCTTGAGAAAATCAATTTGGGGGAAATTTATACTATGTTCAATTTGTTTAATTGGCTTATGTTTTATGTATAATTCGAGTTAATTAGCATATGTATGAGTTTAGTTTGCAAAAATTAATACTTTTCAAATTATTATGAATTCTTGTTATATTAGATTGATGATTAGTTTCTTATTTTGGGTTATTAGTTGAAATATTGTTTAGATTATTATAGTTATTGTGACTTTAAATATTTTGAAATTATTGAGTATATTGGATTAGTTCTTAGTTTGTTAGTTTTAAATCCTAAGTTGAAGTTTTGGCATATAGTTGGTGTAGGTTGTTGTTGTTGTTGTAGTAGTCATAGTTGTTATTGGTATAGGGTGAATGAGAAGGAGTTAACTAGTGGGAAAATAATATGGATGATATTAGAGTCAAAACCAGTTTGACTTTTGTTGACCAAACTTGACCAGTTTGACTTTCGTTGACCAAATTTGACCAGTTTGACTTTTGTTGACTTTTTGTCCTATTGACGTTGAGTCGTTTTTAAAATTAGTCAAAGCTCATTAACTAGGTTAGGTTATTTGTATGTGAGTTATGTGAAGTATAGTCAAGTGACTTATACTATACTTTATTATATTGTAGATTGTGGGTTCGTAGAAGAACCTTATTGACTTGAGATTACGTTTGGTTGGTTGTGGTTGCGGAAAAGGTAAGATTTCTTACTAAGACTTGTACATATTATTTTGAGAATTGGATGATATTGGTTTAAAGTTTATATTGAGTTTTAAAAAGGTTTTGTGTGGTTATATATTGAGATTTTAAAAAGAGTTTTACATTATTTATATATTGAGATTTAAAAGGGTTTTACGCTGTTTATATAATGAGATTTAAATCGTTTTGACGATATTTATTGTGAAAGAAAAATGAGATTTATTTATGAGATTCAAAAGGGAGGAAGTTCCTCATATACCAAGTTGAGATTTAAAAGGAGGATGTTCCTCATTGCTACAGGTTTTGAGTAAACTAGAATGTTTCTATGTTTACTTAATTATGATTTATCATGTTTTATAAGAATGTTTTCGTGGGGTTGCCGGTAAGCGGTATTCCTCGGGTTTGGAAGTAGGTTGAGTTTTGTCTCAACCATTATTTAGTAGTTGGGTGTATGTTGATCAATACACTTGCCATTTGTCTTCCTTCTTGGTTCGTTATCAAGTTAGGGGTATGCATACTAGGGGCTTTGGTGTTTACCTGTCTCGTGAGCCTAGCTAGCTCATTGGACTTTAATACTTCCTACTCACAGGTTTCAAAACAGTTACATTTTAAATGTATTTACAGGGTTGTTTTAGAAAGAAAGAAAGTTGAAAGTTGAGATTTATTGGAAGGTTGTTTTATTTTATATATTTAATTTGTACAGGTTGGAAATGAATTTGTAAGATATTACTATATATCTTACCTGCACATTGGATAGTTTTGTTTTAGTACAGTATGAAACCTTGCTCAGCCTTTTGGCTGATACTATAGTGTTCAATGTGCAGGGACTTGAAGGAGGTTAGCTCAAGGTTGGGTTAAAGGGTGCGATGGATTTATTTATGCTTTAGTAGGTTTAATAAGACTTCCGCTGCTATTCTTTTGACTTTAGTATTTTATTACAATCTGTAATAATTATTTAGATTCTAGTTAGTTTAATTAATTAAACCTTGTTGACTATTTATTTCAGATAGAACCTTTAGCCTTGCGGTGATTATTATTAATTATCGCGGCGTAGCACCTTTGAAATTTCCTTAAATTATTTATTATACTATGTTTTAAAGTAGAGGAATTTCAGGGGTGTTACAGATAGGGGTGGAGAATATGATGGACTTCCACTTAAGAAATTTTGTGAATCTAATGGGATCATACATGAGGTTACAGCTCCCTATACACCTAAACAAAATGGAATAGCTGAGCGGAAAAACAGAAGTCTTAAGGATATGATGAATGTTATGCTTATAAGTTCAGGGATGCCTACTAACATGTGGGGAGAGGCAATTCTTTCTGCTTGCTATGTGCTTAACCGAGTTCCCCATAAGAAGTTAGATAAGACTCCCTATGAATTGTGGAAAGGTTTTAAACCTAATTTGGGTTACCTCAAAGTGTGGGGGTGTTTGGGAAAAATAGGACTTCCTGACTTTCAAAGGAGTAAGATTGGACCTAAGACTGTTGATGGAATCTTTATTGGGTATGCTTCTAACAGTGCTGCATATAGACTTATTCTTAAGGATGCTTCTGGCTTTGGTCCTATTAGAGAGTCAAGGGATGTAGAATTCTTTGAGCATAGTTTTCCTATGAAAGTTAGTGTGCAATCATGCTTGCCTGCTGCATCTTCCTCTACATTGCATTATAACATTGCATCATCTAGTGAGACTTTAGAACCTAGAAGGAGTAAAAGAACTAGAACTGAGACTAGTTACGGACCTGACTTCATTACTTCCTTCCTAGTTGGAAAAGGATTTCTAGATGAGCAAAGAGTAAGGATTTCTATTGACTCTAGTTTTTGGATGGAGGCTATTAACAGTGAAATAGAGTCTATTATGAGTAACAACACATGTATTGCCAAATCTACTATGGAATCTGAGTTTATTGCTTTAGAATTGGCAGGTCAGGAAGCTGAATGGTTAAGGAGTTTTCTAGCTGATATTCCATTGTGGGGGAAGCCAACTCCATCAGTTTCAATGCGGTGTGACTCACAAGCTGCAATTGGGGTCGCGAATAATCAAGCCTATAATGGAAAGAGGAGGCATATTCGCTTGAGGCATGCTATAGTTAGAAATCTAATTAGAAACAATGTAATTTCACTCGAGTTTTTAAAGTCAGAGAGGAATATTGCAGATCCTCTCACCAAAGGCCTTTGTAGAAAAATGGTGCTAGAGTCAGCACAAGGAATGGGTTTAAAGCCTATTGTGGAGTGAATTATGATGGATACCCTTCTTAGAAAGTTTCTAAGTTCAAGGGTTAAACTAAGTCATATAAGAACTCAACTAGTAGATACTACTACCATTCCTATATTAATAAAAGGGATGTAGTATTTTTTATACTGTAAAATGTGTAAGGATGAGTAAAATGCTCTTAATAAATTCATAGCCTTGATAAGGTGGTTTGAAACAGTACAAACTTGATAAACTTACCTATGTGAATGTGGGGGTTACGCCCAATACCCTATGAGATCTCTAAGGCTTAGGATCTCTAGAGCATTCATGAAAATCCACGCATTGTGGGGCACTTATATATATATCGCGAGAACGTTTCTTATTTTGAAAAAAGTTTAGTGCGCAAGTATTGATTATGAACTCCGTAGAAGGTTCAAAGAGAAATCTACCTAAACGACAATATGACATACTTGTATGCACTGGGTATCAATTCAAGTCTGTAAAACATTGATTCTTACAAAACTGAGTATCTATTGCCCAAATCTTCTTTTTCCAGCCCTGTTTCTTTCTGTCTTTTCTTTTAATCATGTGGGGGATTGTTGGACTTTTGTGAAGAGTGATAGAAAAACTCTTTAGTTGCTTCAAAAGAATATGAAGGGTTAGGGATCCCACATAGGAAGAATAAGAGGTGAGTGGTGAGTTTATTAATGGTTATGTTCCTAGTATCTATTGAGTTGGTTACATGGTTGGCTTTTGTGGTTGGGCTCTTGATTGGGCTAGTTACACACACGCGCGCGTGCGCGCGCCGCCGCCCGGACAGATCGGGTCGGGGCTTTGGGTTTTGGAAAATAACTTAACTTAACTTAATTTTTATTAGAAAAATCTATCAACTTTTAATGACTGTTATGGATTCAGTCAATTCCTTTTTCCACTCCTAAACTGACTGCTTCCACTATTCGTTGGACTACTTCAGCTAAAAGCCCAAAATCATCAACCCAAAAGTTCCTGCCATCCTCTACAATGAAAAGGCAGTAAGTGAGTAAGGCAATAAGGCAGTAAGGGAGTAATCAGTAATTACAAATCATTAAATTGTAATTTGTATAGCTTTAATTTTAAAAAAAAATTAAAATGATGGGTGGGTTTTGGACTTTTGGGTTATATGGTAAAAATAAATTTTCTACAAATTAAAATAGGTGGATATTGGGCAGGCGGATGCGGGGCGGGGCGGGCGGGTATGGAGCGGTTTTAGTCTCATACCCAACACCTACCCACTACCCATGGCGGGTAGAGCTTTTCATACCCATGCCCACCCACCACCCACTAAACCTATACCCATCCCCGCCCCAATTGGGGCGGGTGCGGTGCGAAACCCACCAAATTTTACCTGCCTGCCATCTCTAGTCCCCGCACCCGCCCGCCCATTTTGCCATCCCTTTTTACAGACATGATGATTAACTAAAATACAGGGTTATTTAATTTAAATTAAATTAGGGAGAGATAATAATGAAGACTTTGACTATATACAATTAAGTATTAATATTTAATAGTACGACTACGACTTTAATCTCTTTTGGTAATGACTTGTTTTGCACTATTAGTTCCTGCTTAAAGTTGTTAACTACTCTTATTACTCCACTTGTGTAGTTTGTTCAATTTTCATTTTCTTCACGAAAGAAGTGAAACTCAAAAGCAACAAATTGTCAAACTTTGTGTACTCGCTAATTAAAGCTTCATTTTAAGGTACCAAATTAGTTATTACTTTAGTCGGTGTCATAATCAGATAATGAGTCATTCCGTCTATCTTCAATTTCGACCATATTCATTTTTGAAGGAAAAAGCAATCAATATCCAATTATCTTTCCCTTGATTATACTCCGTATTTTCCAGGTTCGAGCTTGAATCGGACCACAAACCTCTTTTGTTTTACTTTTAAGTATAATTTGGATTTTAGCCTAAAAATTCAAAAAAAATCAATTTGAATTGACCGTAAAGGTCTTAGATCTAACGGTACAAAATGATTTTAGACCTACATTGCCGACTCTGAAAAATTATGAACCACTTGATTTTTCATGCTCATATTGAACACCGAAGATTTTTAAAATTTTCTCTGGCCCTAATAAAAGAAAGATCTCTAAATTTGCAAAAACTGTAAGAAAGCAACAGGAGATGAGGAGAAACTGTTTGTAAAGGTGATCTCTACAGTTTGACCTAACAAAAGTATACCCAGGAAAAAAAAATATTCAAATAAAAATAAAAGACAGGGACCATATTTCTAATTTTGGTTTGATTGGTAAAGCTAAGGGTAGAAGAAAATTTAAGAGAATGTTGATGTTTTCAGTGGGGTTTTTCAACTCTCAAACAGGACCACTTCATCTTTACTTTCATTTTAGGTCAACCTGAAAATCTGGGCACTAAGAAAGAACCTCATTATGATGACCTGATGCTTCTGGGTCAGATTTAGATATGGTATCACAAAAGTATACTCATAATATTCATAAAATTATGCCTTTCTCTTTTCAAATGTTTTAATTCTTTCAAGGCCGGGTTGCTTTAAAACGTATTAAGTTTGAATTATCTCAAAATGGTCTTGATTTTGGAGTGTCTTAAAAGAAAAAAACGGTCTTTCACTTTAATAAAATTGCTAACTGATTAATAATGATACACGACACTCTTTTCATAAGCTTTTTTTCAATTAATTTATGTCAATAAAAAAGTTCATATTTAACAATTTACATAAGGTGAAAAGACCTTTTTGGAAAATACCCATAAATTGGGATCACTCTGGAATAATTCAAAGTTAGAATCTTTTAATGCTAACCGAGCATAATTGGGACGGGTGGTGTCAAATTTCTTTAGTTTTAATGGTTTCCACCTCCACTAACCAAAAGCCATAAAATATGATCAAGATAATGAACAAAATTTTTATATATTAATTTGAACCAAATTTATTCAGCAATTACATCTTTTTTTCAATAATACCAAGATAATGGTTTTCCTCAGCATACCTACCTCTTTATGTCTATACATTTCCTAATATCACCCTGTCAATACCATAACTGACCATGTTTCAAGCTTTGGCTGGACTGTTATGTGGGTGACAAGGATAAAGTTTGCTTCAATGTCTTCTTCCTCTTTTTTTTTTTTTTTTTCTCCTAGCTTTCATCTACATCTTGTACCATTTGTAGAGTCTTATACACATGATCTCCATATCCTGCCTTCAAAAGAAATGATGATGATCGAGACATCGTCATGGTATCTGCGACGATCTCCTTGGGGTATTTCTAGTAACTCATAGAAATCTAGACCTGCAAAAGAAGTGGACAGTACCAGTTTTAGTTTGCCTGGTTGATCTATGTATGTATGCATTTTAGTGTGTTTCAAACAGATTCACAAACAATAAGATTAGAAATTTACCTGCTTTCTTTGCTGCACGAAACAAAACTTCCTCAACTAGATGTTGAGCCGGGTCACCTTCGGGGTACAACGAAATGAAGAGCTCCACTTCTGCAACAACTTCTTCGTTTGTGAAGTACTGGTAAAGACCGTCAGAGGATAATATCAAGAACTGGTCTTTCGGGCCTAATCTGTGGTGATACAGTAACGGTTGGCAACTGATATATGGTGACGTCCCAACGTAGTCTATTCTGAACATCTCCAAAAGCGCATCGTTCCATTTAGGCTGCAAAATTACATTACACATTAAAATCACATCGAGTATAAGATAAGACCAGAAAGATTCATACAGACCAGACCCGACTCCAAAACATTCATTTAGGCCATTAGAGCATGATATGTTTTCCTGATTTTTCCATTTTGGTTGGGTAAATGTAAACCACAAAAATCACATTTCTAGTAGTAGCAAAGGGAAGGACCAAGCAGTGATGAAAATAGGAAAATAAAATGTGATAGATTAGGTAACCTGAGCTGACTTCATTGACTGCAATAAATTGACAAAGGTGGTTGCATTTGAGTCAGGTGTTCATCCTCCAACTAAATGTAATTAATGAAAAGAAGTAGTACATCGTTTTCGGTTGCTTTCTACATGAACTAGTTATAGAGAGCTAGCTTCTTCCAACCATCAACCAACTAACAAAGATTAAACTAGTTTGTGAGTTGTGACCATGCAATTCGATTTCCTAAGCTTCTAAAATTCAACTCTGGTGTACAATGAATTGCTATCACTAATAGTTGTCAAATGCACAACGTAACAATGATAACGAATATCACGTACTCAAATGTGCTTAAGCTTAAAGTAAACGATGACAAAATGCAATACCTGTTTGAGAAAACCAGCACCGAAAGCCCGAGTAACCTTTAATGAACCTTTGACACGATCATTAACAACAGCGAAGGCATCATCTGGGTGTTCATCTCTTATTCTTTGTACTTCCTGAAACACATCATATAGTAAGCATCTAAGCTTATAAGGGGCATCCGAGAGTACTCAAAACGATGATCCTGCACTCAGACTCGTGCGTGAGTCCGTGTCATGGAGAGCCGTTTTAAGTACTCTTGACGTCCAACGAGTAACTAGCAACAACAAAGGACTAACTCAATTTGCAACCATTATGATCCATTGACAATCTACATTAAAAGTTCAAATAGCAAACTAAGACCAAGTATAGTCCTTTTACCTCTTCAACAGAAGTACTATGATCAATAGTAAGTTGAGAAGTTCTAAGACTAGGTTTGACACCATCTGATACTTCAAAGTCATACATTGATTCCTCATTGATTCTTTCCAAATCTTGATCAACCTTGCCAAGTCTAAGATCAGGCTCTTTATTTTGAGCCAAAACCGCTCTACTATCCCCTACATTCATTAGATAAACATCTTCCCCTTTCATCAACATACCAAGAACACATGAACCCATCAAAGCCAACTCAGGATTCTCATCCACCATCTTATCAGCAATATCTAAATACGAATCTTCCGTCTTCTTCAAAGCCCGCGACAAAGCCTTCAATACATCGGGATGATTAATCGTTTTACCCTCGGAATCGTTCCTATTCCATTGCTCTTTTAATCTTCTATCAAGCTCTAATCTTTCTCTATCCCATTCACACTTCCATCTCCTTTGATTCTCTTCCCACTTCTTAGTTGCACCTTTAAAGTTAGTCTTTGTTGAATTCCTTCCTCTTTTACCATTACCATTACCATTACCATTTCCATTCGATTCGGCGTAATTATCTCTTTCAAAAAACTCATAAGTTTCAATATCCGAGCTACTACTACTACTTCTACTACTGTTACTACTACTCTCAGATGAACAACAACTATTAATTGGAATATTTGATGATTGACAAGATAAATCAAACTTACTATTATCATCCCATAACAAACCTTTAAGCTCTTTCTGAACATTAGAGTATAAATTTGATAGAAGAAAATCAGTTGCATCAGGACCATTAAATCCATCATAAATCCCAACAAAAACCCAACCATGTTCTTCTGATACAACCACATGTACACGATCTTCCCCTGCTTTCCCCTGTGCCCATTGAAGATTCTGACTTTCCCATGAATCACTCTCATCTAAGCTCATCTCAGAACTCATATTCAAGCTCCCACTTATTTCGGGCCCGGAAACGGGCCCACCAACTACCCAATTATCCTGCCCGAGATTACAACTTCCCTTGACCGGGGCAACCGAGCTCTGCCCGAACGTCTTCGAGATCGCATGCCGGAGCCCACGGATCAACGACCCGGGCCGCTTCTTGGGTTTTAGCCCGGCCCAATTCCCCTGAACGGAGAAACTTCTATCAAGCGGGCCAGAAAAGAGAGCAGGACCAGCCCGATCAAGCGGGCCGGATAAAAACCCGGCTCGCTCAATAGGTCCCGACATAAACCCACGATCAATAAAAACCGGGCCAGAAAGCGGGCCTGAGTTAAGGGAGGATCCACGGGGAATGGGCTGAAGTGGGACGGAGGCGAAAGAAGTGGAGCTTTCAAAAAAGGCGGCGGTTGCTGACGTGGTGGTGGAATCTAAGGCGGTAGATAGCGGCGTAGAGGTGTTTGCGGAGACTGATGCACCGGAGATCGATCGGAAAATCGAAACTCCGGCGGCGGACTCTTCTGAATGGATCTTCGACGAGGTGGGCACGGAAGGGTGGGACAACCGGGCCGGATCGGGCCGAACATAGCAAAAAGAGTGGCCTAATCCCTCGTCGTATTGGTCCATGTACATACCAGTTTCATGCTTCTGGGCCCGGCGATGAACATCTCCTGAGCCCGTGAAACAAATACCGATTTTCCCTATTCCGTTACCCATTTCTTATATGTTTTGAAATCGGATAAATGGGTTTTCTTAATTGCTGAAAAGGGTATATGAATATGGTGATAAAAATGGAGATTGATGAATTAGAGTTGGATGTTCATCTTCATAGCTAATGAAAAAATGGAGTTTTTTTTTGTGAAGTGAAATGGAGGAGAGAGAAGAGACGTGGAAGATAGGAGAGAGTGAAGGGTGAAATTGAAGGAGGGAGGGAGGGAGGGAGAGTTGACTTTTGAGTAAAAAGAGAGAAAGAAGTTTTGAAATGAAATGTAATGAAATAGGCAAATAGGTGAGGATGCTTCTTGTTTTGTTTTGTTTTTTATTTTTTATTTGATTGTGAATGGGATTTGGAGTTATTCGTAGTCAATTTTTCTTCTATTTTTTCTACAATAATTATTATTTTTTAAAGTTTTTGTTTTTATATTTTGGGTGGAATGGGAGATTAGTTGGAGCACTATAATGTGAAGTGTAGGATACTTCCAGCATATTGGTTAGGTTGGCGTTGACTAGCTATTGCCCCTAAGCCACGCACCCTCACTTCCTCTAATTATTCAATTCAACCCCATAATGCCATTTTCTCATTCATTTAAAGCTTGCTTCATTATGATTTTTAGTCAACTTTTTCATTAGTTTTTTTATTTATTTTTATTGGCTAAGAAAGATAACTTTTGAATTAAGGTTTCAAACTAATGGAAATGCTTATTCTTGATTGGTTTTGACTTTTGTTAGTTTTAATGACAATAAAGTTCACAAATAAATTTGTAACAAGTTGATCCTTGCTGAAAACAAATATATAATCTGGATTGGCAATTGACTAATAGAATATTCAAAAGAAATGGATATTGCACAACCCATAAATTTGTACAATTTTGGGATGGTTGAAATTTTTTTTCTCGCTCATGTAGATCCCGAAAAACTTTCTAAAGAGTCATTATTTCAAGACTGTTGCACAACCAAAGACGTTTTGGCGTCAAAAATTTAAGCGTGAGCTCCTTCAAAAGAAGTTTCGTCAAATTATCTTAGTACAAAATGTAATATTAAGTGAATTTAAGGATATTTCTCATTGTAGGCATTAGTTAAATAAAATAAAATGTGATGGAACGAATTATGTTGATTTGTGGGATCAATTGCCTATCTTATGCGCATTTGGTAATGACTTGCATCCTATAAGGGCTCAGGTGTTACTATATGAGCTTGTTTATATGAATGTGCACCTTATTGGTACATGTGATATGTTATTTGGTTAGGCAAAAGTAGGTGTTACCACTTACCAGGCTTGTTGAAAAGTCCTACTAGCGTAAATCTCAATCTAAAACCGATCTGAATATTTGAGTCTTGAACAAGAACTTGTGGTCATAAATTCTTTTTTTATTTAATCTTGCTAATCGATTTGTATTATGTATGTGAATATGAATTAGGACATTGTTCCTTTATTAGATTGCTTATAGTTTCAGCTTGGATTTTTTTTTAAAAAATTTCAATTCTTAAGCTTTTTATTTTTTTATTTTCTAGTCTATATTATCATCATATTCAACTATAACTTAAAATCACGAATTTGTCATTAATTACTGTTAATATCATATCAGGAGCACGTTGGAATTTTTTTTAGAATCCTTCTTCATGAAGTCAATTTAATAATGGCATTGATTGGTATGTCTTTTTGGAAAAAAATAATATATTTTCAGATTATGTGCACGACATTCATATTAGTTTAGAATTAATTTTTTCAGAATCGTAGTATTTATTTACTGATTGTTCTATACTCTATTTGTTGGTTTTTTTGGTAGCTTTTATTTTTTATGACTATTTAGAAACATCTGGCTCAAGAGGAGAGTATGCATTATAATCTTGGGTGTACCATGAGCGTAGTACTCCCAAAGTTATTTTTTGGCCTTGGGTGTACCACGCTCATGGTACACCCAATTCTATTTAAACAAAAAATAGTCTTACGTTGGGGAAAAAATAGTCTTACCATGAGCGGTGATGTCAGTTAAACAACCATACTGATACAAAAAATAATCTATTTTTCGGCTTTCTGTCTAATAATAATTATAGTCCCTCCGTTTTTTATTAGATGTAATATTTGACTTTTCATATTTGTCGAGGTACAACTTTGATCTATTATATCTCTAATTTTGTAATTGCAAAATTATAAAAAACATATATTTAAAAAATATATACCGAGAAGAATCAAATAAGATTTTACATGACTATATTTTTCCTTATATATAACTATTAATGAACAAAATAGATTAGATGAATAGTATTTAAAGTTAACATGTTAAATCTAAAAAATAGAACGGGAGTATTTATTATGGGATATGGTTTTACTTATTGCTCCATTTTTTGTTTCATTTAACAAAAGGCATTGTCAAAAGTCAAAGAGCTCCAACTCTCCCATAATTATAGCATGGAAGGGCGTGCCATAATCGCCGTTGGATCGAGAGTGCAAGTCCTCTGATATTTTTTTATACTATCACAAGTATTTCATACACTAATGCTATCACACCATCACACCATCACACATGAGACATGACACACAATAGTTAACCATCACACAATAGTTCTTTTACTTCTTATCAGCATATATATGCTCACTCATGGTTTCATCTATGAATTAACCATATATTCATAAAAGTATTTTAGTACTTCCTATTATGACCTTTGAAAATTAAGTGAAGGGGACATCCCCAACTTTTTTTCTTCTTTTAATTAGGTATAAGAAAAGCTTAGACCGTTCTCTCAAGGGTGAACTCTAAATTAGGACATCTCATCTTAATCCCGAGGCATTACTTTAACCACAAATATCTTTACATATAAGTAAAAATTACATATTATAACAGTATGTCACGAGACGAATCTGACAAGATCCCACTTGATTATATTTTTCATTATGTACAAATCACAAATCTTAGTGAAAACACTACAAAAAAATGTATTTTGCCACAGAAAAATTCCGTAACAAACATCAAAAATCCGTTGCAAAGTGTGTTTTTGCTACGGAAATATTCTGTAGCAAAAGTGGACGTAGCAAACTAAATTTTGCTACGGAAGAAGAAGATCCGTAGCAAAATTTACTACGGATAGAAAATCCATAGCAAAACTTTTGCTACGGAAACAAAACGGTAGCAAAGTTTTGCTACGGATTGGAAAAACTTTAATTCGTAGCAAAACTTTTCTACGGATTTTTGCTACGTTTTTTTTCCTACCCCATCCTGACCCACTCCCCCTATAAAACCCATCGAAATGCCATTAGTAAGAATCGAAATCGAGACAAGGCTGTGAAAAGTGAAGTAGTTCCAAACTGAGCTATACATGAAAAGTGTGAATAGTGAAAAAGTGCAATTGTTGCATTTAAAATGAAACGGAGGAAGTATAAGAATATAAGTCTGGTCTCTCCAATTATTTTAGATATTTATTAAACGTTAAAGAAATAGTAGTAATAAATAATACTCCTTTTAGATAAGATATCATTATTTCAACCATCCTAATATAAAATTCCTTATTTCTTCTTAAGTGACTTATTGAAGAATATGATTACATTACGTAAGAAAGCTGAGGAAAAGGAAAGGTTTGAGAAGGACAATAATTTTATGTTTTTAGTAGAGAAAAAAGGAGAGATTAGAGATGGTGTGTGTAAATAAGAGAGATCAATTAGTCGTAACAATCTTATAAAATTAGGGTCTAGGGAGGAAGAATATATAGAAGATATATGGAAAAAGGCTAAGATATTCTTCTCATCATGCATTACACCGTAAGTGGAGAACCTTCCTCAGCCACCATCTCCATAATCCATTAGGGTTGACCCACTTCTATATTTTCCGTGCCTTCTCCCTTTTTATTATTTTGTTTGTTTGAAATCAAAATCTTCTATGCTATAGTTTACTAACTATTACCCTCATTTTACAAATAATGTTACATTTATATTAAATACTGTATTATTTATAAAGTTCACTTTTACCGTCATCTGTAATTGATATATAAGGAAACTGCACTAACCTAAACCATACTTCTATCTAATAATAATAATTATAATAATGAGTAAAGATATAATGAACAAAATAATACAGTATATAACAACAACAATAATAAGAGTAATTAGTAAAATAAATTAGACCAACAATAATAATAATAAGAGTAATAATAATGAGTAAAGAAAGAATAAACAAAGTAATATATAACAACAACAATAATAATAAGAGTAATTAGTAAAATAAATTAGACCAACAATAATAATATCAAAATGGTTAATAAAGAATGGAGCTGGACTGAACTGAACTGAACAAACTGAACTGAATTAAACTGAACTGAAAATATGTTGGGGAGAACAAGCTCGTAGAGTGAGTGAGTTAGTGAGTGTTGTAATCATTACGTAAAGTCGTAAAGTGAGTGAAAGTCATAATAATTACATAGACAAAAACACAAAATACATATATTAGGCTAGGATGCCAATGGGTCTGAGTCTAGGATGGGTCTGACCAGATCCAGACCCAGACCCATTAATTTCTTCCACACCCAGACCCATTAGATTTGGAATTTTAAGACCCAGATCCTTTACTTTGGTCTGATATGTCTAGGGTCCTTAATGGTTCTTTTGAATTTCAAGTTTAATTGCATTTGTTAATTTAATAAATTTATTCTGCCTACTTTACAAGTTCGCGTGACCATAGTTAAGCTTTGTATCGAAACAATTAACAAAATATAGCTCATAAAATCTTCAATATGTTTCAGCCTACATCATTACATGTCTTAAATGAAGTCACAACTACTATAAAGTCATAATTCACAAGTTATTTTTTTTAATTTTTTATGTAAATGGGTCTTTAGGTAGGGTTTGGACCGGGTCTAGGTCTGGGTCTGATATCTTTGGACCGGACCCAGACCCGCCTGATAACCTCTGGATCCAGATCCGACATATTGGGTATAAAAAAATCAGACCCAAACCCTTATAAATGGATCTGTGGGGTCTGGTCTTTGACCCGGTCCAGACCCAGACCCATAGACCCATTTATAAGGGTGATAGGCTAAAGTCGTATCACATATTCAAAGATAATTCCTACAGTCCTCTAACAATGGTAGTCAATGGAAGTAGGGTCGAATCCGCAGGGAGACAGAGTTTCTATGTTAATATTTCAACCAACTAATTACTTCAGATGAAATCAGAGAAGATTAACTGAACTAATAATTAAACTAAGGAGAACGAGAATTAAACTAAAGATTTAACTATGGAATAAAAGTCTAGGGTATTAGTTCGATCCACCATGCTTATACCAATCAAATAGGGTGAGTCAACCACTATCAAAACCTAAGTCAAGAGCCGAGGGATTAGAGCATGTGCTGAGCTATGATTAAGTCTCAACGCTCATAGTTCAACATACGCCGCTTGTTCACTAACGTGATCAGAACTACTGATGTGTCATAGGCCTCTAATCGTAAGACGGGTCTGTGCAAACAACTATTAACCACAAGTGATCAATGAAATTGGCCACTAACATTGATCACTAATCAAGAACAAACCACACCACAATCACTCTAATCAAGCCCTAGAAATCGATAGGAATCTAAACAACAATCATGGTATAAACATGGCTTCCCTATCTAACACCCTAGAAAGAAAACTACTCAGACATGATCGAATTGACAATAACAAAACTAATCAGAAACCCTAACAATTGCATCATGAACAAATTGAATAATCAACAACTAAACTAGAACAATTAAGAAATAATAACAAAGCAATAAGATAGAAGATTACCAACTTGATAAAAAGCAATAACTTTAATTGAATTGAATCAAGGTTTGATCTCCTCTACAATGAAAACTAATGGAAACTAACTCTAAAAGCTCTCTAAGTTTTTGAGATAATAAAAGATACATGTAAAAATAACCTAAAAAGTATTTATAGTCTTCTAAAAAAACAATAAGATAGGATGGAAAAGACGCAAAATCGCGTCCTCCTTGTCTTCCACCCGATCAGGCACAGAGCCGCCCGATCGGGCCTGCGAACAGATTTCCAGCACCAATAATATACATCCACCCTATGAGATCGGGTGATGACCACCCGATCGGGGCCGCCAACATTTGCACCCGATCGGGCGAGGCTTCAGCTCCAGCAGTCCAAAAACCAGCAAAATCTCTAAGTATAGGTTCACCCGATGTGATCGGGCAATGCCGCCCGATCGGGCGGGAAATGTTAACTTTTTGCTGTAGAAGATCGAACCCGATCGGGCAGAGCATTTCTCTGGCTGGCTTTATAGTTGGCTTCAGACGCCAAGTATCTTCAACAATTCTTCTTCAAAGGGGCTCGAATAAAATCTCGAGACCTCTACATGCCTCATAACCTTCCGCTATAGCATGGTGATCAAAATTCCAAGTAAATAGGAAGTTTTTCCCTAAAACTTGCAAAACGTTATAAAGCAGAAAAACCACAACTATATCGAAATAGTTAGCATAAATGGCTACTAAGAGCGTCAAAACCGCACAATTTAGCTTGTAAATGAAGGGAAAAACTCTATATGAAATCATTATATCAAAGGGTCTGGGTCCAACGTTTTTAGATCTAATGGGTCTGGGTCTAGAGGTTATCAAACGGGTCTGGGTCTGGGTCCAAATATATCAGACCCGGTCCAGACCCTACCCACAGACCCATTTACATAAAAAAAATTCAAAACAAAAAATTTAAGTTGTAAATTACGACTTGATGAGTAGTTGTGACTACATTTTAAGACATGTAATGATGTAAGTTGAAACATTTTTAAGATTTTATGAGCTATAATTTGTTAATTGTTTCGAAACAAACCTTAATCATGGTCACACGAACCTATAAAATGGACGAAATAAATTTATTAGATTAAAATATGCTAATAAACCTGAAATGCAAAAGGACCCACTAAGGACCCTAGACCCATCAGACCCAAAGGGTCGGATTCTAGGTCTGAAAATTCTAGACCCAATGGGTCTGGGTTGGGTCTGGATCTGGAAGAAATTAATGGGTCTGGGTCTAGTCAGACCCGACCCAGACCTTACCCATTGTCATTCCTAATTGCCATCCTAACTATATCACACATAGATACGCTATATCACATATAGAGTGACTGAAAGTTGTGCACACTGGGTCCATATGAGTTTTTCTTTAAACTTCTTATCATTTTTACAAGTACACAAATAGAGATATTCATGTTCGAAATTTTGCATTGGCATGCGTGAAAACAAGAAGTGTAACAATTTATGCGAAATGGAGGGAGTATATCAGTAGTATTGTCCTCAACAAAAGTATTCATTTTATTTTATTTAGAAGTTCTTATTTATTATGGCCCATCATCAATTAATGTTATTAAATTTTCAAACTCGTGACGCCGAGTATAGAACAAAGAGATTTATCCACCATTGTACTACATTTTGCATCTCTTATAAAACAAAAATGTTATAAAAAGTTAAGCTAGAATTAAAACCGTGATATAAATAAGATGAGACATATGTCCTTTTTATAAAATTAAAACTAATATATTTTCTCAAAAAAATTGCTACCACTTAGAAAATGATAGCAAATAGTTGTTAAGCATTTACTAAATATCGGGCAATGGCGGAACTAAAACATTTTTATTGAAGGGATTGGATCTGTAAAACTATTCATTGAATAATAATAACTAATTTTTTTACCTTAAATTATAGTAGATATCTACATGATTTGGTCTATGCTAGCCCCTGACACGTGACATTATTTAATACCAAAATTCCCACTAACTTAGATGGATGAATATTTAAACATGTAGTAGTTTGGTGTTGTAAGTGTAATATTGAGTCTTACAATTCAATCAATACCTATCAAACTTAGGAAGCCATCTTTTTACATCATGTTCATGGTAATCAATTTGAAGTCAAAATCTTTTTAACTAGGAGGTTAAGCATCCATGTTCCACAACACAAATGGCCAAATTCTCAACAACCCCTTATATCAAATATCTTATGAAATACTTTATCAGTTGACATGTACGTACATATACTATAAATATATATCCTTTTACTCCATGGAGCATCTTTAATCTCTCAAGCAAGATCGATATTCTTCACAAATGACAACTGAAAACCTTCATATATACAGAAGTTTATGATTATGTCGTCCCAAAATCTTTAGGTGGAATCGATTCCATCATATCACGTGAATGCATATGTTGTTTTACAATATTGTATGGCAGCTTTTGCACAGATCTCATTTTTATATGGTCAATGCTGACAATGCATCTGGGCATAATATCCTTCATAATTTTATCTCCATGCCTAGTAAATAAAGTCAAACAAAAAACTTGTAGTAGTATTTTAGAAAATTAAAGGTCAAACGAAAATGTGTATGTGTGTTTTTCTCTCATTTTTGTTTGAATACTTTACTTTTCTATATATTGTCCATCTCTATCTATTGAATTGCTATGTTTCCCTCACTTAGTGGTTGTTTGGTTAACAGTAGAAAATATGGAAAATGAAAATTCTTAAGAGTCGGAAAGTAGGTGAGTTGTTTGGTTGATGTTAGAAAGGCAAAATAGTTTGAAATTCTTAGGAATTTCAACTTTTTATAAAATGGAGGAATTTAGTTAACTAAGCCCCTTAGGTAAGTAGAAAATTCCATAGCAATTTCTTCCTCCATTGACGACCAAACAATTTAACCAAATTCCTATGACTTTAATTGAGGAACTTAATTCCTATGAATTGCAATTTCATGGAAATTTTGACTTCTCATGTAAACCAAACGACCACTTAATAACAGTCTTGACTTGTTTTTTACCTATTCAATCTTTTTTTTTTCCAGTTACCTAAACTTTTCCCACCTTTTACCTTTTCGTCATTTGTAATTACCAATGAAGTAATGACCATTATCACTCTTTTACACTTTCAAATACATCAATTATTTATCGTCTAAAAATCTTCCTAAAAATAAATCTAGCAAATAAATGAAGACAAATGGAGTATGTAGTAAGTCTTTTTTTTTTTTCCTTTTTACCTTTTCCATGTGTACTCTCTCCATCTCCTAGTAGATTTCTCATTTGCCTTTTCAAAGTCATACTTTGTAAATTTTGACGAGAAAGTTCACCCATCATTAGTGCAGTCGTTGAGGTGAAGGTAAGGGTTAGAGGGTTGACATATCCCAAACACTAGTTGTAAAAATATGAGTGTTCAGTGACTTTTCACACCAAATAACAATAGTTGTTCATCAACTATTAAAATTGTAACACACTAGCAGGGCCGTTCCTGACATTTTCAGGGCCC
This sequence comes from Patellifolia procumbens, assembly GCA_947645195.1. Lineage (NCBI taxonomy): Eukaryota > Viridiplantae > Streptophyta > Magnoliopsida > Caryophyllales > Amaranthaceae > Patellifolia > Patellifolia procumbens. The sequence continues at coordinate 406,049 of CANSGD010000334.1, forward strand.
GGGGCAAAGCCAAAAAAAATAGGCCCCTAACTCATCAAACTGATATAGGGTATATGGTCACTTTTATTATGGTCATTTATGAAAGTTCAGAGTCCTGTAGGCGAAACAACCAATAAAAGGCAACAATATAAAGTACTATATTTTTTGAAAAATTAGCTATGTCGGGTTCAATTTCTTCAATATTTTAGAAAATTAAAATAGTAATGATGATGTAGGAAAAGAAGATTAATAATTAATAAATAAACAAATAAATTTTAGTGATCGATTAAAGAAAAAATGGTAGATGATGATAATTATTCTGATGGTCTAAACAAATAGTACTTCAAAGATACTAACATATCATTTCTATATGAAATGATACAAACACAAAGTAATATTGCATGAATTGATTTTAATAATCTAACAAAATATGCCCTCATAATTCTTTTACATATTATTTAATTAAGAAAGAAAGAAAAAATCTAGGAGAAGGGTTATTTATTGAATTAAGAAATGGGAAAAAAGAAAAAATAACAAAAGGATGCAGTGTTGTGGCCTTTGAGAAAGAAATGGAAAAAAGTACAAATAACAATGAATCTGTGGATAGTGGGATTCGGACCCCTATCATGAATTGATTAGAATGGTAGTGCACGGACTATTGACACCGGTGGGCTCCTACTCGTTTTTGCTTACAAAATGCATACTAACCTTTTAGTTTATAATTAATTGAATGCGTGAAATGCAGACCTTCCTTTCTTGGGCCCTGGGCGGGTGCCCCGCCTTAGGGCCGGCCCTGCACACTAGAGCCTCGGGATCTCGCACTAGACTAAATTTATTCCCTCCATCCTATAGTATAGTTTTCATTTGCTTTTTAGGTGTCTCAAAAATGTTCTCAAAATTTTTTGCTTTTATTATTTTCTTTGTTTTATTCTATTGATTACTTTTGTTTATTTAAGTTAATTTCCGTGGCTAAAACAATACACGTTATTTATCAAAAACTTTAGGTAAAGCTATTTTGTTAAACAAAACCATTTATTCTCTAACACGACTTAGGATATGTTTTACTTTCTTTAATTCCCATCGAAAATAAGAAATGAAAACTATGTCATGGAAAGAGGGAATAGCTGATAAGTTTAATACTACTTCATATCACAATTTATTGCAGGGAGTCTTTTAGTTTGAAAATTCTAGATAAGTTGAGCTAATAACTTTAGGAAAAATCTATAAAAAAACTCAATAAATAAAAATCAATTAGTTTAGGTGAAAGAAAGGGACCTTGAATTTAATGCAACCCTAGAACAAACTTTTAATTTTGTGAAAAGCATGCATGCATGGCAAGTGGCAACTAATTTATTTTATAAAGTTTGTAATAAACGTGAATCTGAATTTTATATTTAAATAACTCATTACATAAGGAGAATAAAGGCTTCCTAATTTAGCTTTGTTGCAAATTGGCAATTGCTAAAAGCAATTTTTGGAGAATTAGAAAGAGAAAATAGTTATATATGTTTTTTATTTAGGTTTATATACAACCCTAAGAGTTGAATTTATTATTTTTCTATAATTATTATTTGAGAAAATGAAGTTGACAAAAAGAATAGTTTATGTAAATAAATATTTTATGTGTTTTTGACTTTAATTTTACATATACTTTTAGTTAATATGTCACTTTATGATGCACAAATATAACTTCTATATTAATCTTTTCTGGGTGCTAGTTTTTCCTACACGTATGGACCTGTTCATCCGGTTTATTTTTCAGTTTCGTTAAGTTCAGTTCGATTCCATTTATTATTTAGTCATTTTTGTTAATATTATTATTATTGTTGATCTTATTTATTTTACTATTACGCTTATTATTATTATTGCTATTGTTGTTATTATTATGGATGAATATTATTGTGAAAATTATATCTTTACTCGTTATTATTACTATTATTTTAATTATTTTATTATAATAATTCATTGTTATATTATTAATTACTGTTATACTCCCTCCATTTGTTTTTAATTGTTACAGTTCACTTTGGGGGATAACCAAAGAAATTTATGAAATTTATGCAATGATTATAGGAACTGGACGATCCTATTTGGTCAGATACCTAGCGACAAACTCCTATGTTCCTTTCATTATGGTCAACGTGTCAGTCATTCTTCTCCCATTAGACTGTTCATTTTTTTCTCTTTTTTCAGCCTTGTTCCAAGTAAGTGAATTGGATGTTTGGGAAATAGATAAAGTTATTTGGGGAACGATAGATAAAGTATGAAAGATAATGTTATAAAAGCAAAAAGTATGAGGTGACCGGTTGGATGTTTAATAGGAAAACAAAAGGACAAGTGGGCCTCAAAAGTGTGGAAAATTGAAATATAGAGATGTGAAAGTTTACCAAATATAGTAAAAGTAAAAGTGTAATAATTAAAAAGAAACGTTTGATGTATCACATTTATATATAGTTTTTAGATGCATTTAGAACTTCTTTTTGAGCATTTAGGTGCATAATGACATGAATTATATAAGTTGTGCTCTACTACTCCTCGTTTGTGTGTTTCGATGATTTTCAGGTTATTTTGATACAAATTGATCATGCTTATCAAGGATCTAACCTATTAATCATTGAAGATGAAGGTAGCTTGCACAAGGATCATAATGCATCCGTTTGGGACAATTTTGAGTTGGAATGAAGCAAAGAGTTAGTGAAAGAAGTGGCAAAACTGACACATGTTCACTATTTTGATCATAACTATTGATAGAAAATTGATAGTCAAGAAATTACAATCGGGTTGGAATCTAGACTTCAAGAGATTTTCAATGATAGGTCACACGCCCCAAACGGACTTCTGATTTGAGAGATACGACATTCGCAAGTTGATGCAAAATTGCAGTTTACCCACCCGATCGGTCGGGATTGGACCCGATCGAGCCTGAAGCGCGGACAGCACGTTTACCGAATTACTTCAGCTTTAGGAGGTTAATATAAATAGTTTGACTTCATCATTTGTGAGACATCTTTTATTTATCTTATTTTTCAGCATTAGTTAATATTAGTTTAGAGAGCTTTTCTTAGATTAAACACTTTAGATTAGTTCCAAAGGTGATTGAACCTTGAATTATTTTCAATAAAAGTTTTTGCTTTCCGTCAATTGGTATTATTCTTCACTTTTAATTCCTTTCTTTAATTCTTAATTTCTTAGTTTATTATTTAATTCATTCATGATGCAAAGTTTAGGTTTTAAATAAAAGTTTATTATTGTTGATTCAATCATGTCTGAGTAGTCTTATTTATAGGGTTTTAGGGAGGAAAACCATGTTTATACCATGATTCATATTCGAATTGCTATTAGTTTCTAGGTTTTGATTAGATTGATTATGGTGTGATTTGTTTTTGATGAGTGATTGATGTTGTTGCGCAGTTTCATTGATTGCTCGTGGTTAATAATTGTTTGCACAAATCCGTCTTACTTTTAGAGGCCCTAGTACACATCAATAATTCTGATTATGTTAGTGAACATGTGATGTATCACATTTATATATATTTTTAGATGCATTTAGATTGTATTTAGAACTACTTTTTGAGCATTTAGGTGCATAATGACATGAATTACATAAGTTGTGATCTACTACTCCCTGCTTGTGTGTTTCGATGGTTTTCAGGTTATTTTGATACAAAGTGATCACGAGTACCAAAGATCTAGCCTATTAATCATTGATGATGAAGGTAGCTTGCTCAAGGATCATAATGCATCCGTTTAGGACAATTTTGAGTTGGAATGAAGCAAAGAGTTAGTGAAAGAAGTGCCAAAACTGACACACCTTCACTATTTTTATTATAACTTTTGATAGAAAATTGATAATCAAGAAATTAAAAATGGGTTGGATTCTAGACTTAAAGAGCTTTCCAATGATATGTCACACGCCCCAAACGGACTTCTGGTTCGAGAGATATTACCTTTGCCAGTTGACGCAAAATCGCCAAAAAGTGGCTCGACCCGATCGGGTAACCATTGCCCGATCCAATCGGGTTGAGCCTTCTCCATGTTGCCGCTGCTTTATTCAAAAAAATAAGGGATTTGAGGTTGGGTTATTTTTGTACCAACCCGATGCCATAGGGCAATGGTTGCCCGATCGGGGCCGAAACCTTGACACCCGATCGGGTGAATTCGCCCGATTGCATCGTGTGAAGCCCATTTTATTTTGTGAAGGAAATTAACATGGCCCAAAAATTTGTACCAACTCGATGCCATAGGGCAATGGTTGCCCGCTCGGGTTGTACCAACCCGATGCCATAGGGCAACCACCGCCCGATCGGGTACCGGGCTCGCGGAGCCGAAATTCTATCTTTTTTATATCGTTTTTAATTAGATTTTGGGGCTATTATAAATAGCTTTCCCTCATTATTTTTGACACATCTTTATTCTAGTTTTATTTCCATAGTTCTTAGCTTAGTTTTATTTGAGTTTAAACACTTTAGATTAGATTAAAGGTGATTGAACCTTGGATTCGATTTCAATTAAAGTTCTTTCTTTCCGTCAATTGGTATTCTTCTCTACTTTAATCTCTTTAATTTATTTTGATTGCTTAGTTTAATTATTCAATTTATTCATGATGTTGAAATTAGGGTTTCTTATTAGAATTGTTATTATTGATTTAATTATGTCTGAGTAGTTTAATTTCTAGGGATTTAGAGAGGGAAGCCATGTTTATACCATGATTATTTGATTTGCTATTAGTTTCTAGGGTTTGATGAGATAGGTTATGGTGTGATTTGTTCTTATTGAGTAATTAACGTTATTGCGCATTTTCTTCGATTACTTGAGGTTAATAATCGTTTGCACAGATCCGTCTTACTTTTAGAGGCCTAGTACACACCAGTAATTCTGATTATGTTTGTGAACGTGCTGCATATGTTGAATTATGGGCGTTGAGACTAAACCATAGCTGGACACTGCTCGAATCTATCGATTCTCGACCTAGGTTCTGATAGTTGTTTGATCCTTTGATTGGTATAAGCATGGTGGACCGAACTAATTCACTAGACTTTTATTTCATAGAGTAAAAATCCTTTTCATTTTGCTTTCTAGTGTCTAACTATTAGTTCAGCTGATTTCCATCTGATCTTGTCTGAAGTAGCTTTTTGGCTGAATATTAACTTAAAACTCCGTCTTTCTGTGGATTCGACCCTACTTCCATTGAGTACCACTGTTAGAGGACTGTAGGAATTATCTCTGAATAGGTGATACGACTTTAGCCTATCAACATGCGACATATGTTGAATTATGAGCGTTAAGACTTAACCATAGCTTGACACATGCTCTAATCTATCGATTCTTGACCTAGGTTCTGATAGTCGTTTGATCCCTTGATTGGTATAAGCATGGTGGACCGAACTAATTCTCTAGACCTTTATTTCATAGATTAAAATCCCTTTTTATACTGCTTTCTAGTGTTTAATTAGTAGTTCAGCTGATTCTTCCCTGATTTCATCTAAAGTAGTTGTTTAGCTGAATATTACTTAGAACTCCGTCTCTCTGTGGATTCGACCCTACTTTCCTTGACAACTGTTGTTAGAGGACTTAGGATTTATCTTTGATTAGGTGATACGACTTTAGCCTGTCAACGTTCTAAAAAAGAAAGTGTAACAATTAAAACCAAACGGAGGAGTACTTCATTATTATAATATATCATCAAGTATTAATATATTAAGAATGATAACAATAATTACTTATCACTATTAAATATTAGTATTATCATTAATTGTTGTTATTATTTATTTATATTTATCAATAAATAACAACTAAAATATTTCATTATTCATTGATTATTGTTATTATATTTAGGCAAAGTTTTATAAAAGACGGTCTTACATTAAGCTTAATGTAAGGCCAACCCAATAAGCCAATCAAAAGTCCAATTACGCGTGGCACCCGCTAAGGAGCCTAGAAAAAAAATTGATTTTTTAACTTTTCAACCTAAAACCTTAATTTTTGCGTTTTTTTAACTTTTCAACCTACAACTTTAACTTTTTCATAAAAATCCCTAACTAATAGGGCTAATGGAGTGAAGGGTATCGATTCCACAAATGATATTAGTTATGGATTTTTATGCAAAATTTAAGGTTTTAGGGCGAAAAGTTAAAAAATCAACTTGGCTGGGTTGCTTAGCGTGTGGCGTGCGTCATGAGCTTCTTTAAGACTTATTGGGCTGGTCTGAGGTTAAGGCTTAACCTAAAACCGTCTTATAGTAAACCAACTCTTATATTTATTAATAATTATTTTTAATAATTTATTATTATGAATATTATTTATAATTCTATTTAACTCCATCTAATTTATTTAGTTCAGTTCATTACAATTCAATTTCAATTTAGCTTATTTAAGCCGAAGGGAACATGTGTTAGCTATGTGCCCTATGGCCCCTATGACTACTATGAATTGATGCATATCAGGGCCAATTTTCTCAATTTTGGAGTAGGTAACAAAATGATTAGTACATAAGATTAGTTACTAATACTCACTATTTAGTACTCTATCAATAAGATAAGATCTGCATTTTACAATCTTGACCCTTGAGGGTGACGATTCACCTTAAGTTACCCATTCATTTACTAAATTTGAAGAGCCTTGCGGCCCTTGCCCTAAAGTGGACTGTATTAATCCATTAGAGATTCGATAAAACGTTTTTTAATTTCTTTGAAAAAGATTGTTAGAATAACCAAGAAAATAGACATTATAGGATGCATGCAGCAAAGTCAGCAAAGTCAGCAAAGTCAGCATAAACTTGCCATAAAGGTGGTAATAATGTTTGACAAATTTAAAATGAAAGTACTCCCGGAATCAAAAGAGGATACAAAATTGCGAAGTCTTGAAGATATTTGGTATTTGTGGTCTAAAAATGCCAAATTGTCAGCCATTGAGCAAACATTCAATCTTTATAGTTTTGACCTTGAATAAAAAAGTTGTTTTGGTTAAGGAAGTTACCAACTTAGCAAAACAAATAATACTTAAGGAAAAGGAAATTGAAAAATACAATCTTTAGGGTTGTATGCAAAGAGGTAAAAAAAAAGAAATTTAAGTAATTTTCAAATATTAATAACACCCTCGTGTGATTTTGGTATAACTTCTCAATTTAATACTTATATATAATATTTAGGCTTGTATATATCATTACCCTAACGAAAAAGATATCTATTTGAAAAAGATATAACTACCCATTTTAATTTGCTTCAAGAATTGCCATATGAGTCATGTGTTTTTTTTTAAAAAAAGTGAGTCATGCATTTGCGAACTATTAGAAAATGGATGACACACGACAATTTTTTTATTGGGACGACTTTGTATTTAGGTTTACACCCATTTAAACTAAGTATACCTCTTCTTTGAAATATATATTTTAAGTTTAGATTATAACCCTTTTTGCCAAAGTAAACTCCTTTTTTTATTTCATCTCATTTATCCTTCTGTATATATAGAGAGACACATAAGTGTTAGATATGGTGTGGAGATGAGTGAATAAAGATCAATAATTGAAGAAGAAATAGCATGGTGAAACTGGAAGGGATCACAACTCAGGATCAATATCATTATCTGGCTATCCGCGAAGAAGAACATCAAAAATTAACGCAGAAGATAATCGGAGCTTGCGGCTCGTGAAAGTCCTCATGGCTCGCAAGCGGGCCTCGCTGTGGCTTTAATTTGTTTGCTCGGTTATTTAAATTCTTTTTCGATAGGTTTCATTATTCTAGCTTTATTATAAATACGATTAGCGGTTAGTTTAGTTGTTAGCACATCTTTCACAGAGATTAGAGTTTCGAGAGAAATCTCGAAGAGCCTTGTAATTTCATCTTGTTAGGAAATTGAAATTCCAAGTAAAATTAATTGCAACCAAACAACCTCTTAGAGGTTGTGGGCTGGGGGGGGGTTTTGAGTAACTTCATGTCGAAACTCGGAAGTAGACTTATAAATTCTCACGACTTTATCAAACAAACAACTCCATAATATTTTATTTCTTAGAAATTTATAATGACATAATAATAATCATTTAATGTCTTTCAATTCCCAAAACCAAACTCCATACTACTAAATACTCATTTTACTTCTGAACTTCCACATGTTCTCCATGCTCAAGCTTTACATTTTTTCATCTAAAACAATTGAACAACCTTATTTTTTCTATTTGATTTCGTTTGTAAGTTTATCCCCAATTTCTGTCCAACATGTCTTGAAGTTTGCTTGAAAAAAAAAACTTATATTTATTGTATGGAAGTTTAATTTTGATATCAACATATATAAGACATTACTTTTAACCTTATAAGGCCTCATATTAATTTCGCACTGGGCCCTGAATTATACGAGACGGCGCTGTATTAGTATGTCAACAAAATAAGGTTTAAGATTGGCAAAGCACGGACAGCACAAAGGGCAATTAATTAGTTGCAGAAGACAAATAGGGTTTCGCTTTGGCTTTTTCCAGTCAACTTTTTTTGATCTTTAGATGAGTAGCTAAACAGCTAAACCGTGTTTATTAGGAAAATAGGATATATAGCTGATAAGTCAATTCAAAGTTAAATTCGTGACGTATACTTCTTTTTTCACTGGAGGAAGCTTTGGTTTTAGATAATTTAGCATTATTTGACGAAATATTATTTAACTCTCAATTTTGTAAAGCGCAGTTTCTGGGTCAAATATTTTATTTAGGAAAAATTGTCAAGAATAAGTCAACCTTTGCGTTGACCGCTTTTAACAAGTCTACCTTCGTTTATTCCAGTAACAAGTAAACCTTGTACATAGTTTTGTTTTTAACAAGTTTTTTTAAATGTTTACCTGCTATAGGAGGTTCTAACAGGTAAACAATGTGGAAATGACATGTGGCATAATTTAACTGTTTTAAATTTATTTATTTTTTCTTCCAAAATTTCCCCTCCCCCTTTCTCCTCCCTGTGACCTCTTCCCTCTCTGAAACACGATTCTTGTTCAACGGCGAAGAAGCTTGATTTCCCCAACACATTATTACCGCCACCACCACTCTCCACTCTCCACCATTTCCACTCTCCACCATCAATGTATATCTGACGTGACTGAAGCTTACCTCGCTGTCATGAAAGTTGTAACAACTGATTCTATTGAAGCACCTCCAGAGAAGTCAATTCAAGACAAAGCCAATGCATTTTCAGAACATCTTCGTGCAGATCAGACCATTGCTATTGATAAAATTCAGTACGGTCTTCAATACTTGTGCTTTGTTGTTGTGTCAACCTCCATGGCTCCTACCACCTGAAGAAGCTATCTTTCATCTGTAAATAGTCATGTAACTAGAATTTTCTTCTCTATTTTCTTCCAAATTGTTCCAAATTGTGCTAGTTTTTTTATTGCACTTGAACTAGGGTCACTTGCAAAGAAATATAGAAAAGCCAGAATTAGAGATTTTAGTAGTGGATACAATATCTGTAATGCTACTTAGGTAATCTGCGTTTCTTTGAATTTCAAAAATGGGATGAAATTTGGTTGAATTAATTGTAATAAAAAAGTCCCAAATTTTCTCATTCCAGCAACCAAAACCCCCAGAACACAAAAAACCCTCCAAAATCATACAACAATGGCGTTATTTCTCACCTCTTCTCTCTCCTCCGACCCCAAAGGTTAGTTTAGTAATTTCATCTTCCTCCATTTTCATCTTCTTCTCGCTGTTTCCTTCAATTTCTTGATGTTAATTTCTATGTATGCTTTTTTGCAACTCATAGCATCGGTGCATTTCAACAAGTCCTAAAACGGGTATTGTATTTGTTCATGTTCTTTCTTTTATGATTTTATCTGGTATTGTGTGAAAATGATGGAATTGACCTTTGGAAATTGACATGGTGTTTGTTGCAGAGGAGGAAGTGGTGAAGATTGAAGAAGAGGAGAACTTTGAGGAGTTGGCAAAGGAGTTAATTTGGAAATAATATGATTGACGTGGTGTTTTATTGCTATTGTCGTTCAATTTGTTGATGTTTGTGTTTAGATCGGATCAACAGAAAAAAAACGTGGTTGGGTTCGGTGGTGTTAATGGTGGTTGTGCCAAGAAAACAGGAAGAGGGTGGTGGTGTGGAGGGGAACGAATAGGAGAGAGAAAGAGAAAAGGGAGAGGAAAGAGAGATATGAAATTAAAACAATTAATTACTTTAAATTAATGAGAACAAGACACGTGGACAGGTGAGTTAAACTAACAAGTTAACACTAGGTAACCGGTAAAAAAACTTGTTAATAGCAAAACCATGTACAAGGTTTACTTGTTACTGGAATAAACGAAGGTAGACTTGTTAAAAGCGGTCAACGCAAAGGTTGACTTATTCTTGACAAATTTTCCTTTTATTTATTCTTCCATCTTTTCAGTTAAATGTGAATTCTGAATTGGCTTTACATAAGAAATTGGGCATGTTTGGAGGATTAGAATTTGGAAAATGTGTTTCTAAATAATTATGTGTTGAGTGGGTAGAAAGGTTAGTGGGAAAGATGACGAAGAGAGGCTCGGCCCGGGAAAAAAACCAATTGTGAAGACGAAAGATCGGACGATTACAACTTAAAGCACGTTTGGGATAAGGGTGATGTGTTAAGGGATAATAAAAGTCAAACATAAGAAAATTAAAGCATTTAGAGGTGATAATAATAAGGATAAAATGATGGTAGAAAGGACAAGGTGGTGTTGAGAGGAGGGAAATGGAAGAAAGAGAGGACTATTACCATTCATCATGCCCTTAGAAAGGAATGATCACACCAACAGAAAAGCGGTCGAAAACTCAGACTTGCTATTGAAATGTTAAGAATAAAAAGAATTATAAATACAAAATTTATGACTTAGACCCTGTTCAGTTTACCTTAAAATAATAATATTCAGTAAAAATTAGTTCAATTCAATAAAAATAAGTTCAGTTCAACAAAGATAAGTTAAATTCAGTTTAGCAAAAATAAGTTTAGTTCAGTAAAAATCAGTAGTGCAAAGAAGAAAAAATAACATGAACCGGTAAAAATAAGTTCAGTGCAGTAAAAATAAGTTCAGTTCAGTAAACATAAATTCAGTTAAGTGAAATTAAGGTGAAGTAAACAGTGCCTTAAAAGGTATAAATCAAAGAAAAAAAATTGACTTTAATCTAAGATCTCGAAGATATTGCGGGGCATAAAAATAATCATTTAAGGGCCTTACGCATTTAATGTATGGGAACCAATAACTCAAAATTAAAATTCTCGAACTGAAGATTGGACCGGTTCAATCCGATTCGATCCATTTTGCTGACGCAAACCGGTTTCTAACCCTGCCCACGGGTGATAATCAAAATTAATATCTTTCAAAGATACGAAAAACAATAACAACAAAGGAGTTATATTATTTGGATATAAAAAGAAACAAAAGTCAGATTAAAATCGCTCTCAACTCCATGAAATTATTTGTGCTACAACGAGCAACATAATGTCAAACATTCGTCAACATAACAATACATCATTGCAAAGTGTCGATTAATTTTCGTGTTACTTTACATTAGCTATATAAATTTAACTAAATTTCTGTAGGGAAATTCTACTTGGTGGTTCTAAACTATTGCGTTTTCTACTTGGTCCCAAAGAAAACTTTTTTCAAGTAACATTATAGTATTGTTTTAGCTATCAAAAGTGATCTTATGAATTAAAATTAGTATTAAATTTTGATGGTAAAATAATTTTAAAGATTTTTTAGGAATATGTTAACGAACGCCGCCGGAGGTTGGATAAGGTAACTTAAGTGAAAATATTGAAGTTAACATGAACAATAATAAACTCATCCATCCTTGATGTTGGCGTAGATTCCAAAATTAATACCATTTTAAAAAATATATTGAATGTAAGGAACGCCCAAGGGGTGTTCGTTAGCAAGATCCTTAATAATAATTTTTTTTTTAAACTTTCACCCCCCACCGTAATCCCTAGCCACCCCAACCCAGCCACCACCCTTTGCGCAACCTCAGCCTTCATTCGTTGCTCCCCTTCGAACACAACCACGCGACCCTCAATTCGAACTTACTACGTCACCAGGGGACGGGGGACGCAGGGGAGCACAATGGGGGAGGGCGGTTAGGGAAGGGGAAGCATGGGAAGTTTGAAACGAGAAAGGGAAGGGGAAAGCGGGTGGGGGGTATTGTTTTTCTATGAATTCGAGAAGAATACTATAATGTGATATCTACGTCTCCAATAAAAGGGATATTGTATTACTATGAATTCAAGAAGATTACACATAACAATTAAGCACGAGATTCACTCAAAACCCTATTAGAAGAATCTCACAAGACTCTTTTGTAAGATCTCTCTAATTATCTCTCTTAATCTTTCTTGTGCCTTTTGTGGTTGTAATATTTTGTGTTTTCTATGTTCTCGACTAAAGACGCTTCTAATTGTATTTATAATACAACTGGAATTACGTGAGTCGTGCCCCAAGCCGCTGAGTCACGCCCCTTGTCACGAGTCACACCGAGTTTGCAGCAGCTAGCCGCGAACTGCTACTAATGCTGCAACTTACGATCTGTCTTCATGCTAAATCTTCTGTTCTTCATTCACAATAACCACAAACATACTAACCTTGTTATTCATCAATCCATGGGTTACTAACCAAAAGATCTAGTCACACATTTCTCACACATATCACAAGCCCAAGATTGTAACAAAATGGTTTGCCACTAGCCAGTAAGCATAAATGTGTAATGGGATAGGGTATGATAAAAATAATATGGTGTCTTGTCATTAGGTTTTCATAGATATGGCTTAAAAAGTCCATCCCAGAGACACACCCGTGCTGAATTAGAGTAAGAAGCTACTAAGATTATAAATTCCACCAAAAACTGTCTTTAATTGCAAAAACATAATCATCACATATGAAGAAGAAGGAAAGTTATAATGGTTTTCTACCAAACATTTAGTACTAGAATAAGGCCTGCATTGATCTTTGAGTAGAAGTTATTTTTGAAAAAGATATTCTGTTCTTCAATTTTAAGTGGAGGGGTTGGGAGTTTTCCTGCTGGTCAAGATTTTGTCTAGCAATATATCAATTGTGGGCTAATTTGCTATGGAAAGTACAACAATTTTAGTGCTTGGGGTGGATAGTTGTTAAATTGACCTACTTTGCATATGGATTCAGTTAATTTACCTATTTAATCTTCATAGGACTTAGTAGAGAACTAGTAACACTGCTATTGCATAAGTTTTAAATAGAGATTTTTTCCCCGAACATATTTCAATTGGTGATAATGTGTAAGAACTGAAAAATAATGCACTATCTAATACAATAATAATGACATAGAATGATAATTACATTTGATCATGAGTCAAATTACAGCAAAAAGAAAGGACAATAAGATAAGATAACTTTTAAGGCCGAAATTGTTGTGTAAACTTGGTTAATTATGTCCAGACGAAGCATGTCTAAGCTAAAAAGGCTTCGGACTCATTTTGGGCTAATATATCCCACTCAAAATCTAAATAACTCATATTTCGATCAGGATAAAGAAATTTATTATTATGTACAACGATTCATAATGAGTGTAATGTGATAAGAATTTTTTTCACGAGTATTCTAATCGTATTATACAATTACTTTTTTACCAAAAAATATACTTCCTCGCTCAAGACCTACATCTGCAATGTAGTACTTCCTCCGTTTCTCAAAGATTATTACACTTTGACTTTTTACACTATTTATATATATCACTTTGACTATCGTTTCCATCTATCTCATGCTAGAGCTAAAGGCCCACCAAACCTAGTTGTGTCACTTGTGTGCGTATGCCAAAGCCGAAAGTGGGCTGTCAACCCCACCTCTTTCAAGGAACACCATTGGGGAGGTAGTTAGAGCTTAATCTATGGCGCTTAGTGGAGAAGCTGACTTTTGATGGAACCTTAATAATTAACCATAATTTTCTTTTTAGAGGTCAAAAAGACAAATGAATTCAACATTAATCAAGATTTAGCAACTCAAATTCTTAACAAAGTAGTAAAGTAATCCTTGTAATGTTAAAGTAGTTTCTTGAGCTCTAATTTTGAGTTAGACAAGGGGAATGTTAGATATGCCTTGAATTATCTGTTGGTTCGAACAATCAAACACGGGCCTTTTACGATAAGGTTTGACTAAATCTTATATTCTCTTATGGGTTTTAGGCCCATGTTTGTTTAGGTAAACTCTAAAGGTGTTTATGTAAATCCTTAGGTCAAACCTATAGCCGGATTGAATTTAGTATTCATTCATCTGATTATCTTAGTGTTTCCTAACACTATTCTGTATTTTATATTCTCTCATAATAAAACTATTCTCCCTCTGGTCTGGTGGACGTAGCTAGCACATTGCTAGTGAACCACGTTAAACTCTGTGTGTGCTTTTATCTTTCACGTTCTTATATTATTCTTTAGCGCCTCCTCCGTTACAACAGGGAAAATGTCCTATTGTTTAGGCTCGGATCACTTTGATAGCAATTTGCAACATTTCTTTTTATTGACCCCCATTGTATTGGGCGCATATTGGAATAAGAAAGTTAACTATCGAGTTTTGAGTTTAATGGACTATTCTACTTAGATTTCTCAAAAGTTAATACGACAGGATCCAGATACGAAATAAGCGAGTTAGTTTTGAATAGTTATGACATGTTACTTAAATGAGCGAGCTCGAGTTTAGCGGTTTAATAAACGGGTCAGTTAGTGTTAAGATTTCCAACACGAAATTGACGCGATTTTATTTGTATAATTCAGCAATATAGACATTTTATGGTTTTTTTAACTTTATTCTTTGGATTTTTGTCCATAACTGCCAAAGTTTCACAACTTTTTTGCGAGAAACTATCTTTTGATTTTTTTGTCCAAAACTACCACATGAATAGGTTCCGATTATTGACTACTGCCAAATCTTATTTTCAAGCGTTGACTTTGTTTTTCCGGTAACTTGTACACACGTGAGGCTCAAGTGGTTCTTTTTTTTTGTCTTTTCAACCTAAATTAATCCCCTTTGCTAAAACTCATACTATTCTCTTCCCTGGTAGCAGCACAAATAGGAATGCAGTTCTCTCATCCTCTACTGTATCCTTTTTCCTCTCTTTTCCTAATTAATTCCCTACATTAAAACTCAACAATCTAAAGTCTATTACCCTCTATCAATTCTCAAACCTTCACTGAATTCATTTTCATTATCATACATTTTCTCACTCTGTCTCTTTCTTTATCTCTAGATCTCAATCTAATCTTTTTTCTTGTAGTATTTTTTTCTTTGATTGTAGTTGTTGGTTTTTCTTGGTAAGCAATAAAATATTGTTATTTGATGCTAATGGTTTTTTATTTTTAAAAAAATTTGCAGATCATGTCAAGCGTGAGTGACGTTAACAGAGTTATTGAACCGCAAAGTGGAATGTGTTGAGGGTGAGAGAAAAGGACATAGTCAGTGTGTTGAGGGTGAAATGGAAGGGAGTTTAAATAGGGGATTAATTCAGGTACAAAAAGAAAAAAAAGAACCGCGTGCGCCTTACGTGTGGATAAGTAACCGGAAAAGTTGAGTCAACGCCTGAAAAATATGATTTGGCAGTAGTCAACAACTAGAATCTACATATGTGGCAGTTTTGAACAAAAAAATTAAAGCCAGTTTCTCGCAAAAAGTTATGAAACTTTGGTAGTTATGGACAAAAATTCCTTATTCTATATAGTGAAATGCTAGTGGTTAGCCAACCATGAATTCATACAATTATAAAACAAAATTAAACACGGAAAGTTGATTCATCATAGTAATTTTCTAAATCGTATGACTTAAACGGTTAAATGGATACGATTAACCATTTGATTAAAAAGGTTAGCTTAGTGTCAACAGTCAAGGGTCTCTAACACATTAGTTAAATGAGCCGGGTTGGTGTTAATAGTTTTGAGCCCGTTTAATTTTTGCAAGAACACGAAATCAACACGTCACAACATATCTAACAGGTAGAGGTGGTAAACGAGTCGTGTCGTGTCATGTTCGTGTCGGGTTCACGAGTTGGCGGGTTATCTTTCCCTAACCCTAACCCGACCCGTTTACTTAAACGTGACGAGATCCTTGACTCTAACCCGGCACGTTAATTAAACGTGTCGAGTTCGGGTTGACCCGTTTAACTTTCCATATATATTTGATGTTCGCAATTCATATATTTTTGGCTTAAAACTTATTAAATTTCATGCAGTAGTCAAAATAACATCTAATAATATGTAAAAGTAACAC
This sequence comes from Patellifolia procumbens, assembly GCA_947645195.1. Classification (NCBI taxonomy): domain Eukaryota; kingdom Viridiplantae; phylum Streptophyta; class Magnoliopsida; order Caryophyllales; family Amaranthaceae; genus Patellifolia; species Patellifolia procumbens. The sequence goes on from CANSGD010000334.1 coordinate 422,247, forward strand.
TAAATAAAATAAATTCAAAAATAAATGAAAGAAGGTAAGATGTAATAAGAAAATTTTTAAAATATGTGTAGATAAACGGGTTGTTCGTGTCGTTTTCGTGTCAAATAGCTCAACCCTAACCCAACCCGTTTAATAAACGTGTCGTGTCGAGTCAACCCATTTACTTAAACGTGTCAAAAGTCTTTACCCAAACCCGCTATTTTCGAGTCGTGTTCGTGTCGAGTTGTCGTGTCAGGTCAATTTTTACCACCTCTACTAACAGGTCTAACTCTAACTCATAATCAATTGGTTTTGACATCTAATCTTCATTTTTTATAAACTAAATCTTTTTTGGCCTATAAATTCAGCCTTTTAATGAAGGGGTAGTTAAGGCGCCACAAAGGATAATGATATTACGAGATACATTCCTAGATCTTTTTAACTGCTGTCTGTCATTCGACCGTTTGTTGAAATATGCCTTGAATTATCTAGCAATAAGCTTAATCAAGAACGGGGGTATAGAATCATCTCACCATTTGAAAATAGAGTTATGCTTAGTAGAAGTGTATCTTTGATAAAATTCTATGCTTAACCCTAATGTGAAATCTTGTGGTAATGTTGATAAACAGGTGGAGTTGCAAATCACTCTAGATGTGAGTGACTCACAACACCAAGGCGGAGAAGATCAACATGCTGTTACTGAAACTGATTTGTCAGAATATTCTAGTCATCAATCTCAATCATCAGAAGCACGTAAACAGATCTAGTGTAGCTCTTGATAGAGCTAGCAGAGTTGGTGTTAAGCCTCCAAGGAGGTAAGGTTTTGAGGATATGTTGGTTTTGCATTGCAGGTTGCTGAAGAGGCAGATACTCATGATGTTTCATGTAGTGTCGTGAGTATGCATAAGGCTCGCTGCAATGGAGATTGAGACACTTGAAGAAAATCAGACTAGGAATTTGGTCAAACGACCTAAGGAGAGAAAATGGTTACAATTGGTTTTTTTAAGAGGAAGGATGTAATTTCATGTGCGAAGGGTATTAAATATAAAGCTCGGGATTGTTGCAACTTGCAAGAGGGTTCACGTAGAGAGTAGGGATTGACTATAACGAGATTCTCTCACCAGCGGTCATACATACTTCCATCGGGGTGCTACTAGCAATAATTGAACGTCAAAATTCAGAACTTGAGAAACTAATTATAAAGAGGACTTCCTACATGGGGAGTTGGAAGAGAAGATTTATATGACTTAAATACAGGGGTTCCAAGCACTTAGAAATACGACTATGTGCAAGTTGAAGAAGTTCTTATATGGACTAAAGCAGTCTTCGGGACAACAACACGTACAAGAGGTTTTGTTAGTTACATGATTGAGCTAGGCTTCATCAAGAGTCCATATGATTGTTGTGTTTACCATAACAAGCTTGGCGATGATTCAATGATTTGTCTGGTATAGATGATATAGATGATATGCTCAGAATATATTGTCCAGGCTTATCATATCATCAGTTAAACCTATAAATAATCCTAGTGCTGCTAATATTCATTTTTTTTGTTTTTGCACCTTAATATGAAGCTAATAAGGATTATATGTCTCCAGTCCCCAGTGCCGTTCCTGACATTTTGGGGGCCCTAGGCGAAAAATCAATAGTGGGCCCCAAAAATATAGATTTTTTTTTCCTTCATATATCTGAAATTAGATATTAATTTTTGAAGTTGTGTCTCAAAACTATGCAAAAACAAATAGGGCATTTGTCTTTTAGAAATATAGTACTATTAATACGCTTTAGTTCATTTCTTCAATAACTTCTTTTTCTCAAAAGAATTGGCATAAGTATTGAACTCCACCATCGTTGACGATAATCTAAAAGTCCTTCCCATGTTAAGGTCATCATTTATCACCAAAAAGAGAAAACTATGTATATCCATGAAAAATACCCAAACACCCATATGAAAAATAAGAATTTGGAAAGGAAAAAAATTGTTCAAAAAAATAAAAATATTGGGAAACAAATTATAGATTGTGTAAAGATATTACGAAACAACGACATCTAAAAATAAAATCAAGAAGAAATCAAATATCAAAATTAATACAGAGACTTATGTTTGATGGTGAGTACATGGATAGACAGTATGATGTTTAAGTTAAAATGGTGAGGTTGAGTTCAAAGTTTTAAAATTTTAACACTTATGCTTTTAAGTAAAAACCTCAATGATTATATGAGCTAAAACCTTGTTACTTTAAATTAAAACCTTTTGATCTTAATGGTCTATCCCAAGACTTACTCAATATAGATAATAATTTTTCAATTGATTTTCAAAGCTCCTTGATCAGAATATTTCTTTTAGTAAAATTGTTTTAGATGATTGAAACTAATATGAATTGGAGTGTGGTATTGTACAAATTATAGATGATAAAATTCTTTATCGCTATTCAATGGAAATATTGGACAAAAATTTGTTATTAATTGTTGAACCTTTTGGGGAAAATAATGTTTTCCATTTGAATTAAAGGTGGGATTATTGGGAATGTACGAAGAAGTTCATGAGATTGACAAAATATTAGAATTAGGAAGTGAAAGTTTAGGAAAAAGAAAGTAATAAAGGTCCCTAAATATTCTCTTTCTTCTTTTCTTCTTCGGTATTCTCGGAGTATCCCCTCATTGAAGCAAATTTTTTTACTATATATATGACATTTTGTAATTTGGGCCCCTTGAAGAGTTGGGCCCTAGGCGGTCGCACTCGAGGCCTACCCTCAGAACCGGCCCTGCCAGTCCCATATACTAGCATAGTAGGAATTTTGATATATGCTATTGTCTATACTAGGCTTGATCATGCACATGATGGAAGTGTTGTTAGTAGGATTATGGGTTCAACCTGGAAAGGAGAAATGTTAGGCTATAAACAAGAATTTCTTTTCTCCTTGAAGGTACGTATGATGTTGGTATAATCTATGGGAATGGTATATAATATTTAGTAACTGATCGGTTATTTAGACTCTGGTTATACAGGAAATGTTGACAATAGGAGGTCTAGAACTGGTTATGTTTTTACTCTTGGTGGTTCCTTTGTTGGTTGAAAGGAAACCTTGCAAGCTACAGTTACTTTGTCTACTACTAAAGTAGAGTACATGGCCTTGACAAATACACTAAAGATGAAGTATGGTTGAAGGGACCAGTTAGGGGTGTTGGTCTACATCAGACCAACCTATTATGTATATATTGTGACAATTTGAATGCAATTTTCCTAGGTAGGGATCAAGTCTATTATGAGAGGACTAAGCACATGGATGTAAGATATCATTTAATAAGATGTGAGAAAAGAATTAAGATGATGAGAGTAGGTATTGCTAATAATCCTACTAATACGTTCACCAAGTCGTTTCCGCATGGCAAGCTCCAACGATGTCTAGACTTTTTAAATGTTTTTGTTAATCTAGGCCCTTAATGGCATTCTGATGACAAAGGGGGAAATTTGGGTAAAGGTGATAACGATTTCTGTGTCTGGTACATTTGTCATTTGTTATATGTGAGAGAATTCAAGTCAAGGCGGAGATATGTCAAAATATGTCTTGAATTATTTGGCTTAGCTTTAAGATTAACTAAGCAAGGGGTTAACACCCCCGAAGTCTTCGATACAATTTAGTAAATTTTTTGCTATGGGTTCGATTTCAGACCCATTCTGTTAGGTATAGATTCTATAAAAGGATCGTGGTTGGCTCAAGTGGTGAGTCTTCCCATCTTCCCTAACTTGATCTAGGAATCAATTCTTACCCAATCATTTGCTTGGGATTTAAGGGAAGGGGGTTTGGGGTTATGGCTTTGTAATGGGTCTTTGGGTGGGCTCTGTGCGATGGTATATTAGATGATTATTCTTCTTAATATAAACCCCATTTTAAGTTCTGCTCCCATATTATGGAATTATGACTATGTCTCTTCAATATAATAGAATCGTTCCGGTCAAAAAAGAAATCGTTTTCCCTCTATTTTTAGACGTATTTAACACATTACTAATAAACTATGTTAAATCTGTGTACTGTTCGTATCTTTTTTCTCATTAAGGGTCTGGTTAGATTTACTGAAAACAACTGAACTGAACTAAACTAAACTAAACTGATTGGCGCTGAACTGAATTGAATTGAACTGAACTGAACTGAACTGAATTGAATTGAATTGAATTTAATAAATATATAAATAATATTTAAACAATAATAATATGAATTTTAAATAATAATTATGATGATAGGTAATAATAATAAATAATTATTAATGAAAAATAATTGTATTTTGGATATTTTTAAATGATAATTATAAATAAATAATATTAATAATCATAAATTAATATAATGATAATTAATAAAAATTATTTTATAGTCTTTATATCAATATATTAATGCATGATGATGATTATATCAAAATAATAATATCTAAGAATTAAATTAATATTAATATTGTAATAATTAGATTTAATTATATATTAATATTTAGTAATAAAATAATGATTGGGTCGGACCGTGCAAAATTATATCATAAATATTTTTGACGTGATTTGATTGGATTATGGGCTGAAAACGTGGGTTTATTTGTGCTTTTAACCTAAACCATGTTCCTCCCTAATGATAATAGTAATAATAATGAATAGAGTTATAATAAACAAAATAATATACAGATAATAATAATAAAACTTAATAATAATGATATAAAAATAAATAAATAATAATAATAATAATAATAATAATAATAATAATAAGAGCAATTAGTAAAATAAATTAGACCAACATAATAATATTTAACAAAATGGTTATAAAAAAATGGAGCTGAACTAAACTGAACTGTACTAAATTGAACTGAACTGAACTGAAATTAAGCTGAAATGAACAAGCCCTAAGTTTGTCACTATTTAACATTCATATTAACCCATGATGTAGGTCGTCAAAGACAACTCATAATAACCATGGCGCGTATCGCTGCAAACTTGCAAAGTAGAGTCCAATGCTATCATCTAAATACATGGAAATTTGTCCATCGTTGGAACAAAACACAACAAACTTTGTTTCTCATCTAACAACCATCTATTGAAAGATCTTAAGGTTCCATTAAAATAAATTATACACTAAAATCTAAAAGCTTGATGTCCTATATTTCAGTCTATATACATGGTAAGTGCAACACCTCCCATTTTAGAAAATTTCACAATAAACCTTATTTAGTTATCGTATTCTCTTTGTCTCTTTCTGCATAATATAAGTCCCTTTTTTATCTCTTTGTATCTCAACATGGCCAACAGGTGCATGGCCCCTAGTACAAACACGAAATTTTTTTTTAGTTCAAGTTTCGATTTATGGTAACTTAGACTAAAACGAATCATCTTTAAAGTTTTTCGATATTTATATGATATCAGTTCAATTTGATTTATGTCGTATTAAATTTAATTTTTAATCAGATTTTTTTTTTATATATAAAGGTAAGGAGAAAAGAGAAATAGTTAGGAAACCCTCCGCTCGAGGGGAATTCCTAACATATCGTGACAAAGTATTTTTGACAGATCTGAACCATGCCAGTCCGTATTACAAAAAGAGTCTAAAACTAAATGACCCGCATTTGCAATTCAGTCTGCTGCTTGGTTTCCTTCTCTGAACACATGTGCAATCTGAAAATCTTGGAAAGCTCTGAGGTTGATTTTTGTGTCTTCAATAATGTTGTCAATCTGCCACGGAGTAGACCAAATGCCATTGATTGCATTTGTGACCAGCAAGTTGTCGCCTTCAATTAGAATAGAAGAATGTCGGAACGTTAGGGCTTTAAGAACACCCTTATGAAGCGCAGTAGCTTCTGCTGTAAGGACAGTCGTGTTGCCTAAGTTGTGGGCTTCAGCTGCTAGGACCGTACCCTCGTGATCTCTAATGATAAAGCCTGCTGCTATTATACCTCAAAAACCCACCACTTTGTGTGAGGGTTTAAGAGGATTGTAGTTTGGGTTTTATACCCTGAAGTGTATGGAAATTCTTTGGTCGGATCTTGTTTTGCATTCATTGGATGGGCCACCTTAAAATATGAAGAATGTCCAGACTCTTGGGCAACATTTGTCATTGTGCTAAGCATTACGGCCCGCAGCAAGCTGAGTTCTCAGGTCCGCTTGATAGTTACCTTTCCTGGGCCGCAATTAACACTCTCATTTTTCAAGGTATGCACAATAATCAATAGTTCAATACTCAATTAATCATCCACAATTCCACCATATAGAATGATAGAAGTATAGACTTTTCTTGTAAATTTTGTCTTGTAGATGATTAGAGCCTGTCCCTGTTAATTTTATAAAAAAGAAAATTTATACCTCGTTCGGTAATACTGTTAATTTTTCCTTTTCATTTGAACTAATTTTACAATCTGATAATATATAGGAAATTTTGTGAAAAAACACCTTATAAGTTATAAATTTTGTGAAGAAACACCTTTAAAATATTTTTTGTAAGAAAACACCTTATATGTTATTAGCTATCAAATTAAACACCTTATTATCATTCTTAGGCCAAAAAGTCAACATTTGCGTACATTTTTTGTCCCTTTTTATGTGTGGAAGTCAACATATCAGCCCAAATTTTCATACAAAAATCCAACGCACAAAAAGGAATTGAAAATAAGAGAGTCAATGACCCAAAAATATACTTTTTTTTTTACCAAAATATGACAACAAGGTGTGTAATTTGACAGATAATATCTTATAAGGTGTTTTCTCACAAAAAAATATGATAAAAGGTATTTTTTCACAAAATTTGCAACTTATAACGTCTTTTTTGACAAAAGTTCCTAATATATATAATAAGCTTGAAATTATTTACAATAATGCTAATTATATTCATTTTGAAATATGACAATAAAAAAAATAAAAACAGAAAAACAAAAATATAATGAACCTGCAATGAGTTATATACACAATTTATTTAACTATGTACGATACTCATATTATGGGCCAAGGCTAATTAGTCCTTACAATGAGGGAGGGCTAAGGAGGTTTAAACTTGAAATCAAGTGTATCAAATACCTCTTATTATTACCAATAGGCCAAGATCTCATAGATAATTTTATAACCAATTTTTTTTTAGTTTGGTGCCATAAGTCTACAACAATAGTTACATAAATAGATTGAAGTAATTTTAAAAATAATCATATAAAGTTAAGTAAAGAGGCCTCAATCATATGATATTCGTAAGAGGCTGAAATATTCTGTATAATGCGTTTAGTATATTGATTTTGGCACTCCTCCAATTGATTTGGATACTCCTTGTAAATAATGCATAAGAAACTGTGCTAATGGAGAAAGAGTGCCTAAATCAATATCATACATTCATCTTGTCGAGACAACAAAATTATAGATAAAACAAAATAATCTTAATAATAAGAGTCTATTGCTTGCAGCTTGACTCAAGACTAGCAATGCATAGTTAAGAGGTGGACTAGTAATATAAATGGCATGGCTATTATCAATTTATTCTTGTAAAAAGTATATTACTCCCATGTATATAGTCCATCATCTCTACATTTTCTGGACTATGTGACAAATGAAAGATATAGTTACAAGGGAATTTTTAGGTCCTGAAAAGCCAGCTTCTTATGGCACTTTGGTCTTTCGGCGAGCGGTGTAGTAGTGTAATACTACTAATCTACTACTTATCTACTAGCTATTTAATATGATGAGGGGGCGTTTGGTAATTGGTGGGTGGCGGGTGGGTTTTTAGCTGTTGGCTTTATACACTGGTTTTAATCAGCTGTTTTTAGTGACTTGTTTGACTGGCTATATAATTAATCCCTGTTAAAAAAAGTGTTCAGTAAAAGTGGTTGTTCTTGCTGGCTGTTTAGTACAAAATAGAAGCAAAAGCCAAAAATCAGTCAAAAAAGCTGGTAAAAGTAGCTTCTGACTTTTGGCTGAAAAGCCGTCTTTTCAGACAGTGCAAAAACTAGTTATTAAACACTTTTTTTGGCTGTTTGACCAAAATCAAAAGCCAAAAGCCAAAAGGCAATGAAAAAGTCACCCAAAAGTCATTTGCCAAACACTCCCGAGGTGTTTGCCAAATATTTTTGGGTGAGTTTTTCATCGACTTTTGATTTTTTTTATCTGGTTAAACAACAAAAAAGTGTTTGGTAAATGACTTTAAGAGTAGCTGGAAAACTAACTTTCAGCCAAAAAGCAAATACTGCTTATACCAACTTTTATTGTTGGCTTTTGACTTTTGCTTTTGGTTTTTGCTTATATTAAACGGTTAACACTAACAGTTGCTTTTACCTAAGACTTTTACAAATAACCAATAATACCAAACTTAGTCAAACAAGCCAATAAAACAGTTGGCAAACCAGCCACCACAAAAATTCTCCAAACAACAACCCCCACTCAGTTGCCCAACACTCTCGATGTGTGTGTGTGGGGAGTATCAATGATTGTTTTTTGGTTGGCAAGATATCCATATTAGTTATTAGAACTAGTCCTATATTTATGCGATGCATACAAAAGCATTTTTACAATTACTAAAAAGGAGAAACTGCAGTGGAAAGAACAGAAATTGTTGGGAGTTTCGGAAGAACTCCGCTGCAGTTTTACAATGAATTGTATACATTTTTTTTCATAACTTTGTATTGAAATTTAGTTTTCTTGTATTAATCTATGAACATAATTGTGAAATTATCTTTTTGCCCCTCTCCTTTTCCTTATAGAATAGAGATATTTCACAAGTCAATTCGATCCAAATACACAAAAAGAAGACCCTTGAGATTATGGGAAAGAGTAAGGTGAATCCTGCCAAAGGTGCCTCTAATGAAGTTATAAATTTGAAATAAAATCAATAATGCTACACTAAACAATATTTGACCTCCCAATTATTGAAAACCGTTGTTTAGAATCAAACTTAAGGCCCTTTTTGAAAGACGACAAAGATAATACCATATGACATAGAGTCGACTAGGTAAGTCCTGCCCGTTCGTCTTAACCCGTCCATAAAATGACGGGCTCTAGGCCAGCCCAAATTTAGACAAAAATAAGTTGGATAGTAGTCATGATTTTTAGCTGTTCGAATTTTCAGTCTTCTTTTAGGAGTTTTGGACACAAAAAAAAGTTTGTAGCAGCCGGTCCGAACCCATCCAGGCCGTCATTTGACCCCCTTTACGTGACCAGTCAGGCAGTTATGAGTTACGACTGCATGAGGAAGAGCTAGGCCCTGGGGGGCATTTTTGGTTCTTAAGGTCCAGAATTAAATAAAAGGTACATATGTTGATATGTATGTTGGGTTGGTTGGTCAACTGGAGAAAGCAGTTCAACAATGCGATAATGGACGATTACCACCAATATTTTTATTTTGGTACTATAAGTTCATTCTATATAAATAGTATAATGATAGACTTTATCACAATGCATTCTATTGAGTAGAGTGTAACAGTTACAGTATACCTACCATGGCTGCTTAGTTAAAAACAATACGCAATTCTTAATCATTTCTACAAAATTGATAGGCAGTTGAAGCTTCTAATGGATGATTACGAAGTTGTTGAACTAATTGGCTTTCCAACTAATTGTACAAATAAGAGTTAGATGAACATTTTAAACTTATGAGATTACAACAAAAAAACAAATGACACTAAAACAATACTCTTTTCGATCACAACAATAATTATCTATTTTTGGTAAATTTCTAGCCATATAAGTATATGACTTGATTACAAATTTTATTATGCACCCGTGTACCATGAGCATGGTACACCCAAGGCTAATTTTATCCTCAAATATTCTTGGGTGTACCATAAACATGTTACACTCGAGTGTATGATGCACAATCTCGACTATTTATCTTACAAGAAAAAACATTAGGATTTCATTCTTTTAGATGTGTGTCCACGGCTGTTTAAGGATATAGTTTTAATAGGTTTGGATTAGGGGTGTTCACAAAAATCCGATCCAAAAAATCGGATATTCGATCCGAAATGTAGTGTTTCGGATAATTCGGATATCCGAAATTTTTCGGATCACTCTTGTGGCCGTTTCGGATATCCGAAAAAACCGAATTATCCGAAAAATATTTAAAAATTCGGATATTTTTCGGATAATTATCTGATCCGAAATATCTGAACCGATCCGAAATATCCGTAATTTTTTCCATTAAATAAATTTGATTTTCAACTTTTTTCCCATAAAAACCGGATCGGATAATCCGGGTATCCGATCCAAAATTTCGGATCGGATAATCCGAAATGAACACCCCTAGTTTGGATCATAGTGGGCATCGAGTGAAATACTTATTTGATTGATATGATTTCCTAGTTTAGAAAGGTAATTAATACAAATATATTAGCAATTCTTATATTTAACCCTTTGTTAATGTTGGAATTAAGGCTTGTAAAACTCTCTTCTTCTCTTTATTGTTTGAGTTGGTTACATGGTTGACTTTTGTGGTTGAAGGTCATACTTGGGCTTGAGCTTGCTACCACACACGCGCGCGCACACCCGCCTGCCCTGGCCCAAGTGTGTGTAAACTCCCTTCTTCTCTTTATTGTTAGATTTGGTTTTAATGCTCTTCCAGGTCATTCATTTTGTTCTTTTAAAATATTTTTGTTATGTTCTTTTTTTATTCCTGTATGTTCTTTTAATTTTTCTTGTATGTTCTTTCTAATTTACACCTATTTTTTTACTTTTTTATATTCTTTTAAACAATGTTTAAAGTTCTTTTGATTTAAAAGTTATTTTGTACTTTAAATTTTTGTATTTTGTTCTTTATATTTCAAGGAAATGTTCTTTTTGAATTGACCGCTGTTAAATTTTTTTTGTAAGGAAATATTTTTTGAGATTTGTAATTTGTTCTTTGCAAAAAAAGTATCTTTGTTCTTTGAAATTTCTTATTTTGTTCTTTTTGTTTTAATGTATTTTCTTTTTAAAAACGTATGTTATTCTTTTAAAATTTCGTATTTTGTTTCTTCTGTTTCAAGTAAATGTTCTTTGATGTTTTGTTCTCTCAGTGCTCACTATATGTCTTTCTGACGATCTTTTAATGCTATATTCTCCCCGTGTTCATTATATATTCTTACTGACGACTTATTTTAAAATCCGGGAGCACCATGCTCCGGGCTCCTAGGAGCACCAAAAACGGACTAAGATTAAACTCAATATCTATTTTCAAAATGTTAACTCTTTATAATTTATATTTGTACATAATTGAAAGTATTTTATCAAAGTTGTATCTTCACATAGTAGTATATAAAAATCAAAACGTAACCATAGGAAAAAAGAGGAGGAAATACTATAATTTTGCTCACCCTACTAAAAAGGCAAAAGACAACATCTAAAAGAATTCCAATTTCCAAATTACAGTTGGAAACAGAAAAAGTGACAAAAAAAAAAAGAAAAAGACAAGTTGAGAAAGACTTAGTTGGCGCGTAAAAAGGGTAAGCCCCGAGCCCAGAGAGAAATCTAGCGGGTCTGCGTTGGTAAAATTCTTCCAATAGAAAAACAAGCAGACAAACAAGACCTTACTCTCTTCTTCTTCTTCTTCTTCTTCTTCTTCTTCTTCTTCTTCTTCTTCTTCAACCTCATTCTTCATCTTCTTTTCTCAGGTCAATCTTGTTTACGTTGAAGCAACGCAATTAACTAATTTTATATTCTTACCCATTTTTTTTTATGTTACCAACCCTTTGTTTATTCATTTCATTAATTTACCATTAATCCCACTTAATTAAACCTTATCTCACCATCTCCTCTTTATTCTCTCCTTAAACCCTTCATAAATTCACATATTAAGCTTCTCTTTATTATGTTCTTCGGCTTTTGAGGTAATTAGTTCTGGCAAAAGCTAACGGACGCCCCCTGGCGCGTTTTTGTATGTAGTTTTTTTTTTTATATTCTTGTTAGTATAAATTTTTTCTATGGGGAAGTTTATATTTATAATAACAGCTCATTATCCTGCAAAACCCAACAATTTTTATGTGAAAATTTATGTGATTTTGTATAATTTTTGCAGGGATAATTGAAGATGGGAAAACATTTATGGAGAAAACACTCTTTTGTAAGAGTTGAAGATGATCATCCAGGGTGTATATGGACTGTATTTCGAATGCTTAATTATCATCCATGGCATAACGTCCGGAAAAAGCTTTCTTACAACAAGCATAAACACCATGAAAATTCAACCAAAAGTAAGCTTAAGTAATTACAGAAATTAATGTGAATTTTCCACCTTTTATTTTTAATGTTTCTGATGGTTATTTAATTTTTTTTATGTAGGTGAAGGAATAGAGGCAGAGGAAGAGTATGTACATAACAAAGCAGAAAAATTGGAAGAGGAATCCATCTTAAAGAACTCTGCTTCTGTAAGTTCTTTTATTTTAATGGAGTTAATCTAATCTTCAATGTGAATTTTTTTTAAAAATGGCATGACATACTTAACTACTTTATTGGTGGATGTCTTATTATTGGAATTAGTTGTTATATCGTCTCAATGTTTCATAATCATAGATATAAGTAGTCATGTAACATAATCGTAAAAAAAGTTTGGTCGAAACTTTTTTATCGTCTTTACATCACTTCATTTAGTCCAAGTGTTATATTGGAACCTCGATCACAAACTGTTGATATTTGATATGTTTATAAAAGGCGACAAATTGTTTTGAACCACTTGAAATAAGTACCTGTGGATTGTGACTATGAAACCTCAACTTAGAACGTTGATTTATTTACCATAATATCATGTCGCTTTATATATCGATTTTGGTAATTGTTATCTCTCTCTATTTCTTCATTGGTCTAAAAAAATTTGTGACAAATAAATTGGGATGTGGGAGTTTCATTTTTGGTTTAATAGAGCTATTGAACTAGAACTTATGAGTAGAGCAAGAATTTTATGTTTTTTTGTCACACAAATTAAGTGACTAATATGTGAATTGATCATGATCAGGTTAATTCAACTTCTTCTAGAAATGGCTCAACAAGCAAGAGATCTATTAAAGCCAGAATTAGAGCGTTGATGAAGGAGAAAAACAACTCAACGAATTTGGACTTACTGATTCAAGAACCTGATTCTGAAGACCATAAGAAATGTAATGATGATGATTGTGCTCCAACCTTAATGTCTCTTCTTAAGGCAAATCCGAAGCTAATCAAAAGCATTAAGCAAGTTGAAGACTCGAGTAATATCAAACCCGAAAAAACCATAAACACAAGAATTCGAAGAAGGAAGAAGATTATGTTGGTGTTTTAGAGTTATTTAGAGTTGATCAAGACTTGTTCCTACAAATTTTACAGGACAGTCCTCCAAGAAAACCGAGGTTGGTTAAGTCTGGTACTTTTCCTTCTGGAAATCGTTGTAACTTTGGTTCAAAACCACCTAGCAAAGTCGAGCATAAGCATAACGAAGTATGGCCAGTATCTAGCAATGGGCGTGAGCTTCAAAAGGCTAAGTCACTAGGCTTCGTAAGATCATCATCTCTTACCGAGTCCTTGGATAGATACGGTTATTTGTTTGATAGTAATAGTAAAAAAGCTATCAAGAAGCATCTATCTAAGAGTTTTAAGTTAATGACTGAGAAGCAATATGTGTTAGTGGGTGATCTTCATAGTCAGAAATCCCCTAAAGATAGAAGCGATTTCTCTGAGAGTGAGTCTCATTCGTACACTGCAAGTGAGCCATCTCGAGCTAGTCTTGAAAGATGGAACAACGATAGTCACAGGGAAGCGAGAGGATTAAGTGTTAATTCTCCTAGACATATTGAGAGCTTAGTTGAATCACAATCAGATGAAAAGGCAAATATCATTGATAAGAAAAGGCAGAGTGTTGAAGAACAGATTGATGCTATGGCAATGCCAAGCAACAATGACACAAATGATGGGATCTCTTCTACTTCAGTCCTTGAATTCGAAAATGTGGATCGTCTCATTACAAAAGGTAAATTTCTCCTAGTGATCAAAGTTCTAGAAATTCTACTACTTCTCCCGGACATATATGCTAATTGAGTGAAACTGACTAGTACTAAATTTCTTTGTAGAATCGTCATCAGAGTGTTATTTGGCGGACACCGAGTACTTGGTTGAGCAGTTTTCGACAGACTACTGTAACGAAGACTTACAGTACGTGAAATATGTTCTTGATATAATAGGGTTCGCCACAGTAGAGAACCAACGCGAAGCATGGCATTCACACAATCAACTAATTGATCCTGCACTATTTGATGGGATTGAGATTTGTTGCCCTTTTGAGCCAAAGTCATACAACAAAGATGTACTAGTGCACATGTCCAGCTCGCGCCGCAAATTGTTGTTTGATTTCATCAATGAGGCCTTGATTGACATAGATGAGAGATTGTATGTGTATTACCCTAAAGCATTATCATATTGGTGCCATGTTTGTCCTACAACAAAAGGAGAAAACAGAGTTGTTGAGGATGTATGGCAATTTGTTGGGGAGTTCTTAAGTTGGAAGCCAGAGTTAGACCCAACACTTGATCTTGCAATGGATCATGACTTATCAAAGAATAAGATTGGTTGGGTCAATCTTCAAATGGATACTGAAGGTGTTGGTCTAGAATTAGAGGATTTGATTTTTAACGAGTTATTGCATGAAATTGTTTGTTATTGATTGCTTTTGTTTATTGGTTGGTTCACCTCTTTTGTACCACTTTCTATATGATGTATATTGTATAAATGATGATTCTTCTCCTTTTTGATATAGAGATATGTTGGGGTATGTCATCCCATGGAGAGTTCACAGTCAAATCTGCCAACTGGTTAGCTCACAATATTGACCCTGAATCCCCTAAATGGGAATTCAGAGCTATTTGGAAACTACAACTCCCCCCAAAGTTACAGATTTTTCTTTGGCAAACTTTACAAGGAGGAATTAGCGTCAGAGCCACTCTTCACAAAAGACACATACTACCATTCCAGAATTGTCCAGTTTGCAACTCCGATACCTCGGAAACAATAGACCATCTCTTCCTAAACTGCCCAAGCATATCTACAATCTGGTCATTTCCTCAAGTAACAGAATGGATAGGCTGCCATATTAACAGTTCTCATGTACTCGATTTATACCGTCAACACTTACGGGATAAGAGACGAGCCGCTAAACTTACTCTCTTATTATGGAGTATTTGGAAGGAGAGAAACGATTTGATCTTCAATAGCACTAAGTTGAATATTCATAGAATTTATCATCGCGCCCGGAAATACGCTTATGAATGGCAAGTTCGAACTCACTATGATGAATTTGCCTTGCACCCTTCCAATTATGATTCCCCCTTCCCCCCCACATCGGCAGTTTCAACATCTTCAACACACTTCATCCAAGTAGCATGGACGCCTCCACCACCTGGTACTTACAAACTAAATTTCGACGGATCAGTAAAAAACAACAAAGCAGCAGCGGGATACATAATTAGAGATCATGACGGCAACGTCATAGCAGCCGAGGCTTTCAACTTAGGGATTTCCTCGGTCATTATTGCAGAAGCAACGGCTCTACATAAGGGTGTTCTTCAAGCAACAAATCACTCTTGTTCCAAGTTAATCATAGAGGGCGACAATCAACTTGTTATCAGCGCGACAAATGGGACTTGTAGCACTCCATGGCAGATAGACAACATCATTGAGGATACTAAACTAAATCTAAGAGTATTTGAAGAGGTAAAGATAGCGCACGTCTACAGAGAAGCAAACCAAGCAGCTGATTGGATCGCAAATGCGGGCCACCTAGCTGTAGATTCTATTTGTATTACGGATTGGCATGGTTCTCATCTTGCTACAATATTATGTAATGATGTTTTAGGAATTCCCCTCGAGCGGAGGGTCTCCTAAACATCCTCCCTTCTTTTTCTTATCGATATAAAAAAAAATAAAAAATGTTGGAACGCAAGGAAACACTCAAGAAGGGGGGTTGAATTGAGTGGTTGATTTAAAGTCGAATTTTCGCAAAAACGAACTTTATGGCACTGTGCACTGTGCTACGAATGGTAAATCTCATTTTTCACTCGTAAACTCAATCAAATACTTTGAGACAATTAAGCAGCGGAAATAATAAGTAAGACACACAGATTTACCGTGGTTCGATCCCAACTCTGAGATCTACGTCCACCCTACCTATTCTCTTATTAATATTCAACTCAAAATATCAATCGTTTGAAACAAACTAGTTTCCCCCACTACTAACCGTAGTAGTGCTCCCCAACACTTAACTCTAAATGTTTCTAATGAATTTACAGAAGTATTTTGAAGGCCTCGTTAACAAGTGCTTCTTAGATAAGCATATACGAGGATCAATACAAACAACTTAACTAGATATAGCACAGTGCCGTACTCTGTGGTATGAGGGGATTTGTTTTTCAATTTAAGAACTCACACAGCCACTTGATGTTTTTACGTGAAAAGCATTGTGAAGCAGTAGGCATATAATTTTCTTTAAATAACCTAACAACCTCTACTTCTTCTCCAAGTAAAAATCAAATATTTCTTAATATAACTTATCTTATTCCAAAGGAATAATATCTTATTAAAAAGATAAGATCTATCTTTTAAAAATGATTTCTAAATCTGATTTTTCTATTAAAACTGAAATCAGAAATCTTTTATTTAAAGGAAAAAATCGAAAATCCTTTTTTGATTAAATCTTTTATTGTGCAAAAAAAAATGATTTTGTTACTTAAAGATGAAAGATTTTATCTTTCATCTTTCGTTTTTTCCACAATAACGTTTTACACAAAAACTTTTATCTCAAATCCCCTACAAATGTGAATTTAACATGACTCATTATTTCTTAACGCTTAAGAAAATACTTCGTCACCTTATATTCACATTTCATAAATGGCACGTAGATATAGTTAGTTAATTATAACAAAGGAAGTATATGACTAATCCTAAGCTTCTTTTCTTCCGTTTCTTGAGCTTCCATGAAATCCATGCTCATCATTTCACTTAGAATTCTGTTACACACATCAAAAAGTTATAATACAAAGTGTTTATCATCATCAAAATAATATGGACTTAGAGTCCCAACAAATTCCCCCTTTTTGATGATGACAAACACATAAAACTTCCCCCTCAACACAAGCATATATAATTCAAATGGGAAAGTAAATAATGTGAGACATTACATTGACAAACATGGTATGGTGACATGAGAATAAACATCTAGCATTAATATAGTGCCATATACCAAATCTTCCCCCTTTTGGCATTATAAAAAAGGAGGCACATGTAATACCCCGAATTTTGATAAATTAATATATTATTCTATTTTAATTAAAAACGTTTCAATATGAATTTTATTGAATTTTCTTTGATTTATTTCGATTTATTTTAAATTATTTGAAAAACATTTATTATTTTAATGATATAATATTATTTCTATTATTAATATTATTATTTCATATTGAAATTATTTTAAAGAAACATTTTGAAATTTAATGCTATTTTATGTACATCTTATGTACTTAGCTAATTTGATGTACAACTTTTTAAAAGCTTGATTACTACTCATACCACTTATACTCCTTATCACATATCACTTATCACCCAACTCAAAGCTCTTATCACCCTCATCATCACCTTCCTCCTTCACCCAACAACCATTAATGGTTTCTCCAAAATCTCAAGCAAACTATAAACTCCCACTTGCAAAATCAGATTTTTCCCACTTGCAAGAAATCAGATTTTTCCACTCAAAAATCTGATTCACTTACACACTTGAGTCAAACAAGCAATCCCTCTTCAACCTCCCTACTACCCTCATCAATGGTGCTTGACCATTCAAACAAAAATCAGATTTTTCCCCTCCTATAAATACCCAACTCAACCCACTCAAATAATCAAGCAAACATCACTCAAGGTTTGCTTCACCTCTCCTTCCTCCTTCTCTTTAATTTCTGATTTTATTAACCACCATTAAAACAAAACTAAAGCTTAAAAACAAAACCACTTAAACCACCACAAATCTCCCTCCGTCGACACCAATCGCCGCCGCACAGCAGCAGCGACCACCTCCGCCACCAAGCAGCGGCAGCCGCTGCCACCACGCAGCAGCAGCTGCGCCCAAACGCAGCTCTCCCCCCCTTTCGCTGCCACAACGCAGCCCAACCACCACCAAAAAAAAAAAAAAAGAAGAAACGCAGCCCTTGCTGCCGCCTAGCCCAGCCGCAACGCCGGCCACCCACCGTGGCCACCAAGGTCGCTGGAATCCGGCAGCCATCCCACCCCTCTGTTTTTCCTTCCTTCCTTCCTCTTCTACTGCTTCTCTTCTTTTATTCCTCCTCATGTTTTGTTTTTATTAAACCCAAAATGACCCAAAGCCCAAACTTACTCCTTCCCAAATCAGATTTTTAATTTCAAGTTAGCCCAACACTCTAAAAGGACCCATCCTTCTTTGCTAGTTGTTTTGTTTAATTAAAATAAAACTTTCATTTAAGTTTATTATTACTATTAATGTTTTCATAACTTAAAAATATTTCTATGTTTCTAAAATAAAATAATGAAAATATTGAAGTTGATTTTCTATGTTTATTTAAATAATTTATAACGTTTAAGTTAAATAAATATTAAAGTTGAAATAATGTTTAAGTACTTAAAATGATTTTTATAAATAAATTCGAGAAACTTAAACTTCGATTTATAAACTTCTTTAAATAATGAGCTTCTTTAAGTTATTAAATTGTTTAAGTTATTTATTTATAAAATCATAAGGGGGTTATTTAGGAAACTAATTTTAGATTTCGCTTAATTGTAGACTCCGATTGCGTAGACGAGGATTTCCAAGAGTGTTGATTCGTTCGTGATTTAGTTTCAAGCACGCTTCAAGAGGTAATTACCAATGTTCATCCACAAGTAGGTTCCGTAAAATGAAACGATTTAACTTTGAGGTTATGTGAATTAATGATGTGATTAGGTGACAATAAACTTAATATGTGGATTTTAAATATGGATTGGTTATGGATTATATTATTAATTTAAGTATGAATTTTGAGTAATGGAATGGATGACAAGAATGGATCTTCATCATGAACCGTGAATATGAAATTTAGATTATGGACTATGACAATGACTATTATGACGGGATTTAAAATAGTAATTAAAATCATGTTATTATTATTATTATCATTATTGTCATTATTATTATTATTAGTATTATAATAATTATTATTATTGTTATTATTGTCATTATTGTAATCGTTATCATTAATATGGAAGTCATAAACGGAAGTTGATATTGTGATATGGAAATGATTATGAGTTTATGTAACCAAGTGATGGTTGAGAATATGGACATGCTATCAGAATTAGCTATATATGAAATGAGTTATGGAATTGGAGTAACGGTTTTCACTCTCAATTAAATGTACGATGTGTATAAGTGAATTTGTGATATGTGATAACTTGAAGTAAAAACTATAAATCACTTAAAGTGAAATAAAGGAAGGAAGTGATGAACAGGTTGCCCTGTATGGGAGGTTCAGCGGCCACCTACAGGTTCTTTTGTTACTATGCTGATTTTTCTGTAATTTGTCTTCCTTCTATCTTGATGTGTTTCCAAGTTAGAAGGGGTGTGCACACTAGGGACTCTGTTTTATGGCCAATGTTACTTTTAGTGAGTTGTTACAGGGTGTCCCTGGCTCACAGTGAGTTGTTACAGGGTTTCCCTGGCTCACATTATTGTAGTAAGTTGTTACAGGGTGTCCCTGGCTTACTGGCGTTCTCTTTCCTCTCCTAAAACGGTCAAAATATTCTTAATTATTGAATTAATTGAAATTATGTGATTATTAACCTTACATATATATGTGTATGCACTTATGTGACTATTAATTGTATTTATATATGTATATGTGCTATGCTTTCGACTCTATTAAACTATTATTTTCACAAAGTAATTTCAACTTAAGTATTTTACGGGATGGAGTTGGAATTACTCAATTTATCTGATTTTTGGGAGCTTGTCTCTCTTGTCTTTTTCCATGATTATTTGCAGGTGGGTGATCGAGGGGAATTATGAGAGTTCATCTAGAAGTTGTCATCCACCTAGCTTAATATTTTGCTTCCGCTGGAACTCTGAAACACTTAGTATTTAGTACTTAACGAACTAGTTTAAATTTGGTTGTAAGGATGATTTTAATTAAGTTTGGAATGAATGTGTTTTAGTTACTTAGCCTTGCACTTAATTCCAAGGAGTTGAGTGCGGCGGTAACGCTCCATCCGAATCTAACCCTCGTTGATTTCCCCTCAAACGAGTTTTATTAATATTAAAAGGGTTCGGTTTGGGCGGGGTGTTAGAGCACACAACGTCCAAATAGTTCGAAGTCAATTATCCATACAAAATAGTAGCTCAAGAAAATATCAATCTAATGATGCTGGTGCTATGTCCAGATTCAATTCACAATCCGAAGTCATGAAGCAAGAAACAATCCATCTCACAATCCGAAGTTATGAAGCAAGAAATCGTCCAATTCACAAATCAAAGTTATGAGAAAAAGGAAAAAGTGAAGGATCATGGTAGGAAAAAAGGTAAGCAAGCTTGAAGTATTTGGTATGGATATATGCTCAACAAGTGCTCAAACCTTAAACTCACTTTTTGACATTAAAGCGCAAGAATTCTCGATTTTTCTTCACTTAGCACTGTGCAGATTACTGTGCCAATGGACAGTTGCTTCTCTTCAAGCATAGTTTTACTTCGGATATTCAGTAATCCAAAGATATGATCATCACAACTCTTTTCTTCATCTCATAACTGAACTCTAGAATGAATGTCTCCCCTTTATTTTATTTTATTTTATTTTATTTTTTTATGGAAGGTTTTTTCTTTTTTTTTTTCATTCTTTTCTTCCTTCCCTTTTTTTTCTCAATCTTTTTTTGAGGGAGATGCAAAATATACAAAGTCCTAGAGTTAATCAATGAAATATCATAATCGAAGAAGAAGGACTAGTGAGTCGTGACCTTAGTTGTTCTTGAAATACTTCCCATAACACTGTGCCATATACTGTGTACTTGCTGTTTTCACCACATTACTTCATCACTTATAAAACTCAATTTCGACCTCAAGTTCCCCCTTAATATGTGAATCTTCTTTTATCATCTCAAAACATACCTTTCATCTCAAACATAATCATGAGTCAAGTTAAGAGCACTTATTGAGTTTAATGGATGAATGAAAGAAGGATGTGATTAAAATGAGGCATATGTGAAGAAAGAAAAAAAGGGTTCAAATATCAAACTCAAAGGAAGCAAATCAGAATATTGGGCTAAAGATCAAGCTTGCCATAGAAAAGGGAATCAACATTTCATAGCTCAATAGTTCGGCAACTTAGGATCATTTAGCTTAATAATTCGGCAACTTAGAATCGAGACATTAGGACAACATCAGTAGACCTTGCGAGTCCCAAATCACAATTAAAAGACCCCTTCACATATTTTCACATGGACATGTCATGGACTCCAATTCAACATATTAATGATAGAGGATAAGGCATATAACACAAATCAATTGCTAGAAATTAATCCCACAATCAATAATTTTACTTGTTGCCAAATGTAACATACCCTCCATGGTAAGCTACTAGTGAGAGGAATTTTAGTTTATCGTTATTCATGTGCTAATCAACCATTGTGGAGGTACCATAGGCTGCTTCCTCTCACATTCACCTGCAAAAGGATCACTTGTTAATTTTAGGAACCCAAATTTGCTTGGGTCCTTTCTTCTTTCTTTGAGCTTTAAGTAGATCCTTTCTTACCCATATTTGATTTACATACTTGGTATTCTTTTCAACACACTTTTTCTTAATCTTACAGTCATCCATAAGGTGTCCACTTCTTCCACAAAAGTAGCAAATCAAATATTCAGGTAAACCAACATATTTCCTTTTACGAAAGTCTCTTTCGAAATTTTTGGCACTGTGCCGTACACTGTGTTTCTGGTCACTATATCCTAATCCTTGTTTGTTTCGGTTATCAACCAAATTCATTAAACCTTTTAGGATCTTAGTTCCAGAGTTAGCCTTGCAAGCTTCTTGAAGCTGCACCTTTAGGGACTCAATTGTGATCTTTAAATTTTCATTTTTATCGTTTAACGTGATCAAATCCCTTTTAGCTTTTTCGAAATCATTTTTCAAATCCAAATCTTGAGGTGACTGAATGTAAGTAATATTAGGCTCTTTTCTTTCATTCCTTAACTCAGTTAACTCTTGATTTAGGATTTTAATTTGATTTTCGAAATGCAAAATTTTGGCCTCTAGCACAGTGTATGGCACAGTGTTATCAACAAGTTCTTTAGCGAGAGACTTTTCGTAAATTAAGGCATTCAACTCAGTATCTTTCTCCTTAATAGCCTTTTCCAGATCTTCATTATTTTTCATTAAAGCTTTATTGTCTTTCAACAAGTCTTTATATTCCAATTCCAATCCTACCTTTTGTTTGGATATGTTTTTCAATTCTTTTTTCATGTTTAAAAACTCATCTTTCATTTCTTGACAATCGTCAATGACATTTTCAAGCAAAGTGGCAAGTTGGTTTTTAGATAAAAGCTTTATTGAAGGTTTTAAGGAGACGAGACTTACTTCACCATCTTCGTCCTCATCATGTGAGGTCGAATTCTTAGCCATGAGACACAAGTGAGAGTAATCTAGGCACTGTGCCTTACTCTGAGCAGTTTGGGTAACATTAAGGCAAAACTTTGCTTCATGGCACTATGTACGGCACTGTGCCTCTGACTGTTCTTCTTCAGAATCCGAGTCTCCCCAAACGGCAGCATACATTGCCTTCTTGAATTCCTTCTTTGGTTGCTCCTTTCTTTCTTTGGATTTCTCATCATCCCATAAGGGACATTCTTTAATCTTGTGACTATATTCACCACACTTGAAACAACCAGAGTTAGTAGCACTTTTCTTAGAGCTAGAGGGAGTGCCCTTACCTTTGAAATTTTCATTCTTTCTAGGATTACTTGTTTTGTTCTTTTTAAGAAAATTTTTGAATCTCCTAGTAAGAAAAGTAACATCTTCATCACTATCACTATCATCACTTTTCAATTCAGTTTTTAAAGCCAAACCTTTACTCTTTGGTGTAGGATTCTTAGAATCTAGAACAAGTTCATGAGTCATTAAAGAACCATTTATTGTTCTAGGGGAAGTTTTGTCAAGTCCTTGGCTTCTTGAATAGCAGTTATTTTTGGAAGCCAACGACTTGTCAAACTTCTTAAAACTTTCCTAACCAATTATTCTGAAGAATAAATTTTGCCAAGAGAACGCAATTCATTCGTGATGATAGTAAAGCGAGTAAACATTTCTTTTATTGATTCATCTTTATCCATGATAAACAATTCATATTGTTGAACTAATAAATCAATGCGAGATTGTTTTACCTCATTCGTACCTTCATGGGCCAACTCTAGAGTGTCCCATATTTCTTTGGCCGTTGAGCAAGCGGAAATCCTTGAGTATTCATTGGGTCCAATTCCATATTGGAGAATACTCATGGCTTTGTAGTTCTTCTCGGCCTTTGCATAATCTGTTGAGTCATAGTCATCCTCATCCTTTTCGATCATATTACCTTCTTTATCTTTCGTCTGGATGGGGATAGGACCTTTCCTAATGATCTTCCAGCATTCATAGTCGGTTCCTTGGATGTAAATTCTCATTCTAGTCTTCCACCATCCATATTCATGACCATTGAAAATAGGGCACTTTGAGTGTTTGTCATGAGTGTATTCTTGCAAATTCATGATTGCTATTCTTAAGGTGTTAGCCTTATAAGAATAGATGGCTCTGATACCACTTGTTGGAACGCAAGGGAACACTCAAGAGGGGGGGGTTGAATTGAGTGGTTGATTTAAAGTCGAATTTTCGCAAAAACGAACTTTATGGCACTGTGCCACAAATGGTAAATCTCGTTTTTCACTCGTAAACTCAATCAAATACTTTGAGACAATTAAGCAGCGGAAATAATAAGTAAGACACACAGATTTACCTTGGTTCGATCCCAACTCTGAGATCTACGTCCACCCTACCTATTCTCTTATTAATATTCAACTCAAAATATCAATCGTTTGAAACAAACTAGTTTCCCCCACTACTAACCCTAGTAGTGCTCCCCAACACTTAACTCTAAATGTTGCTAATGAATTTACAGAAGTATTTTGAAGGCCTCGTTAACAAGTGCTTCTTAGATAAGCATATACGAGGATCAATACAAACAACTTAACTAGATATAGCACAGTGCCGTACTCTGTGGTATGAGGGGATTTGTTTTTTAATTTAAGAACTCACACAGCCACTTGATGTTTTTACGTGAAAAGCATTGTGAAGCAGTAGGCATATAATTTTCTTTAAATAACCTAACAACCTCTACTTCTTCTCCAAGTAAAAATCTTATCTTTCTTAATAAAACTTATCTTATTCCAAAGGAATAATAGCTTATTAAAAAGATAAGATCTATCTTTTAAAAATGATTTCCAAATCTGATTTTTCTATTAAAACTGAAATCAGAAATCTTTTATTTAAAGGAAAAAATCGAAAATTCTTTTTTGATTAAATCTTTTATTGTGCAAAAAAAAATGATTTTGTTACTTAAAGATGAAAGATTTTATCTTTCATCTTTATCTAACAAAACCGTTTTTTCCACAATAACGTTTTACACAAAAACTTTTATCTCAAATCCCCTACAAATGTGAATTTAACATGACTCATTATTTCTTAACTCTTAAGAAAATACTTCTTCACCTTATATTCACATTTCATAAATGGCACGTAGATATAGTTAGTTAATTATAACAAAGGAAGTATATAACTAATCCTAAGCTTCTTTTCTTCCGTTTCTTGAGCTTCCATGAAATCCATGCTCATCATTTCACTTAGAATTCTGTTACACACATCAAAAAGTTATAATACAAAGTGTTTATCATCATCAAAATAATATGGACTTAGAGTCCCAACAAGATATACTTCCTCCGTTCCTTAATAAGTGACACACTTGTATAGTGTTTACTATTCACAGTTTAAACTTTGATTAGACTTGGTGATTTATCTTTTAGAAAAAACATAGTCATGTGGGATCTTGTTAGATTCGTCTCAACATGCATTAATTTAATATCAACTTTTTATAATTTTTACTCATTGACAATTATAGATATTAATGTTTGAAATAATGCATTGGCAAGCGTGAAAACATGAAGTGTGTCACTTATTAAGGAACGAAGGTAGTATATAGTACTAGATTGCATAATTAAGAGGGTTGAGCTCAATTGGTATCTACTCCACTGTTCTATCAAGCGGGTCTCGATTGTACGGGTTGGGCTTCAATTAGCTAGGAAGTACCTTGATAATAGAGTTTCAACATCACCTAAAAAAATAGATAAATAGTAAGTAGTTATGCTTTATCTAAAAAGGAATGGTGATATACTGCACTTTTAGGAATCAAGCTTGGTTTGGACTAGTGGTTAAGGGTTTGATCTCATAAGGTCATGGGATTAAATCCCACTAAGGGCATTTAGGGGTGGGGATTTCCTTACCATTTCTCCTACTCCCAAATGTCGGGCCCCGCAAACACCAGATCAATAAACTGTGCTAGTTGAGATCTGGCAAGGGGTCTACCACATTACCCTCCAAAAAAAAATTGTATTTTTAGGAGATGAAATTACAAGGTGCAAGATCATAAATTCATAACCCATTAACACTTTTACCAAGCTTAGATTAACTTTGAGAAAATGATTAAATGTAAAGTATATGAAGTAGGATTTTCTTTTTAGTTATCGGATTGGATCTAGGATCAGATCGCCCGGATTAGATATTTATATATTCTCCTACTGACAATATTATAAACAATGTATATATATTAAAACGCATAAACAAGAGTTGCAGCTTGCCACATGTCACCCCGTCGGTTTTGAACCTACAACCTGACCTATTAGTTGGAACACAAAAAGATTTACCACCAAATTACATCATTTTTATTGTCATATTGCAATTAGAGGTGGTAAATGTTGACACGACACGATAACTCGACTCGAAATTAGTGGGTTTGGGTAAACACTTTTAACACGTTTAAGTAAATGGGTTTACTCGACACGACACGTTAATTAAACGAGTTGGGTTATGGTCGAGCTATTTGACACGAAAACGACATGACAACCCGTCTATCTAAACATATTTTAAAGTTTTTCCTTATTACATGGTACCTTTATTCATTTATTTTTGAATTTAGTTTATCTAATGTTATGTTTATACACTTTTAGATGTTATTTTAACTACCACATGAAATTTAATAAGTTCCAAACAAAAAATATATGAATTGAGAACATCAAATATATATGAAAAGTTAAACGGGTCAACTCGAACTCGACACGTTTAATTAACGTGTCGGATTAGAGTTAAGGATCTTGACACGTTTAAGTAAACGGGTCGGGTTAGGGGATGACAACCCGCCAACTGGTGAACCCGACACGACTTGTTTACCACCTCTAATTGCAATTAACAATCATGTACTCCCTCCGTTTCTTTTTGTTTGTCCTACTTTGACCAAATATGTGAGAGCTTTTTGGTCAAAATAGGACAAACAAAAAGAAACAGAGGGAGTATTACCTTAATAAAACTCGAGGAAAAAATTTATTTCATAATTGTTTTTAAATTGTTTTATTAATTCTTAAATTACGCCTTTAAATATAATTATAAATATTAAAAGATTATTTATCATGAAAAATATTTTTCTAACCTATTAAAACATTAAAAAAAGGAAAAATTGTCAGGAATAAGTCAACCTTTGCGTTGACCGCTTTTAACAAGTCAACCTTCGTTTATTCCATTAGCAAGTAAAGCTTGTACATGATTCGCTTTTAACAAGTTTTTTTAAATGGTAACCTGGAATAGTAGGTTCCAACAGGTAACTTTAGATCCGTTAGCTTTATTGCAATTAATTTTTAGTTTTTTACCCACCTGTTATAAAACCCACCCAACTGCTTCTTCCTCCCTCTTCTTTCATACTCTGCTTCTTCCCTTGTTCATCCTTTTCGTTTTTTTTGCCTCCCTCTAAAAAATGTCAGCGCGCAGACAAAGCTCGTGTGGGTCTGGGAATTCTTCGAATTCAGCTAGGGTTTTGTACCCAAAAGTGCAGTGCAAGTGTGAAAATGATGCCGTGGTCAGAACCGTGAAGAATGGATCGAACCCCGGTGCGAAATTTTATGGATGCCCACTTTGGCCCGTAAGTTAATTTGATTCATTGAATTTGTTTACTTTGCTTAACAAGGAAAGCTAATTTTTTTTCCAATTTCAATTTGTAGAATACTAAGTGTGACATGTTTAAGTTGGTGGATGATGTTGATGATTTGCAATTTCGGCTGCTCGAGAAGGATACTACAATAGCAGAATTGGAGATGTTGCAAAAGTTCAGTGAAGATAAGATAAAGGAATTGAAGAAGAAGATTGGGAAACTAGAAGCAGAGGTGAAGCAATTGAAGAAAGAGGGTTTAGAGTTCAAAATGTGTGCTATGAAGTATGGTTTGACAGGAATGATGGTTGCCCTATTTTTTTCTATTTTTATTTTTTTGGTCTTTTTGATTCTTAAGTAAAAGTAGTATTTAGTTGATTGTATTAGGTTATTAAGTTCCTATGAAGTTATGTATTAATTGGCTAGGTTAACAAAATGTATGGTTTGAACTTTGATGAATGAAATCTGACAATATTTTGATCATGTTGTAAGATTCTTAAATTGAGCTATACTATGTTGCACAAAAATTGTACATAGCTAATAGTTGCTTCATTTTACATTAGTGGCTTCAAATGCACACCTAAAATGATAAGTAAATCAAATTTTCACCAAAATATACTAGCTTCATTGATAATCATCGAAATATCCATAATTTCCAAAAGTAAAGCAATAATGTTTTAACATCCGAATATCCATATTTTGAGCTACACCAACTAAAATACTAGATTATCTATTACAAATTTTCTTGTTTTCAAAAGGTAAACTTGCTAGTACACCAACTTAAATAATTGTAGCAATGCAGCATCCGCCTACTGTGTCGGGTTAAAAACAGTTGAAGCTTGGCTTGATTGGGTGTCTATGTAAACCCCAACACCAACTGGTACCTACACAAACACCAACACAAATCATATTTCAGTTGAATATGTTATGCAAGTGTAAAAAAACCAACTGTAAATTACATTTATACCTGATTTCCTCTTCTGCCCCTGCCTCTTGCATTGCCTCTGCCACCTGCTTGTCCAATCCTCCCTCTGCCAGCAGCTTCTCCAGTTCTCCCTCTGCCACCAGCTTGTCCAGTCCTCCCTCTGCCTCTTGCATTAGAGCCTCCTCTTGCACCAACTCTACCCAAGATCATTCTGCCTCCCCTTCCAAGTTGGGTTGGCTGAGCAGTAGTAGAGTGATGATTGGTAGAAGGTTGTGGTTGTGGAGGTGATTCAGTAGTTGCTGCTTGTTTCTTTGGCCTTCCTCTTGGCTTTTTGTTTGGAGGTTGTTGTTGTGCAGCAGAATCTTTCCTAGGACAGCCCCTCTTGTTATGGCCCTTCTCATTACAGTTGGTGCAAGTCATTTGCATACCATGCCTAGTTAGAACACCAGGCTTCTTGGGATCTTCATATGGATCTCTTATCCTGTTTTTTCTTGGCCTCCCTGGACCAACTTTTATTTTTGGTGGATCTAGATCACACTCAACTCTTGGCCAGAACCTTTCACCCTCACAAGGTGGTATAGAGCCCCCATAAGCTGTCAAATATGCTTCTCTCCTATAAGCTTCATCTACATAATCCTCTGCTTCCTTATTCAAGAAGAATATACATGCAACTGCATGACAACAAGGCACTCCAAGCATATCCCATTTTCTACATGTACATGTCCTAGAATCTAGGTTTACAATGAGCTGATCAAGATAATATCTGACATTAAAAATGTGCTCTGTGGAGGGCATCACATCACAATTAGCAGCCTTATCCTTCTCTTTATCAAGCATATCTTGGATCCTAGGACATATCTTGACACTTAACTTCTCCATTGACTGCCTCTTATTACATAATCTTTGCATAAGTGCCACCCTAATATCCTCCATCATGTAAATCAAATGCTTGGTTCTAGCATTGATTATAAAACCATTAAAAGTCTCAGCCATGTTATTAGTGATGGCATCAGATTTAATCCTAGGACTCATGAATGCTCTACAAAAAACAGGTGGCTTGTAAGCCCTAAAAGCAGCAGCAGCATCTGCATTTTCTTTTTCCAACTCACTCAAAGCATCCTCAAAATCAGCCATGTTGTATGCCTTACAAATTTTCCAGAAAAGTAGTTTCATCTCATCTCCTTTATATGTTTTGTGCCAATGAGCATAGACATGTCGAGCACAATGTCTATGCTCTGCCTTAGGTAATACCTTAGCAACAGCACTCAGAATGGCCTTCAAAATAGTAGTAAATCCAATTAGAACTTTATGTTTAGTGGATATGCAAATAAAGTAAACCTAACTGATTTAGTTAGCTAGCTAGGTTAGTTTAGATAAGTTTTACTTACAAGTTAACCTAACTGATCTAGTTAGCTAGCTAGGTTAGTTTACTTAAGTTTTACTTACAAGCTAACCTAACTAATCTAGGTAGCTAGCTAGGTTAGTTAAGCTAACCTTCACTTAGAAGGTAACCTAAATGAAATAGTTAGCTAGCTTGTTAAAAGTTGAAATTAAACTAACTAATGTACTAATGTACTTGAGCAATTACAATATAAGTTATTTAAAGAATAAAGGTGATAGAGACTGAAATATTACCTGATGCTCATCTGAAACAATTGCATATCCATCTCCATCACCAAGCTCCAAGCATAATTGTAGATGTGTGAAAAACCATTCCCATGATAGTAAATTCTCTCCCTCCACCACTGCCCATGCAATGGGATACATCTGCTCATTAGCATCCTTACCAACAGCTGATATAATCTGCCCCCCTAAGAAAGTCTTCAAAAAAGCTGCATCAACACATATTATTCTCCTGCATCCTTCCTTCCAACCTTGCCTTAGTCCTTCAAAGCAATTAAATAACCTCTGGAATGTGGGAGGGTTTGTTCCTAGACTGCCATCCACTACTAACTCAATTACAGTTTGAGGACTTCCCTTTTTCAAAGCTGCAATATATCTACCTAGTTTCCTGTAATGATCTTGCATAGACCCATGTAACATCTGATGTGCATGGTACTTTACTTTATATGCAAAATCTTTATGCACAATCACCTTATAAGCCCTCCTCACTGTCTCAATAATCTCCTTGGCTGGCCAATGTGGCCTAGCCTTAAACACTTCCAACATCTCAGCTGCAACCCATTTGGTTTTCAATTGTTTGTTCTTCTTCATATTTCTCTGACACCTATGCTCATTCACCACTTTCTTCACAATGAAACTGGCTTTGCTTGGGTGCCAAGAGGAATACAGATAAAAGGGACACCCTTCCACACACTTCACTCCACACTCTTGCCTTCTGTTTTTGTTACTTAACACCACACTCACATTCCTACCTTGGAAAATGGCATACCTAGCCACTGCCTGTTTAAAGCTCCCCTTGTTTGGAAATCTATGTCCTACTTTCCACACAAAGGTGGAGAAGTCTGTACCTTTTCCTACCAACAAAGCTCTCCTCTTTCTTCTTTCTTGTTCACCCTCATCACCACTCACTGGTGGTGTATCAATATCTTCTTCACTGTCATAATAATCAGATTCATTATCATCATCTAGGGGGACAGATTCTGTAGGTGGTTGTTGTGCACCTAATTTCCCTTCAGCAGCCTCCCTCTGTAATTGCTTAGCAATTACAAGTAACCTAGAAGAGCAGCTTCTAACTCTCTCCCTAGCAACAACATATTCCTCATCACTATTATCTGATTCATCCAAAGTTTCTTCTCTTTCAAGTTGCTCATCCCCACTCCCATCACCAATGAAATCACCCTCCTCATCACTTATGAAGTCCAAACCATCTAAGCCACTACCTTCAGACTCTCTCACAATGTTTTCAGGCTCATAAATTGGATCATCTTCATCATCACTAGACTCACCAATTAATTCTCTCAGTGTTAGTGGACTGTCTGGCCTATTATCCTCCCACTCATAATTTTCAAGAAAATTATCTTCAAAGGGGTTTTCTGTTTGTTTATGTTTGGATGAAGAAGGTGGATCTAGTGTTTTTGAAGAGATGGCAGTTTCTGTTTGAGTGGATATGAGGTGAACTGGTGATTTAGTTTGAGGAGGTTTTGTAGCTGCTTCAGTAGATATGGGAGGAGAAACAGGTTTTTGAGAAGTTTTTTCTGTGGATAATGGATGAACTGGAGAAGTGTTTGGAGTTAGAGGCTGTTGTTGTTCTGTGGGAGAAAGAGGTTTTGAAGTAGGGTTGCATTCAGATGCAAAAGCTGCATAGTCCAACACTATAACATCATCTATTCCCTTTGACCTAGATCTAGTTCTGGGGGAATCTTTGTAACAGGTGGTGGGACCCTTTTTGGTGTAAGTTTTTGTGGTTTTAGATTTTTTAATTGTGTTTCAGGTGGTTGAGAAAGAGTTATTGTTTTACTAGGAGATTTGGAGGGAGATTTATGTGGGAAAGTGGGGGCAGCCTGCTGATGCAACACATACAAGTCCACACTTTTCTCTTTCTTTGCTATATCACTTAGTGCAAGCACACCCTTGTCATCTTCTACCTTTATTAACCGATCTTCTAAACCCATCCCAGGGAGTAAATAGAAAACTGCCTCAACTGTGCTATAATCACCACATTTCTTAGCCAAATCCATAACCTCCCAATAACATAACTCATCAGGAACAACACCAATTGTCTTCCCTCCCCCCTGCATATATTAACTCCCCTGTACTAGCTTCCTTAAACCTCCCACCATGCCAATACCTTAAGGTAACAGTATCCCAAACACTACTAGCCATTGCCACCTAAAAAATTCAAATTATTTCTCAATATAAGTTCCAACCCAGATTTTATTTACTTAACAAACAAACCAAAC
Organism: Patellifolia procumbens; assembly: GCA_947645195.1. Classification (NCBI taxonomy): domain Eukaryota; kingdom Viridiplantae; phylum Streptophyta; class Magnoliopsida; order Caryophyllales; family Amaranthaceae; genus Patellifolia; species Patellifolia procumbens. The sequence goes on from CANSGD010000334.1 coordinate 454,201, forward strand.
ACATAACAAAAAAATTGGAATGAAACCCTAAACTAAGTAACTGATTCATCATCAACAACCATAATTGAACCCAGAATTGCAACCATAATTGTTTACAATGAACATCAAACCTATTCAAAGCATCTAATTAACTAAAATGAATAAATCACTCAAACAACACACACATGCATTCAGCCAAGAGTTTCCAATAAAAAAATTGAAAAATTCTACAAAATTCTGGTGCGAAAAACGAAATAAAACAAAATACGAACTTACCTCTGCTGCAAAGATTCGAACTTTGAATTGCTTGAGCTTCAATGCCTGACTTGGAGAAGAAGAATAGGAGAGAGAGAGACTGGTATACGAACAGTTAGGGGAAAAGAAAATGTGGAGGGAAATTTTTTTGCCAGAGTCAATAAGTCAAAGGAAATGGTAAGTTTTAAATGAAAGTTTACAGGTTGTTCAGGTCATAAGTAAAAAAACTTGTTAAAAGCGAATCATGTACAAGCTTTACTTGCTAATGGAATAAACGAAGGTTGACTTATTAAAAGCGGTCAACGCAAAGGTTGACTTATTCCTGACAATTTTTCCTAAAAAAAAAAGACTTGACAAATTAGTTATCTTCCTCAATTTATAATCGAATAATCGAACCATCAGTATCGGGTGACCAGAGCTAAAGTGTCAAATGATCCCCTTTACTTATCGCAATTGTGAAATCAAACCCTTCAATTTCGATCTTACAATTTTTATATGTGAAGGGGCAATATGGCACCGGATTATCAGTCGCCGACGCCGGGCCGGAGTTCATAATCACTAACCCTAACCGTTTTGAGCAAAAAAGTATAATCCTTTCCATTTTATTTGCATAAGAATTTCAGTAATAAAGTACTGTTATTTGAAGCACCCATCATATAGCTTCACTTCCCCATCTCCCTCATTTGAATTTCTGTGTGTTTTTTTTGCTGATTTTAGAAGTTGGGTTTCATTTTATCTGTTCTCTTCTTATTGTTTTTTATTTCCATCTGTCATATTGATCATGCGTACCACCTGTTCGATGAAATGCTTGTTTCAGCTCTTTCTAATGAATTTAATAGTCTTAATAACCCGAGGGTGACTAGCAAAACTTATTAGATACCACAGTCGAGGGTATCTAATAAGTTTTACCTATTATTGGATTTGAACCAATGACTCCCGCGTAATAAAGCATTACTCTAACCGCTGAGTTAAGTATGCTCTTTATTGTTACAAAGAGGACTAAATATAACCACCGTGTTAGCTCGTGTTGGCGACTTGGTGTATGGAGTAGAATGCCTGGAAGTTAGAAACTGATACGGGTGGGGATGGATTGAATGCTAATCAGGGTGTTTGGTTATCTTCATTCAGTTTATATACTCTTGACTAAGTTTTTTAGGTTTATCCGCTTCCCACTGTCTGTAGAGTTTGATTGACTGAGATGAATTTATAATTCGTGAATTAGATTCTCGGTTTGTGATAGAGATGAAGGACATATATATGGCTGTGTGACCGACGATCCTTACCATATGAGATATTGTTTCAGTTGTGGTTAAGCTGACTACACTTATCTGTTGCTTTTGTTTGTTTTTAAAATATGGAAATGGTTGTAGTGGAAAACAAGTGATGAAAGAGATTTTTTGTAGAACTTTGTTTTTGAAAACAGCCATATTTTGCAACTCGAGAAGTGATATATTGCTGAAATATTTTGTATACAGTGATGAAAGAAATGATCTTTATGTCAAATATTGTTGGACATTTGGTTGCTTGTTAAAACTAACCGGCTTCCTCACCTATATATTCTTCTTGGCATGAGAATACTCAAAGGTTGTACCATATTACATCTACGACCCGTTTGGTATGCGGTCATACATGATGATAATGCTAATCTATTTTAACATAAGTTTGTATTTGACTAAGGGTAGTTCCATGTGAAATTCATGGTCATGCTACTTCATCCTAAATAATCTTTTTCTTGGTAAATTATCAATACCATCTGTTCCCACTTGGGAATACGGTATTGATTGTGAATGAAACTTATGAAGAAAAACACATGCTTTTTGGACGAAGTTTTATAATCATGGATATTGACATGAAAATTTTCTTACAAATTACACTAGAATTCATTACTATTACCACTCTTCATCATCATCTCCAAAACGAGCTGCTAAAGTCTTACAAACTTGTATTCTTTGGTGCATTTAAGAAGACTTTTATAAGCTTATAGTCCATTAGCTATGGTTAATGGAAAATCACATGTGTATTGGCTTTTCATGAGTTAACCTTGGCCATAGCTACAATTCTAGTTACATCCCTGATATGTGCAAAAAGAATCATGTCTTGCGGACAGAATGCCTATTTCACATTATAGGGACAAAATGGTTATGTTTATCTCATGTGTAATAATATCTCATAATTATATCCAAATCTAGCGAGTGTGTCCAACAGAAAATGCAAGTGTTGGAAATAGATCTCATACCGAGGGGTAAAGAGAAAAAAGTAAAAAAATCATAATGACTTTCTGATACTTTTATTCATGTAATGCCACACCAAAAAAAGGGTAAAGAGAAAATGAAGAGTTATTAATGGGTAAAGGCAGGGATTTGTAATCATATTGTCGTATTGATTGCCGTATTTCATTCTTTTAAGATTTATCTGCATATGTTTTCTATAACAAGTAAATTCCGAAGTAGTGTGACTTAAGAAGATTGATGTGTGGCATAGTTTATGTGGTTTGCTGATCCAGGGAGAGTGAAGACATTGTTATGACTTTTAAGAAAAGCTTTTGACTCTACTCTGACGTTTTGTCATATTCTTTATGTTCTAATGCTCTTCAAAGAAGTCCAAAGCTACTCTTTTGCAGGTTTGCAACTGAATCTCCTTAGCTATCCATTGTGTGCTCAAGTGCAAAGAAAATATGCATTGCTCATCTTATTGCTATGTCAGGCTTCTAGTTGAATTGGGTTGGTAATAATTTTCGGAAGAGGAGAATGGTAGTCCAGTTGAGGTTGTATGTCGAGGGAAGTGATGGTGGAAGTGGGAATGGCAGCTTTCGTCTTAGTCAAGTGAGCACTATGGCAAACCTGACGGCTATTACTCTAGCTTGATTTCTGCATATTGTGCGTCTTGTGCTGCAGGCTTTGTAAGTATTTGTTAGTACTGTTACCCATATGGTGGAGGGTGAAATATCTTCAACAGTTAGAAGCTTCTGGCACTCGCATTAGGGTATGTCTCAGGTATCATCACTTCTGATCTTCTTGTATCTGATCAACTATTCCACGCCTAGTTTGCAAGAACCAGAGATGGTTCTTGGTGGTAAATGGTGCTTATATCTTCTTTTTCTACTGATAATACTGCTAACAGTTCAGCTTATATCAATCCATACTCCCATCCCATGTATTTTCCACCTTCTCAGATGGAGGTCAAAGTAAACCCTAATTCCCAAACACACGCAAACAAGTGCACACAGGAAAAAAGGGAAAAACCCATAGACACAGAGAAAAACCACACCCAAACCACCCAAGAGGAACGAATCAAGAGTAGATCTCGAAAAAAGAATTTACCTATATGAAGAACGGAAGATGCTGAGAAACGAAAAACGAAGACAGCAGACGCGAAGTACCAATACTCCAAATTGATGACCAAACACAGGCAAATCCCAGGGGGGTTTGGTTGTGGAGTCCTATCCCATTGCTTTATACCCGGCATTGGTCGAAATACAGGAGAATGCGTTTCTCTCCCACTATGATAATACAAACAATAGTGAAAGCAAATCATCTTACAATATTGATGTGGAAATTGATACTATAATGCCCGAGGAGGAGTTTCTAGAATGCCCCTCTGTTTTTTATCTAATGCAACCAATGAGATTTCACGCTTGCCGATGCACAGCTTTAGCCGTTAATATCTCTAATCATACTTTGGTGAGAATTATAAACATTTGTTTTTTTGATAGTACATATCGTGACGAATCTAATGAGATCACATGGGATTATATTTTTGTTTGTAATGGAGGTGAGTGTGTGAATAGTGTAAAAGTCCAAAGGTCGCAATAGATTAAAAAAAGGAGTAAGTCTGAATACAATATAATGTTGCTGAATCGACTAAAGAGGGGCAGCAATTGATAGTTGGTCGTGGGAGAAGGTGGTTTAGGCTGGTGTGTCATCTGGGAGATTTAGAATAAAGACCTTAGAAGATATAAATCATGGTTTTCATAGGAATTAACCTGGAAAGTTGATGATGATAATCAGCCTAGCATAAGAGCTGGGTTGCCCGGGTCACTGGCTAGTTGGATAATCAACCTAGCTCAAGAGTATTGCTGATGTGGGCCCTGAGGGAATGCCAGTTGCTGGCAAAAACACTCTTTGGGGTTGCTATCTAAGGCCAAACCTGATGTAGGTCGTTATGCCTTTACAACCTTGAGACTAAATATAGGGAAGTTAAAGTATGATGAACTCCCAATATCAGTGGCTTACATTCCAGAACTCATCAAGGGCGCTCTTGAGAATCTTGGTCTTGAACATGCTTTCTTGTGAGGCATAGAGAGGAAAAAATCTTAGCATGTGGTAGATTTGGCTGCTGCAGTTAACGGACAAAAAGGGATCCAACCATGGGAGCAACTTAGCGATTTGTTTTTAGAGTTGAAGCATTATCAAGGTGGTCCGGTCAGTTTATTTTTTGTAAATGAATTTGATGAGGCAGGGGCTGAATGTATTTTAGCAGAGTTGCAAAGAACGGTTTTGTGGTATCCCTATCTACAATTGATGATGCGGTTGTGGAGGAGGGGATACCGGAGTTGAATTTGGTTTCATTGGAAAACCTGCTAGACTTAAACTAGATAATATCTTGACTGATTAGCTTTTTCTTTGCGGAGTCATAAAACAGGTGGAGGATAGGAAAGAAAGGTTTTGGATTAGCTATCCTTAACAACTATTAATTCAGCTGTTTAAAACATAATCTTCATATTATCCAGTAGCAATATCTAGATTGAGTTGGGTATAATGAAATAAGATGATTGGCCGTCCCTTTCTAAGAACTGGTGAGCTTTTTCTAAATGTATGTCAACTTATCAAGCAATGCTTAGCTTGCATTATTACATTTTTTAAAGCTGTTCCCGAAGAAGAAAAGAAATAAATATTCTATTGCCTCATGAAGCTAAACATGATTATGTGACTCCACTAAGGGGGAAAGTTCTTTAGAACAAGTCTTTTTTCCTCTGTTACTTCGACACCCTCATTTACCCTAAAAATTGAGTGTCGTATCGTGTCGTGTCCGACACGACACTCTACTTGGATACTTCATTTTTAACTAAAAACTTGATTTTTTTCTACAAAATGGCCGAGTCGGATACTTCGACACTCGTATCCGAGTAGACACTTAATCCGTGTCTGAGTAACATAGCTTTTTTCTTATCTCTGATGATCAAGTCTACATCAATGTTAAATGTCAACTTGCAAAGAAGCATGTTTCATGCTGTTTTAAGATTTTTGTTGGAATAATTCAATTTTGACTTTGATTAGTTTTGAAATAACCATCATTTATTATTCCTTTCATCAAGTTGTTTCTATCTGCCTTTGTAGTATAATCTCTTAAATATGGATTTATAGATTTCTGGTTAGATATTGTTTAAAAAGAACTTGTAGCCGATGCCAGTTTCTTCTGTTTTATCCTCTTAATTGCTTTATGACTGAAATGGTCTTACAGTCACATCTTAGTGAAAAAAAGCAGAGAATTAACTGAGAGAAGCTTGGACCTCTTAGATAAATCGAAAGCTTAGAATGTTTGGATGCAATATCGATAATATGCTCTATACAAGAAAATTATTAAAATTTGGGTAACTAATTCAGGGTGGGCATATATTTACTAAAGCGTTAGATTTTGTTGAAATTATTCAATTTTGACTTTGATTTGTTATTCTTTTTATCAAGTTTTTCTATCTGCTTATGTAGGATTAGCTCATAGTATAACATATTATTAGATGCTTATATTCATTTAGTATAACATACTATTAATCCCTAGATTTTTTCTGTTAGTAAATTATGTAGATAGATAAATTGATGCTTATGTTCATTTTGTATAAACTCTAGAGTGTATACTCATCAAGTCATCAGCAACACGACGAATGTGATGCTTCCAGGAGCTCCACATAATGTATACTGATTCCTTCTTACCCATCTTTTACTTTGTAAAATGTGGTTAAAAATCATTGACTTGCAAGTTCCAGCACTAAAGCCGTATTCATATTTCATGTACATGATGTTTGATAAAGAGTGAAAGATTCAGCTAGAACAAGTGGCTGTCATTGATTTATCACACAAGAAGAATCTTATACGGCAAGTTGTAGTTTTATGTAACTTTCAGCGGGCTTGACCATATCATCCACCACTCTTTTATACTTATCTTAGATTCTTAGTTATCTACAAGACATGTGCTATCTATCTCTGTTTAGTAATGACATATGCTTCTATGTAATATGTGGGGTACAGTTGAGAGTTGACATGGTGATTGAGATGTTTTTTTAAGTGCCTTCAAAATTCTATAAATAGATGTCATTGCTTATCAATTATAGATCACCAACAATTGCATTTTGAAATCATCATTCTCTCCAATAACCTTTCTTCCCAACTATAATCTGCATTTTTCGAGACAGAAGATGGCCCCAAGAACCTGTGGATGTGGCGACAACTGCAGCTGCGGTGATGACTGCAACTGCAACAGGTATGTTCCTCCCTTGTTGATGATTTGTGTGATGTTCACCTTTTTATCTCTCTATTAGTAGTACTATTCTTCAGCTTTTGCTTAAAATTAATGGAGAAAATTATATACCCTTGAGGAATCAGTATTCTGTATGTCTATTACCAAGGTCCTAGACCTGGGCATGGTTCACCCTGCCCGGCCTGAGAGGCATGGTGATGGCCTGTGCATGGATGTCATTTATGGAACTTAATATGAATGAGCATGATGGGTCGGCCTGTAGTTCAGCCAGACTCTTTTTAACAAAAAACGCATTGTAAGGCCCTCTTTTAGGATATCTGTCATGAGCTCAGTATGGCGCTGCACGACACGACTTCTCCTTGGCCCTTGTCAGGCCCTGACATGTGCCCATTTTTAGGGATCCTTACAAATGCCCAACAGCTTATAAAATGACAGTCGTATAAATGAGTACCTTGTCATAACAAGCTGCTTCTTTATTTCAGGATGAACGCAAGGACTGAGTGTGGCTGTGGAGACGACTGCAGCTGCGACCCATGCACTTGTGATTAAATCATTGAAGACGATCAGCTGACTAATATGTAATATGATATATGAACTGATTATGTGTGTTTTCCTTTTCTGTCAATTATGAAAGAAAAGGAAACGGTGTGTGTTGTGAATTGAATAAATGCCATGGCATCTGCAGATTTGGTGTATATCTAAATCTGTTTGTGCTTCATGGTTTGTGTGCTTTGAATATGTAATACTATTAATTTATGTATTGGAAAAAGAAAAAAAAAAAGAGTTGTTAAATTTATCATTTTGTCTATTGTGGTCATTTTTGTCATGAATTGAATTTGAAATTTATTTGGAATGAAGAGGAAGAGGATTAGAGGAATTGTTCTTTCAAAACGAACGCACCAAAATTCCGCCTATATTCCTTTATAAAGTCTTGCTCGTCGATATAGAAAATAGAAAGATCCTGTACACATAAAATAGTGATGTTCATGTTTCTTGGAGAATAAAGGCATGAGGTTGCTCCAAATTCCTCAACCTTGGACACACTGGGACAAAGTTCACGATTTGGTGAGCAAATGTTGTGTAACGATCATAATACGATTTGGTGAGCCAACAATCATAATACGAGCAAACAAAGCTTTTGTTGTGTAACGAAGTGAGCAAATGTTAAACTGAGCGAGTCATGTTATGCTATAAATATTTCACGATTTGGTGTTTGCGCTTATTGGCAGTACAATATTATTGCAATTGATTGATAGCTAAAGTCTTGCACGGTCAGTTTTATGGAATGTATCCATTTTCGAAAGTACTTGATAGCAATTTCTGTGGTAATGAAGCCCGAAAACAGTTGGTGCTTGAGGTTTTTTGTGGGTAAGGGCATATTTCACAATGATAAACATAATATACCTTGTTTAAGGGGCTTAAACGAAGCCTGTCCGTGTTGCCGAAAGTTCACCTGTTTGATAGCAAGGTATCATTAGTTCAACACAACTCAAGCTTTTCTAATCACATGTCTAACCTACTTATTCGAACTGTATAGAATGACTCCAAAAATCGTATTGATTTTTGTATGAGGAGAAAATCTATACAAGATCTAATAACAATAGTTATCATTGTGAAATATAGCCTTATATATAGAATGACTTAGAAAACAACCCTAAAATATTAACCAATATACTTTCCTAGCAAGGCCGTACCATAGAATTTTGAGGCCCTGTGCGAAATTATTATGAAGCCTCAAGTGACAAGATTCGTACTAAATTATGAATTAAAAAATCTAAAATAGTATATTACATGCATTTTTTCTAGAAAACAAAGAATTATACACTATCGTTGTTTATTTTATCATGGATTTTGATGGAAAAAAATCAAGAGTTAAACTACAATATTTGAAATGTATATCGTGAGTTAAATGACATTTTACATTCCTTTTACTAATGTTTTTCTACACCAAATAAAACTAATTATCTTAAACTATATAATTTGAAGTGTAACCCAAACTTAAAAAATTTCTAAATTTCAATCGGAGAGATATTAAGCACACTAAAATTTTCATTTGCATGGGAGAAATCAAGTAGCCAGATTGATAAAAGGAATTGGAAATAAAACAAAAAGAGACTCAAAAATAATGGTCAATAGAAAAGGAACAAATTAAAAGAAGATAAAAAAACCCATAACTAGAGTTATTGTCAAAGAACGATAAGGGAAGAAAATAGACCAAAAAAACAAAATTAAAGGGAAAATACACATGTATATATTAATGATAAGAATAATAAGAATTGACTGCAACATGTATATATTAAAGGCCAACAGTACATTTGGGCCCCAGAAATTAGGGGGCCTGTGCAAAAGCTCACTTTGCACATGCTAAGGGCCGCGCCTGTTTCCTAACAATATAAGATAATTTATTATTCTAGAACTCTATTGATATACTTTCCTCATCTATATCCTTATCTCTAATAGATAAATTAAAACAAATAATTTCAATTATAGTGAGTTTCCTAATCCACCCCCATAGTCATTGTTAATTTGCATGCTAAGGGAACCAGTACTCCTTATCCTACTCGAGGTCTCATACCCTAATTAATGAAGGTGATCTAAACTTATATATGTATATATATTTAAGATAGCTCATACTAATATTTCTCATCCAGTTTTTCTCATAAATCATATGCTAAGCACACCAACCTCATTACACATTGTATGGCACTGCTTTATTATATTTACAACCTTGTTACACTAATGCCTTTTGCCTTAACACTTATCACCATGGTATGTTGCTGTATGCGTAAGTGCCGCAATAACAGAAATTATTACTCCAACCGTGGTTCCACCAGAACGTCTACCATAACCATGACTGCTTTGCCAACCACACTCCTTAGGCCCGGCAGTGTGTTCGTAGACCCTGTCGTATACCAAGCTCGAGGCGAAGGCAAATTGGAGCTCCATGGATGAGAAGCAATTATTTTTTACCTAGATGAATCATAATTTTTCTTCATAAATTTGTTCGAAATCATTCAAACACAACTCATTTCATACAAGTTTTATTATACGCTCATGTGTATTATGAGCATGGTACACCCAATGCTATATTTTTGCTCATTGCTCATTTAGACGTCTCAACCCATGTTGATCTGATGAGAATAATCAATCACATCATAATTAGTGTAACACAAGTTCTTCAATGCAAGTGAATTGATGAATTTATAGAAGAAATGAAAGTAAAAAGGAGTAATTAGTGACTCTATAATGTCGACAATATCAATAATAGTCTAGAAGAAACATGTTTGTTGTGTTTTTAATTTTATTTTGAGAGTTAACTTTACCAAATTAACATTTGTGTATTATGACAACTTTAACTTTAATTTATTTTATGTTTCAAAGCATATATGACTATTTTTAGAAGGACACTACTATACCTATAAAAGAAAGTAATTTTAAGTTCGAGGTAAAGAAAATTATTAGCTCTCAATATCAGAATCCTTTAAACAATAATTAACTAGATTTTAAGCCCGTGCGATGCACGGATTTGTTTGAATAGTTGTAGCGTTAAGAGTTAAGTATCATTCGGACACACTCGCATTTTGATTGCTCGTGCACGAATTACTAATTTTTGTGGATACTGGGATCATGTGCTTAATCAGCATGGTAAATGTTTACGCTACCAATGTAAATACTTTATCTGTTTAATTTCTAATTTCAACGTTTGATAGATAGAACTCTCACATTATGTGGTCAAGCTTAACTAAAAATACATAGCAAATATGTTGTAGTTATTTATTTTTAAAAGATGTTCACTCCTTAATGTTGGTATGCCTCTACTTGTATTTTCAAAAGCAAAATCGATTAGTTTCACGATTGATTTGTTACTATTATTCACTCAAAGCCAAATTCCACTATACCACATAAGTATTATTTTCTTTTTATTATCTAGATTTAATTAACATAGTAAGCCAAACGTATCATGTATAAATCAAAACATATTAGAAAACTCAATAATTACTAATTACTTTTGAGAAACAAAATAAAACATAAAAAATAAGGAAACATCTGCAAGTATTTACGGGACAAATACATATTATGGTACAGGGTTTAGATAATACTCCTTGTAGTAGCACATGTTATGTTTCTTTATTGTTTTAATTTTTTTTTTGGAGAGATAAAATCATACTCCCTCCGTTCCCTTTTGTTGTTCCCATTTGCCTTTTCACGTTTGTCAATGCACATTTTATATCGTGTATATCTCTAACAACATGTTAATAAAAATTATAAAAGTTTGATATTCTTGATGTACTCGTCGAGACAAATAAAACAAGATCCCACATGACTATGTTTTTTCTTATATATTGGAAACCACTTAGAAGATTCTCTCTACTTTCAAATAGTATAAGATTCCAAATGGGAATAACAAAAGGGAACGGAGGGAGTATCTTTTTTTCATTTCCTTATTTGATAATATCATTTGTTCAATAATAATTTACCCATTGGCATTGAGTATGTTAAATTTTAGGCATTACTTGGTTTTAATTATAAGATGTTATTTATATAAAGAGGTAAATATGACAGGATATAATATGATATAATAATCGCGGAAGAGAGAGTATGAAACCCTAATTGTTAGAATGAGAAGGAATAAATAATACTTTATACTATTGCCACAATTAAGTGTATTACTTAACTTGTCAATATATGTAATAAAAGTCTGCAAGCTCTTATATAATAGACAAAATATGTGTATATTCTTTTACAAAAATATAAATATAACATAATATTAACATTGAGATATGCCATGAATTATCTGGTGCTAAGCACGAGGTTTTTTGAAGTTTCGGTATATGCGTGCGGTTTAGTAAAACATATATGTTTTGGGTTTGTGAATAGGTTCATTTGATCTAGGTTAATTAGAGGGGTAATATATAAACCCTATATTAACCTTTGCCCCCATAATTTATAATATTGTACTCTCTCTCCTAACGTACCTATAAATTGTTTCCCTTTTACATGTGGACATAACTCACCCATTGTTAATGAATTGCATTAAATCTTTTTGTTTTTCTTCTCCAATTCTTTTACATAAAAATTAATGAAAAAGATTATGATATATCTTATTTTCATATTCAAAGAATCACATAACTTTTATTAATCTTTATCTTTTTCGATAATTGATCTTTTTAAATACTTATTACCCGCCAAATAGGTTATCTAGTAATAGATACCCCTGCGTAATAATAAGTAAAATATGTCAAAATGGTTTTTTTAAACTATACTTTGATCTGAGTCCAAAGGTATAAAAATTATAATTTTTTTGAATTGTATATCTAAAGTTATGATTAATTCATAAATTATAATGATTCTTGTAGTATATTCAGACTCAAACTTTATCTTTTATTTATGCAAAAGTCTAATTTATCTTTTCAAAACTCGAACTATATCTTTTACTCCCTCCGTCTCAAAAGCTCTATACACTTTCCTTTTCATCCGTCCCAGAAAGGTTTGTACACTTCTATTTTTGGACATGACCCACTACTACTTTATTCATTTGACTTTTCAACCATGATCCACTACTCTATTACATACAAATAAAATAATATCCTACTAACTCCTATTACATCTACCTTTTTAATAAAATACAATTGATAACCAAACAACCACTAATAAACTAAAACTACGTGCCAGATCAAGTGTATAAAGCTTTATGGGCCGGAGGGAGTACTATTTATAAAAGTTTGATTATCGTTTAAAATTCAAACTTTATATTTTATCTATCCAAAAGTCTAATTAACTTTTTGAAAATATAATATAAATAGGTTACCCAGTAATAGATACCCGTACGTAATAATAAAATAAGTATATTTTGATCTGAGTTCAAAGGTATAAAAATTACTACCTCCGTTTTTTTAATATGCACATTTCTCCATTTTGGGATGTTTTTTTTTAATTGGCACTTTTCTACCTTTTGCCATAAATGGAAGGTTGGCCCACTTTATTATTACACTTCTCTCCTACTTTTTCTTTCCTTCTCTCTACCTTTTTTACTTTTTCCTTACTTTTACTAACCTTCTCTCTTACTTTTGCACTTTTTCCTTGGTTCTTGTGAAAACTACTCTTAGGTGCATATTAAAAAAAACGGAGGGAGTATAATTTTTTGAGTCGTATAACTAATGTTACGATTAATTCATAAATTATAATGATTCTTGTAGTTTATTGAGACTCAAACTTTATTTTTTATACATGCAAAAGTATAATTATCTTTTTAAACTCAAACTTTATCTTTTACTATTTATCCAAAAGTTTTTTTTAAGAGTCAAACTTTATCTTTTATCTATCCAAAAGTCTAATTATATTTTTAAAAATATAATACTAAATTTATATTTTGTGACATGGTGCGCTGAATATATATATAAAAAGTATGTCAAATGGATCTTATTTTGAAGTATATTTCGATGTGAGTCTAGAGGTATAAAAATTATAATTTTTTGAGTTGCATATATAAAGTTTCGATCAATTCATAAATTATAATAATTCTGGTAGTTTATTGACGATCAAACATTATCTTTTATTTATCCAAAAGTCTAATTATCTTTTTAAAACTAAAGCTTTATCTTTTACAATTTATCAAAAGTCCGATTAAAAATCAAACATTATCTTTTATTTATCCAAAAGTATAATTATATTTTTAAAAATATAATACAAAAAATACTTTGTGACGTGGCAATCCTATGTGGTGCGACGAATGTTCCCGAAAAAAGCTTCTTATATATATATATATATATATTAATTTTTACGTTAGTCGGATGAGAATTATATGTAAATAACTACCGAAATATAATATCTTTTAGTTTATTAATTATTTTATAATAATTTGTTAATCTTAAAGTTTTAACACTGAAATTTAGATATAATGGAAATTATAACTAAGCAAAACCCAACCCGGGCATGGTCCGGGTCAGAAACTAGTTAATTATAAAAATAATTTTTTTAGATAATTACGAGTAAATGGCTTGTCATTAATGATTAGGATAGAACTTTATATATAGAATGACTTAGAAAACAACCCTAAAATATTAAAAATCAATATGCTTTCCTAACAACATAAGATAATTTATTATTCTACAAACTCTATCGATATACTTTCCTTATCTATATCCTTATCTCTAATAGATAAATTAAAACAAATAATTTCAATTATATAATGAGTTTCCTAATCCACCCCCAGAGTCATTGCTAATTTGCATGCTAAGGGAACCAGTACTCCTTATCCTACTCGAAGTCTCATACCCTAATTAATCAAGGTGATCTAAACTTATATATCTATATATATTTAAGATAGCTCATACAAATATTTCTCTCCAGTTTTTCTCATAAATCATATGCTAAGCACACCAACCTCATTACACATTGTATGGCACTGCTTTATTATATTTACAACCTTGTGTCACTAATGCCTTTTGCCTTAACACTTATCACCATGGTATGTTGCTGTATGCGTAAGTGCCGCAATAACAGAAATTATTACTCCAACCGTGGTTCCACCAGAACATCTACCATAACCATGACTGCTTTGCCAACCACACTCCTTAGGCCCGGCAGTGTGTTCGTAAACCCCGTCGTATACCAAGCTCGAGGCGAAGGCCAATTGGAGCTCGAGCATGATTTAGAGGCAGGAGTAGTGTTGGACATGGAGAAAATTGAACAGATTACTCAGAATTGCATTGACTGTGTGATATGTTTGGATAGTTTCGACAACGATGGACCAAGCAACGATGATGATGATGAGGAGGAGGATACTAGCAATGTTGATGTTAGGGTTTTGAAGCAATGTGGGCATAAGTTTCATAGCCTATGTATTGATGAATGGCTAAAGAAACACAGAAATTGCCCTATCTGTCGAACGTTTATACCATCCAATGTTAGGGTTTTAAGGCATGTTGATTGCATGGTTTAGGTTAACATCGATCTACTAGTTTGGAAATTATGTATATGATATTACAAGAATTATACGAGTATTATATATTGTTAATCAATTGTAATCTACCTTTCTTTGACTAGTACGTATTATTTTTGACGTGTTACTGTCAAGAAAGAAATCTACCCGAAGCATTAGCATGTTTGGAATATATAATTCAAGATTAATGGAGATGTTTGATAGTCTTTCATTTTTAGGGTTAAAATTCACATGTGCGCACAAGTTTGATAGCTCAGTTGATTTTCTTTTTATATAATTTATTCACATATTGGATATAATGATGCTGGTGGTAGGGTTTTGGAGCAATGTGCGCATAAGTTTCGTAGATTTTGTATTGATGGGTTAAACTTCGTTCGCTTAGATTAAGGGTTTTATGTTCAACAGTTCAAGTTCACTCTTTAAATACAAGAAAAACTTGGATAAAATACTTTCAAATTCAAACAAAGCTTAAAAAGCCCCAATTTCATTAATCAAAGTATGTGTTTACAAGTTAGGAGAAGTGACATATTCATAGTAATTGAAGAAACAATAAAAACCCTTTACACTAAGCAAAATAGGTGCTTGGGCACACAACTCTAGAAAAGATGGAGTTCTTACCATTGGTTGATCTTGCAACCTCTTGAAACTAATAGGAGGCTTTCCTATACTTGAACGATGATCCAACCAAGGTAGATTTGCAGCAATTTGGTCTAAAAAGACGGTTGTCGAGAAGTGACCAAAAATCGCCTAGATTCATGTGAAACCGGCGTGTTACAAGGAGGTTACCTCCTTGTTTGGTTTTCTCCTTCTTCCTTCCAATGGAGTTGCTTCGGCATATAGGTGAACTCCCTCATGTGTCACCTGCTTGCTTACAAAATTCCATCCCCAATAAAGATCATTAAGCTTACGAAAACCAGCTTACAAACAAGTCGTGTTAAAACCGAAAAACTAAAAAATGCTAGTCTAGCTACCTAAGAGCTTACACTAAACTTTAACTAACACAAATAGTGT
Source organism: Patellifolia procumbens (assembly GCA_947645195.1). NCBI lineage: Eukaryota > Viridiplantae > Streptophyta > Magnoliopsida > Caryophyllales > Amaranthaceae > Patellifolia > Patellifolia procumbens. The sequence continues at coordinate 469,859 of CANSGD010000334.1, forward strand.
TAACTAATTATAAAATATAGCTGTAACACCACGAACTTAGGGGTCCTTAATTGACATCAATCAACCATAAATACAACATAATTAGTCATATTTTATCCATAAATAGTAGCGAAAACATCCTCAAACTTGTGGGTTATGGCCCCACAATGAAAATCTCATAAAATACAACTCGATAACTATATTCCCTTAACCGACAATTTACCTTATCTTCAATCATCCATGACGTGTCCCTTAAAACATAAATGAGTGACACATAACTATTCAAATCGTTTACTGAGTAACTTGTTCATCTAGCATCATTAGTGCTCATAATCAAAATCTTTGCACCAAGATCCTCTAACACTTCCAATAATACCTAAAATAGAAAGCAAAACGTCATGAGCTGAGACTCAGTAACATACTACTCTAACATCGTAAATTCATTTCAATTTACTTTATTTGCAAACAGAGGGAAGAGAAATAACGTAAATTAATTTGAAAACATGTAGCCAGTACAGAATGAAATCATCCAGGAATACCATGTGATATCATCTTCCTTATCGTGTATCATTCATTTTGGTAACTTGACAAGTATAACAGGACTAGCCACGGAGAACAATAGTTCTCCTACAGGAGGTGGCTTAACAGGATATAGGTGCCACGGAGAACAATAGTCCTCCTACAAGAGATGGCATAACAGGATGCGGTTGTCATAAATGATTAATGTCCCCCACAGGAGGTGACAAATCCGCCGGGATGGAACGTGCACGACCAACAGAACAGGATACTGCCAAGAACCATCTTTCACTTTTTCTTATCATGTTTCATATCTTTTATGATTCATATTTCATCCAATCATCTTACAGAAAACATTTATAACATTATTAGCATAATAACATCTCATATCCCGCAATCCATAAATAACATTATTAAAACAAAACATTATCATAAAACAGAGTTGGAAGGGGAATGCGGGTCTTAGCAGTAGACGTTACCTTTAAGTCATTTTCATTACTCCTTTAAATATCAGATAACCATGTCGGGCACCAATCTTCATGGTATTCAAGGCTATCCTTATGATTCATGACTCCTTATCATTTGTCGGGCTTCGTATCTCACCTCCGATCTATAATCCCTAATAATGACAACATAGTTAACAAAACCTTCAACTATTTAAAAGTCTCGGCTTAAGCTTTTCCCTTGTTTTTTTAGAGACATTCTCATTATCTTACATTCCTACTTTCCCAATATATCCACTTTTAAACAGGTGTTCTTTCTTTTCCTCAAATTAACTTGATGGTTCGGAATTCTTAGCTTACTTGGTTAGTAAACATGTCTCATAGGTTCACACTTAATAGCTTGAAAGCGTTAATTAAAAGATTTAGTTTCGTACTCAAGTTCTAATTTAGCGTTAATAAGATCATATTAGTTGAATTGCTAAATAGTTTGATTATGCCTTATCAAAATTAAAGGTGACTCATTAATTAAACTTCATTGAGAACTCGTTAATACTTTCTAACAATTTACTCCAACATTCTATTACCATTCATACTTTATTGACTAAATCCTTTAGCACTATTAGAGATGGCTTTTAATATTAAAACGATTCACTAGATATAGATGTCATAAAAATATTGAAAAGACTTATCGCTTAAGAATTTATATTTATGACAATTACATAGTATTAAAGGAATATTATTAATCGAAAGTAACTTATAATGTTACAACGATTTACATAACATTATAACTTATTACAAGGACGTTAAGGTTATTTAGAATGAGTGAGCAATAAATATATAAATAAATATAAAGGTGAGTTAACATATTACTAATAAATGAGTAATATAGCTTATGATAAATAATTATAGAATTTCAAAGAACAAAGCATTAATAAGTTTATAGCATTTAGTTTCATGTTAGATTAGTAGAGTGATGTTAGTAGTCCAAATGGGTCCAAGAGTTCAATAATTGAAATGTCCAAAGTCCGACCGTCCAACGTCAGTAGGCATTGTCGTATATGTGTCAACGGTCAAGGTGCATGGGGAATTTGTCATAAGAATGAATATTGTTAGCTTATTTTAATTTCATATTAGCAGTTTTCAAGTGATAATACGGAAAGTATTAGACTTAAAAAAATGTTACTTAAAGTGATTAATTAGCTATTGATAAGTGAGCTTTTAGCTCACTTTGGATGACCTTTTCTAGCTTGTTTCATCTACTTTCGTCCCTATTTTGTCCCCCTTTTTCACCTTTTCCACTCCTTGTTTTGATTAAGTTCTCTATCTCTTTTGACAATTTTGGCCATTACACCTCTCTTCGGACATATTTTGCACGTGTTTTCTTTGCATCATGTTTTGCAGGTGATCCCGAGATCGTGTTATTGGTCGTGATTCTTGGAAGGTGGAAATGAGGACCTTTGTGCCCCTACGCCATGATGATACAAGAAGAAGAAGAGGAGAAGAGGCCCCTCGTACTTGGAGCGGGCGCTCCCACTGAGAGCGGAGCGGGCGCTCCTTATGGAGCACAGCAGACAGTTTCCAACCAAAACCCTGGAGCGGGCGCTCCTGATGGAGTACAGCAGGCAGTTTCCAACCAAAACCCTGGAGCGGGCGCTCCTGATGGAGCACAGCAGGCAGTTTCCAACCAAAACCCTGGAGCGGGCGCTCCAAAGGCTCCCTGGGCCCATTTTGCCCGTTTTTCGCATGTAATTGGGGGAGGTATAAATACCTCTCCCCAACTTTTAGACAGCAACTTTGAGCATATTTTCTTAGTTTCAAAAACCCTAACTTAGTGCTTAGAGTGTAGAAGTCATTTATTGCTTTGAGTTGTTGATTTTTGAAGATTTGAAGCTCCATTAATGGTAGTTAATGTTTGTAAGTTGATTCTCTAACTTTCATTTCAATTAAAGTTACTTCTTTTTGTCATCTTTTCCTTTATTCCTTCCTCTTGATGTGAATCTTCTCTTTTGCAATCATTGTTGTTAGACTTTGTTGATTCTCTTCTTTACTTTAACTTTTGAAATGGAATCTTTGTTTGAATTGCATATTACTATGAATTGTGAGTAGTTCGCTTTCTAGGGTTTGGGCCAAAACTGTAACAACCCGGATATAAAACCAACCTAATTAAGACTTAAATGCAGCGAAAAACCTAATCCAGGATATTACCATCACACTCACCACGAGTGTGGAGCCCAAAACCTTGACTTTTTAAAACTTTTAAACTGTAATGACTATATCAAAACCTTTAACTATAATAAACTATATTAAGTGATCCTAAAACACTCTAAAAAAACTAGATTTGTTTTTAAAAATTCTACTGAAAATCCGGCAGAGTTCCGTTTGTAAAACGGACCGCCTAAAACTTACTTTAGGACTCGCGTCCACTTATAAACCTATATCCTCAATATTCAGCAACCCAAACAAGTCTAAACTTAACAAACTCAAATTCTTTTAAACTTAATTACAAGTTAAACTATTAACTATACTATTACAAAGTCGATCGTCCTCGCCGCGATACAAACAACATGAATAACACAATAAACTTCCAACATCGAACCGTCGTCAATAATATAATACCTTCATGTACCTGCATATATCGGGCACGTAGTATCAGCCAAACTGGCTGAGCAAGATTTCATACCGAAAAGCCAAACATATATGCAGGTAGGATATATATTAAATATATCCTACAAATCAGTTTCTTTCAAAATCAAATAAATAGCAACTTTATAAAACCTTTTCCGTATTTCTTTTTATAAAACAAAACTGTTCTTTTCTGATACTAAATCAAATCCTTTCTATCATTTTTCTTTAAATCAAATCCATTCTTTTTCTCTTTTTCAAATCTTTCCTTTTTCCTTTTCGTAACCAATCCTTTCTTTCCTTTTTCTTTCACGAAGAAAGATTCATAAAATCTAGGGAATGGAACAAACTTTCCTTGCCTTTGGGCTAGCTAAGACCTCCGGATAACTATAGACAAAGACCCCTAGTGTGCACACCCTACATACGGCCAAACCGTAGCAGAAGATCAAAGTCTTGAGGTACTGATCAACGTACCCCCACAACTATTCTATTCTGTATAGTCGAGCCAAACCCGACTAGGTTCCAATTCCTTGAGATACCACTTAGGTAATCCCCACAACTTTGAAAACATAAAACTATTCTCATGAGATACCACTTAGGCAATCCCATTAACTTTCAAAACACAAAACTATTCGAAATATCATTCTATAATCTTTCCTTTAATGGCGGTTCGGAAACCAACTTTCATAAAAATCCTTTGAAGAACCCTTCTTGTAAACTATAAAAGTTCCTTTCGAAACTAAACTTCTATCTTTTAAAACATGCTCAACCAAAATGAGTTTAAAACCTTTATGAAACTCTTCTCATAACTATAAAATCTTTAATAAGAAATCTTAAACTGTACTTGTAAACTTATAAAACATTTAAGCACGAAATCTCACCTTTTTAAACTTTTCTCGTAAACTATTCAAGGTTCGAGTAGGAATCTTACCTTTCACGAATCATATCAAAACAACCACCTCCAAACGACTCTTTAGTGAACTCGAAAGCCACTACTATGGAAGATTAGGGATGAAGAGGGCTTCGAAAATCGCATCTAAAAACGTGCCCTAACCCCAAAAACGAACCATGAAATCGAGCTCCTTGCTCCTCCTTCCTCACGTTGCTACTCATTGGTTGTGATGCGGTGCTCACCATTAAACCACGGACGTCGGACTGTTGTGGTCGGCGAGGTCTACCGCCATCACTCCTCTACCTTTCTTCTTTGCCTCCTCTTTCTCCCTTTCCTCCTTTCATCTCCCTTTCTCTGTTTTCCCTTTTGTGAAGAAAGGGATATGAGACTTCACATGTCCCCCTTTTGTTTTCTTTTTCTTTTTCTTTTTCTTTTTCTTTTTCTTTTTCTTTTTCCCTCTATTCAACCTTCCCCATTTGACTATTTTGTGCAATTACCTTTAAATCCCTCTCCTTTTATATATCTAAATATATCTATTTACCTTTCCAAAATATAATTTAAATAATGATACAAATTCATATAAAACAACAATAACCAATACTCGTTAAAAGAATTAAACTAAATATTTCTTGAAGTCATTTCATTAAAACGTCAAAATAATTAACTAATGTAATATAATTAACTTTTCAATAACTCTATAATCAAATCTAATTTCCTTAAATTAAACTTGAAGACTATTAAAATATAATCATGTTAATAAATCATACTTAGCTATTAATAAACTACTCTTTATAAATAGGGGTATTACAAAAACCCTCATTAAGGCCATGGTTTGTGCTTGAATTTAGTGATTCATGTTTAGGATTGGTTGTTGAACAAATGGGGTGCTTCATTGTATGCTTTTGTGATTGATCACCATAGAAGTTGTTCCCAATCTTTACAATGAAGGATCGAAATATGAAGTTGTATGAGATTCCCCTTTGTTTACTTGACTAAATGGCCATGAAAATAGGAAGTTCTAGTCTTGAGTCCATTGTGTCACTTGTTCTTAATCCTTAGGCTACGGTTAATGCCATGAAAATAGGAATTCACACCTTGTCTAAGAGCCCCTTCTTAGCTCGAAAGAGTAATTAGGGGACTTTAGTTGACCGACTACTCTCTCCCCTATTCAATGTTTTCCCTTGATGTTCAAGAATGATCCATGGTCCCAATGAGTGGTGATGCCCTTGCCCTAGTGCTTTAATCATATATTTATATCCTTGTTAATCATATTTGCATAGTTTAACTCTTTTTAGTTGTCTTAGTCTTAATACACACAATTCTTGGCCCCCCTTTGGTTACCCTTAGTTTATTCGACCATAAAAATTCAGTGTTTGATCTTACCTCTCTGTGGATACGACCCTACTTGCCCTTTCTACTTAGCTAGAGAGTTTAAGATAGGATTATCTTTGTTAGGCTCGACGACGGCCTATCAAATTTTCGCGCCGTTGCCGGGGAAGCATAGTGTCACATTGAATAGTTATTGTTGGATGATACTAAGTTCTTTTATTTATTTCGCTTATTTTTATTTTCACCATATCTTTCTCTTATCTTACTAGTCAGTGCTAATGTTCTCTTTAGCTGCGCTTGACTGTGCATGACTAGGAGGAATCAACGATCACCACTCTTTCCAATTGATCACGAGCTTGAGAAAACTTTGCGCAGTGTGAAAAGGCTTCTACAAAGTCAACCCGAGTTTTGTGGCCAACCTCAAGTCATTGATCAACCCGAGTTCACTATCCAATTTTCCACTAGTGACTCGGGAGAGACTAGTGAACCAAGTACAATGGGGGACGAAGAGATGCCACCACCTCCGTTGAGACTACTTCGTGATTATGGGCATCCCGAAGCTTTTGAGCTTCGAAGTGGTATCTTGCTTCCCACTAACACGGCCAACAATTTTGAGTTCTCACCTCACCTCATACGCATGATAAAGGCCGACCAATTCGGTGGTGAGAAGAATGAGTGTCCATTCGCTCAGTTGGATAACTTCTTGGAGTTGTGTGCCACCGTTAAGCACAATAACGTCACCGCCGAGTTCATCAAGATGCATATGTTTAGCTTCTCGCTCCGGGACAAAGCAAAGTATTGGTTGAAGTCAATTTCGGAAGCTTCATTGACTTGGGACCAAGTTGCCAAGGCATTTTTGACAAAGTATTGTCCACCGGAGAAGACTTCGGAAATGAGGAGGAAAATTTCCAACTTCTCTCAAGATGAAGATGAAACATTGAGTGAAGCTTGGGAAAGGTTCAAAGAGTTGATTCGTACTTGTCCTCATCATGGTTTCAACCAATGGCTCGTTATGCAAAGCTTCTATGATGGTCTTACGTCGTTTTTAAGAGCCAATTTGGATTCGGGAGCCGGTGGTCAACTCAAAAAGCTCCCCGTTGAGCATGTTGAAGAAATGATCGAAGAAGTGGCAAAGAATTATGCTTGGGGTGGAGAGAGAAGGTCAAATGGAGCTAGAAAAGGAGCGAAGCATGAGTTAGAGAGCATCGATCTTTTGGCTTCCAAGGTAGATCTCTTGACTAGGAGACTAGAGAAGGCCAATTTTGCATCTTCTAGCTCTTCTAGGGCTCAAGTCTTGTCTTGTGAGACTTGTGGTGGAGTCGATCATACCGCTTCATATTGTGTGTCTACTATGGAGCAAGCGGCTATGATACGAGCTAGAAATGACCCTTATTCTCCAACTTACAATCAAGGTTGGAGAAATCACCCAAACTTTGGTTGGAAGCAAAACCAAGGTCCACAAAATAATCAAAACACCACTCAAAACTCATTCCAATCCCCTTCTCAACCTCATCAACCACCATTTAGACCTCCGGGCTTTCATCAAACACAACCACCTCATCAAAGACCTTCCTACAACCAACCCCCTCCACAAAAATCTAACCTTGAGTCGATTTTGGAGACATTCATGACACAACAAACAAAGGCTAATGCGGAGAATGATAGGAGGCACCATGAGCTATCTTTTTCACTTCAACAAGTCCAAGCTCACAACAAGATGATTGAGACACAATTGTATCAACTTGCTCAACAAGTAGGAAGTTCCTCCTCAAATTCATCAAACCAATTACCGGGGCAACCCGAGGTGAACCCGAAAGGGTACATCAAAGCTATCATGTTGAGGTCGGGCACCACTTATGAGGAGCCTAAGATGAGTGAAGAGGGCGCCACAAAGCGAGATGAGGGAGTTGAGAAAGATAATGTGAGAAGCGAGGTGGTTAGTGAAGAGGTTGAGAGAGAGCCACAAAAAGATGAAGAGAGATTGAGTGAGAAAAATAAAGGGGTTGAGCAAGCCCCTATGAAGGTGTAAAAGCCTCCAATTCCATTTCCCCACCGAGTCACCGAGAAGAAGTTGAATGAGAAATTTTCAAAATTCTTAGAGGTCATGAAGGGCCTACAAGTTAACATTCCTTTTCTTCATGCCATGTCCCAAATGCCGGCATATGCAAAGTTCTTGAAAGAACTACTATCTAACAAGGCACGGCTTGAAGAAAGTGCCACGGTATCACTACCAATGGAAGTGAGCGCAATCATTCAAAACAAGCTCCCTAAGAAGTAAAGTGATCCCGGAAGCTTCTTCATTCCGGTGAAGTTAGGAGATTTACAAGCAAAGAATGCACTTTGTGACCTTGGGGCGAGTATGAGTTTAATGCCTCTATCTATGAAAAAAGGTTGAATGTTGGAGACTTGAAACCAACTAGGATGTCTATTTTGCTTGCCGATAGGTCCGTGAGACTTCCATTGGGTATGTTGGAGGATGTGCCAGTGCAAATCGGGCGGGTTTTTGTTCCTTGTGATTTCGTGGTGATGGAAATGGAAGATGATCATGATATGCCTCTTATTCTTGGGAGACCGTTCTTGAAGACCGCCGGGGTGGTCATTGATGTAAAGAATGGGCGGTTGACCTTGAATGTGGGTGATGAGAGAATGGAATTCACATTCCCTCAAGTTATGAAGGCCCCCATGATAGATGAGATACATCGGATCGATACTTTGGAGGAAGAGTTGGATGAGTTTAAAGCCATGCTTTTGGTGAAAGACCCTCTACAAAAGGTGTTGAATGGGGGAGTGATGGAAGAGAATGAGGAAGTTTTGGCTTATGAGAGGCAACTTGAGGAGGCACCAATCCACTACCCTTGCAATGGAGAATTTGAGACAATTGGATCGGTAGCTAAAGAGGAGAGATCCACGCCTCCAAGGTAGAACTAAAACCTCTTCCTTCTTCCCTCAAATATGCTTTTCTTGGTCCGGATGAAACTTAACCCATCATTGTCAATGCGTCGCTTGATGACACTTCTCTTACTAAACTACTTGATGTTTTGAGAAAATATCGAAGTGTCATTGGTTACACCATTGATGATATCAAGGGGATAAGCCCTTCATTGTGTATGCATCGTATTCTACTTGATGATGATCATGCTTCTTCGATTGATCCTCAAAGGAGGCTAAATCCGAACATGAAAGAAGTTGTAAAAAGGAAGTGCTCAAACTCCTTGAAGCGGGCATTATCTACCCTATCTCCGATAGCAAGTGGGTAAACCCGGTCCAAGTTGTTCCAAAAAAGGGTGGCATGACCGTCATCAAGAATGATAAGGGGGAGACCATCTCTACAAGGTCGGTAACCGGGTGGAGGATGTGTATTGACTATAGAAATTTGAACAAAAGCACCCGGAAAGACCATTTTCCTCTCCCCTTTATCGACCAAATGTTAGAGCGGTTAGCTAAGCATAGTCACTTTTTTTCTTGGATGGGTACTCCGGATTTTTCCAAATCCTGATCCTACCCGAGGACCAAGAGAAGATTACTTTTACATGCCCCTTTGGCACCTTTGCTTATCGAAGGATGCCGTTTGGGCTTTGTAATGCACCCTCTACATTTCAAGGATGCATGACTTCTATTTTTTCCGATATGCTTGAGTCCTCGATTGAGGTTTTTATGGATGATTTTTCGGTGTGCGGTTCATCTTTTGACACATGTCTTGCAAATCTTGTGAATGTGTTGAAAATGTGTCAAGAGGTGAACCTTGTCTTGAATTGGGAAAACTGTCACTTCATGGTGGAAGAGGGCATAGTTCTTGATCATGTCATCTCAAAGCGGGGCATTGAGGTTGATAGGGCCAAAGTTGAAGTGATTGAGCGTCTCCCACCCCCTACAAATGTGAAAGGGTGAGGAGCTTTCTTGGCCATCCGGTTTTTACCGCCGTTTTATAAAAGATTTCTCGAAAATTGCCAAGCCTCTCACTCAACTTTTGGCCAAAGATGCCCCATTTGTGCATACTAATGATTGTTTGCTAGCATTTGATAGCTTGAAAGAAGCATTGATTTCGGCTCCTATCATCCAACCTCCGAATTGGAATCTCCCGTTTGAGCTTATGTGTGATGCATCGGATTATGCGGTTGGGGCCGTTCTTGGCCAAAGGAGAGATGGGAAGTTTCATGCTATTTACTATTCTAGCAAGACTTTGGATGATGCCCAAAAGAATTATGCCACAACCGAGAAGGAGCTCCTTGCTATTGTGCATGCTATGGAGAAGTTTCGGTCTTACTTGGTCGGCTCTAAAGTGATCATCTTCACCGATCACTCGGCCTTGAAATATCTTTTGAGCAAAAAGGATGCCAAGCCTCACTTGATAAGATGGATTCTTCTCTTGCAAGAGTTTGATATTGAGATCAAGGACAAGAAGGGGGCGGAAAATGTTGTAGCGGATCATCTATCTAGGCTCCCTTTGGTTGATGGTGAACTCGAGTCATTACCCATTGATGACTCATTTCCGGACGACAAGCTCTTTACCGTTCTCACCACATCGGCTCCTTGGTATGCCGATATTGCCAACTTCATCTCTTGTGGCATTCTACCCCCTAATCTCTCAAGTCAACAAAAGAAGCGGTTCCTTTATGAGGCCCGGAGCTATGTTTGGGATGACCCCTTGTTGTACAAGCTAGGCCCCGATGACATTTATAGGAGATGTATTCCGGACAACGAGATTGAGAATGTGATCAAGATGTCTCACTCCTCACCTTGTGGAGGCCATATGAATGCCAACAAAACGGTGGCCAAGATTCTACAATGTGGTTTCTTTTGGCCAACGATGTTGAAAGATGTATGGGGGGTGATCAAGGCTTGTGACCGTTTTCAACGAATGGGGAACATCTCAAAGCGTCACGAAATTCCGCTAAACAACATTTTGGAGTTGGAAATATTTGACGTTTGGGGCATTGACTTCATGGGACCCTTCCCCTCTTCTTGTGGCCACAAATACATTTTGGTGGCCGTTGACTACGTTTCTAAGTGGGTAGAAGCCATCGCATCTCCGACAAACGACTCCAAGGTCGTCATGAAATTGTTTAAGAAGATCATTTTTCCAAGGTTTGGGGTGCCTCGTGCCGTTATTAGTGATGGAGGATCAAATTTTGCCAAAAGATCCTTCCAAGCACTCCTTGCAAAGTATGATGTGACGCACAAGGTTGCCTTAGCCTATCACCCTCAAACAAGCGGTCAAGTTGAGCTATCAAATAGGGAAATCAAAGCTATTCTTGAAAAGATGGTGGATCGGTCTAGGAAGGATTGGTCTCTCAAGCTAGATGACGCTCTTTGGGCGTATCGGACCGCCTTCAAAACCCCCATTGGAACTACACCCTATAAGCTTGTTTACGGTAAGTCATGTCATTTGCCGGTGGAACTTGAGCACCGCGCACATTGGGCTATTAAATTTCTTAATTTTGACTTTCAAGCTTCGGAGGAGAAGAGGCTTCTTGATCTTCATGCCTTGGAAGAGTTGCGAAGGGATGCAAATGAGAGCGCACGGATTTACAAAGAGAAAACGAAGGCTTGGCATGACAAGCACATCATCAAGAGAGAGTTCAAGGTTGGTGATAAGGTCTTGCTCTATAACTCCCGGTTGAGGTTATTCCCGAGCAAGTTAAAGTCGAGGTGGAGCGGACTATAACACCCCTGAATTTCGAGTTGCTAATTAAATTAAATAATATCAAAATTCTACAGAAAATTCGGCAGAGCTCCGTCTGAAATATGGACCGCCTAAAATTCAATTTAGGACTCGCGTCCAAATTATAAACCTGTAAGAATAATCCAGCAAACCAACTTCTCCAAAATCCTTGTCCAGCTCAACAGTCAATACATCCATGCATAAGTACCCGAAATCCAAAAGTGTTATTCCACGGTTATTGCAGGAATAACCGTTAAGGATAACTACCTTACTAAATTAATGTTAAAGCAACAACTAATTAAACTATTACAGTCCAACGTGTAAGGTTTAAGTAAATTAATATTTACAACCTTAAGTTCCAAAATGATAATATATATATATATAGTGCAGCGGAAATAGAACTACTATACTTCAACTAAGCTAGTGGAACGTTGCTCTCAACCCAAACCCCTTTGCAAATCTTCATTTACCTGCATATATCAGGCATGTAGTATCAGCCAAACTGGCTGAGCAAGATTTCATACTAAGAAACCAAACATATATGCAGGTAGGATATATTAACATATCCTACAAATCATTTACTTTCAAAACATAATACGAAATTCAACTTTATAAACTATTTTTCCTTTCTTTGTATTTCTTCCAAAACGTATACATTCTTTCTTTTCCTTTTTGAAACCAAATCCTTTCTTTCCTTTTCTTTAACAAAATATATTAAAAGTCTCAAAGTCATAAATCTAGAGAATGGAACAACTTTTATTTCCATTGGGCTAGCTAGGCCCTCCGGATAAAACTAAGACAAAGATCCCTAGTGTGCACACCCTACAAACGGCCAAACCGTAGCAGAAGATCAGAGTCCGAGGTACTGATCAACGTACCCCCACAAACTATTCTATAAAATCGAGCCAAACTCGACAAAGTTCCATTCTTTGAGATGCCACACAGGCAACCCCACAACTTTAAAAACACAAAACTATTTGACATAATCTTTCCATAAACTTTCCTTTAACTTTCTATTTGTGGTTCGAAAACCAACATCTCCATCTTTGGAGGAACATCCTCCTCCTTTCCAACCAAGCTTTCTATTAATGGAGGAACATCCTCCTTTCAAACCACTTTCAACCAAAATTTGATACATACCTTTTTAAAACTCTTTCTCTAACTACAAAAGTTTTAGTAAGAAATCTTACCTTTTGAAATACAGCAAATCAACTATCTCAAGCAGTCAATACGGCTCCTCAATGAAACCGGAATCTACAATATAAACATATATGTACTCATTAAGTAATAATAGACTTGGCTTAACTAGTCAATGAGCTTTGCTTAACTCTAGTTTCATAAATTATGAACCTCCTACTTCAAATGACATTACTAACGAATACTAACAATACTAAAATATCTCTTAGTTTATATAAAACCAACACCTAAGCTTCATTATATATATTTAGATACTTTGGAATCCGTTAGGAAAATATTCAAACTTAAATCACTCGAAACTAGATTATTCAATTTCAGCAGAAACTTAAAATGGCATAACTTCCTCATTCTAACTCTGAATCATGCGTTTCTTGAGCCTATCTTGAGTAGAATTTCGATACGAACAACTTTTGTGAAATAGTATTTTTACGAAAAACGCCTAGAAACTGTTGAAAAACATGAATTACGAAACTGACCTGTAATTTCTACGAATTTTAACTCTTGTTCATAAACTCATTATTACCATGAAACAATCTCACTCAATCAAGCTACACCCAACATTCATAATCAAAAACCCCCAATTCAATTTCACTTCTAAAAACCCTAACTTCATAAACTTTGAGAATACTAAAATTAAATTAAGAACTTAACTTACCCACTACTATGGAAGATTAATGGTGAAGAAATCTTGTGAAATCGACCCTTAAAACGCACCCCAAACCTCAAAACGCACCAAATAACGATCCTCTTGCTGCTCCTCTTTCTCACGGGTCGCGCCGCTACTTCGAGGTTGTTGTGTTGTGGTTGAGGCGCCGGACAGATAGAGAGATTGAAGGTAATATAATTCTTTGTGGGATGAAGATTGTGAGGGCTTAAGAGAGATGGAGAGGATGAGTGATGGAGAGGATGAGTGAACGTAATGTCTGATTGTTTTGTTTCCTTTTATTTTCTTTCTCTTTTTTTTTGTTTCATTATTATCCATTTCCCTTTTATACATAAAAGCCACTCTTTTCCTTTTTGCAAATAACTATATAGATATATAAGTGTATAATCTTTCTTATTAATACTTAAACTCTTCACTAAACTTCCCATTAAATTCATACGCATTTTTTTAAACAAAAATAATTCCTATGTAAAAATATTAAATATGAAATATGATTAAAAGAAATAATTTATCTTTAATAAAATAAATATTAACTATATTTCCAAAAACTGGGGTGTTACACGGACCTTTCACGGTGAAGCAAGTATTGCCGTATGTAGCGGTTGAGATAGGAGGGGAAGGCATTGAATCGTTCAAGGTGAACGGTCAACGATTGAAAATATACTATGAAGGCACCCCCATTGAAGAAGCTCATTCCATTCATTTGGATGAACTTGATCTCCTCACCGTCCATAGTTGAGAAAGAGACCCAAAGTCAAGCTAAAGACTCAAAATTAGCGCTTATCGGGAGGCAACCCGAGTATTCAAAAAAAAAAGAAAAAAAAAATGAATAAGATCAAAAGAGAGAAAAAGAGAGAGTTCAAAAAAAAAAGAAAAAAAAAGAGGAGATAGAGCAGCGAGAAGACCTGGAGCGGGCGCTCCTTATCGCAACAAAGGATCAGTGTCTGCCCAAAATCACGGAGCAGGCGCTCCAGCCCAGTTTTCCCTTTTTTAATTTTTTTCCTTCTTCACCGGTTTTCATTCACACCTTTACCCCCCTTTCCTCCCTTCTCTCTCCTCACTTAACATCATCTTCAAACCCCAATTTTTCACATCTTTCCCATCTTTCTTCCCGAACCTCCATTTTTACTACATTCAACCTCTCAAAACACCATCAAAACTCCAACAAAATCTACAACCACCTTCCCAAAAATTTCTCCTCTCTTCCTCCTCTACACACTCATACCATTTTTGTCCACTCAAACTCAAAATTTTCAAAGCCTCTAAATCCCTAAGGTTGGGTTTTTGGCTCTCAAAGGAAGATTTCAAGGTTCTAGTTGGTGAATGACAAGTTCAATAGTTCAAAGCGGAGTTTCACTCCAAATTTCGTCCCCCTTTTAAGAAGGGTGGTAATTTCTTCATCTTCTACTTACCTTCATCTTTATATTTTGATTATTTTGAGTTCGTTGTGCATATGTGTGGATTTGTTGTGGTTTAGCTGGTAGATTTAGGTAGATTTCCTTTGTGTTGAATAAATTGTCATTGTCATCACCTTCATTTTTGGGACTTGCATGTACTTGTTGGCTTGGTTGGGACCTAGAACATCATAGTTGGTTGTGATTGTGGGTTGAGTATTCACTATATTGTTTAAGACTCGGTCCTTTTTATGAGTGTGATTGCAAATGGTTATTGCTTTGATGTTGGCATGCTTTTGTTGTTTTGCTTGATTGAAGATGTTCATGACAAATTGATTTATTGTGGTGATTTTTGCTTGAATACTGACGGTCCGTTAGAGAGGTTGTTGCTCCCATTGAAAAATCCAAACTCCCATTCGAAAATCCAAATTTCCAAAAATCCAAACTCCCATCCAAAAATCCAAATTTCCAATTATCCAAATTCCCACAGATCCAAATTTCTTTTTTTTCTTTTAGTTCTTTTCTTTTTTTTCTAGAAGCAAAACAAAAAACCCCACAAAAGAAGAAAAAGATTTTTATTTATTTTTCCTTTTAGTAGAACTTTGTAACTTCCTTTTTCTTTTACTTTGGATGAAACTTGTTTTGTAAAACCGATTTGTTAAGAATTTGTGAATGATTTAGATGCCTTTCAATAAGCCTAAACTCTGTGTATGGTCGGCTAGTTTTGGAAAAACCCTTGGAACATATGAGATCTTGGCTTGGGGGGCTTGTGTTAAGAAGGAGTCGTCTCCTCCAAATGATTTGAACCCCAAAGCGGCGATACTCTTGTTTGAACCTTGGTGAGATTTCTTTTGGGCCTTCCACATTGGGACCATCATCACATAGGTCCCCAATCTTCCTTGAGCGTAATTGTTCCTCATCAAAGGTGTCTAGATCGAGAACTTGCATAGTGACTCTCAAATCCGCAATCCAACCACCCTTAGAATATGATTGAGGCGATTTCTTTCATTTTCTTTCTCCTTTTTCCCCCTTTCTTTTCATTTTGGTGTTCATGTAAATAAAACTACAACCAACCTAGATTCACTTTCCTAACTTCAAAAACAACTCCTCATTCGACCACTCACTAAAACCTTGCTACAAGCTCAATCACCTAATCATAATACCATGTATCCTTGTGTACTAGTGAAGTGAGTAGTTGTGGAAATCGAGTTGTAATTGAAGACAAATCGAAGTGAATGATTGTGTTGCTAGTACAAAAAAAACAAAAAAAAGAGAAAAGAAAAAGCAAAAGACTTCAAAAACAAAGTTCATGGAAACTAGAGTTCAAAATAAAAGTTGGATGATATCTTGGCGGAGTATGGTGTCGGTCCTTTGAGTAGTTAAGTGATATGTATCACTTCGCTAGCACAAACCTTAAGCACCACAAAGCCAAATTGCATCCTACCCCCTTACCCACTTTCCGTCCTTCTAACCAATAAAGCCCTCTTGATTCTTACTAGTGGATTGGATCTTTGTCGTAGAAGAGAGTCGCATTTCAAGCATATGGAGAGGATACCTTGTGATGAGATGATGAGAGACCCTACTTTTCACCTTCATGCTACTTTTATGGCACCCTCATAATCGCCTAATGAAATCGTCGTGTAAGGTCGATATGAGTTTGGGGGGGAGACGCGGTAGATTGGTTGAACCATCTAAGATCGAGCATTGTTCCATTTGGTTTGCTAGTTCGAAGCTGCTACGCTCCAAGTTTATTCTTTGGCATCCATCTCATTCACCATTTTTGACCATATTGGGATTATTTGAATCATGCATATACATCTCCTTGAGCAAGTTTTTTTTTCTAACCTTTCTTTTTCTATCACCATTTTTGGATTGCTTAGGGACAAGCAATAGGCAAGCTTGGGGGAGTTTGATAAGTGAGCTAAAAGCTCACTTTGGATGACCTTTTCTAGCTTGTTTCATCTACTTTCGTCCCTATTTTGTCCCCCTTTTTCACCTTTTCCAATCCTTTTTTGTTTTGATCAAGTTCTCTATCTCTTTTGACAATTTTGGCCATTACACCTCTCTTCGGACATATTTTGCACGTGTTTTCTTTGCATCATGTTTTGCAGGTGATCCCAAGATCGTGTTATTGGTCGTGATTCTTGGAAGGTGGAAATGAGGACCTTTGTGCCCCTACGCCATGATGATACAAGAAGAAGAAGAGGAGAAGAGGCCCCTCGTACTTGGAGCGGGCGCTCCCACTGAGAGCGGAGCGGGCGCTCCTTATGGATCACAGCAGGCAGTTTCCAACCAAAACCCTGGAGCGGGCGCTCCTGATGGAGTACAGCAGGCAGTTTCCAACCAAAACCCTGGAGCGGGCGCTCCTTATGGAGCACAGCAGGCAGTTTCCAACCAAAACCCTGGAGCGGGCGCTCCAAAGGCTCCCTGGGCCCATTTTGCCCGTTTTTCGCATGTAATTGGGGGAGGTATAAATACCTCTCCCCAACTTTTAGACAGCAACTTTGAGCATATTTTCTTAGTTTCAAAAACCCTAACTTAGTGCTTAGAGTGTAGAAGTCATTTATTGCTTTGAGTTGTTGATTTTTGAAGATTTGAAGCTCCATTAATGGTAGTTAATGTTTGTAAGTTGATTCTCTAACTTTCATTTCAATTAAAGTTACTTCTTTTTGTCATCTTTTCCTTTATTCCTTCCTCTTGATGTGAATCTTCTCTTTTGCAATCATTGTTGTTAGACTTTGTTGATTCTCTTCTTTACTTTAACTTTTGAAATGGAATCTTTGTTTGAATTGCATATTACTATGAATTGTGAGTAGTTCGCTTTCTAGGGTTTGGGCCAAAACCCTCATTAAGGCCATGGTTTGTGCTTGAATTTAGTGATTCATGTTTAGGATTGGTTGTTGAACAAATGGGGTGCTTCATTGTATGCTTTTGTGATTGCTCACCATATAATTTGTTCCCAATCTTTACAATGAATGATGATAAGCACTTTATTGTGCTTAATTGTAGGTCATTTTTTGTGTCCCTGCATGTAGTTTAGAGCATTTAAGCCTAGGATTGCATGGTTTTTGTCACCTTTGAGTTATATTGTCGCTTCATTATCTGTTTAGTTGTTTTTGGATGATTTCCAGGCTAACTAGCAGGTTTTTGAAGCCATATGATCATTATAAGACTAGTTATGAACTGTTGAACTTCAAATAGGCATAACGTTTGATCTATAAATCGGATTAAGGTGATTCTAGCGGGAGGTGTTAGCTCGTTTCGATAGCTTTCCAACGACTGGTCATGAGCCCAATTCCGATAAGAGACGAGAGAGATATGATCGTTCGAAGTTGAGCTGTCCGCTGACCAGCAGGTCACCACAGTCGTGGGGACCTGTAGGCTGTAGCGAGCAAAACAGACTGTTGAAGATTGGGAATTGATCCTATGAAAGTCGGGGGCCACGGTCGTGGTGGACCGTGGTGACCTGACTTCGGGTGTTGACCCGTTTTCTCCGTCTTAGTTTAATGACTCTTTTAATTAGTTTTTTGAGCTTAGACTCGACATTACCTTATAGTCTTAGTTTCTAATTACTCTCTCTTAGCCCTAAACTCTCTCTAAACACTAGTTTACTCCATTGTTTCATGATTGAAGGTTGAATTCGTTAATTAATTCAAGTAATTTCTCTTCTATCTCTTTCCTTTAATCTTTTTGCTTTGTTTAGGATGTTTAATTTATTGAATCTTAATTGCTTAGAATCCATAATTAGTGAGTAGTTTCTAATCTAGGGTTTGGGTGAAAGCATGAATTAGGGGCTTAATGTAGATGTTCTTGTAATTGCTTTATTCATGTCTAATTTGCATTGTTCTAGGTGTTTTGACACCTTAGGGTAGACCTTGATCAAGTTTATGCTAGGGCTTAGATTTCAATTACTCTTAATTGATTGTTGTTGTCTAGTCATTCCCATGAATCAACTTAATTTCTAGACCAAGAGATTGGGTAGAAATTAAGAGGATCCTATTTAGGGGTTTTCCAATCAAATTGAATCCATTAATCAATTGGCTAAAGACCACTCGAGAGAGGATTTAGTCGATTGATTAATTGATTACTCTTGAGGACCATTCGAGAGAGGACTCAAGGACTTTAGAGGGAAACTTAACCTTGCACGTTATTCTCTATAGCTTCGTAGTTGCATATGTGTCGTGTCTTGCCCGAGTTCATGCGAGTAACCCAAGCTCTAGTGTTTTCTCTATCATATTAATTCTCCTATTTAATTATTAGTCGGTATTCATTAGCTAGTTAATTAGTTGGTAATCTATTCAATCTAAAACCCCCAAAAACCCTTCACTTAGGTAGTTTTGAACTAGGTGGACTTTAGTCAATCCCGATTTCCTTGTGGTTCGACCCTTGACTTGCCATTACTACGTACTTAGTAGTTGCTAGTTAGGTTTATAAATTGTGTTTGCTAAGCGGTTCTTAGTGCCTTAACGACACGCTAAAAACTTCTTATCATAGGATCGAAAGATGAAGTTGTATGAGATTCCTCTTTGTTTACTTGACTAAATGGTCATGAAAATAGGAAGTTCTAGTCTTGAGTCCATTGTGTCACTTGTTCTTAATCCTTAGGCTACGGTTAATGCCATGAAAATAGGAATTCACACCTTGTCTAAGAGCCCCTTCTTAGCTCGAAAGAGTAATTAGAGGACTTTAGTTGACCGACTACTCTCTCCCCTATTCAATGTTTTCCCTTGATGTTCAAGCATGATTCATGGTCCCAATGAGTAGTAATGCCCTTGCCCTAGTGCTTTAATCATATATTTATATCCTTGTTAATCATATTTGCATAGTTTAACTCTTTTTAGTTGTCTTAGTCTTAATACACACAATTCTTGACCCCCTTTGGTTACCCTTAGTTTATTCGACCATAAAAATTCAGTGTTTGATCTTACCTCTCTGTAGATACGACCCTACTTGCCCTTTCTACTTAGCTAGAGAGTTTGAGATTGGATTATCTTTGTTAGGCTCGACGACGGCCTATCAGCTATGTCAGATATGTCATATTAGTTATCAAAAGTTTATGCTAGTGTTACAATTAGGTTACCAATTTGTATTAACTTTTAAAGTATACAAGTACGAAAGTTTAATGAGGTTAGTTTAATGAGTAAACTAGCAAATTTAAGTGAACCATTATCAATTAATTAATATAGCTAGTCATGAATTATTAAACTACCCAAATAATTCAAATTGCTTAAATGGGTCAATGCTTTACTTAAAAGCCTATCTTTTAATTCATTATCTTTTAATTCATCAAAAATAATTAATAGGAGGAACATACCTGTTCCTGTTTTGGGTCGAAGGAGACCGCCTTGGTTCGTCGGTGGCTGCGACGTGGAAAGGATGGGGCCTGGTGGTGGGCTCGTCGACACCTCCGTGTAGTGGTAACCATGTGGTGGCGTACGGGTTTGGGCAGATTAGACGGGGCGGAAACTGAGGCTGGTGGTGGTGTTTTTGGCCGGTGGTTGCTCCGGCGTGGCTGTAGAAAAAGAAAAAGAGGAAGAAATGGCGATAGAGGGAGAAAAGAGAGTTAGAGCACCCAAATTTGGGGTTGGGTATTGCTTGGGAAGAGAAGCTCTGTATTTATAGAGTCCACTTTACCATGGAGCTGAACTCAGCATTAATTTACTGCTTGTTTCGTTGGTCAAGATTTTCCATTTATGGAGGAGATATGAAAATCTCTAATTTTGATTTTGTGAGGATAATAGATGTTATTTGATGAACTGGCTTGAATATAGATAGCAGCTACTGACAGCTTAGGCCATGTTCAGTTCACCTTAAAATAATAATATTCAGGAAAAATAAGTTCAGTTCAGTAAAAATAAGTTCAGTTCAGCAAAAATAAGTTCAGTTCAGTAAAAATAAGTTCAGTTCAGTAAAAATCAGTAGAGTAAAGAAGAAAAAACAACATGAATCAGTAAAAATAAGTTCAGTTCAGTAAAAATAAGTTCAGTTCTGTAAAAATAAGTTCAGTTCAGCAAAAATAAGTTCAGTTCAGTAAAAATAAGTTCAATTCAGTAAAAATAATCCATTAATGGAGTAGGCGTGAGCAGCAAGAGTTGGGGAAGAAGATAGATGGAGGGGGAAAAGTTTGAAACAGTTAAAATTGGTGGCTGTTTTCATTTTTCCCCCTTTGTTTTCCTTAATTTCTTCAACTTCAATTTGGTAACTTATCACATGTTTCTTATTTACTTTGTTTCTTGATTTTAATCATAGTAAGGCCCTGTTCAGTTCAACTTATTTTTACTGAACTGAACTTATTTTTACTGAATTGAACTTATTTTTGTTAAACTGAACTTATTTTTGTTAAATTGAACTTATTTTTACTGAACTGAACTTATTTTTGCTGAACTGAATTTATTTTTACTGATTCATGTTGTTTTTTCTTCTTTGTTCTACTGATTTTTACTGAACTGAACTTATTTTTACTGAACTGAACTTATTTTTGCTGAACTGAACTTATTTTTACTGAATTTAACTTATTTTTACTGAATATTAGGCCCTGTTCAGTTCATCTTATTTTTACTGAACTGAACTTATTTTTACTGAACTGAACTTATTTTTGCTGAACTGAACTTATTTTTACTGAACTGAACTTATTTTTACTGAACTGAACTTATTTTTGCTGAACTGAACTTATTTTTACTGAACTGAACTTATTTTTACTGATTCATGTTGTTTTTTCTTCTTTGCTCTACTGATTTTTACTGATCTGAACTTATTTTTATTAAACTGAACTTATTTTTGCTGAACTAAACTTATTTTTGCTGAACTGAACTTATTTTTACTGAACTGAACTTATTTTTATTAAATATTATTATTTTAAGGTGAACTGAACAAGGCCTAATTAGAACTATCCTTATAATTAGAACTTGTTTAGAATAAATTGGTAACTTACGTTCATATTATTAAATAATTGACGTATTTTAATTTTAGTGCAATTAAGTTGCAAAAATCTTCAAGTTACAACGTTTTTAAGCTAATAGTATAATTTATTAAGTTCACAAATTCGGGGTATTACAATAGCTAAAACCATTGATAAGCTTATTTAAACAAAAAAACAAGCTAACTTAAGTATTATACCAACTTTAAACAAGGTGACAAAAATAACCATAACAAGATACAAATGAGATATGCATCATTCCTTCCTTGGGGCAGTGCAGACAAAAGGCTCAGATGGGATATCATGTACTAGGTTCAAGTGTTCAACAAGGAATCTAAGGTTTTTACAACGACGCTCATTGTGGGCCTGCTCTCGGGCGTGTAGCTTAAGCATTTCTCGGCTAGCAATGCAGCCTTCTGGGCCCCATCTCCTGAGTATTGGCCCTCCAATTTTGGGTCCATTAAACGTGTAAATCTTTTTCTTTGTATTTGTTGTCTACCCCATTCTGCTAAATTTCGTTCACTTGGAAGGTGTTTTTTATCGTTTGATTGTCTTCCTGTAAGGAGCTCGAAGAGTACAACTCCGAAACTGTATACATCAGATGCCTCTGTTAAATAACCTGGATAAAAGCATGTACAAAATTTTAGTACAATACATCCTTATAGAGTGTTGTACGGCTTTTTATTAATGATGATATCATTCTTTTATGTCAAAACTCTCTGATTGGGACAAAAAAATCAAGCTTGTAAGAAAATCATAAAAATAATGTTATTATATGTAACAAGTTACATTTTAAAACAAGTCAATACTTACTTTAAAAGTTGAGTTTTTCCAATATCTTGCTTAATTGGATAATCCATTTATAGGCATATATTTAGAAAGAAAGGAAGTTAATAGTTTTACAACATAATTCCTATAACCCTCAAGAATTTTTTTCCACTCTAAACATGTGGACAGTGAATGGAACTCTCGTTTCACATATGAAATCCAAAACTTATTTCATCCCCTTTTCCCTTGCAGGATCAAATATCTACGCAAGTTGGATGGTCGCCTCCTTCCCCAAATTACGTGAACCTAAATACAGATGGCTCTTTAACACAGTCATCCTCAAGAGCTGACATAATTCTCATAAATTCCCAAGGCATCACCTTCGCGGCAACTTCTTTTAATTTAGGGCAAACGTCTCTTCTCAATTCTGAAGCTAGCGCTCATCAACACTATCAAAGGCATATACCGCACGCCTTGGATCATTGGCACGTTGGTCACCGATCAACATGATATTTTGCAGCTTCAACTCTATCATCATCACTCATATTTTTAGAGAATCAAATCGGTCTACTGATCTCCTCTCTAAGATGGGTCACCACATCAACCAAAATAGACGTATATTCGATGTCCAACAGAAGGCAAAACTTTTCAGACTTATTTTCTTAGATAACTTAGGGCACATTCTTTAAAGAAGGGTACCTTAAGTTTTTCCTTGTATTTTGAAAAAATATATAGAGAGAGTCGAGTTCTGCTAAAAACCTATACTTTACTGAAAACTGAAAACTAACAGTCCTTATTGGAAAAAAGGGATTACATATAAGATTTAGAAGGGTACATATTACGATTTAAGGGTATGCGTGCTTCTAACATCAAAGTTGTGTTGTTAACATCAAAGTTGTCAGTATTTACAAAAATGTCATTAATGAATGTACGCGTACCGCCTTAATGGCATTTTTGTAAATAATGACAACTTTGATGTTAGCAGCACAACTTTGATGTTAGAAGTACGCGTACCCTCTAATAGTAATATGTACACTTCTAAATCTTATATGTACCCCTTTTTCCAATTAGAACTGTCAGTTTTCAGTTTTCAGGAAAGTATAGGATTTTATCAGAACGCGACTCTCTCTCTATATAAATTCTCTTAGTTTAAGCTACTTGAAATTGCCAATTACTACCTCTGTTCCAAATTTATTGCAAAATAGGGTGTTGACACATTTATTAAGAAGAGCAAAAAGTAGGTCATCTTCCCCACTTGCATCATGTGATTATTAAGTAATAAAGAGAGAGAAAGGTTGCACATATGATCTTTTTGGTGATTAAAATGGAAAGGATGCAATTAATTTGAAATTGTCAAATAAGGTAAAGAATGCAATTAATTTATTAAAATGAAACGGAGGAAGTATTTCGTAAAAAAATGTTATTAAGAAGTAAAGTTTCAAACTTTGAAAAATTGTAATGATGATTTAATTATTCCAAAGAAATTGAAATCTTCCACTAGAGGAAAAGAAATACCTGCCATGATGTATTCAGGAGCAGCATAGCCTTTTGCCCTAACTCCAGAGGGAAAATGGATGTCAATCATGTCATAGCTATCGTCCTCTGGCTCATCTTTTGCGAGGCCTAAAGCAGAAAGCTTAGGAGTAAAATCCTGCAACTTGGCATTGTTAACACATTAGCAATAGTATTTTATATACTTCTACAAAAAAAATGTATACAATTATCATTAAGGTTAGGGATAATTAACCAGAAAGTGGTGTACTTACGGAATCTAATAAGATGTTTGAGGATTTAAAAACGCGACAAATGATGGGTGTCTCTGCTTCGTGAAGAAACGCAAGTCCTTTAGCAGCTCCAAGTGCGATCTTGAGTCTTGTTAACCATGGAAGTGAAGCAGAAAATCCTGCAAATAATAAGATTAATTTTAGGAATTAGATGAATTATGTTCTTCATTATATGACTGCATTAATTATTACTTAAAACAAATAACAAAAGGAGTTTAAGAGAGTGGCAAAGAGGATATCTACAAATTTGTACTTGACAATATGGATATCTTTTGCATAATGGCAATTTGAAGGGTCAACATATAGTCATATAATGATATTATTGTTTATTTATCTGAGTAGTTGAAACTTGAAAACATAAACTACTCTTGTCAATGGAGGTGGGTTCCAGTGAGAAGAATATTAAAATGAAAAGAGTGAGAAAGATTGATATATGTCATTTTTGAACTACATGTACATATCTTTTGAACTGGGTATGCATATTTCACTTTTGGAGCTGTAAGTTTATGCTTTGGCTACTTATAATGCACATTCAGTTCAAAAAACACAAGATAAATAGTTTGCACATTTAGTTCAAAAAATATGCACATTCCGTATAAAAAATATGCACAAAAAAACCCTTCTCACCATTCTCATTTTAAGAATCTTTCTATTTGATCCTAATTCCCTGTCAATGATCTTCATACATTAATGCTAAAAGTCTTAATTTTAGACAAGAATATAGTTTCCTTCCTTACTCAATGTTTTCAAGGTTCAGAAACTAAAATGTGTCTAAACCTATTATTTATGTATGAAAAACAAAGATATGCTTTTGTACACAAGGCTAAGGGTTTTCCAACTTATTTTCAGTCCTTATAAGTTCAAATTAGTCTAGATAAGGTCTAATAAGGTTTTATCTAATAATAAGGTCGAATAAAGTCTAATAGAATCTAATAGACTCAGATAAGTTCAGATAAGCAAAGAAAGTTGAAGAGGACAGACCCTAACTCCTACCCGAAATTACCTTACTTTAGAAGTTTTGTTTTCAAAAATAATTATGATAGTAGACCACATATTATTAGATACCCGCTTTATATCATAACTATCTAACTATAAAACCTATATTATAGTCATGTTTTACTACTATATATAGTTGTTATGTAAACTACTTTTACCTTTTAATTAGACATTTATCATTACTCAGTCTTGACGTACATTATTCTTGGTATTATACAAGTCAGTTTTGTTTTGACTTTTGAATCTATAACTATTATAAAAGGGAGAAAGAATTTACTGTTCATATGAATAGTGAAATGAGTCTCAAACAGCTGATTTTCACTATTCATATAAACAGTGTAAGGGAAGCTATTTTTCCCTTTTAACTGATTCTAATCAGCGTTTTGGACTGTTTGAATTTGCTTTAATTTTTTGCAGACAATTATTTCTTTTTTTAGCTCTAAGCCTAAGCCTCTAACTGTCTGCCCCCTCCCCTCCTCTTAGTCCTGTCCTGTCATATCATTTCTTTTTCTGACCTCTGTTTTCTTTCCTCTAAGGTTGAGCCCCTTTCTCTGTTTTGGCTTTTCTTTTTCATTCATCTCTCCTTCTCTCCTCTTTCATTTACTGCATTTCAATAAAACGAAAACTTGTTGCCTCGCACTCACCACTCGCTGCTCTTCCATTATCGCTATCTCTTCACTCTCACTCCATCAAAAGCAGCATACTAAGCAGAGAGAAACACGACAACAATGCTGGTTTCAGATTATCGTACGATTGTCTCCCAAATCCACTAGGAGCGGTACGATTAACCTTCGAGAAAGCAGTTTCCTGCGTTCTCAATTCCTCTACCTCCGACGATTCCGGCCTTTGTCAAGTACCTAAATGATATAACCTAATTATTATATAAATTTTAGGGTTTGGGTTTTGTTCTCGATTTTGTTTCATTTTTGGGTGATTCTTAGGTTCCGATCCTTAATGCTACGAATGTTAAGTATACTCAACCTAATACTTTTGTTCGATTTCATGGAATAATTCACGATATGTTGTGTAATGAATTTTATGCTGCCGCTTACAAGGTACTCCCTTCCTTTGTTTCTGTTTGTTTGTCTTACTGTGTCATTATAGAGTACTCATTTGTTCTTTATGATTATGGGTTGAATTGATTATTGTGTGATTATCTATGAAGGATGGATCAACTTGGAGGACTAACAAGTATTCATATGTTTCTTAATTTCAAATGGAGGTCTCCCCCTAATATGTGGTTATGGGACTGTTGCCTACTTTATTGTGAACCTGTAAGTTTTCGGTTTTTCGATTCTCAAATATAATTTGATTTGTTTATAGTTGTGTGCTTGTAATGTAATTGTTGTTTTTCAACTGAATTGTATGCATCAATTCATTGAGAATTAACAGACGAAAATCACTTGGGATCAGCTAACATGAATGGTCATATGAAACCGTCTCCAAAGAAAGATGGCATTGACAAGTTAGAAAAAAAATAAACTATGAATTGGCTTTTGCTAAAAAAAGATGGGAAATTTCATTGCCTTTTATCATGGTTGGTTTATAGTTTGATTGGCATAGACGTATTGTTGTACACTTGTACTCTTGTTGTCTAAAGGGTTTGTAATCATTTTTGTCATGAGCTAAAAATATGTGAGATTTGATTGGCATTTGATTTCATATGTACACTGTAGTTGGGATTCCATGTTAGCATTGATGTTATAGTATGTAGAGGGACAAGTACTTCAGATTAAAAGAAATTGGACGATCGATATTGTTTGTCCGGTTTTCCGGTTCTCAATTTCATTTTCTCTATTTTCCTTTTCATGAGATCCAATGAACCATTTGCAGTTAAGGTCATGAAGTCAGATGAAGAGCAATATTCATAATGGGTAAAAAAATTTATGGGTTAGCATTTAGAATTGACGATTTTGGGTTGGATAAAAGATCCAAATCCTCTACAAAGAACGATAAACAAGCAATCAGTTGGCTTATCATCACTCGTTTCATGTAATATCCTTCTTTTGATTGTATAAATCAAATCGTTGGCTTATGATTTGAATGATTGCTTTATCTTTTACTTCTTTTTGATGGATCTCATTATTTGTTAGGGGTTTTATACGCTTAAAAGAAAATGTCGTGTTCATCATCTTATAGGTCAGAGGAAAAGGAGGAGGAGAAGGAGGAGTTCGATTCATACATTAAAGGAGGGCAGGGACAATTTTCCACTATCTGGCTTGCTTATGATACTCCGTACTCGTACATCCGTATGTTTTTCTATCTTGTTGATCTACTGAAGCTTTATCTTTAATATTCCTAATTTGTTTGATTTAGGTCATAAATTTTGGGATCCATGATTTGGTTTTGAAATTATTTGTTGCCATTTGGTTTTTTTTTGTTGGAGAATTGGTGACATGGATTGTCTTTCTTGCTGATTTGCATCTTGTATATTTTAGGATTTTTTTGTAAGATTTAATGTTTTATCCAGATTGCTTATCTTTTCTGAATTTTTGGATGAATGTTAATTATGTGAATATAGCGAGTTTTACTTATGGAATTTCAGATGAGGGTTATTATTTTTCATATCATAGTTTTTATGTTATCATAAGGAATGGGGTTAGGTGTTTGATAGTTTGTATGATGAGATGGTCTTGACGCTGAAAAGGATAGTATTGATAATAATGTTTCAGCACGTTTTCGCACCAAACTTCGTGTTAGTTGATTATTCGTCTGAATTTCTTTTCCCAACAGAGAGTGGCATTGGAATTGAAAATTAAATTGCGAAACATTGGCTGGCCTCAATGTTTGGACATCTAGCATGACTCCAATTAAGGGTTGGAATTACAATCTTATTTATGTTATTCTTTATTTGTTTATTTATTGACATTCTAAGTCCATTATCTTTGTGTTGGTTGCTATATATTATGATGCTTACTTTTCGTGCGGTTGGAACATGTTATATAGGAGTTGTGCATTCCACCGCTCTAATGTACCTCATTGGGAAAATTATTAGATCAATGGTCCATCCTATCAAAGTAAGCATCTTTTGACTAAATGTATAAAGATTGTTGCTAAAAAATTGAAGTAGTTATCTTTAACATTTGTGTCTAACCTTTTCATTTCTAATGTTGAAGAGACTAAGAAGATCAAGCTAACACGATCATCTCATTAGTTTACATCATCAACATCATTGAAGAAGAAAATCTTTTAAGTTGTAGAGTTGTAGCAAAATCTAGAGATTTGTTGCATTGGAGTTATTTACTTTCTCTTTCTCTTTCGGACACATCTATCTATAACCTTATAAAAGGGAGGAACAGTTTATTGTTCATGTGAATAGTGAAATGAGTTTCAAACCATTGATTTTTACTGAACAGTTTATAAGCCGCTGTTATTTTGGCTTTCAGCGTTTTTATTTTACTTTTCTTCGTCCTGTCTCCTCTTCCCTCTTCCCTCTTCCCTCTTCTTCTGTTGTGACCTCTCTCTACTGAAATCTCTGGTTTATTTTCTTCGTCCTGTCTTATCGAGCTAGCTTGCTAAATTCTCCGCCATTGCATAAACCTGGTAAGATTTGTCTCTTCCACTCCAATTTTTCATGTCAATCGCTCTTTTCTTATGCCTATGTGCAAGGTCTTTATCTTCTTTCTCTCTCCCTCCCTTTCCTAGGGGTTTTCGTACTTTTTTGCAGTTCAAATTTTTATACGCTTTTGATTTTAATTGTTATCTGGAGTTTTTTATATATAAAAAATTAGGCCCTGATACATTTTGGCAATGTGATATGTCTGGGGATCAAGGAGGTGGAGATGAAGGGTCTTCTACTGCCACCGGAACTAAAGTTTTGCATCTCTAATTTGGATTATGGTGTTTTTAATGGTAACATCAAGGTATACATTGTTTTTATTTTTAGTGTGCTTCTTTTCCCCTTTATGTACCTTGACTCTTATGTACTGTTCTTTGAAATTTTATTGCCACTTCAATCTTGGCTATATTTGTGGATCAATACTCTCAAGTCTCAATAGGACCTTGGGTTTAATGAGAATTATACAAGCTCTGCCTGGGGTGCCAAGGGTGGACGATTGTGGGAACAAGGAACCTGGAACCAGCTCATCATAGAAGCAACAAATTCATGAAATTTTCCCCAAGAGAAATAATGTAGGCAAAATAAGAATTTGAGCTATTTCATCATCTCCCTTCCCAGGATGCACAGTTATTTTATATGGTTTAGGTCATCTGGTAACATATGCATGATTAGAATTACATTTTGTGAGTGGGAGATCATCCACCTCTCGAAGTGGAAGTGGAAGGTGGATTAGAGTCACTCTTTTCTTAATACATCATATTTTTTCCTGTTATCTTCCATTGTTCTTCATATAATTCTGATTTGTGCTTCATTTAATTCCGATTTCTTCTTCATTTTCTTATCTAAGACATCTTTCCTTGTTCTACATTCAAAGTTTCAGGAACTTTTAAAGATGGGTCTGTTTCGAGTTGCTTGTCCCATGACTGATGCTTGTATTTAGCTAGTTAATTGACTTCTAATTTTTTTGAATTTGGAAACAGAACATTATTATTGTTTAATCTTGTTGATTTCATTCTTGTTCCTGTGATGTTTTCACCGTTTGGCTTTGTATAGTTGCTTCTTATTTACCATACACTGGACATCTTTGTTTGTTTGGAACCTTAAGTAGGAACTTGGATCATAGTAGAAAAGTTTGGCAGCTTTCATACTGTATGGTTCAAGCAACTCTCCTTCCCCCTCTACGTTTATGCTATTTTAGGAATATTTTTGATGGGATATTGTATTGCTATCAAGTTGAAAATTAATTCCAAATTCAATCCCTTGTAGATTGCAAAATCAATTCCAAACTTGTGATTCCAAAATCAAGGTTCGAGGGTAAATGTAATCCAAGTCTCAGATGGCTTATAGTTAGCTTTATCTTGGTCATTTTTTTGTAATTATTTCTGGAATTATTAAGTTACTATTGATGCAGATGGAGACACTTGACATCCAATTTATCAAAAGCACTTGAGACCAAAGTATTTTCAAGGTAGTGTTTTCTCTTTTAAAGTGATTGGCTTTAAGCTATTTTTCTTCCTTAATATGTCTACTATTAGGTTTTACAACTCTTGTTATTATTTCTGGGATTGTAAACCATCACATTCAGGGCAAGTGATGTATTACTTTGACTAATGCTTAATCAGTGTTTTTTTTAGATATTTGAATTATATTTTAAAGTTTTCTCTTTCATGTAATCTTCTAATATGGTGAGTCATAATATTTCAAATTTCTCTCTAATTCAGGTTCGATAACCTCTCATTCACTATTTCACTATTTGTTAACTTAAGTGATAGTTGTATTTATATGTTTGTGTTATCTTTCTCAGGATCTCACCACACATATTATACACTTGTACATGGTTCTCTTTTGTTTATTTGGGATTAGTAGGAGAGAATTGTTTGGTTATTAGCGCTATGAGTTGTGCTAGGGAGAACGTTAGAGGCATAGTTCATGATCTTATTACTTATATTTCTGTGGTGCACATGTGCTTTGTTTCGTTGATCATAGTTGTGTGTTATTCATATCATTGTTCTTAAGTATTTCATATTTTCTCCTGGTTTTCGATCTGCTCTTCTTCCTTTTGAGGTGTTTGTAATTTTGTTTATCCCCAGTTGCTTTAACATTGAAGCAATAGAGTTTTCGTGATTTCTGATAATAATTATCAAAACATAATTTTTTCTTTTTTGCTAAATATTTACCATATCCATTCCAGCTTGAAGTTGATTTGTTGTGTAAGAGATCGATAGTCGCCTCTCGAAATATGTTGTTGCGAATGATTTTAAGAGGGCTCCATTCACTCTATATCTTTGCAGGACTCCTTTAACGTCAACACGAGAGTGAAAACTATTTGCTTATGTCGATAAAACTCAATACGCAGTGTCACTCTAATCAATAATCAGAGTAAAAGTTGTGTTTTTGTAAGAAGGTGTCTCGATAGGAAAGAAATAACTTTTAAGTACTCAAAACGGATGTATGAAGTATAGGTTGAATGGTCAACGTGTGTGAATTCTTAGTTTGGTTCGATAATCCTAGAGTTTGACCATAATTGACCACCACGTTTCTCGTATCTACTTGATTCGGGCAAGGATTAAGACCCTATGGGAGCACCTACTACATTACATCCTTGCAAGGGAAGCGACTTCAAGGGGATCTTCCTAGTGCCATTTCCAAGAAAGAACTTGGGAAACATAGTTGAATTGTTCAACGCACGTATAAAGATTGCCAATTACTTCATTGTAACTTATGTGATATGTTATTATTCTTTTTCTTGTTTCCTGCTACATTTTTTGTTTTTTCGCTAGATTTTTTTCCTAATGGATTTTCTTTCAAGAGATTTCAAACTCCCAATGCTTGTTCGGTAACAATTGGTTTTCCAAGAAGTGTTGGACTGGTGTAATCTCATTTTGTTTAGTTAATTCTGTAGATTAACTTTTGTGCTATATTTGATAATTTTAATGTGAACAACCTTTTGAAAGGTGAACACAGATTGATGAAAAAAAAACTATCAAAAGAAAATTATGTGGATAATTATATCTAAAAGTACAATATTCAACTACAATTGAGAGTTTGAAACTACTTTAACTTTTACATTATCTTTACTATGTAGGTTATACTGGCTTGGGGGACCGCGTGCAACGCGCGTGGGCTAACAACTAGTCTATGAAAAGCGACAAACTGCAGTCATGTAGACGAAATTTGATTTTAGATCTTAAACATCTCTATCATCACATAACTTTACCAATGAAGCTTAGCCGGCATAAATCTAATACTCCCAAACCTCCTTTTTGTTTTTATAAATTACTTGCAGAAAATAAGTAAAACTACTATAGATAATAAAAGATTATATTGATAACAACCAACAAATTAGCTTCCTATTCGTTTTCATTCATCCCAAACCCTCTTTTTCTAGAAAGGTACCAATTAAAAAAATATCCCAAAATGGAGAAATGTGCATATTAAAAAAAAACGGAGAGAATAGTAATTAAACAAAAAAGGAAATAATGAATATGAGTCGTCAATGTCAACACCTAATATATACCAAATCCACTAAATGTTACTCCCTCCGTCCCCCAAAGAATTTCTCATTTGCTTTTTGCACGGTCTACAATGCATATCTTTGACCGCTTATATCTCATATTATTCATTAATAAAAATGATAAAATGTTGATATTTTGAATGTACCTATTAATATAAATCTAACAAGATCACCTATGACAATTATTTATATTATATATTAGTTATAATTTATGGTCAAAGTTTATAAAGTTTGACTTTAAAAAAGGCAAATGAGAAATTCTTTGGGGGACGAAGGGAGTATCAAATATTGAAAAAACATGATGAACATGAAATAACATGGTTGAAAGTTGAAACTACAAAGAATGATGAAAGCTAGCCCACCTAGGGGTGATTATCGAATGAATTGAGATCGATCTCTACTTAGCTCGACTCGTGTTCGTTTAAGTTTATTCGAACTCGCGCGAAGTTGGAAACTTAACGAATCGAGCTGTTATCAAGCCGAACTTTGACTAAGCGTTGATCGAGCCGTTGTCAAGCTGTTCACGAACAACCTTGACCTAATATTATTCTTAGTCTGTTGGTCTACTTTATTATTTTATTAATGAATATTTTTAGTTATGAATTTATTTTTGGACACTAAAGCTATTAGCTTATTATTGTGTAATATCTAGACCAAATACTACCTCCGTTCCTTAATAAGTGACACACTTTATGTATTCACGCTTGCCAATGCATTATTTCATACATTAATATCTATAATTTTCAATGAGTAAAAATTATAAAAAGTTGATATTAAATTAATGCACGTTGAGACGAATCTAACAAGATCCCACATGACTATGTTTTTCCTAAAAGATAAATCACCAAATCTAATCAAAGTTTAAACTGTGAATAGTAAACACTATACAAGTGTGTCACTTATTAAGGAACGAAGGAAGTATATTTTTAGATTCATACATAATATAGTACTACCTCCGTTCCAAGTGTATTGCAACTTTTACCTTATTTGGCAATTTCATATTAATTGCAACCTTTCTATTTTAATCAGCAAAAAGATCACATGTGCAACCTTTCTCTCTCTTCATTACTTATTATCACATGATGCAAGTGGGCAAAATGACCCACTTTTTTGCTTTTCTTAATAAATGTGTCAACCCCCTATGTTGCAATACACTTGGAACGGATGTAGTATTTCAATAAATATAAGAATAATTGAGTCTGTGCACAGGCTTGTCGAGCCGAGCTTAGCATTACTCAGCTCGACTCGTTAAGTTCTCGAGCCAAACTCTAACTCAACCCGAGCCACCATGAGTCAAGTTTGACTCTGTCAAACCCAAACTATTCGCAAACAAAATAGGTTCATTCTCACGCCCCTATGCCCACCAAGGCCACCATAAAGATATGAAAATTAAAAAAGGTAAATAATACAATATGAATAAATCCAAGTTGGTGAACTTACTTCCAAAGAGCTGATTTTCAAGGCTACCTCGAGACATGTACTCGTGAACAAGTATTCGATGTTTGTCTTCACAACAATATCCTATGAACTTCACCAAGTGGGGATGTCTTAGTTGTCCAAGCACCATCACTTCTGCCTGCATCATTATCCATTCTTTTTTTAGAACAAAAATAGAAAACTCAACCAATTAATCTTTTCAAAGGAACCTGCCTCACACGGCCACCAACATTGATCATATTCCTATCATTATTAGGAAATTTTTTCGAGAAATTACCTTTTAGAACTACATTGTTGTGAGAAACCATTTTCTAAAATAATTTTTATAAAAAGAAGGAAAAATTGACAAAAAATACCTAAACTTTTCAAGATTTTTAAAGTTACCACCTTTAATTTTTTTTTAAAAATTACCACCAAAACGTTACAAATTTCTTTAAAATTACCACCGCTTAACGGAATATTTCAATTATCTTCGTTAGTGGCCCCACTTTTTAACTTCCCCTCTTCATTCCTTCCTATTCTTTTGGCACCATTTTACACTCTTTTGACACCGGTTTAATTTCTTTTGTAGTCTTGTTATTTCTTTTGACACTAGTTTAATTTCTTTTAATACCAGTTTAACTGAAAATGAGAAATATGACGTGTTGGAGGAGAATAGGAGATGACAGTTGGGTTAAAATTATTTAGGCCTTATAAATTTATTTGGGGCTTAACTGCTTAATTTTAAGCAGCCTTTTTAGATAATTTATGAACGTCGTGATCGTCAACAACCTTGGAGTAAAAGTGTACGTGAAAAGTAAATTCTTACCATCCATTCACGATTACCTTGAGTACCATCTAGCCGATCTAGGTAAAGAGTTTTAACAGCAACTGATTGAGCCTTCAACTCGGGTCTAATTTTATCATCAACAAAACCTTTATGAACCGAGCCAAACCCGCCTTCACCTAGAAAATTACTTCTGGAGAAGTTCTGAGTGATCAACCTTAGCTCATTGAGATTAAACTCATGTATGTTTGAACCCTCTAGAGAAATGGATAGATCTTCGGACAAAGTAAGATTCGGGTCACTCAAATTAGCATCATCTTTTCTGGGTTTTGGAATATCTGCTGATTCTTCTAAGATACCACAACAAGATATAAATGTTCTCCATGACATCTTGTGATGATTCACTGTCGCTTATGTTATAAGATAATCTTCGTTTACGATGGAAACTGAGAAAAATAATGTTGTATATGTATGTATATTTATGTGAAATTTAAGTACCGATTGTTCCGATATTAAATTAAAGTATGTTCTTGGTGATATTGTAGGTAGGGTGGTGAAAAATGAGAAATGGGAAAGAGGATTTTATAGGAAGGAAAAGTTAAAGAGGAAAGATCCTTCATCTTGCGCTCAAATATTCAAATCAACAAATACCCTCCACAATAACAAACATTTTAGATGGAGGTTCAGTGGTTCACACTTCACAACTTCTTTTTTTTTTGACTTTCTTTTTCTTTTTAAGTCTTTTTTTTATAATTTGAGGAATACTTCGTCTATTCTATAATGGTGTTACTAAACATAGCCCGTATCTATTAGGATACAATTCGTATTTTTTATTAAACGTTATTTTTACCCTTGCGAACCCCCCTCCTCATCTTCCCATCCATCACTCTCTAACCTTCACTACCACTCTCTAACTTCCACATTCAACCATTCAACCATTCAACCATTCAACTATTTTCTTCCACATTCACCATGCCTCCAAGAATGAAGAAGTCAAAGACGTGTTTTCGTGTCAAAAGTAATTTTTTTTAAAAAAATTATTGTTTAATGTAATTTAACAGTGTTTTATTTGAATTCAAAAAAACCAAAAAAAATTGGGTTAAAGGGGTGTTTTAGGGCGGTTTTTGGGTCGATTTTCCGGAAAAACACGGAACCGGACCCAAATTTCGTTTCCATATTTTTCCATTTTTTATTTTATTTCTGGCTTCACGAAACCGGAATCTGGGTCCGGTTCCGTGATTTTCTGGAAAAAAAAGGTTGAGTTTCATGTGTAATACGAATTTTCTTTTAAAAAAAATATTTTGAAAGTGACGGAACCGGATGGGGATACGGTTTCCGCCATGGTGGAGAGGGACTGGCTTCTCGGTACCACCATGGCGGAAACCGGATCTCCATCCGATTCCGTGAAATTCAATTTTTTTTTACGGAACCGGATTGGTTTTCCGGTACCGTGAATCGAGAAGGCTATTCGGTTCTGTAAAAAAAATTGAATTTTACGAAATTGGGTGATGTTTTCTGTTTCCGGTACCCCAATATGGTTATTGTAATTAGCGAGGTTGCATTAATTGCTTTTCATCTAATTAGTCGTATCCAGTTATGTAGAAAGTCTTTGTTAAAGATATCAAATGTAGTAAGGAGGAACTTACATCATAGATATCGAAGTAACGGAAACTGTTAACCAAATTATTTGAACACAAATGGTAAGTTCCGTGAACAATGATAGTCAGTCGTTGTTGCAAGCGCCTAAATTAAAACTATGAAATGCCAAGACCATCTATGATAAACATATATTTTTTAGTAGTTTGAATAATTGTTTAGGCTCTGCAAACTAAAATCTGAATGGCTGCGTGTGGAATGAAATTAGAAAGCTTGTGAAATTAAGGTAAAGATGCGTAATCTTAAATTACTCTCCGTATTCTCCAATATTAATTAAATTCCACCATGCATAAACCACATGGTTTTCCATAAACTATAATATAGCTACTAAATACACCTTCCAAATTACATTATTGTTAAGCTTGTAGCATTCAGTGTGGGTGACATCGCATTGAACATAATGACAATAACTAATAAGCAACCATTGATGAATATAAATTTCATTTGAAAGTAAACAAAGAATTCTCTTGTTGTTTAAGTAACTAAATAACAGTTTTAGTTGACTCCCAAAATAGTGTTTTAGGTTGCACTTCCACTTAATTCAATCATAAGCAATGAAAGATTACAACAAATTAATTATGACCCCACATTGCACATACTTACCAAACCAAAGGTCACATTCCCAAAAAATTTCCTTCATTCCTCCCCCGCCCTCGGTTCCCGAGTCTCTACACTTTTTGCAGTAATAGTTGCAGTTTCTACGTACAGATCTATATACTCCCTCCGTTTTTTTTTAATATGCACCTAAGGCTTTGCACTAAAACCAAGGAAAAAGTGCAAAAGTAAGAGAGAAGGTTAGTAAAACTAAGGAAAAAGTGAAAAAGGTAGAGAGAAGGAAAGAAAAAGTAGGAGATAAGTGTAATAATTAGGTGGGCCAACTTTCCATTTATGACAAAAGGTAGAAAGGTACCAATTAAAAAAAAACTCCCAAAAATGGAGAAATGTGCATATTAAAAAAAACGGAGGGAGTATATAGTAATAATTAGGAAAAATTGCGAGAAACCACCTTTTAAACACAACGATTTTGCGAAAAATCACCTATTTTAAATATTTTTTTTGCGAAAAGAAACCAAAACAAAATTTTGTTTGTGAAAAAGAACCTCGAGGCAAAAATCCAGCGTTGACTCAGACATTGACTTACCCTTTTCATATCAACCAACTTTAAATTTGATATTAGCACTCTAATCATTTTCTTCCTCCTTTAATAATTTAAACTATACCTCTGAAATAGGGTACGTCAATGCCAGAGATTTCTTTTGACAAACAAATTTTTATTTTAGGTTTCTTTTCGTAAAAACTGTTTTAAAAGGTGATTTCTCGCAAAATCGTGAATATAAAAGGTAGTTTCTCATAATTTTTCCTAATAATTATGATTTTTTTCTTAAACATGGTCTTCCATCTGTTCGGAAGCTCGAATCTCCTCTACTCTCAGTTGGCTTATCAATAAGTTCATCTGCACTGATTCTCCTTCAATCTCGAGCACTCATATTTCCAAATGCAATGATACCTTTGAAACTGCTACTTCCCTCACTTAAGTTTCAAGATCTGCTAGATTTCCTTTTCCATGAGCTCAAATCAATATCAATTTTTGTGCTTAACCTAGTGACTATCAAGCTGGCAATGTTGTTTCCATAAAATGGACAAACCATTGATATTGAGATGACTGGAATTACAAACTCCACAAAGCGAAGGATTCATTGTCGTTGGTATTTCTTCAAGAACTCCTTTGTGAAAGAATAGCAGGAAGTAAAAGGAGTGAGAGAGAAAGCAACATATTTGGATCAGAGCAAGGAGAAGAAGTAGAGAGAAAGATGAAAACTGATTATGTGGAAGGGGTTTGGACTCGTAGAGTGTGGATGGCAGAAAGCAAATATGTGGAAGTTAAAAGGTAAAAGAGTCTATTCACTGTTCCTAAGTTACAGTGACATGAAATTCTCACTTTTAAAAGAGTAAAGATAAATAAAAGAATCAAGGATACCATAGTGTTACAAAAGAATGAACTAAATTGAAAAAGTTGAGAAATAAAGAGTTACAATTAATCTGAACATAAATTTGCCTTATTTTTGATACTATGTTGACATTAGTTATGTGAATAGAGTGCTGGTAAATGTTCCACTTTAATGAATATGAGATTGTGAGTTTCACTCTTGATGCACGCATTTACTTTGTTTTTAAATGGTTAAACAGAAGTATGCAATAGTGTTTATGATGACATAATTGCCATTTGAAAATAGGAGGTGACACGTGAGTGATGAAGTTAAAGTTAGCAATGATGGTGAAAAGAGTGAAGAGGGTAACAAGGAAGTGGTAATAAAAGTTTGCATAAATTTAGCTAGCTCGGAGATAGACAAGGTCAGCAAGCCTTTGAATTTAGTAAAAGGAGGTGATCATCACAAGGAAGTGGAAATTGCTCACGACGTTGTGGTAGAGGACGTCCCAAAATACTCTACTGTTGGAAAACCTAATCTCGCGGAGTCGGAGTATCGGTTCATTAACCGACGAAAGGTGGACTCCTATCTTTCCTTTCGAGGAAAGACTTATCAGAA
Organism: Patellifolia procumbens; assembly: GCA_947645195.1. Lineage (NCBI taxonomy): Eukaryota > Viridiplantae > Streptophyta > Magnoliopsida > Caryophyllales > Amaranthaceae > Patellifolia > Patellifolia procumbens. The sequence goes on from CANSGD010000334.1 coordinate 508,499, forward strand.
ATTAAGGGTTGGGAAATCCCTGCACTATGTTAACCAAACATCAGGTTCCTACATGACTATCAAAATGATTTCTGCGCCATATCCTCACAATGAGGTCAAGGTGAAGGATGATTTCAAAATGAAAGAGAAGGATACAATGGATGTCTCAGGCTCCACAGATATAGTCCAAGATCAAGAAATGGATGTGCAGATGAAAGAAAAAGGATCTTCTTTCCCCAGTGAAGACATGGGTATTGAGAAGAGTGAGCATATACTGAAGGTGGAAAGAGCATATGGTAAACGATCGTCCAATCCTATAGAAGTACGGTTCATGATCAGTTCGGTTCATCATACCCAGCCCAATGCGAAAACAAAAACAAGCTAAGGAAAAATCCAACACAGAAGATTTCATGGAGGAAGAAGATTGCATCCCCCAAAACCTTATGTGGCGCTAGGAAGTGACAAGCTCGAAAAAGGAAGGTGGTTGTTGGTTTGACAAATCTTTGTATGTGCAGGTATCCTACGGGAAGGAAGAGAATATTGGTTAGCTCATCATCAGAAGCTTACTTGGAGCAAAGGAAAAAGCGGCTACGAAGCAATGACCAAGGGTTGTTAGCTAGTAGCGGTATCGTTCATGTTTGTAACTCTAGTCGTTTACGTCGTTTGTTGAGTCTCCTTTAGTTGTGTTTGTACTTTTGGTCATAATCCTTCAACCTCCCTGAATATGGCTTTGGCCAACTGTAAAGGGGGTTGAGGGATCTTGTCTTTTCTACTTTCTCCTTATTCTACTACTGCCAAAAAAAAAGACATGTGAGTGATAGCATTTCTTGACCACACTTTCTAATAATTGTTTCTAAATGAAACAGTATGAGCGGTTGTTTGTAGTGGATTGCTAGTGGAAAAAGTAGCGTTCAAAGCTTCATTTGCAGTAGTGACCTAGAAAAGCAAACACTAACCTCGAGGGTGTGTCCAAAGAACACCTCTCCCATGCTTAATTTAGCTCCGAAATCACAAGTCTAAAGTGTTAGAATCCAACCTGCCTTTAAATGTATTTTTGATAGTTATGCTTTCTAGTGTTTTATTTATACTTTAGTTCTTTTTCATAGGCTTTAGCTTTCATTATTGAGATTTGTACTGCCTCACACTTAAGTTTCTTTAGGGGTAAGAGTGAATGAATGAACTTTGACAACTCCTATCAATTGTTGGTTGCTTTATACTATTGTGTTGTTCTTATTGATCAACTTAGTGCTTGTGTCGCCGCATATTATAAAACGTCCATCCGTACTATTAATTTTTATTATTATAATAGTAATATTAATCAGCACGCCCTTTGTTTTTATTTAATTGAAACGCTTTAATTCTTGTTACTATTCACAATCTACTTTTTTATCAACCTATATTTTTTATACATGAGGAAAAACATATTTATATGAAAGCTTATGAGTAGATTTCTAATGAGTAGATTTCTAAAATCAACTTTATATAACTATTACTTGTACAGAACTAGAGATATTCGTAATCAAACATATGCATTGATAAACGTGAAAAATATAAATATCTGCATTACTTTATAATGAAATAAATGCAACAATTTGCTTGGACACGCATGCCAACTACCAAGACATTAGATCATAATCTAGTTTTTGAGACAAATCCAACGAGACCTCACATTATTATATTTTTTCTTATTCATAAGTTACAAATTATTGTCAATAATATTAAAAATACAATTGTTATGTTTATTTCATTACGTAATTCATTACGGAGGAAGTAAATAAAATTAAAGGGAGTAGTGTTGAGCGAGCACAAAATAGAGATCTTAACCATGATAAAATTGTTTGTATACATTGAGGTTGACATCCACATTGCACAATATATGCTAATGAATCATCTGCAAGAATATTGCAGTGGTACAGTGATACTATACAAGTACCAACGACACTACAGTCTACAGCCAAGCCAACCATTCACCAAATCTAAAGCTGAATTCACTGACATTTCTTAATAAATAATCCTACACCCTCCCAAATAATACATTACTCCTACTACACAAGTTATCATTATTATTATTTCCAAGCTCCAACCTATGATGTTATGCCACGTACTCACATGCTTCATAACCTTCAATGAAAAAGATTAAAAGCAAGATCAAAATTTGCAACAAACCTTATACAGTTATACTACAGCACTTCAACCCTGTTTTTTTGGATCGAAACAATTTGTTCACTTTAATTTAATTCAGCTCTATATTAATTTCAATTTAGTTTCATTAATTTAATTTAAGTTGAGTTCAGCTCAATTAATCTAATTTCAGTTCACCTTCTCTCTTTTATCTCATAATTACAGTTCAATTCACTTCATTAATCAGGGCCATTACTCACTTTCTAAAGCTCTGTTTTTTTCACCTTATTTTTTGCTTATCTAAACTTAATTTTTTTTATTTGATCTAATCTGAACTTAATTTTTTCGGATAAAGACTAAAAATAAATTGAAAAGAACAAACCTTAAGATTTACCATTGTTCGACTTTGAAACTATTTACATACTTCACTTGATAACAGTAGCTCTTTTAAACCTATGTTTTCAAAATACTCCCTCCGTAACGGATTATTCGCAACGATTAAACATTTTCTACTCACACTTTAGGTCAAATTGTTGCAAATAATGCATTACGGAGTAAATACAAACTTTGACAACTTTAAACAATACACTTTCAAAGCTTTCATGCATTCACAAAAGTCAAACCGTTGCAATTATTAAAATAAATATTCCCCCGTAACGTAACACATTACTTGCAACGATTTAACATAAAGTATGAGTAAAAAACGTCTTATCGTTACAAGTAATCCATTACGAAAGGAGTACAATAGAGATAGAAAGTAAGAAAATTATCATTTTGGGTACCTGAGGTTTGACAAAATAACATTTTAGGTACCCAAGTTTTCAATAATATCGATTTGGATACCTGAGGTTTGACAATAGGTTCAATTTAGATACCCCATACTAACGGTGTTAACTTACCGTTAAGTGTGACTCACTTTTTAAGATAATTAACGGTTCTAATATATTTAAAAATCTAATTGCTGTTATTATTTTTAAAAAAAGTGGCAAATTCAATACTACTCTTGAAATAGAATAGCGTCATTGGTCATTTTAACAAGTGGGTCTACACCTATCAAAATCCGACCCAAAAATAATGGTTTTGAACACAAATTTTTTGACCCTGACCGGAAAAGCCGTTTCTTACTCGACCTACCGGAAAATCAATATATTTACAGCAATAGTATGAAATTATGAGAATTTTTTACATATATGACCCAAAAACTAATTAAAGGAAAGAACAAATTCAAATCCCTTAACCTGTTGAGTCTAATCGAATCGAAACTGGACATGTTAGGTCTTAAACAAGGTTTATTGGACCCGAATAACACGAAAAAAATTTATTCTAATAGACTCGTTTGACAAATTCACATCCCTTAACCCGTTGGGTCTATCCGAAACCGAACACCTGGGGTTTTAAACAACATTTATTCAATCTGGACCCAATTTTTTTTAACCAACCCGTTTGACCAGTCAATGTGGGTAACATTTAATGGTAAATTGGTAACTTAACAACGTTAGTATGGAGATACCTAAATTAAACCTATTAGCAAATCTCGGGTACCCAAATTAATAATATTGAAAACTCTAGTACCCAAAATGATATCTTATCAAACATCATATAGTCAAAATGATAATTTTCCCAGAAAGTAAGCAGAAATCTTACTGGGATTACTGGAGGTGACAACTCCGGTGCCATCAAAGTAACAATCGGAGTCTTGCTGACCGTTGATGTGGTAATAAGCATTCATCGCGTATGAAGCGTGAGATCTAACACTGTTGGGATCGAAACAGGGCCCACCATCTTGTATGGCCTTGCAATCTATTCCTAAGCTGCACACATAATCTAAGTTCCCTTGTAACTTTTCATCACTAGCGTCTGATTTTGCCACGCACCATTTCTGATTTGCATCTGACGGTGATGGTGCTACTGGTGTTGACGCGGGCCCCTCTGCCTATAGAATTTTTCAAAAAGGTGTTAATTAGTTACCGTTCAATGGGACCCGTTGGTACAGAAACCCGGGAAAACATTTCCAATGAGAAAAGGTTGAATGACAATAATACCCATAATTCAAACTTTGAAGCAAGCTCGAACACAAAAGTACTTTCTCCGTTTTCAAAAGCTTGCAACAAAGGGGATTTTTTAAGAGACATAAAAAATTGATTTGTTGCAAGCTTTTGAAAACGGAAGAAGTAGTAATCATTCAAAAATACCCAAGAATATTAGTACTGTATAGCACAAATGAGGAGGTCCTTATTTCCTCTTAAGAATCAATGCACCTAAAGGAGTTGGGAGTTAATGCGCCGAGTCGAGCCAGGCCGGCCTAAGCAATAGGCTTGCCTCCTAGCAATTTCATTCAAACTTGAGTCAAGTATCGATTAGACTCGAATTTTGAAATATAATTTAATTAAGAACCCGAGTTAAATTATACTTCTTCGTTATTTATTGTGACACGTTCCTTATAAAGAAGTTTCGAATCAGTTGTGATACTTTTTTTTAGCAAACCTTTCTCTCTATCTATCTTCTATCACATGGCTCCCTTCACAATCTTTCTTTCTCTTTATCTTTTTTCTCTCCAAAAATTGCCTAAGATTTCATAAAATTAAAAGTGTCACTAACTAGTTAAAAAGTAGAGGAAGTATCAAAATTACTTAAGTTAAATTATGAAGCCAAACTCAAAGAATTAGGGCATGTTCTTTTGAGCTCATACCAATCTTCGTCACAAAAAATACTCCAAACAAGGTTTATATAAAATCTACTAATAAAGTTGAATAAGATCATATAAATTCAGATATGTTAAAAGAAATAGAGGTTAGAAAAATACTTCCTTCGTTTTTTAATGACTACACTTTTCATTCTAGAAAATTTAAAATTAATGGATATACTTCTTTTTTTTCCCCTTATTAGTAAATTTTTCTCTTTATATCTCTCCTACCGCTTTTTCTTATCCACTTTTACCAACTCATCAACGTTTTGCCTAGAAATCCGTAAAATGAAAAGCGTAGCCGTTAAAAGAAAGCGGAGGAAGTACTACTACCTCCATTTTTTATTAAATGTGACACTTTCTATATAAGGAAGTTTGGAATTAATTATTATACTTTCTTTATTAGGCAAATCTTTCTTTCTATCTCTCCTATCACATGGATTCCCTTCTTTTTTTATCTCTATCTCTTTCCTCTCCAAAAATTATCTAGGAGTTCGTGAAATTAAAAGTGTCGTAACTAATAAAAAACGGAGGAAGTATAAATTTTTCTCGAGTTCGAGTAGCTTGCGAGCTGGATAAGCTCATATCAAAACCCATTTTCAAATTCTTCTCAAATCTCATGTTTAGAACATAATGAGTTAACGTATCACAAATAAAACGCACTTCAAAACACATAAATCCCCATACCTGAGAAGACGACTTCAAAAGACCAACATCATAAACAGCACTAAAATCCGGTCTAAACAACCCATAATTCCTCTCACTAACACTGGGTTTAAGATTCTCATTAAAAAGAGCAAAAACATAGGTCTCAAAACTCCGATTCGGCATCAACGGCGTCCCTTTCCCAGACCTCAAATGTTTAACCAAACCCGAATTATACGCAACCGCATTCTCCATCTTCGCCGCCGGTTCATTCACATCACCATCCGAAGGCCACCCTGTTTCCCCCACATTAATCTCAACATCCTCATACCCTAACTTCTTCATAGCAGAATAAACCCCATCCATTAAATAATCAAACATATTATAATACATCTTCCCAGTTCCCTTATCTAAAACGCCGTCGTTTTGTTTAAAAACAGCGAAATCAATCATCGAAGCATTAAACCCGAAGTACGGGTACGGGTTAACCATGAACGGTGATTTTGTCTGACGGTGGAATTCCAATAGTGGACGGAAAAACACACGGTCGTAACCTTTTTGGAAGTGTCCTGAGCTTGGTGACATTAACGGCGGTAATATTGCAAGTGAATGTGGAGTTGTGATTTTGATGTCGGTTATGTTGGATGATATAAGAGCTTGATGGAGTGATTTCATGGCTTTGACGGTGTTAGAGATGAGAGTTTTGTCGCCGGAGAAGTGAACTTCGTTTCCGACGGCGATGTAACGGATGAGTGTTTGAGGGTGGTAAGGGAGGATGTAGGTGGCGATCCATGATTGGGCGGCGGTGGGGGAGGTTAAAGGGATGACGTTGGAATTTGGGATGTTGATGGTGAGGGAGATGTTGGTGTTGGAGAATGCTTGGAGGATTTGAGGGTCGGAGTCGAAGAGTTTGATGGAAGTGAGGGTAGTTTGGGAAGTGAGGAAGTTTGCGACGGTGGTTGGTGGTGGGAGGTTGTTTGCTACTCTGCCGTAGTTTGCGCCGATGAAGGCGGCGGAGATGGTGGTGGTGGCGGTGGAGAAAAGGAGGAGAGAGAGTGTTAGGAGGAGGATGAATTGATTCGTCATTGTTTGGGAAAAAGTGGAATAATGGGGAATAAAGTTGATGGTATTTTGAGAGGAGATGAGAAAGGAATTGTTTAGAGGGGTCAATAATGGCGGATTGGAGGAGGGTATATAGGGAGAGATGGAGACACGTTAGCGGATTGAGGGAGTACACGTGATAAAGTTTGATACGAAGATACAGGGATACAGAAGTGGAAGTGGGGGGTTATGTTCTTTGGTTGTGGGTTTAAGCATCTAAGCATCTTAGGTTCAAATGTTTTTACTTTTTTCATTTTATTTTTATTTTTTGGCATTACTAAGTTGGGAGCTGTGTCTGTTCTTTTTGACATAAAATAAATGAATAGAACTGAACTGAATAGTGATATGTGAGAGTAAGTATTGTCCTAAATTGAATTGAACTGAAAATAAGTTGAGGAGAATAGGCCTTATGTATGGAGCATTTGTTGATATATGGAATTTTATAGAGTGGATAAATCAATCTAACAAGAGTTTTTGTGGTCAAAACAAATAATCAATTTCTAGCATTCAAAAAGTGGAGTATTACTTAGGTCTTATGGTATGTTGTCTTCAATTTATTTTCAGTTCAATTCAGCTATTTATTAGACAAATAAAAGAGATCCTTAATCTAAAGTTACAAACAAATCATTACATATATGAACAACTTGAGAGCTCGATTACGTATAAGAGTCTCATCATTGAACTATTAGGCTAACTCAAGCACCTTTAGTATTTGAAATGATGAAGTTAGCTAGATCGGGTTTATTATAAGTTGTTTATGTTCATTTTTATCTTGTTTATCGAAAAAAAAAAAATTTGAAGTATAGGATCAAAATGAGCTTGAATCAACTTTTGCTTACCTCAAAGACAAAACAAAGTGAGCTTACCAAGCTAACAAATTGTGGAAGAGAAAAGTTCATACAAGAAATTTGAAACCGCGTTCAAAGTCAAGCAAAGCTCAAGCACGAAGAGCTTTTAGTAAGCTCAAATCAATCATAGTAAAAATCGTTGGACATAACGATCAACGATTTACCTCGAGTCTCGAATTATTTGAAACTTTACATCTCAATTCTCAATGGGCTACCATTTTTTAAAGCCAGAGTCCAAAGATGGTAAAAATTTCCATGTCATTCAAGTTCTAAATCAAAACAAGGAGCACATGCACTTTAAAGGTTGTTTAGTTGATATAAAAATGTTTGAGAAGTAGAACTCCTTATGATAAGGAAAGATTATTTGGTTGGTCAAAATGTAGGAATTGTACTTCCCAAAATGTTCTAATTACCACAAAGGCACACACCGAGGCACTGAGTCAAATTACTAATTTACGGAAACTTAGTAAGTATATTTATTTCATAGAAAGTTTTGCTTTCCACGATCCACCAAACAATTAAAATCGCTTCCTGGGAAATGAAAATTCAATGAAAAAATTAACTTCCTGAAAATTACTATTCTCTACCTTGAACTAAACGACACCCAAAGTAGAAAAATAACATAAGAGTCAATCCAACATCCATATTGTTTTAAAACTTCGTGATAGAGAGAATTGACTTTTCCCCTACTTAATATTATAGGGTTAACGGGATCACAAAGAACTGAACTCGTTCAAGGTAGTTATGCAGGTAGAAAGAATTGATTTTTCCTCTAGTTGTAGTAGGAGTCAATAATTATGCATAGACAAAGAGCATGTAAGAAAGGTAGTTGGAGGACATAAAACTGATTCGAATTGATAGTAATTCTGATGGATTTCGATTAAATTTATTCCTATTTGTACACCCTATTAGATTTGACCAATATTATATCTTATTTTTTAGGGTAAAAAAAAACACACCCTACGACTTTATAACTTCATGTAATTATTACCAATTAGTCTAGAGATTGAAATTACTTGGACAATAATTTCAACAACGGAAAAGGTTTGGTTAATGGAAGAAAAGAAACAAACCATTATGATTCCCTTTCCTCTCTCCTTTCATGTTTTCTCCGAACAAAAGAAACTAGATAATTTCTTTATTTTCATTCTTTCCTTTTCCCTCCATATTCCTTTATTGAAATAATAGGTGAATTTCTTTGGCCAATATATGTACACCTTTAAAGTACATAGAGCTAGGTACACCCTACACCCAAGATACAAACTTATTATTTAATTCATTATATTCAATGGGTCTCGCATGAGAAAATAGAACAAAATAAAGAGATTGTGTCTTGAAAGTACATAGCTCTATGTACTCCATTCTGATTCCCTTTCCTCTCTACTGTCTGTGTCTTTGATCATTGTTGGTACCACGAAGCAATCAATTCATGGATTCTATTAATAAATAGATATAATTACTTCTTCAATGAAACATTGCAAATAATATTTCATCATAGAGCAGGATGAAACATCACAACTAGTAAATTTAGCTGCACCAAAAAGAAAAAGAAACATAAATACTCCTTTAGCCTAAGAAAACAAGCCATTTTGGATCATAGTTGTTGGCTTGTTGCGGATGAAAGAACTTGCTACATAAAGTGAAAAGGAAAAGGCAGATAGTGTTTTGTGTCAGGTGTGATTCCTCCTACTAAACCCAGCTGATTGGAGATGCCCATAACATGCTTAAAACTGCAGTTACCCACTAAATCTTTTACCTTAACTGCCCTTTTGGCAGGGTGGTATAAAAAGACACTAATGGCAAAAAACTTGTGCATAATTCACAACGGCGAATCCCCTACTCGTTAGTTGTTACTATGGTAATAGAATCTCATCCCTAAACATGTGATTTTCTTCACGAATCTCCCTTCTCACTCAATACCTCGTGTCCACATCTAAAGTGGTAAGGTAATGCAATTTTTGAAAGAAGTCATATGTTTGGGGATGGATTATCATACCACGGACAGAAATGATGTTTTTCTTATAAACTAGTCTAAAATTCATTGCTATCACCATCATTTATAACCTTATATACCAAACCAACTGCAGGTATTTCGCTGTGTTGAAATGCATCCGTCAACTCTCTGCGTAAGGATGTTTTGTGAGGCACTACATAAGAAGCTTTCTTCTTCCGAAGTTCTGAATCTTCGCATGTATACTATCTTGTGAAAACCGATATGGCCTTAGGCCGTAGTTGAAACTACCTTTACAGACTGCACAAGCACAGACACAGACACAAATTACCACAAGAACAGTTTAAACACCAGTACAACTTACAAGCATTACAATATATGCCATTGCTAGCCAAACAAAGAAGCTAATTAAGTCCTCCTAAGAACCGGTTTTGGGAGGAGGGTACTTCAGGGCCTTAGGCACTATCTTTATAAGTTGGCTTGAGGGATAAGTTAGGGACTCATTTGGGGGATATTCTATAAATAGAGGACAATAGGGTGATAGAGAGATACAGAGATTTATCCAGAAAATTGTTGAGAGTTTATTGGTGTTGAGAGGATAATGGTTAGGTCGACAGCCGATTTCATAGAATAAACAGGGAAGGCGGGGTGGGTCCTAACTTGTGATAAAATACTAGTAATTTGAATTGGGACATCCCAGTTTGGTAAATAATATTGACCCATTGAGTCGCGCATTGGGAGCTTAAGCTGAGGATCAGTTGAATCACTCAGATTGCTTAGTCTTCCACATCCAAGAGACACAACAAGAAGAAAAATTTTCAGTGAAATAAGTTCTATAAACATAGCAGAGGTTTCAGGGGGAGCAAGCCACTGTTGCAGAGATACATACCGAAGAGGCTAAGACCTTAGACAAATCCATAAGCGCGTTTAGCAGAATCGAGAGTATTGGAGAGCAGCATGGAGATTGTTATAGGTCCCAATCCTCCGGGAACAGGAGTGATTGCAGATGCCACCATAACAGCTTCGTCAAAGCATACATCACCAGTTAGATGAAACCCGTGTTTCCTATTTGGGTCCTGCAAAGTGTAGAATGTTCCTTGTATCAAACAATGTATCAAACTGACTGTTTGTCCTCTACAGCAACATGACCTTGCCATAAAAATCAACTTTTTCTTTTACCGCAGGGATCAGAACAGTTACATTAAAAGCAGAATTCTGATCTAGGCTATATTCTCTTCACCTGAAATATGGTGAGCTGGTAAACCCTCGTCTGGTCTGAAGATGTGTTCACATCTTAACATGTCCAAAAATAAATCACTAGTAATTACAAGGCCATGTTTCGTTTCAATGAAAGCAAGAAGGAGCACTTTTGTTAATTGTCTGAAAGCTGCAGTAAGTTATTTACCTTAACTGCATTGGTTCCTGCATCAATAACAACAGCACCTGGTTTTAACCAATTTCCTCGAACCATGTTCGGCACACCTGCATCTGTGATGATTATATCTGCCTCACGTGTTAAATCTTGAGGGTTCTTGGTGAATGAATGCACAACACTCACTGTAGCGTGGTGCCTCTTCCAAACAAAATGAAAAATAGAATTACTGATTGAACTTTAATTATCTATACAATTGATACGTACGATACCAAGTCACATGAGATGAGTACCTGAAGCAACAATGAAACAGGCAGCCCAACAATTTTGCTTCGGCCGATCACAACCGCATTCTTTCCCACAATTTCAACACCGGACCTCAAAAGCAAATCAATACAACTTTTGGCTGCAGATGGAATAAAAAAGGGCTCTCTTCCCTTCATTGCAAGACAGCCCATATTCAAGGGGTGAAAACCATCAACATCCTTCCTAGGATCAACAACATTCAGAATCTTCTCCTCGTCCAAATGCTGAGCAAAACATTTCACTACTTGTAAGGAAATGATAAAATACAAAATAAGGTACAGTTGACATCTGAGAATTCAATACTGTCTAGTAAACAAGGATAAGGAAGCTTGGTCGTTCAAGAAATATGAGCAAATATAACGATCAGACCAGCATGCATATACTTTTCAATCTCACGCTTGCAATCAAACTTTATAAACAAAATATGGTGAAGCAATTTCATTATAAACTATTAAATACTCTCCTCGAAGCGACATGGACATGAATATTTAATCCAAGAAATGAGCTTACAAAACCAGCCCAAGCATTCAAACAAAAATGTAGGAAGCGATTAATTTGACATTGTGAGCTTGGCTTGTATGCTTGACAACATTAGTATATATATAAACAGGTTCAAGTCCCTTAAGCTAGCAAGCTTTCTAAATATTATACCATAGCTACCACATACATATTCTCATTGAAGTCCAAAAGATATGAAGAGAACCAGAAAAGCTGAAGTTGGTTCCGGAAGTTACTTCTGGAAGAGGAAGTTGCACAATGACACCATGAACGGATCGATCCTCGTTTAAATCTGAAACAACACGAAGGGCTTCATTCTCTGTACAATCAGCACGCAGCTCTACCACAGACGAAGAGATTCCAACTTCATCACAAGCTTTCATCTTGGTACGGACAAAAGAGTGTGAATCATTTCTTTCCCCTACCAAGACAACAGCCAAACCAGGATGCTTCCCAATAGTGTCCTTCATCCTCAAAATTTCATTAGCTACTTGTGACTTAATTACAGCAGCAATAGACTTTCCATCAATGATTTCAGCAGTCGGCCCATCAACTGCTCCAAAGGCATAATTGACACAGTTCATACATTTTGAAGAACCAGAAAAAAGGGGGGAAAACTATGCAACTGAATTTGCTAATGACTTATTCGTTTACAATCGATATAACTGTATCAGTTTCAAGTCCTGAGAAGAAGGGAAAATGTACATCGCTTGACTTCACACCATAAAATTTCAAGCTCTCTATGAAATTAACTGCCCACGAGATAGTGAAATAAGTGCCTGAGCCGACAAGGGGGCTAGGCTAGTGCAACATCTTCCGAGTTTGTGTTTGGTTGGGAGGAAAGTGTTTTCCGAGAAAAATACAATCTCTACTTTCCATCGTCTGGTTGAGGTCAGATTAAGAGTGGAGAATGTGGGCTGAAATTATTCTCAAGGGAAGAAAACTCTTTAAAGTTTAAACTCATGGGGCAGGGAAAGCCACGCTTTCCAATTATCATCAAAGGAAAATAGGTTCTTTCCTTGCAACCAAACATGAGTTTTCCTCTCAAAAATGGTTTTCATGGAAAATCCTTTTCAATGTAAAATGCTTTCCATCCAACCAAACACACCCTAAATCATTACTTACGGAAGCTATAATGTGCTAATTCTACAATAGTGATTATAAGCTAGGAGGTCAATTTACTTGCACTTCCCATTAATCCAAGTTCCATCAATTCACAAATTACAAAAACCAAAAGTTGTTCAAATAATCTTTTCAATTATTTCCTCATACTCTATTGCTGATGAGAACATTTTGTAGTCCCCAAACAAGAAATATTAACCCAAGTCCGAACTTCGTGTTTCGAACTTTTCCACAGGGACTCAACTCATAAACAAGAATCACAAGATTGCAAGAAGTAAAAAGGTCCAGCATTTGCACACCCACTTGAGCTTTCTCTATGAATCATGCAAAACACTCCTAGTGAAGATTGAAGAGTGACAATATCCAATTAAAACAAAAGTTCTAACTAATGCAATTATGCAAATGGCTCTCTCCACTCTCCAATTCAACAAAATTTCATGTAGCAGCTTCCAATAAACAATAAGTAGACAATCAAACAAACCCACAATTGGTAACCACATAATCATCAGAAACAAGAACTACCCAATACACATTTTACACCATTAACATTCAAAGTTAGAAGCTTTGCAGCTTTTAGGCACAATTTGAAAATCAACCCAAATCAATACAAAGAGAAAGAAAGATTACAGCGAGGTTTTGGGAAAGATTGAAAGCAGATGTCAGAAGGCCATACGTCAGGAAGGTCAAGACCCAGATGTTTGAGTTTCTGAAATTGATGATGTGAATGTGATGAATGGATAGAAAAAGATGAAAAATAGGATGAAGTGAAATGTCTGTTGTTGTGGTTGTTGATGATGATAGCCCTCAAAAACACACGTTCTCCTCGCATATGCATATCAACTTCGATGGAGATTATATCTCGCTGTCTTACTTAGTTTTAGTAATCGAATTTTCTCTCGGCTTTTTCTTTGTCCTCTAATCCTCCTCACCGTCACCCTTTCCTCTTCTTGTCCCTTATTTTTTTTTGTCTAGATTAGCCGGAGGACGGGAGGTATAGCCGTATAGGTATCATGGGAGGGATTCGATGGAAAATTCCTGGTTCCTATCTGATACATACATATGACTAGTTGAACGTTATATGACTTATATCTATCAAATAGAAATACTTACATTTTAACAAAAGTATACTTTAATTTTTTATTAAATTTTAGGAATATACTCCCTCCGTCCCACAAAGTTCTTCTCATTTCATTATTTTATACCTCACATATATTCAAGAAGTGGGAAAAACTTTATGGGACGGAGGGAGTACTACTTTATTCATAAAAATCTATAAAATTAAAGTATTAAACTAGTTGAACTACATGTATGTTCTTTTCGCATTATCTACAACATTAAATACTATTACTATATTATAGGTTTATTCTTTTCGCATTAATCTAGTTGAACTGAGTTGAATTGAACTTAACTGAAATATTTGACCTGAACTAAACCGAATTGAGTTGAGTTGAATCAAATTTATTATAATATATAAAAAATAATAATTATACTTCCTCCGTTTTTTTAAGTGATACATGTTTGCTTTTACGGTTTTTGAGGCAAAATTTCTTAAACTTGATTAGAGGATTATAAGTGGAAAGTGGGACGTATAATTAAAAGTTAATCAAACACACATTCACCACCCCTTCCCCACTCTCTCTCCTCCTTCCACCACCACTGCCCCCACTTTACCACATCCACCGCCACATCTACCGCCACAACCACCACCAAACCACCACCTAGCACTATCACCCACCATCAAACAACCACCCAGCACTACCATCGACCACCAAAACACCACCCAGCACTACCACCGACCACCAAAACACCATCCAGCACTACCACCCACCACCAAAAACCCCAAAAACTACCATCAACCACCAAAAACCCCAAAAACTAGCATCAACCACCAAAACACCACCACTAGATTCGACCACCACCAAAAACCCCAAAAACTAACATCAATCAGCAAAACACCACCACCAAAATCAGAGTTTGGGGTTTGCCAAATTCGAATACCAGATTCGACCACCACCACCAGATTCGACCACTACCAAAATCAGAGTTTGGGGTTTGCCAGATTCGACCACCACCACCAGATTCGACCGCCACCACCACCAAATTCCTTGCCAAATTCGACCCACAACAACACCAAATTATGACCCACAACTCCTCCAACTCTCTCTTACGTGAGAAATAGAAAGGATGGAGAAATGGCCTTTGAGTGTTTGACTTGGGGTTTAGCAAGGGTTTATGTAGGCAGACATGGCGAATTAATTCGATCAATCAATCTTCAAACTTCAATCTTCTGTGTTCAAACATGGCGAATTTAATATGACCCACTAGTTGTGAGACAGTTGGAGGAAGAAAGAGAGAGGGGTGTCGGAAAAGAGTTTTTTTAGGGTGGTCGTTTTTTAGCAGGGTGTTTTTTAGGGTTTACAGGTGGTGGTGTTGGTGGTGGTTGAGTTTCAGATGTGGTTGTAAATTAGGAGAGAGATGGGGAAGGTGGTAGGTTGAGGAGAGAGATTAATTACTAGGGTGGGTAGGTTTAGATGGGGTAATTAGTTTTGTTAATTGTTGTAAAAGTGTGGTTAAATAAGTAAGTAAGGGTAATATTGTAATTTTATAAGGTAAATATTACCAAAGTTAGAAAGTTTTGAAAGTGTATCACTTAAAAAAAACATCCACTTTTGGAAGGTGTATCACTTAAAAAAAACGGAGGAAGTATAAGTTATAGTAATTAATAATTAATGAATAATGATAATAGTATTTTGGATATTTTTATATGATAGTTATAAATAAAATAAATAATACTCCCTCCATTCTCAAATGTTGTTCCCATTTGGAATCGGGAGAGAAAATTAAGAAAATTGAATCTTAGTATAATATTATTTACAGATTGCATGTTTTTGGGTTAATTATGGAATATTTTATCTTACCAAAGCATAATAAATGCAAAAGAAACACTTGATGTAAGGACAACACAGATTACTATGCAAAACAACCAATAAGATTGAGAGTTTATAATAAAATATATTGACTTTATGTAAGTTAAATTTAGAAAATTTCCAAATGGGAACAACTTAAAGGAACACTAATTTGGGAAATGGGAACAACATTAGGGAACGGAGGGAGTAGTAATAATGATAACTTAATAATAATACTCCATCTATGCCATATTAATCAATACACTTTTTTATTTAACCGTACCCATATTAGGTAACTAGAATTTTATACACGCGATGCGTGCGACAACAGTTTTATTATGAAATTTTATAATCTACAATAGATAGTTTTATGGATAGTAACATCTTATCACTTAAACTTTTCATGTTTTTAGAAACTTTCACCTTAATGTTTTTTTTTAGATTCCACCTACCATTTCAAAAAATTTTAAAAACTCCCACCACTTAACGGTTTTTGTCAAATTTCATTAACAAAAAACCGTTAAGTGGGTCCCACATATACATATTGTGAACAAAATAGAACTTGAAATAGTTGCAATTCTTTCCAAGTAGTTGTAATTCTTTCCAAATTTGCTCTAAATTTGTTGAGGATTTGCCCTTAAATTGATGAAATTGACTTCAATTTCAGCGTAAACTAATAATACAATGCATATGTGGGGCCCACTTCACGGTTTTGTTACTGGAATTTAACAAAAATCATTAAGTGGTGGGAGTTTTTAATAAAATTGGAAATGATATGTGGAAATTTAAAAGAAAAATTCATTAAGGCGGGAGTTTCTAAAAACGTGAAAAATTTAGGTGGTTTTGAACAAAAAAATCCTAATTTTATCTGCATATGATGTGTGCTTTGGCTATTGTAACATGATATAATATGAAGGTACACAACATATTTTATTTTCAACGTAAATTCATTTTGGCTCATTTTTCTTTGAAAACATCCCTTTATAACTTTTGTTATATAGTACATGGTAAGGTATTTTTTGCTCATTGTCCAAATGAGAAAAAAATTTAAAAGTACTTGAAAATAGTTTATCATATTTCTCATTCATGTTAAAATACTTTATCAGGATCAATTTGATCAAATGTGCCTTCACTCATGAACAATCAATCACTCATATATTTCAAAATAAAAAATTTCAAAAGTATATAAAAGTATAACAAAGTGGGTGTCTATCTATAGATATCAAGAAAATATAATCGTTGATGTTATTTTTAATTGTTTTTACTTTGTAGGTTTTTAGATATTTTAGTTTGAAGTTTTGAACATCTTTTATTAAAAATTTGATGGCTAAATTTGGAAATAAAATTTAATTACTTAATAAACTCATTGATTTATACTTCCTCCGTTTTTTTTAGTTGACACGTTTTGACTTTTGACACTATTCACATAATCTACTTTGACTATATTTTGTGATTTATACATAAGAGAAAATATAGTCATGTGGGGTCTTGTTAGATTCGTATCATTATATATTTTCAAAATATCATATTTTTATAATTTTTACTCATCAATTTTCCAAGATAAAAGTGATTGAAATCACGCGTTGGCAAACGTGATAAAAGAAACAGGTCAACTAATAAAAAACGGAGGAAGTATTATTTATTTCTCCTTTTTTTCTTTTTGGTGTCCACCCCCACCTCTTCACTTATATAATAGATATACACTTGTATAAATGACATGTGAGTTTAGTAAAAAATATTATTTTTTTATATCAATGGGTTCCCACCAACATGTACTTTATAATTAATTTAATAACACAATTCAACCACCAACTCCACCAACATGTACTTTGTGTACTAAAACAAATACCAATAACCAACTATTTTCAATAAAATAAATTAGTCAAATAACACTCCTAAAACTCTGCGCCAGTCAAACTGTATCAATTAATATGGGACGAAGGAGGTAGTGATAATGATTAATGATAATAATAATTAATAATAAGTGATTTCCATTATTTGTATTTATATATTAATACTTGATGATGATTGTATAATAACAATAATATCTAAGAAGTAAATTAATATTACTATCTGAATAATTATATTTAATAATATAAGATTTAGTAATAAAAATAATAATTGGGTCGGACCATACAAAGTTACAACATAAACTGTTTTGACGCGATGATTGGTTTATGGGCTAAAAACGTGGATTGATTTGTGCTTTTAACCAATCCACGATTTGTGGTTTTGGGTTGGTCTATAATATTTATAAACCTAACTACACCCCAAAGCGCCAAAGTATCTTTAATATTCAATGTAACGACGATTTTGCCCCTTAAATAATAATAATATTATTCGCAACTTTATAATTTTTAAATATATTCTAGATTTTTGTAACTTATTTGTATGATGTAATATAATATATCTAGTCGGTGAAATGAAACAACAATTGCAAAATTAGAAACCTTGTATTGAGATGTTTAAACCGCAAATCGCACCAACCTAAACCATGCTCCTCCCCAATAATAATAGTAATAATAATGAGAAAAGATATAATATAATTGGTCGTCTGCCACAATGGTTGGCCTACATGGTCAAATTTTTACACTTACAACTATTTTTATGCAAATTAGATGGTGGTGGTTGACGGTAGTGACATTCATGGTGACTTTGATGGTGGAGGTGGAGGTGGAGGTGGTAACTTTAGTCGTGGTGACCAGTACAAAAACCCTTTGTATTTGCAATTCAGGAGTATCACAATCACCCCATTTTTTATTTCCGAAGTTCTTTGCTAATTATTTTACATTCAACATTTTTTGATATTCAAAACCCTCTTTATTTCCTAATAAAAATTGATGACTTTTTATTTACATTACCCGTCAAAAATGTATGAAGAAGTACCCTACGAATTTCGTTTGATTATTATTATTTCTTCATTTAGATCTTAGTGTTATCTTAATGACCTAAATGAAAAAAAAAATCCTAAACCAAAATCCACAATAACACAAAAGGGAGGTTAGGGAGGGATGTGAAAAGGGAAATCCAAGGGTGAGTCAAAGCAACAATTGGAACAATCAAACGGCAAATGTTCTCCTTCTTCTTCTTCTAACTCCCTATTCTCATCTTATACACACTCATACTTTTCTTTGTCTCTTTCTAATATTCCCACAAAAATTGAAACTTCTCAAATCTCAACACTTTAACATAACACATACACACACAAATCAAATCCCAGAAGTATAATTCAATTTTCCACCCAATACATTTGCAGCTCAACTTCCCAAGTTCCTAAATTTACTCCTCTTTCCCAACAACTCTCTCCTTTTCTTGATTTCCTCCCCATCTCTCTCTCATGGATGAACCCATCGAACCCATTCAACCCGACCCACTTCTCACACCCGGAGCATTCATTGACCCGAATCCAACTTCTAACGGTACCCCCAAACGCAAGTCACAGGTGGGTGTTAAGAAGACCGGGGTAAATTCAAATGGTAACTCCAAACCCGAATTAACAACAACCGATCAAAAGGGTGAAACTTCGGTTCTGGTTAGACCCGATTGGTTGCCTCCTGGTTGGACTTTTGTTGAGCGTGTTAGGGCTTCTGGTGCTTCTGCTGGTTCTCGTGATAAGGTATTAAAGAAAATATTTATTTTCATTTTCAAGATTCTATATTTATTTTTGTTGGAAATTGGATAAGGTTATTTATGGTTGATTTTGTTTTTTTGTAATGGATTTTGATAAAGGGTTAGCTCAAAAACTCGTGTTAGATGGTCTGTTCGTATGCTCGTGGATGGACATGGACCGTATGAAACTTTTAAGTTGAAACCGAGGGTTTAAAATGTTGGAAAAAGCCAAAGACCTATCTGATAGATGTGAATAGTAACATCTATCAGATAGGTCTGTACTACATTGTAAAAAAAATATACTATAATTTTTTATTGTACTACAATTTTCAGAAATAAATGTACTACATTACTCGAAAAAGTATACTACATAAATATATAAGTATACTACTTTTTTTAAAAAAAAGCTTGATATGTGCCCAGCTCCTACCTATCTAATAGGTACGGGGCAGCCCTCTAAAATGTTAACATTTTAAAGATTTTAAGTTAAAACGTTATATCGTCTTTTCCAAGACTTAAGCCCGTTCTTTCGGTCTACAATGAAGTTAAATTAATTTCAGTTCAGTTCGTGTTAATTGCAGTTACGTGCAGTTCAGTTCTTTGCAGGCGGGGCCTTACTTGAAGGAGAGATTTGATTCATATATATTAAATGAAGTGGTAGTGAAGTTGTGAATTGTGATGGTGTGAGTGAATTTGGTTAATTGATGCTCTTTGTGCTAATTTCTTTGTTTCTTTGATGTTGAATATTTTAGTGTTTTTAGACTATCTACTGTTTGTCCCAAAACCATTCTTTTACTTTGGTTTAGGAGAAAGTTTGAGAAAATCTTACATTGTTGGTCTTATACTGAGATTGGAAATTGGTCATGATTATTTTGGGATAAGTGGAAAAGAAAAGTATGAAGATGATCTTGAGACGAAGAGAGTAGTTTTCATATCCTTTTTTTTGACATTGTGTTGTAGAAGAAAAGAGAGTGTGTTATTTTGACATGGGATAGATGATGTTTGGTACTATGATGACAATGTAGGTAGTTCCAGCTTGATTATGATTGGAGTGAGGCCTTGTTGAATTTTATATCAAAAGCAATGATTTTGCTTCTTGTCTGCTGATAGTTTTTCTCTATAAGTGTCCCATTTTTCCTTCCCAAATTGGTATTTTCTTAAACTATGTGATAGTGGTGCCTGGAAGTGAGAATACTATAATTGTGGTTGGTCTGGTGATCATTGTCTTGTGATGGATGGACAAGGTCTCTGAGATTGGAAGTAGTGTTAGAAATGCTCACCGAGTTAAGATAGGAGAAATTAACCACAAGCTGTCATTGTTAGTAACTGGGATAACCAACAGATGCCTTTTTAGGTTGGCTTTAGAGGATGATGAAACACTTTTTGTCGGATTGAGGATGAATATACAAGTAATGAAGAACCTATCTTAATGGAGTTTGGGTTTTGGATGGACTTTGCTGCTGTTGATAACCTATGGCCTTTATGGGTCGAGGGTTGCTAGCTAAAGTTTCCCCGTTTTCGTGTTTTGCCTGCCGCAGGGTAATTGGAGCTTGAATGCCTTTTCTGATTGCCCTATCAGAGTACAGAGCTTTAAACCAAGTTCAATGATGGGAAACGATTTTGACGATGTAAAAGGACTCTTAGCTGGTAGTAGTCTCTCAGCTGCTATCCAATATATTCACGGCAACTGACTCTTAATTTTTCTTTATCATTACCAACTTAGTATACATTCAAGGATTTAGCACCACGATTGCTCCTCCAAAGCTTCAAGGGTTGCATGGCCATTGGCCAGCCCTATGTTTATCCTGTATGGGTGCTCCATTGTGTTGGACTTGGCCACAGTCCAAGTATTTTGAATGTTTTTTGCTTAAGCTGAAGATCTGAAGTGTCATACTTGTATTAAAATATTAAGTTATCCTAATCAATATGCGAGATGAAATTAAGAGTCAGGTGATATGTTTTGGTTAAACGAAGAGTCCAGATGGTATGGTTTTACTAGTTGGGGGCATATTTCACATATATTTTCGGGTTAGAATTACTTGTGCTATAATATTGAGAAATTGTCGACAAGTTGGCTTACATGCTTACTTGTGTTAGGCTTCACTTGAGAACATGGAGCTCATTGCTTCAAATCTGACCCCTGTAAGGGTGACTTTTGGATAACATAGGCCTCGATAATTAGACAAGTTTCTTGGGTCCTCTTAGGGGAACAAGTTAATGTCTCTCATAAGCTGTGCACACATGGGAAATCTTGAGAAGTTTGAGCGTTTTGTGCTAAATATCAAATGATGGCTATGAAGGACAATGAATTGAAGTTCTGTTTGACCGAATAATTTTTTTCCCCATATTGGAGGATATACAGCTCATATGCTCTTGGGAGTTCATACTTAGTTGTGTAACAAAAACAAACTATGCATTTCTGTATTTGCTAACGGGTCATGGAAGCTTAGGGAAATTCTCTGTTAAAGAACAAAGGAAAGCAGATAATTTATATGGAAGCTGATGGACATAACTCTTAAAATAATATGTAGCATGAGGGACATAAGTGCTGGTGCTGTATCATTAGTACATTTTGTCAGTGATTTTACTTTATACCCTAAGACTCTATTGCTTACTGGACTGACATAAGCGAATGTGGGATGTGTTCTTGGACTGTTTTTGTTTTCCACTCCCCTAGAGTGGCAGAGGAATAGATAGACCTTACTAACCTCAGGCAATGTGATTAAGATGAGGAGTTAGAAACAGGAGAACATCTAGTAGCCAACATTGAGAACTTTAAAGGTGACATCTATTCTAATAATCCTATTTGTCCTTTATTATATATGCCTCACTTTTTGGCTTATTAGTGACCTAGATACAGTGTGGAACACTTTTACCTATGCATCTTACAACTAATGAACTCCATTTCGTATGCATGTCCACCCTCTCAGTCTCTTCCACCATGGACGAAACTAGTCATGGTTGTTTTTTTAGGTGTTGATTTAGTTCCCTTGTGTGTGTTTTTCTTGTTTGTCCATTTTTACTAATCCACATCTTCCAATGAAAGATGTGGCTTACAGTAATCAAATAGAGTTGTTGCTAAGCTTCTTGCTCTCCATGCCTGATCATATTATTTGGAAATCTTTGATTCTCTTTACTGGTTCTAGGAGGATTGTGTTTTGAAATCAGTTCTGTAGAGTAAAACTCGGGCAAGGGCTGGACCATATGCAACATGATCAACAATACTTTTCTAGTTTTTCAAAACCGTTAGGCCTCTTGGTTCTCTTGGTTCTTGCAGCTGCATATACCATTTTTAACTAGTTTCCATGGCATCAAGAGTTAGTTTCTTTTACTTATTTGTCATGATTGCATGAAGTTTGGTCTTGCCTCATAAACAACCTATGGTAGCTTAATTACTAGAAGCATCCTTGTGAAAATCCGTGTTTAATGACCATCCGTAAGAGGCCTTTCCAAAAATAATTTGAGAATGTTTTTTTGAGCATGAATAATCCCAACTGCCACCAATCTTCTCAAATAATTAAACTTTTTGTTTGTTTTTTGGGGGACCTTTCAAATCATCTGTATTGTTCTTTTTCTTGAACCTTTCGAGGTATGTTGTACGTAGAGAAAACAACGCTTCAAAATATCTTAGAAGGACCCAAAATTGGGATGATTCCAAAATAATCGAAAGGTAGAATTACAATGAAGATCAGTGATAGTTGGGACTATATATGTAAATTATCCCTTTAATTTTCTTTTCTTTTGCTCCTTATTGCTTCATAAGTACGCGGAGATATTAATCTGTGAATTTGCATACCTACCGTAAGCTCTGAATGTGTGATTACACTGGACGAAATGAAGATAGCACTAGAGGTTTGGCAATTCTTAATGTGAAGGGAACATAGCAAGGCAATTGTGGCCTCATAGTGAAAGTTGAATACATTTGCTAAACATAAACATGAAAATATGGCTAAATGTATACAAGCTGCGTAGATAACTATACCTTTTTCTTGCCCTTTGAAGTTTAATGGAATCTTTTGGTAGTTTCATATGCCGTGACTATTAAGATATTAGTCAGATGGTTTTAGTCTAGCCTATAGTGATTAATGAGTGACTGAGTGGTTCGACCTTAAGGCTCAACTGTTTTTTTTGGGGGGTGTTTACTGTTTATTGTTTACGTATCTGCCAAAGTATTTTCATGATGGGGATATTAATTGATAAAAACCTTGTACTGAGTTTGTAAATTATTTCCTGATTGACACTCACTCTTCTTTGTTCTTTTTGCCAGAAATCTCGTGAACTTATATGGATCTAACTGAGCATATTAACCATGAATTAAACAGAACTTATTAGCCATAAATGAATTGAGTTGAATTAAACTTACTATTCATGAACTGTTTTGAACTTTTTAGCTGGACTGTTCTGATTACCCCTCAACTGAACTTGTCTAATTTTTTCTTGATCAAACTTGCTAAGAAGTGAAAAGAAAAGGTTTAATGTGTAATTCTGACTAAAAGGTTTTCAGGGTTAGTGTCAATAGTGATAGACAAGTATGTTCTTTCTAGCTGACTGCAAAATCTGACTAATAGATTGGATCTACTACTCACTGAAAATTATCTTCATTGGTCGTTCAGTTAACATTTTAAATACTCGTTCTTGCATAAAGTGTTGAACCTGAATATCAGCTCAGCTGATTCGAGTTGTTAACTCTTGGAGCATCCAGTAGAGTGTTCTACTAACTGGTTATGTATATGGATCTTTAAGGGGCTGTTCTTTTCACCTTATTTTCAGTCCTTATCATAAAAAAATAAGATCAGGTAAGTTAAGTTTCAAATAAGTTCAAATAAGGTCGAATAAGGTCAAATAAGGTTTCATCTAATAAGCTCTAATAAGAAAACATAAGTTTATAGAAGTTCAAATAACTTCAGAGAAGCAAAAATAAGTTGAAAAGTAAGTTGAAAAGAACAGAGCCTAAGTTGAGAGGCTGAGAAAGATATGGGTTTTGTAAAAGCATTTTGTTTGATTCCTAACATTTTCATACTAACGGAGCAATTGGGCATGCCAATCATATTGTAGCTATCGAGCACAGGTAAAAATTAACTAGTGGACATTCTATTCAATATATATGTTTTAGACTATCACCTGCTGTGAGATTGACTTCTGTTAATGAATTTAAATTAAAGGGCCTCCAGTTGGTGGATTTTGTAATCAAGCCAAGAAGAATCAATTTTGCATTCCATACCAGGTAGATTTAGGAGTGACTGGCACTCTGGCAATAATGCCCAGTTAGCTTTGAGAAGCAATATAGTTTTGCATGTAACCTCTTAAATCTGAGTCTTGCTCTTTGTAGCCCCTTGTCCTCTCAATACTGCAAGCTTAGCTTGACCTTTACTGAGGAGGGGCTGCCTTCCAATGCTAGTGGTCAACCTTCTCTGTAGAAGCAATTTGTGACTTTATATCTACAAATTAAGAAAAAGGATTTTTCCCTCCTTGAAAGGGATGTAATTTTGATATCACTAAGTGTGAACTTTTGAGTATTGCTCAATGCAGACGTAGCTAATAACATCATTGCTTATTAACTGGGTCAATGGGACTGGAGATTGGTTGCGTTTCTTGGGCAACAGTTGAGGGTTGTATCCATGTGTTGGCATTTCACTACAAGCACTATGAGCCTCATGTCGGATATCTGGGAGTAAACACTGGCCTATTTGATAGCCCAGTGAGACGAATAAGGAGTTCCACTTAACTAAATGTAGTCAGAAAAAGAATCTGCAGTGAAGAGAATGAATGAGAACAGTGGAACGCGGCCGTACTATCAGGAGCGATAGCAGATAGAATTTTCTTTGTGAAGAAACAAAGAGCATCTCTCTTACTTCTCTCTCGATATTTGTGGGGCACATACACCTCACTCTACACTTACAACTTACAACTTACAACTTACAATGAAGCTCTATATATGGCATTTACTCTCGAGTTTCATTTGCTCCAGCATGTTCTTTTTGCAAACAAAGTATAAGAGTGCCTCCTTTCTGAAATAGAAGACAAACTGCAATATCATCTTTTCCCCCCTTGTTAGCTAAGTAGCTAACTTGCCTTCATCCTTGACAGTATTATGTGGACCCAGTGACGCAACGCCGGTTTAGGTCGAAAAAGGAGGTGCTGTATTTTCTTGAAACAGGAACTACAAAGAAGAAAAAGAATGATTCTGATGCTGAGAATACGGTTAGTTGGATATAATCCTTTTTCAGAACCTTTGCAACTCTTATTGCACTTTATCCTCTAAATTAACAGTTTAGCTATATAACACCTTTGAACTGGAGCTAATGAACTGCCCTACATTCTCTTGTTTGTCACCAAATAGTTAGCTAAATAGCCCTTTTCCAAAATTATGATTATCTGCATAAACTACAGAGTCGAATTTTTAGAAGCTATGGTGTTCATAATATCCTTGGGTTTCGGTTTTGCAGCCGGGAACTGACTCTGCTACCGTTAAGCGGAAGAAATCCGAGGCAAAGGCGAAAGATTCTTTGAAGAACTTCAATTTTGACAATGTCCCAGCAAAGGTTAAATGGGTATTAACAGATATCTATGAAGGGTCCTGGAGACCGTTAAGTAATGGTGTTGATAGGGTTCCTGAATCTGCTAAGCAAGAATGGAGTGCAGCCTTTACATATCTTACATTACAAAATGCTGGCAGGGCAGCATTCATCTGAGACTTATTTTCTCTTGCATGTGGGATTTCAACACATACTAACAAACCACAGTAGTGAACCATGTTTATATAGTATATCTCTCTTTTTGCTTCTTTTATCAGAGATGAATATTTGTGAATAACATTTTATGGTTCATGGTTCTTTTGACATGCTAGGACAAGTTAGTTTTAAGACTAACTAGCTAGTTTTTTTCTGTATTTTTGTTAGATGTCTGTAATCTGATTTTGACGTATTTTGGATAGTTCTTTTTTCCGTATCTGGATCTACATAGCCCTTCTATATATATGGATCTAAGTCTTATTTTATGTGCTGACAAATTGTGTAACTGAGATCATAAAGGAGAAAGCAAGCAAGAGACGGGAAATAACAAGAATAAGCAATAAAGGACACGCAATATGTAGCAAGGAAATTTGGGATTCGGGCAAAAAAACCAAAAATTATACGCTAAGACTGCGTGATGTATGACATGACGATATAGAAGGGATTAACTATCTCTCTAGGCCCTCTAATCTCTCTCTAGTATTCTTTGGCCTATCTAGATTTGAATCTCTCTGCTCTGTTTTGTTTTCGTGGCCTAGGCACTATTCGTAATATGTCTAATAAGAAAACCTAATTGTAAAAGGAAAGTGCAAATAAAGAAAGTCTCTGCAGCTCACACGCTTCGACCATGCAAGATTTTGCACAATCACGTGGGCAGGCGTGCGAACATTCAACCTGTGACAAAATGTTCGTCGTTCAATTCCGTGTCACACCTCGTTCGTGTATTATCCACCTCGCCAGGCCACACCTTTCCTTCTTTGTTTTATTCACACAACCATCTCCATACCTCCAAACCCAACATCATATGCATTCGAATACGAGATTTATGCTTCTATTTGATTTTCTTTGTAACCATGATATCCAAATGTTATACTACCCACGATATGATGGCACGACCTTTTATTGAATCCAAGCGATCTTTTCGTAGGTGTTTGCCCCTAAACCAATCGGGAGATTTCCCAACACGTCCCGTGTAAGGAAGCTTTCATGCTTGTTTACTTGTACTCATACTTTTTTAGGCTGGTAAGAGAAAAGAACTCATGAACTTGCATTCCTTACATGTGTATCCAACCAGCTTCACTCATCAGACCGACTCATTGAGAGTGAAGGCAATGGAATGGGATACATCACCCCCAAATGAGCATCTGGTAGATCTGGTCTTTTGACCTAGAAGTTGTGTGAATAAACAATGACAACCCTTACTTCGTTACTTGCACTAGGACTTATGCTAGTTTGTGTAGTTGGTGTCGTATTGTATTGTATTCATGTTATATTATGTTTAATGAGCACGATAGATCAATAGTAGCCATTGCATGATAGTTACAATTGCGATTGTTTTTTATTTTGCTTTATGTACTATTATCATTTGTCATTATCCTTAAACTTTATTATGTATCTTATGACTCATAAGAAGGTTATGAGCCATCTACCTCGTCCAAGTCCATGAGGTTCCTAATGAATTCCCAAGTTTTTGAAGTACCCTACAAGTCTCCTTTGTTTTTTTGTTTACAGAGCGACAAGCCGCAATGATATAGGCGAGATTCGATCTCACGTGACCACATCTTGACGTCTAACAATACTTTACCAAATGAGCTAACTAAGTAACTAGTGTCCACAAAGTATACAACCTGCCCGAATCGTACCAACAATTTTTTAGAAAACAAATCATTTCTGAGTTTGTGCATGCTAATCTTTGACATGAACTTGTAGGAGGCCAGAGGGCGTTAGATAAATAAACTTGGTCATAAATTACTCTTGATTGTCGCAACTTTAATTTGCTTTGTAGAGCTGTGTCTTTCTCACCAAGCATTGATACAATGAAATCTACACAATAAAGTTAACACACATTAAACATCAAAATTGCGTGGAAGCAATCTGTTCGGATCAAAGCGCTCATTCGTTATCAATGGTACATATCTTTTTTACAGCGATTTGGTGTACATAAATTTGTTTTGTAGGTATTAATGAGCATTATGGGCAAAGAGTATATTTATCCAGTTTCCAACGTTTGCCCTCCTCATTCAATTGTTTAGTTACCAAATTTCATACCAAATGATGAAACACCCATTTTACACAAATTTTTTGGTGAATATATACATTATTTTCATATCAACAAAACCTTCTATGATCCCCTAAAAAAATTCTATGATTATTACCAATTCTGTCATTTATGCATTTGTATAGACATAAGTGTCAATATATCATAACTCTATGATGAAAATCATTATCGTCATGATTTTGTTAGATCGTATATCTTTATCATCTGATATTTATTGTAAGTGTCACATTTCAAGTAATGAAATCATCTTTTTTAATTTTCAAAAATAATAAATGCATAACTCTTTTTATTTAGCTATTTTGTTGTGTGATTATTTGTAGTTTTTTATTTTTTATTTTAACCATCTTCAATGCACATATTTAACCAATTAATAAACTTAGTTATGTATCATATTGTAATAATATGTTCATAATTCAATAATATGCATTCAAACAACACCTTGTGTAATAATATTTAATATATTGATGAAAAGTTATGGCCAATATACATTAAAATCTTCCCTTTAGAAAGCAAATCTGACACCAAATAGATTAGAAAATGTCAACATTTAGATATAGTAAATGAAACCAAATGAATGGAGAAGATCATGATTCCTTTCACAAAGCATGAAACAAAATCCCCAAAAAAAAAAAAAAAACCTTGACTCCAAGAATATCTACCTGTAAATGATACCTAACCGTTTCACATTTGTGGATAAAAAATAATCCAAATTTAAGCACACTATTAGTATTTTAATAATAGCTCCAAATATATATTTCTATTTTTGCTGATAATCTCCCATTTTTGACAAGTGTAGAGTAGATTGTTACTTCTATTGTAACATATGTACAACATCCCTCCTTTGAGAGAAAAATCAAAAAATGAAGCAGAAAATATAAACAAAACAACAAGCATAAAAGTGAGGATTAGTGCAAGCAAATAACTTCAACAAGGAGATCAATGGATAATTCATGGAATAACAATGGTGATGACGATGATCAGAAGAAATTCAAACAAAATTGGCCTGATTGGCTTCCATTTGATTGGTGCATTCATCGCAACATTGATTCTTCTGATACTCAACTGGTAAATTACACATTACCTATTTCTACGAAAGTTTAATTTGTTCATTTTCTAATTTTACCCGCAATTTGTTATTTAGCCACCCCATTAGGCAGTCAGGGAGGAGGTAAGGGGATCTCAACCCACATAGTGACATACCAATCTATCCGTAATTCCTTCTCGTAAAGATTGAGGGTGTTTAGGGTACTTAATTATCTGACTCTTAGTCTGTACTCCGTAATAACGTTTTATTAACTCTCTATATATAATAGTGTCAGACAACCTAACTAAGTTAGCTAATTATTCTCAATAATCGTAAAAGAATGATTCCCATTCTGGGGGCAATGATTGTCAAACACCGAACGCTATGGTTTAGAGGTAGGAGCTCTACTAAAGTACTAATTAAGCTTCTATTTTCGGTTTGTTACGAACTTACGATCCTTTTCTTTACTAGAAGAAAAATAATTTCGATACCATGTGAAAGATTAGATACGTGAAAAAGAAAAGTTATTAAAATGAAGGGCGTAGTGATTATATATAGTGAAATGTTATAAAGGAAAATGCATCGATTGTTAAGTACGCATGAAGTATATAGTACATAAATATAAAATTTCCTCTTTATGTCTAATTGTCTGTCCATTACTAATTTACTTATCATCTTGCGAGATTTAGTAACATTTATGTGTTCCTTTGGTTTCTTTTACATTCTTATGATAATATTGTTATATGTCTACGCATTCACTTGTAAAATAACTCATTCATATTTCATGTATAAGGCGAAAAGTTTGGAGTTATAGTATCCATGTTTTGAGTCATTTGACTAGCTAGTTTGTTAAGAGACGTAACCACGTAATATTATCAATCTTTACAAACAGGACTATATAATATAAGATACTATTTTCTTGAGGTTGGTATAATTGGTAGGGGTTTCCGCCGTTTCATCTTATTATAAGGTTATAGGTTTTCATTCTTACATGCTATGATTCTTGTGAGTAGGAAATTTACTTATCACTGTCCCTCTTTTTCAAAAGCCCGACCTCCAAAGTTGGACTTAATATACCTATAATATACTTCCTCCGGTTTTTAATACTTGCATCATTAATTATGTGCACAAAAATTAATAAGATGAGAGATAGAGAGAGGGAAAGAAGGGGACCCATGTGTAGAGAGGGGTAGAAAAGAAATATTTCCCTGAAAGAAGATGATGCAAGTAATTTGCAACTTTCAAAAATGGGAAATGATGCAAGTAAAAAAAAGCGGAGAAAATATATGTTTAGGCGTAAAAATTTATAGGTTTAGTATATTTCATCTAAGTACTATATGGAGACCTCCAAAAACAAGAGTGCAAGGATATATGGGGCATTTAATTAGGTACACCTTGGCTTGGACTACATAAAGCTACATACTTCTAAAGACGTTTTGTGTAATTATAGTAAACAACTAGTATTAGTCCCCGAAGATGCACGGGATTTTTAGTTAGGGATAACTAATGTAATCTAGCATGCTAAATATCAACAAAAAGGAAAAATAACAACGCATTAGACAACTTAAGCCTTGGTTTTCATTGATATATCATCATTATTTTTGATAGAAGCATCAATAATATTATGGTGGCATAGTCGCACTCATTGGCCGACTCATACTCATTCGGTAACTCATACTCGATTGGGCTTAGATGTTTGGGTGTATGTAAAGTTATTTGCATCAAGGTGTACAATGTACCAACTCAGATATATATAATTACTTTTTTTTGGTTACTAGTTACTACTTAAGACATCCAAAATTAACACATGTGTACATTTATTTTGATAGAAGGAAACTAAGGTCTAATGCTCCAATTTGATTCCATTTTGCATTCTCTTCATTTCATTTGAATCTTTAAAATATTTTTAATATTAGTGCAAGTTTTATTATTATTTTTGGCTCTAATTAATACAAAGTTTCTGATAGTATTATTCCAATCCAAGAGGAAGAAAATTTCACTCCCAGAAGGAGGTTATTCAATATCTTGCTAATCAACCAGTGAAAAGAGTGACCGTTCGAACCAAGAGAAAAATCAACAAACTTCATGGTAACTTTATTTTTCTCTTTAGTTTTACTCTCCGTCTGTTTCATATTAGTGGCAAAAGTTTACCTTTTACACTAGTCACATATCTTACTTTGACCATAATTTCTAAGTAATATATAAAACCATATAATAATACATAATATGTTCTTAGATTTATCTCAATGTATAATTTCACTTATCAAGTTTTCATAAATCTTAACTTGATAAGTAAATATATTAATGGTCAAAAAGGTTGTATAGTGACAATTGACAAATGTGTTAGTGATATATACCGTTGCAACTAAAAACTCTGTTCAGTTCAACTTATTTTTACTAAACTGAACTTATTTATGCTAAATTGAACTTATTTTTGTTGAACTGAACTTATTACCGAACTTATTTTTATTGATTAATGTTGCTTTTTCTTCTTTGCACAACTGATTTTTCCTGAACTTATTTACTGAACTGAACTTATTTAGATTGAATATTATTATTTTAAGGTGAACTGAACATGGCCTAATATGTAATTCATGAAGTATAACTTCTGCATCCAAAAGATGATATTTGTCTCTTACTTATTTAAACTGAATATTATTATAAATAGTGTTTATGACAAATTTCTCATGTTTTTTCAGTAAGAAAAAATAAATCAATAGCGGATATTGCACCAAGATATCTTGCTAATCCGCCACAAGAATGGCCTGAATGGCTCCCACAGGACTGGACTATCGAAAGAAGTTCTGAAAACCCTACCAACGTGGTAATTTTTAAATTGATTCATCCATTTTAATTGTTTGCCTTTAAGCAATACTATTTCATTTCGTTAATGTCACACGGAAATTCTATTATATACCAGGATGTACCAAAAGTAAGATACACCTAAAAACTTTTTCTTTTGAAATAAGCAAAACAATAGAGTAAGAAAGATCCAAATGAGCAAAACAATAGTGAATGCACATTTCATTTTGAATACTTGCAACATACTAACCTTTATTTACACTATTCAAATACTAAACACTATTTTTACTAGAATAAAGAAAATAATGTGATTGTGTATGTGGATGGATCAATCTGAATGTATATTTTTTAAAAATGTTTCAACTTTCATAATTTAATTTTCATTATACTTAATCGTTTTATTTCGATGATAATCTAATTTTTCACAAGAGAATTGTTGCATAAATTGCTAACTAACTATGAAATGGGATGATTAAAATGATGTAGTATTATTGTAATCCTAAATGGAAGAGATTTCGAACAAAGGAAGAGGTTCTCCATCATATAGATACCAACTCCAAGAAGCTAAGGAAGAAGAAGATTCACGAGTCTAAAGGGTACGTATTCGTAGTCACACACATTTCTTGTGAAAAAAGAAATATATTACTACCTCCGTTTTTTAATACTCGCACCATTTCTATCTTTCACACTATTCACACATGTCCACTTAAATTAATATTGTGACTTATATGTAAGAAAAAATATAGTCATGCGGGATCTTGTAAGATTCGTTTCAATGTATAGATTATTAAAATCTAATTTGCATAATTTTTTATTGTGTACAATTAAAGATATGTAACCTCTAAATTGTGCATTGGGTTGCGTAAACTAGTTCAATGGTGCGAGTATTAAAAAACGGAGGAAGTATTAGTTAATGAATTGTTTTTAAAGTGATGCATTATTTATGCCTTTTCCAGGTTAGGTGTTTATCAACAATGATGCAGCCAGAAATTGTAGACTTGCCCATGTAAATTTTTTTTGAATGAGCGATAGGTTAGGGTTTAATTTGATAAGAGTGTAGATGACTTCACCTAAGGAGGAATGGAGGATATGAATGTAGTCTAGGTTTAAAAAATTGAAAGGGAGAGAGAGGCATAAATGATACTATGTTTTTCATGCAACATATTGTTTTTTTTTTTAGTTTTTACGATCTCTTCACCTCAATTTAATTGACTCGTCAGTTTTTTAAAAGTCAAATTTAATCAATTATCATTGTATTTAGCTAATCTTAAAAGGACTCGTCAACAAATTAAATTATGGAGCATGCAGACAATCATCTACGACATCAAAGACATGATAAAGTCTTTTCAACAACTCCATCATTCACATCCAGCACAACACAAATCGGTTAGCATACCATCTTTTCAAACAACCGTATCAACTTCAACAATACCATTGAGATGGAGGCTTCAGTTTGAATTTGATTGTTAATCATCTAGTCATTTAGATAGTTCAGGTTATTCCTTTGAAAAAAAGGGTTGTATAATACTCTGCTTGTACTTGCTTGTATTAAAAAAAAATAAGAATTTGCACAATTACGTACGTGGATCTTGATTTATTTTCAAATTATCAACTTTTTAAAATAATTTTAGATTCACCAATGAACCTCTTAGTAGAGTTCAAAAGCCTAAATGAACTTTTAGGTTTTAAGTTCATCTATGTAGCCATTTGTAAATTCGAAGTTTTAGAAAGGAAATTTTCTTCGATCTAAGGAATCGGTTCTTCAAATAAATATGCACGAGTCCTTCAACTGAGTGTTAGTAACATTATACAACTTGTTACAAAATTTCTTCTAACTCTTTCCCTCGTCAAAGGAGAGTGTGTTTACTAGACCATAATCTGATTTGAATCATCTGTATCAAATGACCCGATCCGAAATCCGAAGTTGAACTTGAGAACAATGAAACTAACTTACTTGAAACCCCAAAATGAACCAAAATAGACCTAGTTAGATAGCTCGCTTATCATGCAATGCACTCCGACATGCATCATAGATGAACAAGTAAATAGTATATGTTATTGTCCGTCTCTAGTTCCTCCTACACCTTAGGGTTTCTTCAAAATACAATCTAGCTATTAGATCAAAGGTCCAAAAGCTAATCAGCCAAACACAATAATCTAAATATGGTAAAAATCAAGCATATTTCTTGCCATAACTATCGTTTGTGAGACTCCGTTATTTGATAGGAAGTTCTTGTTTTCTTTTTGTTGCTAAAATGGAAATATATCATATTACGCGCAAGTACGAGCTATATTACGAGCAGTTCGTTTCTACTTGCTCTCTTGCGATTTAGTAATTTCGCAAAGTAGGTTTAGACAACTAATCGGCTTCCGGCTTAGCGCCAACACGAGTAGTCATTTTCAACATGGTTGCAAAATTATCTTCCACTCGTCAAAGGAGATATAGGTTTAGAGGCGTCATGATTTTAATGTTGATGAAGTGTCAACCTAATCAGTAGCTCACTATTTTAAACTGTGTTTTTTTAACAATCATGGAAAAAGGAAGGAAGAGGGATAGAAAGCGCAAGAGCGAGTTTTCACTTTCCTTAACTTATGTTCCTAATTCTTTTCCCTTCTTTTTCCTAGTTCGATATCTTGATAACAAAAAATATATCCTTCCCTCTTCCCCCCAAATTCCTTCAACTTCCATCATCCAAATACATTATTATGATGTGTTTTAATTTATGTGGTGGAGGGAAAGGGTAGAAAGAGAGAAGAAAAAGGAGGAAATGTAGAAGAGCACATGGGATTTCCCTTCCTATCTTTCCAACATTTAAAATTTTCGTTTTAGTCACGTCTAAACGGAAGAACTTAAATCATTATTTCTTTTCTTTCTCCTTTTCTTCGCTCAATTCCATATTCAACTCAAATAAATCAAAATGTATTTGTCACTCCGTTTACCATTCAAAATTTCTAATCATCCAAACACATGACCGGTAATTTATGGGCAACATTTATTGTTGACACCACCGCATTATTTTATCAAATCCTTTTATGGCATGTACTCGATACTTTTTGCTGATCAAGTATTATCATTTACAGTTCTAGCTAGGTAGTTAGATCATCGATCTTGAAAAAGTTCAACGCTAAGGAGGCTCCATGTTCTATGAAAAACGGGTTTAATTAGACAAATGGAAACATGCATGCTATGCAATAATTTATTGTACTTTAACCAAACTAGTGTTCTATAATGGCTATATACACGTTGTAATTTAATAAACTTTTATCATCATAGGAAGGCGGCGGATCAAAGTGTAATACTTACTACACTAGTATCTTTACGTGCTACTCGATTTAATTTTTAATAATGTAGAAACACAAAAACAGTAGTATCCTCAATCTATTAACAAAATTGATTGCTTATAGATCAGGATATTATATAGCATTAGAAAACCTTTAACAAACCATGTTAAAATTAAACAAAGAAAAATGACAACCTAGACATAGTCTTCAAGCATTTAGTGTATACAACAAAAACAAATAGTAGGAATATACTTTAGCATTTTCACATTATATACATATACTTACTTATTAACGTACCCACACATATTATATATCAGACAAAAACCTTCATTTTATAGAAATAAAACTTGAAATCGTATCAGCTTATACCCTAATTTGAGCCAAACATTGAACCTGGATAACAATTTCCCTGATATTCTTCTTAATTAAACAATTTCAAATTTTTAGCTCCCACCCAAATTGTTTCTTTTTAAGTACACGTCCACTTTTATTTTTCACTATATAAACCAAGGCAAATTTATCTCTCCTACAGCCTCACTACAATTTCATCAAATTAATTTTTTCGCAGTAATTAATTTTTAAAATTATTATTTTTCTTTAATTATATGGTTTTGCCTCCACGATTTGATATTTCATGATTTTTTTTTTCTTCCAATTTTCAGAATTTTTGAAATAATTTTCTTTTCAAAAATATGATTGACGATGATTGGGTTTTTTTCACTGATTATGAAGATCTGTCTGATATT
Source organism: Patellifolia procumbens (assembly GCA_947645195.1). NCBI lineage: Eukaryota > Viridiplantae > Streptophyta > Magnoliopsida > Caryophyllales > Amaranthaceae > Patellifolia > Patellifolia procumbens. Next base: position 544,284 of record CANSGD010000334.1, read on the forward strand.
GAGCCAATGGTTGTTAATGACCCGGAAGTTATTTTCCATGACAATATGACAGAATTAGCCCAAGATATGCAGCTTGCTTTCCATATAGCAGATGTAAGTGGTCCAATGACCAAGGAAGCTGCAGATGGGCTTTACACTAGTAGATTTCATAGGCCCAAATATAGGCCCAATATTAAGCCCAAGAAAAATGCTGGAAGCTCCAGCAGTGAGCCCATTGCAAAACCTACCCCTGTCCTAACAGAAGCCCAACCAGATGGGCTTCTAGAGCCAAAAGAGCGGCCCAGTAGTCTTGAAAAGGGTAAAAGCTCCTGTAGTGAGCCTGTTGTTGAAAAACCTGGTCCAATTCCCACCAAAGCCCAATCATATGGCCCTAAGAGATCTAAAAAGCGGCCCAGTAGGCTTCAAAAGGGTAAAATCCCCAGTTTTGAGCTTGTTGTTGCAAACCCTAGTCCAATACCCACCGAAGCCCAACCAGATGGGCCTCAACAGCCAAAAGAGAGGCCCATTGGTCTTCAAAAGGGTAAAAGCTCCAGCAGTGAGCCTGTTGCTGAAGAAGCCCAACCATATGGGCCTCCACAAGTCAAAGGTTGGCCCACTGGTCTTATAAAGGTGGAGAGCTCTAGTAGCGGACCCGATGAAAACCCGGGCGCAATTCAAATAGAAGCCGAACCGGATGAGCCTCGACAACCCAAAGAGCGGCCCATTGATCTTCCAGAAGGCTGGAAGGTCAAAAGGTCTAGGAGGAAAAATGGAAAAACCAAGGGAATAGTAGATAAGGTTATTACAAGAATAAAATAATATTAATTTATTAATCTGAATAATTAATATCTTACTTAGGGTTCGTTCTCTTCGTCTGAATTATTCTGATCTGGTCTGATCTGATCTGAACTTTTCTGATCTGATCTGACCTTTTCTGATCTGGTCTGAACTGAATCTATTATAGTTGTTTTTTGTTCTTATTCTTTTCTGATCTGAACTTTTCTGATCTGATCTGAATTCTCCTGATCAGATCTGATCATTTCTGAAATAAGCAATAGAGTGCTTAAATAAGTCGAAAAGAACATAGCTTTAGTAATTAACTAAGTTTTAATGCAATGATTATATGATGCAGATATTCACCAGTCCTACTGGAAAGAAATTCCGATCTTTGAAACAAGCTTTAGATTTTATCAAGGAGCAAAATCAAGGGCATGAACCTGATGATAAGGTATAAGATTATGCATCATACACCCAGCCTGGTGTACCATGTTCATGACATACACAAGTCTATTTAAGCAAAAAAATAACCTTGGGTATACCATCATCATCGTACACCTGAATGTATAATATATTTCTACTAAATGTAACCCTCCTCGACTCCTCCCCTTATTTTTCCGCCATATAATATCATTTTACCCTTTTCTTCATGCAATCATCATTTACAAGATAAAATCAAGAAAATTGCTTTTCTAGTGATTCGGCTAACCACTAAACTAATCAAAATTTTGAAATAAGTATTGCACTTGTAATGGACGATGTTATTTTAAAATTGTGAACGTGTATGAGTTATGTACAGGGAGACGATGCTGGTCCGAGTGGACAAATGGCTGCTTGAAGATGATCAGTTATTAAGGTGACTCCATTAAAGAATATGGATACGAGATACAAAGTAGAAAAAGGATTATGGTAAAAGAGATGTTCATCCCCTCCTATCTTTGAATCACTGCTCTAAATTAGAAACCACAGTTTAGTAGTTAAAACTTGTACTGTTAGCCACATTATGGAATATTAGGATAGATGATTATCATGATATGTTAGTGTTCAATGTTGTATGTCGATTTTTTAAGTTGTTGTAAGAGCCCACCACAATGTTAGCTTGATGTTCACCACAATCTTAACACCGATTAGATAAATGTTTGTGCTTTTCTTTGGTTATAGTTTTCAATTTGTTTGTACGTTTGCATGAGCCACTTTTGATAAGTATTATTTACAATGTGTTGATCCTTTTTGTTCCTTTGATAATTCAATTACTTGACTTTTTATATCTAAAATATAGTCAGTTAATATACATATATTCCGAAGATTATTAATGAACGTTCTTTATACAAGGGGATTGTAATGTTATATTATGATCATGTTAAATTAACATACCATTTGAAGATATTTACAACCAAAAGTTCAGAATATTGGCTTTTAAAGTTTCATATACGAAACATAATACCTCTCTCGATATTATGATGTATGAATATCAAGTTCAGACATGTTATTATTCTTTGTCACATCTTCGACTTGCTCGCTCTCGTGTCCTCAGACTCCTCAAAACCTCGCCATTATAAATATATGAATGTCATTATTCTTTTTTCACTCTCAATCTCATCGCTAACCTATTCTATATTTTGTAGATATATATGCATCTTTCATGTATGCACGCACTTGAAATAAAGATCCACCTATTCAAGACTTTAACTATATAAACCCATTTTTATATGAAAATAAATAAATTACCATGAAAAGGAAATGAAATACTCCATTCGTTTTTTTAATATGTATTTTTTTCATTTTAGAGTGTTTTTCGCATAATTGGAATATTGACCCACCTATTTATTACACTTCTCTACTCCTTTTTCTTCACTCTACGTTTTTCATCTTTTCTTTACTTTTACTAATGTTTGCTCTTATTTTAACATTTTTTTTAATCTACTCGCAAAAACAAATATATACATATTAAAAACGGAGATAGTATCTACACTTTCGCCCAAAAAAATGAAAGTGTTTTTAGAAGAAAAGCAGACTGCAGAAGAATGAGACATTTACTACTAGAATAGAAGTATGTGTCTTGGAGAGCAAACCAAGAATCTGCAGGCTACTATGCACCATTTATAATACGATATACAGTGCGCATCAGCAACATATCAATTTCCTTCAATTCTGCTTCTCAATCTCTCTCTCCTCATCACGTAAAATGTCGAGAAAGTTCTTCGTCGGGGGAAACTGGAAATGCGTACGTTTTTCTCGCTTCTCATAATTCTAGTTTTGAACTATCATTCAATCGTTATTCTAGTACTTAGTTAGATATTCGCTTCCGCAGTGATTTGTGATAATTTGCTCGATTGATCACTTCTTTGTTTGAATTTGTAATTCTGAATTAATTGTGGATTATGAAGTAGTATTAGCTTGATTGTTGAATAAAATTTCGTGTATTATGCATGAACTTTGATTTGAAGTTGAAGATTACTAGATTGCTAAATCAGAATGAATATAGGTTAGCTTCAGTGAGCTTGATATATCAGAGAATTAAGAATAGCATTTAGTTTGATTTGCTTACATTATCTCATGTTTAAGGCTTTAGGTTTTGGTTCTTATAGACGATTCGAGAGTATTCGATACAAGGTGATAATAGTTGATAATTGATAAAATATTGAGAGAAATTAATGAATTGAATGACTTGAATTGTAAGGTTGTTAGTCCTGTAGAGTACATAGCCAATATCTTGTATAACCTAAGAAAAGTTGAATCTATTCCTAGTATGAAACAACTAACATCCTAATACAAAATGATCTCGTATAATCGTATTCCGTGAAGGAGGTTTTTATGTTCTTCAATACAAGTATGGTGTTGTTAGTTATATCTTGAAATGGCTCTATTTGAGTCTGATAAATGTGATATTATTGATTTGAGGGGATTAAGATGCTATATTGATTGATGTTATATCAATAGGGAGGTAGTTCAGGTTGTATGACATTGATGGATGTTTAGGAATAGTAAGGCATCTCAAGAACAGAAAGAAGGAACAATTGTTATGGAAACACAAAGACTTTAGAGAGATTTTTTACAAAATTAAAAGTTTCGGCTGGCTTATGATGACTTATTTATTAATCATGGAGATTCTTTTTGCTAAACTTGGGTCTGATAATACCATCATTTTTCCAGAATGGAACCACTGAGGAAGTGAAGAAACTTGTGACCACGCTGAATGAAGCCGAAGTTCCCTCCGAAGAGGACGTGGGTGAGTGTATAAAGTGTTTTAGTTGTTATGCTCGAAACGTGGTGATTTGGGCTGAACTGCTTAATTGGGATTGTGTTGGTGTTATCGTGAATCTAATACTGATCACTAGTTTAGTTTGTACCCAAAAGAACGATAAGGATAAAATTATGATAATCAATAGTGAAAATTTTGTTTCCTACTGAGGTGGCAAAATGCTTTATTTCAAGCATGCTGACCGAAAAATGATGCTTGATACTTCAGACAGTATTCTTCATGCATAGCCTTGAGGGAGAGCTGGAGGATTGAGTGTCCTAACAATTATCTCAATTGGCTTAGGTTTTGAACGAGTTAGAAATCTGTTGGGTGTTTTCGCTGCTAAGCCCAATCATTCAGTTGCCATTGTGCCGGTGTTGTGGTTACGTGTTGGGTAATTAATAATGGATTAGCAAGGATTCCTAGTTAAGAGTTTGAAACTAGCTATTGCTGCTATAAATTCTGCTCTTGATGTTGACATAAACAATATAGCGACGTTGAGATAAACAATATAGTAATCTTAGATATCATTAACTAGTAGTTTCTTTTTTTCTCTCTGTACCATCAAGATAATCAGTCATTTTGGCGTTCATGCTAAATTACTCTCCATTCCATTGACATTGCTCTAATTGATACTGAGGTAAAGTAGGGTTTCTGACTGACGCTTACGACGTGATCAGTTGATCACCCTTGTGGTTGATAAGACCTACCTTGTGGATTCTGCTAGACTCAATGTGTTTGAAGGATTTACTTCAAAGTGTTTGTTTGTTCAGTTGTAATTGGACCTCCATATATGGTCTTATGTGTGATTAAATTAGTCGTTTCAATGATCTTGCATTTTTGTCTTCAAAACAGCTTTTAATATCAGATTAGATTGATAGCCGTATTAGAAATATATTCCTTGTCTGCAACTAGTTTAAAGAAAAGAGTCTAGCGGATGTTCATCACTGTTAATATCTTTTTTGCTTTCCATTCCTTACGTAGCTCTGCGCAACTGTTGTAGTATCTAGTCAACTATACATAAATAAGCTTAGGGTTGGAAGAAAAATACAAGTAATTGGTTCTGATGTGATGCTTTGCTTTTCCTTGCAGAGGTTGTTGTCAGCCCTCCATTTGTATTTCTTACTCTGGTAAAAAATTTGTTGAGGTCTGATTTCCATGTAGCTGCACAAAACTGTTGGGTGCGGAAGGGTGGTGCTTTCACTGGTGAAATTAGGTATACAATTATCTAGACTTTACATGCTGCTCCTAATCAACCTTCTTGCTGGGAGTTTTGCAGTTATCCTTATGATTGATTTTTTATTTTTTTTACTGTTTCACATTATCTCTGTGATTAATTTCATCTAGAGACAACAATTTTTTGTCTTGTTTTTTTTGGTGATTAAGCGTGTTCAGATCCTGGTATGATGGATCGTATACTTGCTGTGATTAACAAGAACAAAGTTGTCTTAACTTTCCTGAACAATTCCCTTTAAACTCTCCTTGTGTGTACAATTTTTGTCAACTAATAAAATAATAATTCTGCTTGTTCGTGCATGTAGTGTCCCTTCATAATCTCCCTGTTATGCCTACTGAGCTTGTATCAGACTCATATCTGACGCCCAAACACCAGGGTAAATTCTTGGACGTTATCTTTGAACTTTGTATGATATGCAATGGATATTGTGCACTTCTTGAAAGTCTCTTGTTTGTAGCAAGGCTGAGTGAAACCTCACCATGGAAGTCCTCATCGGTCATGTTTCAATCATGGGTAATTAAGTATTGTGTCTATTCTTTTCTTGCCCAATAGATATTCACTATGAATCCAATCTTTTATGTGGAGGTACTTTTTACTGCCTGACTTCTTCCACCTTGACGCTTTTTTGGGGTAGCATAGTTTTCAATGGGATATGGTGCTTCTTGAATCATGACAATCCTCTACCTCTAGTTTATCTCCCGTAGCATGGAGTATCAGATTAGAAATAAATCTCTGCATAAGTGATTTTATCCATTCTATTTTCCGCGATGTAACATGTGTGTTAGATAAAAATATAGGATGTCCTAGTTGCTTGTAGTTAGTAATGACACATATATTTCCCAGCTCTCTAAATTACTGCATGAGATAGCTGCCAAGTCATAAGCTGCGACGAATTCTAATCTTACTTTGTGTATGATATAAGGAAAACACTCATCGATAAGTTACTTAGCTATCTTCACAGTTTCTCATTGTGTTCAATTCGCTTGGTCATCTCATGTTTGACATCTGAAAGTTGTTTAGTTTCATGCAAAGGGTGTATCTTGCTATAGGATCTTATGTCTTGGTTGTTGATGCATAACTTCCTTTTCATTTTTTTGTTTCCTCTATTCGTTGTTGCAGTGCAGATATGCTAGTCAATTTGGGAATTAACTGGGTCATCCTGGGTCATTCAGAGAGAAGAGCCCTATTAAATGAGACAAATGATGTATGTTCGTGTCACCTTTGAAATCTTTCATGCTTGCTGCCTGATATACCATGTCTTGATTTGTTGAGCAAGTATCTTTGTTTGTGTTTCTTCTTCCAGGTTGTTGCAGATAAGGTATCATATGCACTTTCCCAAGGCCTGAAAGTGATTGCTTGCGTAGGTGAGACTTTAGAGCAACGTGAAGCAGGGACTACAATGGAGGTGGTTGCAGCTCAAATCAAAGCTATCGCTGGTAAATGTGCAGCTATGTAGCTTAAACTAACTGCGCATAGGAGCGTTACAAGGAAACTATCCTGTCTCAAATCCTTGTCAACACGAACTTTCAAATAATATTTAGTTGATTATGGTATTTGCAGACCGCATCATGAACTGGGACAATGTTGTTGTGGCTTATGAACCAGTCTGGGCTATTGGAACTGGAAAGGTTGCAACCCCTGCTCAGGCTCAGGACGTAAGTCTAGCTTCCAGAGAGCTTTGATATATTTTCTGATTTTTTCTGCCAACTTCCCTACTGTAGTACTTCACTTCTAATGATGCTTGATTAATTAGTTTTTAATGAACATGAGATTGTTGTTGAATGATAGATTTTCTTTGCTTCTAATTTGCCTGATTATTAAATGGTTACAGAAAAGGAAATTGAATTTAGATGCTTTACATTACAGGTTCATTTCGAATTAAGGAAATGGCTCAAGGATAATGTCGGTGCCCAAGTTGCTGAATCAACTAGAATTATCTATGGAGGTATTTAGATGACCTTAGTACTGGAGACACTGTTTAAACTAATTATTCGTAATTTCATATCACATACTTCCTCCATTTCTTCTTAGTTGCAACTTTTACGTTATTCAATGCACGACTTTGGCCAATATCTTACATTTTTTATTAAGGAAAATTATAACAGTATTGTATATAGAAAATATACAGGGAGACAAATCCAACATCTCACTAATATTTGTTTTTCTTTATCACTGAAATAGCAAGGTCAGATACGGCATATGTATAGTGCAAAAGTTTTGTAGCTAAAATGGAAACATAGGAAGTATAATTAGATATGTGGTATTGATGTTAACAGTCCACGCTTATATCTTGTAGCTGTGGGGTAGGAACATCAGTAATTTCCGGTTACTTTGATGCATGCATACACGAGTTAACTCTGACATACTTATATAACTATATCAGCTGAAATTTTGCATGAGATGGATGGCCCTTATATATGCAATAATACCTCATACATTCTCCCATTTATCTCCCATGACTGGCATGGTTTACTGCAGGCTCAGTAAATGCAGCTAACTGCAAAGAGTTGGCAGCAAAGCCAGATGTTGATGGGTTTTTGGTCGGTGGTGCTTCTCTAAAGGTAGGATATATTAGCCCTTCCCATTTCAACGAACGTTACTGATAATATGTGCAGTTGTTATAGATTTGCCGTGTAATTTATGTCTTCCATTTTTCGTCTATTTAGCCGGAGTTTGTCGAAATCGTCAAGGCTGCTGCAGTGAAGAAGCAAGCTTAGTTGAACTTCTCGCTTTTAAGAAGAGTAGTTTTTGCAAGAAGAGAATGTCAAAACTAACCATAAAGTGCCCGTGTCCATTCCCCATGTTGGCCTTCCTTTTTGGTCAATATGAATAAAATGTCAGCTTATCTTTTGAATGGTCATTGTTATGTAATTATGTTGATTGTGTGAAAATTGAAAAGTATGGTGTATGTTTTATTTATATCAAAGATCGAGTTCACGGAAAAGAGATCAAATTAGGTGGAATGTTTAGCAACTACTCCATGTCTCCATGGGAAACGAATCTATTTGCATCTGAAAATGAGAATTAAAGAAATGGTCAAGAGTTGCCAAGTTGTCATGATCAATACTTCCTCGTGAGCAAAAGCAGCGCTTATAGGTGTTGTCTCCTGAAGCTTGAGCTTTGGATTCTCAGCCTTTATTGAAAATCTTTGACCTTTATTTCAGCTGAATCACCAATCTTAGGAAAAATGGCTAGTGAGCTTTGATGTCGATCACATACTTAAATTAATTAAGGATAATGTTATGGGTAACTCTTAAGAATTATTCTAAAACAAATGTAAAATTGGTTTACTTAATGTATTGTTTTTTAACACTTTCTTTTTAAGCTTTTTTTATATGCAGCCTTTGTGGCTACATTTAGCTTTTTTCATTAATTGATCTACAACATGTACAAAATTCAGTACTTAAGCCGAATTTAAGCTATCTTGGAAGACATACGAAGATTCTCTTGTTATCCGAAGCGGTTATAATAATATACCTGTCAAAACATATGTTTATTGGATTTATCTTAATTAAAAATAACTATATGTATGTGACGTTTGATGTTTTGTTCAAGACCGGATCCTTGAGTAACTTGGCATTCTTACTCATTTTGAACTTAAATTGCAGTCGATCGGTAATTACTCATTACCTAATAATGTCAGAAAATCAAAGTTTTCGTGAACAACCTATTTTTCACCTTTAAAACTGACATGTTTTTAGTTGTCATAACATTAAAGAGCAAATCAGTGGCCATTTGGTTATATAAATAAAAGGGAACTGGTTTCCTAAGCATTTTTCAATAGTTGCATTTTTTAGGAATTGCCAAATTTTGTTTCGTCAATGATATAGTTATATGGTAGACGTTGATGGCGTAATTTGCTCCATTTAGTGAAAAGTTTAACTTCACAGCAAAATTAATTTCCTACACTTTTGTCAAATAAATCATAAGTTCATAATGTTATTCTATTTGTTAAGAACTTCTAGTTCCAAAAATCTTATACGACGACCAAATAATTACTTAATCTCACTAAACATATAGACTTATAGAGTGCACGCGTATACAGAACTAATTTTTCTTCTAGTAAAAAGATAATTGAAATTTCGCACGAAAAGATTCGCTGACGTCCTATAAAGTCCTAGAGTCTGCCAAGTCTGGTGGTGGACCTGGTGGTGATCATACAATACCGTCAAAATAAGAAGGGAGAAAAGGGTCAAAACTCAAAAGGCTGATAAAAGCCATGAACATCAACCAACAAAAACAAAATCAGTATTCAATTTTAAGGTAGCAACTTGCACTGGTAAATGGTGTGATAAGGTCCCCCCGCCTCGCAATGAGACGAAAACCATTCTTATCTCCACACCCACATCTTTGTTGTTAGTTGTCACACTATATGATAGAATACTATTCAATCATTCAGGATTTTGATATGAATTTCATAACTGGTTTAATTCACTTTTTGTTTCTTGTAAAATTGCTAGCTTGTATTAGTATAAACTGCTGTAACATTTATTATTTAGATTTGTATGTAATATACATATGGAGTATTAATATGTAACAACCTTAAACGTAGATAGCTACAATTTCATTCTGTTTGTCCCCTCTGTCAGTCTTCCACAGAAACCATAAATCACGTCTTTATGTCTTGCCCCCAGACTCGTGCTTTCTGGTAACATGTCATGGTTAAAGATTTCTTGGGAATTTCCATCCCAGATGCTTCTGTCTGTGAAGTATTCACACTTATCAAGGACCACCATATTAAAATTGCGGCCAAATTCTTTTTACAGCTGTGGAGCCTCTGGAAGGAACGAAACTCAATCATCTTTCAGAATGAAACGTACTAAATTACTCGGATTCTATACAGAGCTAAATACTCCATATCTGAATGGCACTTGCGCAACTCCATAGACAATCACTCTTCTTTTCCCACCTCCACCCCTTGCATGCCGCCCAAGATGCTCCAAGTTTGTTGGAGCCCTCCTCCTCCCAACTTCATAAAGCTAAATTTTGACGGTTCTTCCAATCGAGCATTCGCTGCTACTGGTATTGTCCTTCGTACATCTATTGGGCAAATTCTCATTGCTATGGCTTACAATCTCGGAAGTTCGGCTCCTTTGGTTGCTGAAGCTATGGCCCTTCGCAAAGGACTGCTTTAAGCCAAAAATTTGGACTTCCAAGATCTTATTATAGAAATAGATAACCTCATTGTCATCAACGTGCTAAAAGGCATGTTTGAGACCCCTTGGCGTATTCAGACCCTTATTGATGATATTCGTCGCCTACTCACCTTCTTTCATTCGACGTCAATACACCATATTTTTAGAGAAGCAAATTCTGTGGCAGACTATCTTTCTAAGAAAGGACACCATATTACAACAACAAGTCAGGAGTTCGGTGTCCTTGAAGATCCCACTTTGTATCGTCTCTCTTTATTAGATAGCTTAGGGTACACTCTTGAGAGAAGGGTACCCTAAGTATTTCTTTGTACCTTTTAAAAATAAAAAAATTAAAAATGTAATGGTTAGTTGGTTATGGTATAGAAGCTAAGGCTATAAGTGTCGTGCGTATGGTCTATTTGGTGTATAAGGAGTCACGTATAGGGATGAGAATTGATTCCAAAAGCTCTTATAATTTGGAGGGATTTTCTTACTATTTGAGTATCTCCCACTCTATATTGATGTGAATGTGAATTACATGATGAGTTTTCATGGTGCTCGAACGATGGCATCATTGCCGGGGGAACATACTTATACCCTGGCGGGTGACTACTGCTTGGAAAGATTGAATCGTCAAGTCATAAACTTTTGGGCCGGGAAAACTAAAGTCCTTGACAATACCCTAATATTTAATGAAAATATAATATGATTATTATTATTATTTTTATAAAAAAATTCAACTTAACTAAATCAAATTAAACTGCTGAAATGAAAACTGGAAAATAAATCAAAACAAAAATAGTACCTAACTCTACTTCTTTACTCATTGTGCATTTCATTTGGGTCTAGAGACTAGAAGCATGGACTATGGAGTACGAATAGATGAAATATCTAATTGCAATTTGACATGGTTGGACATTTTTTGTATCTTTTTGATGACAAGTTGAGCTATGAGTTGACAACACATGGTGGCTATATTATTCTTCATTGTTCTTCCCCTTCAAAACAATAAAACAAGCCATATGTCGAATATTTAATGCTTCCTATTTTTTAATGTTACACTTTTCATTTTAGAAAACTTTTAATTAGGTATTATACTTTCCTTTTCTACTAAAAGTTTCTCTCCATCTATCTTCAATCATATAGTCTCCACTAACTTTTCCTCTTTACATCTCTGCTATCCAAAAATTACCTAAGAATCCGTAAAAGAAAGTGCAACATCTAATAAAAAATGGATGAAGTAATAAAATTAATAATTACTTCCTCTCTTCTCTTGCATAATTCTTACATCACTTGCTTTTTTATCGTGTCAAATATAATATTTTAACTGTTAATATTTTCAATTATACAATAATTAAAATTAAAAAAAGTTAGTATCTTAAAATTAAAAAATGAGGTAAATTAACAAGATCTCAATCATCTTTTTTCCTATATAATGGTGAGAATATGTGGTCGAAGTTTAAACTTAAAAGTTTAAGTTTTGCAAGAATTATAGAGCGCAAACGATATATTGTTACACTTGTATAATATTTTATCTTATAAAGGTAAATATATCTTCCCTAAGCCCTAATCTCTTTAATAAATTAGATTTTGTAAGAAATTGATTATATAAATTAATAAATTTAAAATGGGGTAAAATTTCTTTTCAAAGAAATTAATTTGATGAGTTATTATAAATGGACTTCCATGTAATAACTATGGGTCTCAAAAACATTATTATTGATCGAAGGCTACAATCAAACTCGCATCGATCATAATCCTCCAAGGTCATTATAGCTCTCCTTAGACAACTAATAGATTTCTAGATGACATATGCAACCTACTCAAATCTTCCCACATCTCCATCACTCATATAGTACATATCTTTTGAGAGGAAAATCAAGTTTTTGACTACCTTCCTAAGATCAAGCATCATGTATTCCTATTCAACTACAATCTGATGATGAAGACAATAATGTCGACTCCAACAACAAGATGTAATATTTTTCTTCTTTTGATGGTTTAGGATATTACATAACGAGAAAGTGCTCTTCAGAGGAAGCATAGTTGGAGCCTAAAAGGGTCATGAACTCATGACCCATGTTATAAAAATGCTTAAATAAAAGAAAGCTAGGTATATATTCTAGTAAGTGGCTTCACATATAGTAGATTGAATCTGCTTAGATAGGCATATATTCTAGTAAAGTAGCTTCAAATCTATTACTCCGATCCTCTTCCTCCTCCACCAAATCTGACTTAACCTTTGATGATCCTAAATACTTACTTGTAGAGTTGTACCCAAAAAGAACAAGTTTGTAATCGATAAAAGGAAATACATAATCCAGAAACGTGACCTAGAAACTCCAAAGTACAAGTTGTAAACATATCTGTTTCTTGTGAGCTACTACTAGCTACTAGCTAGCATTGTATTCATATTATAATAAATCCTGCAATTGACTAATGCCTAACTAATAACCACAAAATGCAAAACTTTGCGTCTAAAAGTCAATGCAGTTCAGTGATATCACTTCCACACAACAATATTCATATACCATTATTTGAAGAGCAGCTAGGTTTATTGGACTAGTTAGTAGCCACGTAAAGTACAGAAATTGATGTTATTAAAGTCAACCATGCATTAATATTGACCAAATTTCTCCTCTCAAGAGTTGGGACCAAATTCAGCCTATGATCTTGGTTTGGCCTTTTAAACTCTAATCAGTGCACTACATACTATCCTCATCCAAACAAGTAATAAGTCAATTACTATGCAGTACATGCACCAAACTGCCAGAAGTGCAGTTTGACCATTATTTGAACATCCAAACTTGGGAAATAAAAAAAAACTATATGGTGTCATAGATCACCAAAATAAATCTTTCCAGTTACTTTTTTCTTTAGTAAATTTGTAATTAACTTTAGGGTTTTTCATTTGGTCAAACAACCAACAATATAAAATATTTCGTAAATATTAAGTTTTTCAACTAAATTAAAGGGGGGGAAATAGTTGATTTGTACAAAACTGTTTTTTTTTTTTTGGCAGCAGTACAAAACTTTGTTAAACATGCTTATTTTGAATTTAAATTTTTTTGTTAGGGGAGACTATATTGCAGCTTAAGAAAAGATTTTGCTCAACACTTCATTTATAGTCAGTATATATTGTTTGCATTCGCAAACACCGAATAATATTATTTGTCTTGATACGTCAAGTGAATTCCAACGAATTTATCATCGTACTTCTTAATTAATGTCGAAAAAATAAACGATAAGTATTAGTTTACTTAGCCAATAAATGAACTCCTTAATATTAGAAGAGCCAAAATAAAATTTGCAAATAGATCCTTCATTATTCATCGAGCTTATCAATGTCATAAAAATAAATAAATAAAATCTAGTAAGGGATTTATTTTGTTACTATCTCATATTGGATAACTTGTCACTCCCAATCTTTTAAATAGGAGACTTTTTTTCTATTTACAGCCTTTGAAGAAAATTTATAAACTAAGATCCAAAATGCAAGACCTTTTGTGCCTTTTTTAATGAGTTTTTAGCTTCTTTGTTTAAGAATTTAGGCCATATTTTACATGATAGAGAAGGAACAAAGTGGTAGATATACGTTGAATGACACCATTTGATAACTTCACCCATGGAAAATAAAAAGGAAATGTCCCAAATGTTAAGATAAATTAATTTAATTATTGGATCTTAACCGCAATGTTTCTTAAAAACCCTCTAACTGACAAACTCGCCTATTAAAAAGTCTTTAAATGACAGCTTATGAAACTAGCTAGTACAATCAGCTAGTACACAAACATGTTTGGTGAAAAATGAGTATATCTCATGATCCATTAAATATCTAGGAGTGTAAGATTAATTAATGATAATTAAATATTTGCAACATGGATAATAATAATGTAGAGTGACCTAGAAGTTGGGTGAACTTCAACCAATGTACCAACTTGTGACCATATAGTTGACCTAAGTTCCACAAGTAGTCAAGTATATACATGAACAAATGCAGATAGACTGCACAGCTAGTTTATTCAACCAACATGTACCTCTCTAGTCCTCTATGATCTCAATCTCAACCCATAATATAGTATTAAGTGTCAAGATTCCAATAACAATTGTATGCTTATTTACCTGCCCGGTACCCAAACATAGGAGAAGGAAGAAAGGATAATTCAAATAACATAACCTCTCCTCTTAATTGTTTTTATTTTTTTGGCTAATAATAAAGCCGATAAATCGTAATTGTATTGCTTAATTAGCTAGAGTATCTTAATAATGCTCATTTTCTAATTAATAAAATATATGAAAAGGTAATACGATATTTAAAACAAACTAAGTTATGTTATGTTCTCTTCGCTTTATTTCCAACTTTTGTTATAGTGTATGTGATTTACTTTTATTCAATTAATTGTGGCTTATTTGTATATATACCACTAGTGCTCTATTTATTTTAAACCTTATCTATATTTATATACTAGATCATTTGATATGCGTTTTCCCGATAAATCTCACACCTCCCATTAGAAACAAATAATTATCTTAGAAAACTTATCAACACTATTATGCAAATTTTAATTAACAAACATTATTAATAATCGGAAACTGATTGTCATGATAGTATTACCATACAATTAAAGAGATATATATTAGGAAAAATTGACTGGAATAATCCTAACTATAACCGTTCTGCCGAGAATAATCTCAACTATGGGTTAATCCTGTATAATCCCAACTATAGTGGAGATCTGCCAGAAATACACCCAAGTGACTTGTAACCTGTTAACCCGATAATTTGTTTAAATTTTTTTCTTTTCTTTCACCTCTCACCACCACTACCATTCACGACCACCTGCACTCTTCTTCCTCCCTAATCACCTCCACCCCATCACTTATCCCCACCCTGCCCTTGCCCATCGCCCTTGCCCCCTACCAAACACCAGCTGCCAGCCACCCTACACCCACTCTCTTGCTAGCCACCTTCCAACCAAAACATCTAAGAATTCAACACAAAAAAACTCATGAATTACCAGTGACCCATCTCCAAACTCCTCTTTTTAAGTTCATGATACTCCATTAACAAAGATGATACTCCCGTATGCATCCCTGTGGAGTTTTAAAATGAAAGTTTTGGAAAAATTAGACATTAATTATACCGATTTATGCGTGTTTTTGTCATAAATATCCAATTCCATACCTCCTAATGTTTCTTTTTGTTTGTCCTACTTTGATCAAAAAGGTTGTACATAATTGGTCTGGTCAAAGTAGGACAAACAAAAAGAAACGGAGGGAGTACTATTTTAGAAAATATATATAATGCTTATATACAACGCTTAAGACTGCATAAAGCATTATCGTTATTTTTTTGTCTGTAAAACATAGTTTACATAAGTAATAATCAAAATATAATAGTAAAAACAATAATAGTAGTAGCCGTATTATTAGTAATTATATTGCAATTAATAATATAGAAAAATTAAATACTATTGCAATTTAATTTTTGAAATGTCATACTATAATCTAATATTGAAAGATTTTTCTAACTTATTGTAACTCATTAAATTCAGTTTAGTAAATTTTATAACACACCATACTTTAAATCTTCATCAACTTATCAAGTATAATTAATTCGTGTTGGTATTACACTATATATGGTAAAAATTAGTACATTTTTTTATTCTTAGGGCAAAAAAGTCAAATTTATCACATGAATATGTTTTCAATACTCTATAAGACTATATTAGCGCAATATGGTTAAAGTTTAGTCACACAAGTACATTCTTTCAGCGGCGAGCCGTCAGCCGGAAACAACTCAAGGCCAAAACAGCTAGGCTTGGGTTTGGCTCAACATTCGACGATGAATAAGGGTTCCACTTTGGAGACAACTATGCCACTCTTACACTTGGCTGACATGCATAGCTGACAACTATTTTGTCTTTAATTGCCCGACAAAAATATGTCTTAAGTTCACACTTTAAGCTTTGGCACCAAATTACCAAAAGACGTAGAGATAATTCTATGTTAATCCTATATGGCTATATTATACATTGGCTGTATTTTGAGCATAGCATATTTATACTTTTAAATGTACTTTAGGCATGGCATATCATATATTTAAAGTTACTTTTTTTTGCTTATTACTCATTTGAATATCTTCAAATAAATAAAAATAACATTTAATTGACCAATAAGTAAAAGAAAGGTCTTGAAGTATGTTATAGTCATGGTACACTTCATTGACAAGAAAGTTTTTTTATAAAATACACTCTCAATTTTTTCCCGTGCCAAACTCTTTTTTGAAAGAAAAGTAAATACCTTCTTTTCCAACAATAGATAAAATTCTATTACAAGCTTTATTAGGTCTATATTGGAGGAAATTTTGACCACTTGAAAATCGAAATAAGATTTCATTCTAAAACTAATTGTTGATAGGCAGATCGAGTAGTTTGTCAGACTTGTATGTATGTGTATCATTCTCCCTCGCCTTTCACCATTGTGGGATTACATGTGTGTCAGTGTGAAGATTTGAACCTGAAAACTCAAGTATGGAAGAAAGAGTTTGAGCAATTCTTGTATTATCATATTATTATCTCTTCTTTCATCAACTTAACGATAATATTTAAATGAAAACCAAAAGTTAATATCTTTCAAAAATCTTTGAAAAAATGAAGAAGATAATGGAATATCAATAAATATTTACAAATTACGGCTGTCAACTTTACGGACCTAGGATCATTATCTCATTATCTTGGTGTAAAAAAAACGATCATTATATCATTTACAACAAGATTGAAAAATGGACCAATTCGGAACTAAAGTAAGGAAATAGATACAAAACAAGAGGTCAATATCAACTGGTGATGTCAAAGTCCAAAAAAGAAGAGGGCCCTGATTTGATCATATTTATTTAAGTATAGGTTAAATTAAGAATGATTGGGGGGTTATAACTTAAATTGGTGTACGTAAGCTATGGCGAAGAAAATACGTCATTTAAATTAAAATTCCAGAAGGTTTTTCCTTGGATTTATCACGTTGAAATGTAGGTATGGGTCGCCATTGAGGAGGCATGTTTGGGGTTTCATAAACCAGAACCATGTTCACAATTTCAATTTTCACGGGTTCCTTAATTCCAACCTCACGCCTTTCATGCTCTTCTTCTCCCCTAGCTTACTTTCATTGTTTGTGTCTTAAATGAAGACTGAAGAGTGGTTTTTTTCAAAAAGTAAAAATTAAAAATTACCGAACAGATTATAAAGAGGTGTTATAAACAATAACTAGTGTTTAGGCGCTCGGCGATGCTCGGGATTTTTGTATATTGAATTTAATAATAGTTAAAATAATTGATGTTATATAGTGTGAAAAATTATCAAAAAAAGGCATCTCATATACAATATGCATATTAAAAATTTACAACTTAACTCTTGGTTTCTATTCATATTTCGTTATTGATTTTGATAGAAGAAACACTAATAACATGTTGGAGTGGTGGTTGAAAGTTGAAACTCCTTATTGCATACTCAAGGTCAAAGGTTCGAGTCTTCACATTGACATTTTTATTATATGAGAATGAAGTGGATAGAGTGTCATTCAAAGAGGGGTGGAGACACGTGGCGGATTGCAATGCTTGCTTACGCTTTTAATATATATATATAGATTATCTTTATTACATAAAGGATAAAAGTTATTAAAGAGGCGGTCTAAATTTATATTAAAATTAGACTAACTTAAACTCATTACTTTATTCAAAAATGTGCTTCATTCTCTTTATTCTATTGAGTTTGGGCTATTGCCGAATTTTAGAAATTAAAAGTGGGACCAAAAATACAAAAAGAAAAAAAATATTTCCTAAATAATTCATTAGTTATATGATTGACCACTTTACTAATAAATATTTTAACAATTTTCGCACGCATTATGTGCATTTAACACTCAATATAGTATCATTAATTTTGATGCAAGAAACAATAATAGTGTGGTGGAGTGATAATAGATACTTAGATGTCTTCCATATTTGAAGTTGTGAGTTTGAGGCATCGTTTTATTGTAAGCTTTTTTATGAGTTTTTAGCGGACTGAAATCATAAATATTAAAAATTTGACCATTCAATAAATTGATTTTAGTGTTTGGTAACCAGCGGGTTTCATGAGCGAATTGAAGAGAATAAGTTGATTTTAAGAAAGCTTTTTCGAAGAAGGATTGGAATTTAACCTTATAATGTATAATTACTTAGTTAAAAAACAATCAGGTATCAACTATCAGTTAAATTACCAAACACTTTAATACAACAAGTTTATAGTCAATTCAACTCATACAATTAGTTGGTGAAATCAGTTAGAAAATCAACTATCCGCTGACAGCTATCCGTTAAGCACCAAGCAGGGCCTGAATCTTCATATTAACTACATCGGTTTTATAATACTTATATAATAGTGGCATGGATATAAATTAAACGAGGGATAGTGACATATGGAAAGGTTGTAGGCAACTCGTATCCACGTGGTTTGATGTAGGAACAATGTCATTTTACAAGTGGAGGAAGTAACTAGTTTGCTTTCATAATATAGATCATGTTTGGTTGTGATCCTTTTTACAAGCTTTTAGCGTTTTGGGAACATATTCGAGGTTTGGCAATGTAAAAGACCAAATTTAGTGTTCCTTAACTACTGGATTTCATTAAAAAGATTGGCTAGGATAACCACTTTTGAAAAAAGCTTCTAATAGGAGCAACTTCAAAGACAAAATTGGAAATCAACCCATAATGTTATCTTTTTGTTAAGAAAATCAAACAATTATAAACTATCAATTAATTTACCAATTACTTTAACACGATCAGCTAACAATCACAGTAGATAATATGATTAACTAATCTATCATAGGTAATATAATTAACTAATCTGTCAATTGAAACAATGATATACTAACAACTATCCGCTAATAACCAAATACAACCATATTTGATTTGTAAAGAGGTATGCGTACATGGTCAAATGGCAAATACCAAACTTCAAATGTTTTCTAGAGATTCAACTCAAATTTGGGTGCAGTTGAGAATAGCTGAATAGATGATGAAATTGCATTAAGCTAAGTTAGGTAGGTCCATTGATCCTATATAGGAATCATGCAATTAATTAGAATAATTGCTACTTTAAGTACAAATGTTGATTTGAAATCTACACTTTTAAATTTAATAATGTACAAAACATGACCATCTATGTGGATTTGCCGCATAAATTCTCTCACCTTTTAAGCTTGGGACATCAAAATCAATCGTTGATTATGTTGTTAGAGGCTTGATTTATTGACTAATTGTACTCCTTTTGATTTCACTAACATGGCCAGATGCATGGTTAACACAACCAATCTCACCTTGATTCGACATTTCGGTGTTTTTCACACTTCTTTCATATCCTTAGTATATGATTAAGACATGACTTTCTCCCCGTCACAAAAAATAAATAAAAATACATGACTTTCTTTCTCTCTTTTTTAATTGATGAGATGATTAAGACATGACTTATCATTACGCAATGTGACTTTAAAAAGGCCAATTCATGTAAAATTGGAGATGCCTCCCTGAATAAGGCATTCGTATAGTTCATCTCCTAAATAGAAGTCATTGGGTTAATTCGTAAAACTTTTATAGTCGATATAATCTATACATGTTTCTTTTGCTTAGAGCGTGAGTAATTTACAATATTTAATTGAATTCGAGTTATCTAGACTTTATTAGTTATTTAAACTTATTTAGTTATCATAACTCATAAGAGTTATTTGGATAATTTCATGTTTAGAATAAAATAAGTTAGAGTAAGGATCTTGCTAACGATCACGCGTTAATTGGTATAATCAATATTTAATTTAAATAATATATTCTTTTTTACCTACCTTATCCCGAGGACATTAGTTAGCTTTTACAATATATAAAAGGAAAAATTGTTGGGAATAAGTCAACCTTTTCGCGGTCTTCTTTTAATAAGTAAAACTTTGAATAATCCTGAAATAAGTTAACATTTTAAGGGTATCTGCTTTTAATAAGTTAAAACCGATTTAAGAACACAAAAATGATTGGGGATGGAAAGTAGAAGAATAGAAGGAACACGGAAATAATAAATTAAAATTTAAGAAAAGCCTCACATATTACTGGTTGAATAGTTTATAAGTCATTTGACTTGTTAAAAGTTTTAAGTAATATCAAAGTTAACTTATTTCAGGATTATCCTAAGTTTAATTTATTAAAAGTAGACCGCGAAAAGGTTGACTTATTATTGACAATTTTTCCTATATAGAATTACGTAGGACATCCTTCTCTCAAAAAGAGTAACACAGTGAATCTAAACAATAACAAAAATCTAGATATTGCTAAGAGCTCATCAATCAAGAAGTTTATGATGATATAAATATCTGAATTAATGTGTTAAGTAAGTGATTATTATACCTTTTTTTTTCTTGAGATTCTACTCATTTCTAGTGCTTGTGTTGTTATAGATGGGAAGTTAAATAAAGGTCTCGGGATTGAGTCTTGGGAATGGAAAAAATCTCAGCTGGGGGGATGCTGCCCATCGAGGTACCGATGCAAACTCCCGCGGGGGATTAGTCCACTCGCCTAAGGCAATAGAAAAGTCCTCGTACGTAGTACCAAAAAAAAAAAGGGAAGTGAAACTTCTCATAATTACTTCCTAGGAAGAGAGGAACCATGGAAAGTAAAAAAAATTATAACAAGTTTACAAGGGAATTTCTACTCACCAATATATTTATCTATTATTCTTATAAGTAATTTCTTCCATTTTATAGGCTTGGTAGCATCAAATGCAAGAGAGACGAGGGAAAAGAAAACTTGTAACACCTGGACACACCAAAATGGTCACCAAATATGTAACAAGGACCAATAATTGTCCCCACAGAGCAACGCAAGTCATTTAGGCTTATTTTTACTCATTCATGCGCGCCATAGGAAACTTCCCAGAAGGGCACTCATCCCAAAAATACTCTAATCAAGCAGGCTTAATTGCGTACTAGCCTTACATGCACGATATTATGTGAAATAGTAACATGTGAGGATTTTGGAGAAATGAAAAAAATTGGCTAAAAGATTGACTTCATTTTAAAAAAGAAAATTTAAATGTCTAAGTAGGGCGTCGTGTGGATATTTTAGGGCGGCGTTCAATAACCTCCTTTATTTAATTTTGTTTTCTTTTTTTTGATTTTTTGTCTCCACCTCCTCTTCCCTTAGGGGTCTTTTGTTCAATAGGAGTTGAAGACGGAATTGGATTTATAATCCTATTTATAAGAAATCCTATGTTTGTTATGTGGAAACGAAATTATGAGGGGACTGGGATTGAAAGGCCTCTAATCTCATCAAACTAATACCTAGAGCGGCAAGTATTATGGATGAGAATTGGGAATAAGGAGAAAATGACAAATATGTCATTAATGAGAATGACGGAATTAGTAAGGGTGTTTTTAATTTGTAACTTTCTTATTTTTTTCCGGCTTATTCCTATCCTCTAACAAATATGGATATGAGACTATTTTTATGAATTATCATCCTATAATTTCCACTCTCAATCTCATCTCCTAATCCCAAACTCCTATTTCTACCTATCAAACGCCTCCTTATAGTATAGAGATTATCTTAATAATGAGCTCTTTGAAAAGAAGATGTATCTTGTTGATATGAATAACACAAACAAACTCTTTTAAGCAATTATGGGAGTATTACGTAATCCATGTATGTAATTTAAGGGTTCAAATGATTCCTATAAATTAAAGTGGGCTAGGGAGGGTAAAAAATGGGGTAGGAGAAGATAGTGTAGGGAAAATATTATTATAAGTAAATAAAGTGAAGTAGGTAAAACCAAATTATATTGATAGGTGTAGAATTTGAGCTTATGTGAGTATACTTGAATAAGGCCCTTCAGGTCATCAAGGAAAAACGATCGAGCCCAAAAAACAGAAAGATATTTGTAAACTTATACAAATTTCTATGAGTAAACTTGATTGATGTTTCGTCCGCCACCATAAACTAGTCATATGGCAGTGCAATATGGAAGACGGTTTGGGCTCAAAGATATTATCTTGGAATCGGATTGTCAGGTGGTGATTACTCGACTTCAAAGGAATGCTTCCTATATGTCTGATCTCGATCTAATTTTGGATGATATTTTTCATCTATGTACTTCTTTTGACTCTGTTTTTTCCTCTCATGTAAGGCGCGATGGGAATGTTGTTGCCCATC
Source organism: Patellifolia procumbens (assembly GCA_947645195.1). Taxonomy (NCBI): domain Eukaryota; kingdom Viridiplantae; phylum Streptophyta; class Magnoliopsida; order Caryophyllales; family Amaranthaceae; genus Patellifolia; species Patellifolia procumbens. The sequence continues at coordinate 566,876 of CANSGD010000334.1, forward strand.
ATTTAGCTAGATTAGTTCCTTTTGGAGTTGAGCAGTGTTGGGAGAATCATTGTCCTTCCACGATTGCTCCGTATGTTTTGATGGACTCTTTGGCGTTGAATTAATATATTCGTATTTACCCTCAAATAAAAAACTAGTCATACCATTTAGTAATAGGAAACATTCTTTTTCCAAAGGTAAAAGCCCTAGGAAGCCCCTCCGCATGAGGGAAACTCCTAGTTTATCATCATCTAGAATGGGGGCTAGGAAACAAGTGGTCTGTAACAGTTATAAGGCAGTGGTAGTCTATTACAAGGTGTCATACATTAACTATTTAATTCGTTGCTTGGCTGGCTTCTCTTAGGAAACATGTCATGCAAACTATTAGCAATTGTAGTAGTATTGATCATAAAGCCTTCATGTCTATAGTTATTTTAGCACTTAGGTAAATTAATTAGCACTGAAGTATGAATTCATCATCATTGATATGAAGTAGGGTAAAGATATTGTCAAGACAGTTTTTGATTGTGCTAAGACAAATATAAAGTGTCTAAAATATTTTTATATTAGCAGTTGGCACAATCAACCGTCTAGACAATATCTTCCTCTTTCGTATAAATGTGTCTAAGGGCCTGTTCATTTCAGCTTAATTTCAGTTCAGTTCAGTTCAGTTCAGTTCAGCTCCAATCAGTTCAGTTCAGTTTAGTTCAGTTCAGTTCAGCTCCAATCAGTTTAGTTCAGTTCAGTTCAGTTCAGTTTAGTTCAGCTCCATTCTTTTATAACCGTTTTGTTAAATATTATTATGTTGGTCTAATTTATTTTACTAATTGCTCTTATTATTATTATTATTGTTATATTATTATTATTATTTATTTTTATATCATTATTATTAAGTATTATTATTATTATCTGTATATTATTTTGTTTATTATAGCTTTATTCATTATCATTACTATTATCATTAGGGAGGAACATAGTTTAGGTTAAAAGTACAAATAAATCCGCGTTTTTAGCCCATAATCCAATCAAATCACGTCAAAATGGTTTATGATGTAATTTTGCACGGTCCGAACCAATAATTTATTACTAAATATTAATATATAATTAAATCTAATTATTAAAATAGTAATATTAATTTAATTAGATATTATTGTTATTATATAATCATCATCAGGTATTAATATATTAATACAAAGACTACAAATAATTGTTATTAATTATTATTATAATTATTAATCATTATTATTATTAATTTATGATTATTAATATTATTTATTTATAATTATCATTTAAAAATATCCAAAATAAAATTTTTATTATTCATTATTATTACTTATCATTATAATTATTATTTAATATTCATATTATTATTGTTTAAATATTATTTATATATTTATTAAATTCAATTCAATTCAATTCAGTTCAGTTCAGTTCAGTTCAACACCAATCAGTTCAGTTCAGTTCAGTTCAGCTCCAATCAATTCAGTTTTCAGTAAATCTAAACAAACCCTAAATTAATCTGAATTTATTTCCTAAGATAACGGTAATTAGGTAAGGGGAAGAGTGAAGGAGACAGACTAAAACAAGCCGATGCTTAAAAAATGAGCTAGCCGTAGTTTTCATACACTATAGCTTTCTCTTGAGACAAAATGTTGGAACATATGGAATATCTAAACAATCTGACGGCCCAGGAATACTGGCAGCCTCCAAAAGGTTATCCAATCGTACAACCATTGAATCATGCTGACTTCTCTCACCTTCCCCCTGTTTTTCAAAAAGCCTTTTATATACTAGCCATTTTCATCCTGTTATTGAGAATTTGAGATATGGAATGGAATAATTTCATTCCATTTTTCATTTTGCTATGTAATGCTCCGTTTTTGCGATAGATTTTAGGAAGACGAGATAATAAAATACCCAAGTTTAGGAAGACAGATTCGTATAAAGAATAAAATAAAAAAGATGAAAATATTATTTTAAATGAGTTATACTCAAAATTTAGGAAGTAACGTATAACGATAAAAAAAATATAGAAAAAAAAGCGTCTAATGATAAAAAAAAGTCTAACAAAAATCTATCGAAAAAATAAAGTAAAGTACTTAAAAGAAATACCATTTACAAGGTAGACTCGGGTCGTCAACACAACTCACTGGAAAGCGACCAAATTTCCCTTTTTCTTGCAATAAGAGAGAGGCCAAATACACGCTCAAAAACAAAGATCATTAAGACTTATTCTCTTCGGCATAAAATAGCTTAGCTGAATCGAATTGAACTGAAATGAATAATGATATGTGAGAGTAAAAGTATTGTGCAGAGCTAAATCGAACTGAACTGAAAATAAGTTAGGGGGAACATGCCCTAAGTCGCGGACTTGATAATAGAGGATGATAAACTGATCCTCATGAAGCCCTCAAAAGGCACATTTCGTAACCCTTAGAGTAATAGACCATCGTCATTGGTATCAAACAACTTTTGACACAATATCTCTTCATTAACAATAGTTTACATATTTAGAGAAGTCAATAGAGTGACATCTTTAAATTAAAGGCACCTTTCGTACCCCTTGGAGTATTCGCCATTGATATCAACCAACTTCTCTACATTGTCATTAGTTCACATGTTCACATAAACAAACATAGTAGCGTAACATATACCACTAATCATATTTCAAAGGGAGAAACTCATAATCCAAAAAAACCCTTCAACATCGATGTCTAGTTGAAGCTCAATCTTCTCAAACTTATAACTTATTAGAATACATCATTTTAGGGAACTACTATACATCCTTAAAAGAATGAATCTTTAAATTTTTCTAAAGGGTATTTGGTAATCGGCTTTTAACACTTGCACGTGGTCAAAAAGTCAAAAAACGTGTTTGATAAACGGTTTTAGTGTCGCTGAAACATTAGTCTTTTAGCTAGAAGTTGCTTTTACTAGATTTTTCTAGTAACTTTTGACTTTTGCTTATATTTTGTACTTTACAACTAACACTAACGACCGTTTTTACGAGATACTTTTATAAACGACAATAATTATACTGATGGTCAAACAAACTAATAAAACAGTCGGTTATTCCAACCACAACAAAAACTCACCCATCAACAACCAATTACTAAATTAATACCCCTTGTATTTTTAGAAAGATGTTGAAAAGTACACAATGAAAATTACTTACTCGAGTCCAACTATTATTATTACAAAAGAAAAGGAGCCACAAATAAGAAAAAAATAGGTAATTGTAATTTTCCTAGTATGAAATCATAGACAAGTGACAAGAAGAGCAAAGTACACCAAAAAAAAGGTTGGGAGGTGGGGTGGGGGGTTGAAAGGGGGCCAACCCGCCATTTATTAGCTTTTGCTCCTCAGCTTCCTTCTTCCCCATTTCACATACTCTCTCTTTTCTCTCCACTCTCTCTTTCTCTCTCTCTCTCTTCTTCAAACAGCTATTATGTTGATCTTCACTCTTTCTCTCTCAAATACAAGCTAAGAAGCTTCATTGATTCTTTCTCTGCAAACCTTCAGTCAAATAGGTGAGCTGCTCACCACTGATCTTTTTCTTGCTTTCTTTCTCTCTTTTGGGATGTTTCTTTTTTGTTTCTTTTTACTCCTTTTTATCCCTAACAATTGTTTATTATGTAAAGTTATCAAGAGGGTTGTGCTCAAATTATCAGCTTTATAGTAATATATTGTATTTCATTGATCCAGGTTATTCTGTTCTGTTTCTGGGTTTCAAGGGATCTTGCTTTCATCTTCAAAGTTGGGTTCTTTTTGATCAAAAATAAGTGATTCTTGTTGATTTGGGTGATATAATTACTGGGTTTTAATGGGTATTTGTCTCAGTGCTCGGATTAAGGCTGAGAGTCCTTCCCACACAGGTAATGGAAGTATAAAACTCTTCATTTCTAGCTCTTTAACATCCTCTGTGCATAAGATTTGAGCAATCTTTATTATTTTTTTGTGAATTTTGAAGTTTCTTACCTTGAATAATTTAGTTTATTGTTAGTCCTGCTGCATTTATTGGAATGGTTAGTTGATTATTTTTACTTTATATGGAATTGGTTTGTGTTTTTTTTCTTCTCTTTTTGGGGTATAATCGATCCCAATACCATATGGAGTTGCTTTATGACCTTAAAATTTTGTTGGAAGCTATAATTATTGACACTTTTTTTCCCCTTCTCATCTCTGTGGTATGTCACATTTCATTTTCCCACTTGATAAAGTTTGCATTTTTAGGGTTGATTTTGTTAGGCTAAACTTATAAAGGTATGCTGCTCTGATATTTTCTACAATAAGCTCAATATGTGCTTTACAGAGATACTTTTATATTTTTGGCATTCTTGACCTTTTCCACATCTTTTGGATTGAGTTTAATCAGCCTTTTTTAGGACTTGTATTATTTGCAAACAAATGCTTATTAGCCACTATTGGTTTAATGTAAGATTTGATTTAGAGTGCTGATTTGAGTTTCCAACTGTGTCTTGGTTTGTTTAGGGATGAACTCAAAATATGTTAGTACGGATGGAAATGATTCGACTTTCCCGAGTAGTAAGGTCTCATCGGCGCCTTTGACACCGAGGAGTGAGGGTGAGATTTTGCAGTCCTCTAATTTGAAAAGTTTCAGTTTCTCTGAGCTGAAAGCCGCTACCAGGAACTTCCGTCCTGATAGTGTGCTTGGGGAAGGTGGATTTGGGTCGGTGTTCAAGGGATGGATTGATGAGAACTCGTACGCAGCCACTAAACCTGGAACAGGCATGGTCATTGCTGTGAAGCGGCTAAACCAAGAGAGCTTTCAGGGTCATAGGGAATGGTTGGTGAGTTTCATTCCATCTTTTAACTTACAAGTCTAATAAAGTGGTTATTGCACTATCATAGATTGTCAATTGATGGAAAATTGTCTTAACTCAGTGGTATTGGCTCATAATCAATTGATACTTTGGAATGAGAAGTATCCTAAATTATCGATCATTTCAGATAGATTTTCTTCTACCTAACCGCTCTCCTCTAAACAATAGGCATTTTGGCATTCTTATGCTCTGGTTTGTGAACCATGGTAGAGCTTGTAAGGGTGAAATGTCAAAATAACTTTTTTGTTCTGTGGGAATGGTTAAGTAAATAGCCTGCTCTTTGTGAAGCAGGATCAACCTACATGTCAATTTATTCTCCATTGCTACAACAAATGAGTTGGTAGTCCCCATCGAATTGATCTCGAATTCTAGGGATGGCTTGATACTAAGAAGTGTAATGTTGTTAATGACTTGTTTGTTTCTGGTTTGTTAGGCGGAGGTGAATTACCTTGGGCAGCTCTATCATCCCAATCTTGTAAAGTTGATAGGATATTGCGTTGAAGATGAGCACCGCCTACTAGTGTATGAGTTCATGCCAAGGGGAAGCTTAGAAAATCATCTATTTAGAAGTATGTTTCCACTTTATAAATGTTAAGTTTGAGTTGAGTAACATGGAAATTTGGGTTTTAGTATCATGTTGATCACTCTTATAACTGTAAGTCTGTAACTATAGGAGGTTCGTACTTCCAGCCTCTTTCTTGGAACCTTCGCATGAAGGTCGCTCTTGGAGCTGCAAAGGGACTCGCTTTTCTTCACAGCGCTGAAACAAAAGTCATATACCGCGATTTCAAGACCTCGAATGTTCTCTTGGACTCGGTAAGTGCTCTTAGTTAAGATGTATTTACTCTATTAGGGGCTATTTAGACATTCTGTTTAGTTTAGCATTTATGATATAGAGACTAATTATAATAAATGTTCAAATATAAATCACAGAATTACACAGCAAAACTTTCTGATTTTGGGTTAGCCAAGGATGGTCCAACTGGGGATAAAAGTCATGTATCAACTCGTGTAATGGGTACCTACGGATATGCAGCACCGGAGTATCTAGCAACAGGTATATGAAACGCACATGCCTCGATATTCTTTCCATTTGCCTTACTTCTTGTTTCCTTCCTCAATTAGATGCCAGATTCTTTTCCTTGGAAGTATTACTGTCGTGCAAGTAAAATAATCAATGTCTTATTTGGACAATTGGCATTCTTGAATAACTCTTTTAACTTTGGATCTTGCTCATCCTAACTCTCTTGTGTACTATTATTGTCGTCGTCCTAGTTAGTTGTGGAATAAAACAATGTCGTATTTGGACAAACGGCTTTCTTGAATAGCTAGCTCCTTGAACCTAGCAGTTGTTGCTTTCTTGTGTATTATTTTTATTGTCTCTAGTTAATTGCTTGATCATTGTTATTTTTTAAATAGTTGGTTCAACTTGTTACAAGGCTTATCCTTGCCATTTGGTTCTCTTCACATGCAATTTGTTTGATGTGGTGGAGGTGAGAGTTTACCCCATACTAAGGTTACTCTACCCCGTTCCATGAATCTCATTATAATATTGCAAAAAGAGGAAGTTCTCATCTCTTACACGTTTTTTCTTTAAGGGTATTCTATTCCATTATCGAAGTTTATGTTTGCTATGAAATATTGATAAACGCCGTTTTCTAAGCTTTTTGATTTCCGCTTCCTACCTTATATAGGTCACTTAACCGCCAGAAGCGATGTTTATAGCTTTGGAGTGGTTCTCCTAGAGATGCTGTCTGGCCGAAGGGCAATGGACAAAAACCGGCCATCAGGGGAGCACAACTTGGTCGAGTGGGCACGTCCCTACTTGACGAACAAGAGGAAAATCTTCCGCATCTTAGATAATCGTCTAGAGGGCCAGTATAGCTTGGATGCCGCGTTTAGAGTATCCAGCCTTGCTTTCCGATGCCTGTCAACTGAGCCCAAGTTCAGGCCCTTGATGAATGAGATAGTGAAAGAATTGGACCAGCTTCAAGATCCCTCCAAGGAAGCTCGAAGCAGTTCTAGCACGGGAGGTCGTGCTAGGAGACGAAGTTTACAAGAAAGTACAAAGAGATCAATATCCGTCTCCTAGGCTAGAGGAAAACGCGTTCTATCCCTTAACTACAGCAGCTATAATGAAAAGAAAAAAAATCCATTAATATTTTGCACAAATTTGGGTAAATTATGTTCTGTAGTGGTCAGTTGAGGTCAAAAATTACCTTATGTATAATTTTGGTTGTGAATGTACAGCTCTTTTTTAACTAATGTAATTCCGCAGGATATGATCTGCAGGAGAAAAGCCACTATACTGAGTGTAACATCAATTTATATCTCCTGGAAGAATCTTATGTAATGAGATGCATGTACGTTGAAATGTTTTTTTGTGTTGTGATCTAATTTTATGATTACTCTGGGAAAATTGATAAGAATAAAGCCAAATATGGCAAGTTTTTTCAAAATACTTACAATTAATCTCAATTCTAGGTTTGGTGTCCTCTCAAAATATTCTAAAATCCCCTTCATTAATTTTTTAGGAAAAATTGTTTTTAATAAGTCAATCTTTATACGATCTTCGAAAATTAAGTTCACCATTGGATTATTCTAGAATAAGTTAACTTTGTATGAGTATTAACTTTCAATGAGTTAGATCAGGTCTTGGGGTGATGTTTGGGATTGAGTGGCGGTGGTGATTGTGATTATAGGTGTAGAGGGTTGGTAAAGGAAAAGAAAAGAGGGAAAAATTATTACCTATTGTTAATGTAAACGATCACTTGAACTCATTGAAAGTTAATACTCATACAAACTTAACTTATTCCAGAATAATCCAAAAGTGAACTTAATTTAAGAAGATGGCATAAAGGTTGACTTATTAAAAATAATTTTTCCAATTTTTTATACATGGATAACTTATTCTTAGTTTTTGTAAAGAATAGATTGAGATAAGTTAAAGATAACATTTCAACTCAGTCACAAGTAATAGCCGCCATTGAGCTGTATCAGGTGTAGCAGAAGAACGAGAGGCAGTATGTTGCTTTTTAGTCTTTTAAGAGAGGGAGATTGACCCAAGAAAAACAATCCAATCAGTCAAAGAGCGGCGAGTAAATGGATAAGCGGCACAATAGAATCACACCAACCATGTGGAGACAGATCATTGTCGGCATGTAAGATAATGTCTTGGCCAGGGGTGCCTTTCAAATACCGCACAACATACACCGTGACATGACAACCTCCCAGTGCTCCAATGCTCATGACGAGGAGCCTGCATAATTGCGACAAGATGTGAACAAATTGGCTAAATCTGGGTGAGTGATAGATAAGTATATGAGAAGCCCCACAAAGCGTCTATAAGAGGCAACATTCTCAAGATCGGGACCAGAAGCAAGCCCAAGCAATGATTTGCTCAATAGGAAATGTGTTGGGCTTAGCACCCAACAACCCTTCTTCAGAAATTATATCCAAAGTATATTTTCGTTGATAGTGAAAGAGACCAGAAGAACTGCGGGCAACTTCGATGCCAAGAAAATATTTCAGCGGACCCAATGTTTTCATATTAAAACAATCACTCAAATAAGCCTTGAAAACCGTTAGAGCAGCGGAATCGTTCCCAAAAATGATGATATCATCAATATAGACTAAACATTGAGATGTACAAAGAATAAGTGAAAAGCGAGTAATCTGAACAAGATTGAGAGAAATCTGAACAAGATTGAGAGAAATCTGAACAAGATTGAGAGAAATCATATCCTTTTAGAGCACATACCAATTTGACGAACCAACGTCGAAGAGCCTGCTTAAACTCGTACAAGGACTTACGCAAGCGATACACAAGAGACAGATCCGCAGACTCGAACCCAAAAGGAAGTTTCATATAAACCTCCTCGTCAAGATCCAGATATAGAAAAGTTTAGTGAACATCCTATCTGATGCAGTTCCCAATGCTTAGAAGCAACAATAGTAAGGAAAGCACAGACAATAGTCATTTTTACTACGAGAGCTAAAGTCTCATTGTAGTCACTACCAACTTCTTGATGATTACCCAAGACAGCAAGACGAGATTTCAAGCGTTCCACCTCTCGGTTGGATTTATACTTGGTGGGACAAATCCATTGACTGCCCATGGCCCATTTTCCAGGAGGAAGAGGAACCAAAGAAAAAGTGTCATTTTCTTTCAAGGCACGTTTCTAATTACTCATAGATGCTTGCCAACCTGTATCTTTCATAACTTCTTTAAAGACATGGGCTCAATGTTAGCAACAATGAAAGAAAGAAACTTTCTATATTTCCCAGATCAAATTACATTATTTATAAAGTGCACTATAGGGTAAGGAGTACCTAAGAGAAGGCGAAGAGTCGGGGAAGACATGAAAAGGACCTTCAACAAAGACAACATTGGTGGAAAAATCACGTAACAAAACCGATGGGAATTTATACGTTCCTCCATGTTCCTCATTATTCTCTTTCCTTGCTACTCTTTATCCTTATACTTATTTTCCATTCATCTTTCCTCTAACTTTTAGGTAAGGAACCAAGTGGGAAAAAAAATCCATAATTGAGTTATTCGTGATAATGATTTTAATTGAAAACCATATGTTGTGAAAAAGTTTTCCGTCCAGCTACAAGGCCTAAACCAACATCTTTCGTAAAGAATAATGGTACATCTACCATGTGGGTAATTATTTCACTAGAAATACAGAAGCAAAAAAACTAGTACTACATCCGTTTCACTAAAGATATTACACTTTTTTTCACGGACTCCTAGGCAATTTTTGGGTAGGAGAGAAGTAGAGAGAAAAAGTAAGTGGGGACCATGTGATTGGAGAGAGATAGAGAGAAACTTTTTGCAAAAAAGGAAAGTGTAACAATGTAATTAAAAACTTCCTAAAATGGAAAGTATAACATCTTTAGTGAAACGGAGGAAGTATTTAAAATGAAGAATTATTCTATCTTTTATTCACTTCTATTCTAGTGGGTTGTTGACCCGTTGGATAGGTAAAATTTCTTTCTATAAGGATCTATTCTAGTGGGTTGTTGACCCGAGTCTGAACGAAAACACGCTTTTACATAATGATTTTACAACAGTATGAGATGACTTCTTACATAAGGAACTTATAATCTCTCTACGCTCTCAAACCTCTGTTCAAGAGTTTAGACCTCTCTCGATTAGAATAACCCACTTCTATAGCAATGTACATATGGTATGTTTTTTTCAACTTATTTTTGCTTATCTGAACTTATCTTAACTCATCTAAACTTATCTGAAATTATTAGACCTTATCCAGCCTTATTCAATCTTATTAGACTTTACCAGACCTTATTCGATCTTATCAAATGAAACTTTGTCTGAACTTGTTTAAACTTATCAGAACTTATAAGGAATGAAAATAAGTTAAAAAAACATATCCATAATAAAAAAAGGCTAAACATATACTGCCTCCGTCTCATATTAGATGATATACTTCCTTTGTTCATCTGTCCAACATTAGTTGGTACACTTCTATAAATGGCATGTGAAAACAATAGAAGTATTGTTTTTAATATTAATGGGTCCCATATGTAATTAATTTAATAACCTCACTCACTCCAAACCCCTATGATATTGATAAGTGATATTTATACCAATCTAAACCCCCTATTTCCCCCTTGTTTAGAGTCTTTTATTCTCTTTTTTTTTGCATTTTCTAGCCTATTTTGCTTATTTTAGAATAATTGAGTAAATTATAACTCATTTGTAAATAATAGCTATTTTAATTATCTTTTAAAGGTCTAATATCTATTTCTTATGTACTTAATGTATAAGGATTGACCTTGAAGGTTTGCATCCCGCCCACCGAGTCTACCGGAGTACATTGGAACAAAAGAACACGTTTTGGAAGTGATTGTGCATAGGGTCAAGTTCAAATTGACATATTTCCTATCTCACTCAACATTTTCAGGTGATTCCACTTGGAGATGAAAGCTTGTCTCGAGAGCTTTCCAACGCCTGGTCATAAGCCCAATTTCGATAAAAGACGAGAGAGATATGGTCGTTCGAAGTTGAGCTGTCTGCCCAGCGGATGCGGAGCGGGCGCTCCACTATATACTGGAGCCGGCGCTCCAGATTTTCAGCTGGATCAGTTTGTGCTTAAAATCCTGGCGCGGGCGCTCCAGGTCCTTGTGGGAGCGGGCGCTCCAAAGGGTTTCTGGGCCCTTTTTGCCCGTTTTTCGTATGTAATTGGGGGAGGTATAAATATCTCTCCCCAACTTTTAGACAGCATCTTTAAGCATATTTCCTTAGTTTCAAAAACCCTAACTTAGGACTTAGAGTGTAGAAGTCATTTATTGCTTTGAGTTGTTGATTTTTGAAGAATTGAAGCTCCATTAATGGTAGCTAATGTTTGTAAGTTGATTCTCTAACTTTCATTTCAATTAAAGTCATCTCTCCTCCTTTATTCTTTCCTTTTGGTGTGAGTCTTCTCTTTTGCAGTTATTGTTGTTAGACTTTGTTGATTCTCTTCCTTACTTTAACTTTTGAAATGGAATCTTTGTTTGAAATGCATATTACTATGAATTGTGAGTAGTTCACTTTCTAGGGTTTGGGCCAAAATCCTCATTAAGGCCATGGTTTGTGCTTGGATTTAGTGATTCATGTTTAGGATTGGTTGTTGAACAAATGGGGTGCTTCATTGTATGCTTTTGTGATTGATCACCATAGAAGTTGTTCCCAATCTTTATAATGAAGGATCGAAAGATGAAGTTGTATGAGATTCCCCTTTGTTTACTTGACTAAATGGCCATGAAAATAGGAAGTTCTAGTCTTGAGTCAATTGTGTCACTTGTTCTTAATCCTTAGGCTAGGGTTAATGCCATGAAAATAGGAATTAACACCTTGTCTAAGAGCTCCTTCTTAGCTCGAAAGAGTAATTAGGGGACTTTAGTTGACCGACTACTCTCTCCCCTATTCAATGTTTTCCCTTGATGTTCAAGCATGATCCATGGTCACAATGAGTGGTAATGCCCTTGCCCTAGTGCTTTAATCATATATTTATACCCTTGTTAATCATATTTGCATAGTTTAACTCTTTCCGTAAATCGTATTAAGGTGATTCTGGCGGGAGGTGTTAGCTCGTTTCGATAGCTTTCCAACGACTGGTCATAAGCTCAATTTCAATAAGAGACAAGATAGATATGATCGTTTGAAGTTTGAGCTGTCCGCTGACTAGCAGGTCTACACGACCGTGTTGGTCTGTTTCCACGAAGTCAGTCCTGTTCTGCTTGCCCACTGATTTGAGAAGTTCAGGTCTACACGATCGTGTCCACTTTGACACGGTCGTGTCGTTTTTGACACGACCGTGTCGACCTGCTTTCGGGCTTTGACCCGTTTTGTCCGTCTTACTTTAATGACTCTTTTAATTAGTTTTGGGGGCTTAGTTTTTGACATTATTTCATACTTAGTTTCTAATTAACTCTCTCTTAGCCCTAAAACTCTCTCAAACACTAGTTTACTCCTTTGTTTCATTATTGAAGATCGAATTCATCAATTAATTCAAGTAATTTCTTTTCTATCTCTTTCCTTTAATCTTTTTGCTTTATTTATGATGTTTAATTTATTGAATCTTAATTGCTTAGAATCCATGATTAGTGAGTAGTTCCTAATCTAGGGTTTGGGTGAAAGCATGAATTAGGGGCTTAATGTAGATGTTCTTGTAATTGCTTTATTCATGTTTAATATGCATTGTTCTTGGTGTTTTGACACCTTAGGGTAGACCTTAATCAATTTTATGCTAGGGCTTAGATTTCAATTACTCTTAATTGATTGTTGTTGTCTAGTCATTCCCATGAATCAACTTAATTCCTAGACCGAGAGATTGGGTAGGAATTAAGGTGATCCTATTTAGGGGCTTTCTAATTAAATTGAATCCATTAATCAATTGGCTAAAGACCATTCGAGAGAGGATTTAGTCGATTGATTAATTGATTACTCTTGAGGACCATTCGAGAGAGGACTCAAGGACTTTAGAGGGAAACTTAACCTTGCATGTTATTCTCTATAGCTTCGTAATTGCAATAGTGTCGTGTCTTGCCCGAGTTCATGCGAGTAACCCAAGCTCTAGTGTTTTCTCTATCATATTTATTCTCCTATTTAATTATTAGTCGGTATTCTTTAGCTAGTTAATTAGTCGGTAACTTATTCAATCATAAACCCCCCAAAAACCCTTCACTTAGGTAGTTTTGGACTTAGTGGACTTTAGTCAATCCCGATTTCCTTGTGGTTCGACCCTTGACTTGCCGTTACTACGTTCTTAGTAGTCGCTCGTTAGGTTTATAAATTGTGTTTGCTAAGTGGTTCTTAGTGCCTTAACGACACACTAAAAACCTCTTATCAAAATGGCGCCGTTGCCGGGGAAATTGTGCTATTGATTGAAGTTTACTTGAGTTTAGTATTGCTTGAGTGATTTCTTTTATTTTATTTAAACTGTGTTGTTATTTGCTAACCCTATGCTTAGCTTTGTTGTGTTACATGAGAAGGAGAGCTCACGGTTCACCCATCTTACCTTTAGATCCGGAAATCAATCGCACCTTGCGAAAGCTTTGGGGAGGTTTGGAACGGTTGACCTTGAGTTCTGCGCCAGCTTTACCAATCTCAAGTTCTACAAGTGAAAGTGAATCAGACATGGGCGAGGAAAATGGACAACTTTTCAGGGATTTCGGATATCCGGGGTCCTATGTTTTACAGGGTGGAATTCGACTCCCCACAACCACTACAAATTTCAGCATTCACCCTCAATTCACACGGATGGTGAAATTAGAGCAATTTTGTGGAGGGTCGGATGAGGATCCCCTTGATCATCTTGATCGATTTCTGGAGATTTGTGCTATGATAACAACAAATGATGTCTCTCCAGACTACATCAAGATGCATCTCTTTCGGTCTTCTCTTTTCGGAAAGGCAAAGTCTTGACTCAAGAGGTTGCCTGCTAACTCCCTCACTACATGGGAGCAGGTCACATTGGCTTTCTTGGAGAAGTATTTCACAGAGTCAAAGACCGCAGATATTAGGAGGGAAATCTCCACTTTTGTGCAGGATTGTGATGAGACACTTGCGGAGGCTTGGGAAAGGTTTAGGGAATTGACTCGTTCGTGCCCTCACCAAGAGTTCAATCAAAACCTACTGATGAGGTTCTTCTATGATGGCTTTGATCCTATGTCACTTGCTAATCTTGATGCTGGAGCGGGAGGTCAACTTTCTAAGATCCCGCAAGACCAATGAGAGGCCACCATAGAAGAAGTGATCAAGAATTACTCATGGGGTGGAAGAAGGAGAGGTGCTCAACAGAAGAAGGGTGGAAAGTTTGATTTGGACCCGATGGATCAAATTCAAGCGAAAATGGATCTACTTGACAAGAAGCTCTCAAAGATCGCCCTTGGATTATCTAGTCCCTCACAAGTGAATGCCTTCTCTTGCGACATTTGTGGTGGTACAAACCACGATACCTCTTATTGTGGAGGATCTCAGTCGGAGCATGTGGCGGCAATGAATAGTAGAGGAGAGGGGTACCAAGGTAACCAAGGTTATAGGAGCAATCAACAAGGAGGGTGGAGACAACCTCAACAAAGCTACAATTAAGGCTACAATCAACCTCAACAAGGTTGGAATCCACCTCAACAAGGTTTTACTCAAAGCCACAATCAAGGTGGATCTTCCTCTCAAAACTCTAACACTTACCAAGCCCCCCATCAAAGATCCAACTTTCAAAAGAATCCACCATTTCCTAAACCAAATCCCGAACCTACTTCATCCTCCGACCCTACCTCCCTAATCCTCCAACAACTCCAAACCATCACCCAAACCCTTGCTACACAAAGCCAAGCTCTTCAAAGCCATGACCAAAGGTTTCAAGAGTTACAAGCTCACAACAAAATGCTTGAAACCCAATTAGCTCAAGTGGCCGAGAAGAACCCTTCCAACCCCACACACCAACTTCCAAGCCAAACCATTCCCAACCCTAACCTCCATCAAGCCAAAGCCATCCATTTGAGGTCGGGGACGAACTATGAGGGCCCTAAGATGCCCGATGAGTGTGAGAGAAATGAAGTTGAGGAGGTTGAGAATGATGCTCAAGGGGATGAAATGGAGAGAGAAGTTGATGTAGAAAGAAGAGAAGATGACAAGGAGACGGAGGAGACTCATGAGCAAGATGTTGACAAAGCTCCATTGGCAACACCTCCTCCACCTAAGACCTATGTGCCACTGGTTCCATATCCTCAAAGGTTAGTGGAGAGGAAGTTGAGCGACAAGTTCACTAAGTTCCTCAACGTCATGAAGAGCCTTCAAATCAACATCCCATTCCTTGAGGCCATGTCTCAAATGCCGGCCTATGCAAAGTTCTTGAAGGAGATCCTCTCCAACAAGCGAAAGCTAGAGGATGAGCTCATTACGTTGCCATACCAAGTGAATGCTCTTGTGCAACGTGCTATGCCCAAGAAGCAAAGAGATCCGGGAAGTTTTACATTGCCCGTGAAGATAGGAGACTTTGAGCCTAAGGGTGCGTTGGCCGATTTGGGGGCAAGTGTAAGTTTGATGCCTCTCTCCATAGCCAAGCACCTTCATTTCCCTCTTCTTCCTTCGAGGAAGACGATTCAATTGGCGGACCGAACTGTTAGGGTCCCGCATGGGGAGTTGGAAGATGTTCCAATCCAAGTTGGGCATGTTTTTATGCCTTGTGATTTTGTGGTCATGGATATGGAGGAGGATCCCGAAACTCCTCTCATTCTTGGAAGGGAGGCTCTAAAGACATTGGGCGCGTGATAAATTGTAGGAATGACACCATCACTGTTGAGGTCGCCAATGAGAAGGTTGTCTTTGAGTTCTCCAAGACATTGAGGAAACCTATGATTGAGAGGGTTTGCCGAGTTAGTCATGTGGAGAGTGAGATAGAGGGATTTGAGAGGGAAGTACACACTGAGGATGAGCTCTATGCATCTATCACTGAGGAGCCGAGCTTTGATATGGAAGAGGTGAACGAGTTCTCTATGCTTCTCGATGGTGCTACCGTTGAGGACACATTTGGATCGGGATTTGAGGTCCTAGCCACTTCCGTTGCTAAGGAGGAGAGTTCTAAGCCTCCTTCCAAGGTAGAGTTAAAACCTCTTCCCCCCTCTCTTAAGTATGTTTTCCTTGATGATGCATGTACTTATCCTCTTATTGTTAACTCGGCTCTTGATGACATCTCTATACCAGAATTGATTAAGATATTGCAAAAATATAAAGATGTCATTGGGAACTCGATTGACGACCTTAAGGGGGTAAGCTCGACTCACGTGGTTCCCGACCCCCCTCCCGACCAGTGAGTCGGGATTTTTCCCCTGCCTTGCTATTGTTTTCATTAGATTTTTCACAGTGAGGACACTGTGTGGTTTAGCTTGGGGGAGGATGTATATATTAGTTGCATATAGTTTGCATTAGTTGCATATAGTTTGCATTAGATGCATATAATTTGCATTAGTTGCATATTAGTGTTATGTTTAGATTGCATATTAGCATTTAGTACCCTGTTTAGGATGCATATATACTGCATTTAGGTTAGAACTCCGCCATTGGTACGCATGTATTCTTCTTGATGACCTGAAAACATGAAAAAGGAGATGCTTTGATAGTCTCTAGTAGGCCAAGGAATTGTTGGGTTGTGGTATGATTGGTCTCCCTCTTGTGCGGCTCGACTGATGTTGGTAGCTATACCCTTTGTGAGAGCATGTGTTTATAGCCTTATAGACTGACATCTTTTCAGTCTTATCTGCTTGTTGTGTGTTGCTCTTCCTTGATGAATATTCTCTAGAACTTGTATTGATTCTCCTCGAATACGCTTGACTTGTTTGCGTCTAGAATGTGATTGAGGCTTTCATGTTACTTGAGCTACATTGCCAAAGGCCACCCTCACCTACTTATCCTTCTTTGAAGCCCCTGTGAGCTTAAGCTTGTTTTCTTTGTTAACCACTTCTCTAGCTTATTACCCATCTCCTTACCTAGGGGATTGTGAAACTACTTAGATGGGGTGAAACATAATGATGGGTATTACGACAATGACTTGGTGTATGTGTTCGACTTTGCGTTTGGATATTGTTTGAGTTCGCCTCCTTACTATTCATTGAAATTCTCATTTTCTCCCTTCCTCTAAAATCACTACAATCCACAAAAGCAAAAAAAAAATATAGAAAAAAAATGAATGAAAAAGAGAAAAAAAATTTAGAATAAAGGATTTGTGGTATGTTCAAAAATAGTAATAAGGGAGATTGAGATGCTAAAATAAGAGGAGAGCTTGTGAAAGGTTGTTTAGAGCGTTCAAGTTTGTGTAGGGTTGGTTTTGAGCTTTTAGAAAGGTGCTAAGTTGGAAGTTTCACTTTCCCCTCATTAACACCACGATCCCAAATGCTACCACACCCTCACCCTAAGCCTACGTTACAACCTTGACTAAGTCATCTTGATTCTTGATGCAAACTTTGGTCTTTATGCGACGGAGAGTGAGATGATTTGCAAGCTTATAGTAGGATATAGTCGATGGATTTGAGTTTGAGCGTTCATTTGACCTATTTAAACACACGAGAGAAGTGCGCACGACTAAAGTGAGAGCTACTATCTTTATGACTGAGCCAAGCTTGGGGGAGAACTTGTGGTAAGATTGGTTGCTTTTCCTTGTGCTATAAACTTTGAGGCTTGATAGTGTTTTGCATTCGATGTTGGAAAGGTTTGAAGGTCTACATTATTAATCTTGGCATGAGTATCATTGTTAGGGGTCATAGAACTCTTTCCCTATGTCTATCGTTTGTTCGCTTGAGGACAAGCAATTGGACTAGCTTGGGGGAGTTTGATAAGTACTTTATTGTGCTTATCCATGCTGCATTTTTAGTGTCGATGCATATAGATCATTTTAGTCTTGCATTGCATGGTTTTGATTACTTTGAGCTAAATGGTTGCTTCACTACTCGTTTAGTTGTTTTGGATGATTTTCAGACTAACTAACAGGTTTTTGAAGTGATATATGATCATTGGAAGATTAGTTGTGGACTGTTGAGCTTCAAATGGACATAACGTTTGATCTGTAAATCGGATTAAGGTGATTCCGACGGGAGGTGTTAGCTCGTTTCGATAGCTTTCCAACGACTGGTCATAAGCCCAATTCCAATAAGAGACGAGAGAGATATGATCGTTTGAAGTTGAGCTGTCCGCTGACTAGCAGGTCTACACGACCGTGTTGATTTCAACACGACCGTGTTGGTCTGTTTCCACGAAGTCAGTCCTGTTCTGCTTGCCCACTGATTTGAGAAGTTCAGGTCTACACGACCGTGTCCACATTGACACGACCGTGTCCACTTTGACACGGTCTTGTCGTTTTTGACACGACCGTGTCGACCTGCTTTCGGGCTTTGACCCGTTTTGTCCGTCTTACTTTAATGACTCTTTTAATTAGTTTTGGGAGCTTAGTTTTTGACATTACTTCATACTTAGTTTCTAATTAACTCTCTCTTAGCCCTAAAACTCTCTCAAACACTAGTTTACTCCTTTGTTTCATTATTGAAGATCGAATTCATCAATTAATTCAAGTAATTTCTTTTCTATCTCTTTCCTTTAATCTTTTTGCTTTATTTATGATGTTTAATTTATTGAATCTTAATTTCTTAGAATCCATGATTAGTGAGTAGTTCCTAATCTAGGGTTTGGGTGAAAGCATGAATTAGGGGCTTAATGTAGATGTTCTTGTAATTGCTTTATTCATGTTTAATATGCATTGTTCTTGGTGTTTTGACACCTTAGGGTAGACCTTAATCAAGTTTATGCTAGGGCTTAGATTTCAATTACTCTTAATTGATTGTTGTTGTCTAGTCATTCCCATGAATCAACTTAATTCCTAGACCGAGAGATTGGGTAGGAATTAAGGTGATCCTATTTAGGGGCTTTCTAATTAAATTGAATCCATTAATCAATTGGCTAAAGACCATTCGAGAGAGGATTTAGTCGATTGATTAATTGATTACTCTTGAGGACCATTCTAGAGAGGACTCAAGGACTTTAGAGGGAAACTTAACCTTGCATGTTATTCTCTATAGCTTCGTAATTGCAATAGTGTCGTGTTTTGCCCGAGTTCATGCGAGTAACCCAAGCTCTAGTGTTTTCTCTATCATATTTATTCTCCTATTTAATTCTTAGTCGGTATTCTTTAGCTAGTTAATTATTCGGTAACTTATTCAATCATAAACCCCCAAAAAACCTTCACTTAGGTAGTTTTGGACTTAGTGGAATTTAGTCAATCCCGATTTCCTTGTGGTTCGACCCTTGACTTGCCGTTACTACGTTCTTAGTAGTCGCTCGTTAGGTTTATAAATTGTGTTTGCTAAGTGGTTCTTAGTGCCTTAACGACACACTAAAAACCTCTTATCAGCTACCCTTAGTTTATTAGACCATAAGAATTCGGTGTTTGACCTTACCTCTCTGTGGATACGACCCTACTTGCCCTTTCTACTTAGCTAGAGAGATCGAGATAGGATTATCTTTGTTAGGCTCGACGACGGCCTATCAAATTTTGGTGCCGTTGCCGGGGAGGCATTGTGTCACATTGAATAGTTATGGTTGAATGAGACTAAGTCACTCTCCCCCCCCTATTGATGAATTTTCTGTCATTGGTAACCCTATGCTTAGCTATGTTGTGTAACCGAGTGGATCTTGAGACACAATTTCAAGAATGACTAGTTTCTCAATTTCTCAATTCGAGAATGAGTCATTTTGGAGGTATTTTGGTAGGGTGCAAGATTCATTTCCAATCAACTATAAGTGTGAGCTATGGGAGATTTGTGAAATAATATATGTCGGTTTGAATGACTTTACTCGATGCGTAATTGAGGATATGCATATTGGGGAATTTCGAGCTCTTTCTTTGAATGATGCTTGGGATTACTACATTTGGTTATCTCATGACACGTATGAGTGGGACATGGGCACAAATTCTAGGCAAGTTCAACCGAACCAAAGTATACCTCCTCCCATTTCTCCTAGTTGTGATGAAATGCATTCAAAGCATCATAGTTCTTATCTATCAAATGATTTCATGAATCACACCGATGTCTCTCTTGCTTGCAATTTTAATTCTCACATGCCATATCATGATACTCCTGCAATCAATTCTAGTTGTGATGATGTGCTTTCTAATGTGCATAAAGTGAATCCTTTGCTTGATTGCATGCATCACAACAATGACTTTCATGCTTCTAATGTTGATGCTTACAAAGATTCTCTCTCCTTTGTTGATTCTCAAAGCACTTCTCAATTAACCATGCATGATTGTATTCCTCAAGTGCTTGACGAATATGACAATCTTATTGAATTAAGTTTTGAGGAGCTCAAGTATTTTGGGAAGGGAGGAGAGCAATATTGTGAGCTATTTGATCAAATCAAGAAATTGGTGATGAGACGCGACTCTCTTGAATCTAGGTGGAAAAATGATACTCTAGAGTTATCGCCAGGATGTGAGGATAAGATTCGTGAGCCCAAGAAAGATGAAAAGGAAAAAGAGGGTGAAAATGATGTTGATGATGAATCTAGGTCTTTGATTGAGATTGATGGTGATTCTTCCTATCAAGAGAAAGAGCATGTTTGTAGGAAGAATTATGTACCTTATGATGATGGATTTTGGAGTAGTGATGAAGAGGATGAGTCAAACCTAGGTTGGATGAATCCGATTCATGAGGAGGAAGACGAGAAGTTCGAAGACATTTGCGAATCCCTTGATTCCCTTTTTGCTTATCCCTCCCCGATTGACTCTAATGTTCATTCACCTCCTATCCCACCTCAATCATTCAATGACCAAGATTCCCTTGTGAGAGAAGAGCCTTTACTTGTGGGTGAAGATGTTAATGATGGACAAGGAGAGAAATATTTGGATGAAGGGGTGTTTCAAAAACCTGATTCGGAGCAATTCTGTGATGTGAGTAAGGTTTCAAGTGCGAAAATTGTTCCTATTCCACCCTCTCACATCCCTTTTTCGAAGAGACTTGATCTTATTCCTTCGTTCCCTATTTCTTTTCCTTACATTTCCAAACCACCACCACTCAAGGAGCCCCCCACCTCTCTTGGCCCTCGGAATGCTCTTGTTGGCTCCATAGAAGCTAAGTTATATAGTGATGATAGTTTTTCTTCATTTTCTTTTTCTTTTTATTTTGATTTTGATTCTTCTTCTTATGTTGTTGATTTTTCTTTTGATTTGCCTCATTTTTTTCTTTTCTCCCCACTTAGGCATAGAGTTATGTATTACTTTGTGCATACTTTACCTCTAACTCTTGCCTATTTGGTATTCTCGGAATTGTGTGCGGTTGCATATGACAAGTCATTGCGATCGTTGAAGTGTTATTTACTAAACAACACCATTTTTCCTTATTAAAAATTTGATTTTTCTTCTTTTCTTGTTTCACATTTTAATTTCTCCTCCCTCCCACCCATTTACTCTTGTTTGAAGCATTGAGGACAATGCTTTGATCAAGATGGGGGGGAGTTCCTTACTTTTAGTTTATTCTTTGTTTTCTACTCACCTTTTTCTTTTGGAGATGCTTGTTTTCT
Source organism: Patellifolia procumbens (assembly GCA_947645195.1). NCBI lineage: Eukaryota > Viridiplantae > Streptophyta > Magnoliopsida > Caryophyllales > Amaranthaceae > Patellifolia > Patellifolia procumbens. The sequence goes on from CANSGD010000334.1 coordinate 588,278, forward strand.
CAGGTTTGATGACAAGATGAATTATGGATAGTGTATTATCACGTTTAGATTCTCGTATCAAGACCGTTTGGTGAGATCTTTCCAACTCTTCTCCTTTCATTTTCTTTCTTTGCATAGTTTTAGAAGTAGGTTAGAATTGAGATGATTGTTCGAGGTTGTTTGAATTGGCTTAGCTTTTGATCGTGGGTGATAGACCCATGGTTTGGTTTTTGATTGATGGTTTGATTGCCCTTGGAGGTTGTTTGTAGTATCATTGGCCTTGTGCCATGATTTGGAGGAAGTTATGAGGGGATGATTGAAAACTTGAATGATCATGTATGGTTCTATTCTATGCTAGTAGATAGTTATTTTGCTTTTTTTTCTTATCCTTGTATATATTTAGCATGATTTCCACTTTGTTTTTCTTTTATTTCTTTGATTATTGAAAAATACAAAAAGATTTTTGATTTATGGTTTATGGCTCATTTGAGCTTGTGAATATTTTGTAAATAGAGTTTTGATTTGCGTTCTTTTGCCCTTGGGATGATTTTCCATGATTGAAAATTTTGTGGATTCCCTTATCATGGGTGCTTAGGCGATTAGTAGAGGGGGTATGTTTTCAAGCTCGGGTAAGTTTAGAAGAAGTAAAATAGAGATGCCCAATCCTATCCTACCTTTTGCTCTTAATGAGAAATGATTTAGTATGCCTCTTAGATGAAAGTTTGCCTTTTGATCAAGTGAACTCCTAAAGTGTTGATAAGCCTCTCCTTTGCGAATGTGTACTTTGTTAGCTTGCATCCAAATCTTATCGAGTCAATAAGTGGCGTAAGCCACATGTCATTTAGAGTCGAGTCAATAAGTGGCAGTGTCCACAAGGCTAGTAGCCTACCCCTTTATTACTTAAAAAAAAAGGGGAAAAAAGGAGCCTTGAAAAAGAAAAAAAATGATAAAGTCAAAAAAAAAAAAAGAGGAAATGAAAAAGAGTCAATAATGAAAAAAAAATAGCTAATAATAAGTGGAGAATTTCCACAAATCATTTGCATGCAAGCGCTTAGTAACCCAGTAGCTTGGGGGAGGTGATGTGCACTATAGGGGGGATCGAGTGATTTTGGCCAATGGACTAAAAAGAGGCATATGAAAAGAGTATCCTTGAGGCAAAACGGTGAGCGATACGGATTTTACATCTCTTATTAGCTAATTTTGGCTCCTTGGCTTGGTTTCCTACCTTAGACCTTGTGTCGTCTCCTTGAGAGTTGTCTAGGTCACCTAAGATTTCGTGAACCATATTCAAGGAATGACTTTGGGCTTAAGGACTTCGGATAAGTGATTTTCACATCAAAATTTGAAGAAAATCCAAAAAGAAAGTGCAAATTTTATATCTTGAGAATAGTTGTTTGAGTTGTGGGGTTTAGACTTCTAGGAAACCCTCACGAGAACTTACTCGTCCTCATTGGCAACTTTGGGGTTTAAAGGGCTTGTTATTTAAGCTAAAAGTGACCGTGATTCCTAAGAAAGTGAGTTAGTGTATTTACTTGTTTTGATTTTCGACCTTTGGTTTTCTTAGTTAAATAAACTCTCTCTTAGCTTTTCTTTTGGTTTTGTTTTGTGATTTGCTCGAGGACGAGCAAAGGTTAAGCTTGGGGGAATTTGATAAGTGATATTTATACCAATCTAAACCCCCTATTTCCCCTTGTTTAGAGTCTTTTATTCTCTTTTTTTTTGCATTTTCTAGCCTATTTTGCTTATTTTAGAATAATTGAGTAAATTATAACTCATTTGTAAATAGTAGCTATTTTAATTATCTTTTAAAGGTCTAATATCTATTTCTTATGTACTTAATGTTTAAGGATCGACCTTGAAGGTTTGCATCCCGCACAACGAGTCTAGCGGAGTACATTGGAACAAAAGAACACGTTTTGGAAGTGATTGTGCATAGGGTCAAGTTCAAATTGACATATCTCCCAGCTCACTCAACATTTTCAGGTGATTCCACTTGGAGATGAAAGCTTGTCTCGAGAGCTTTCCAACGCCTGGTCATAAGCCCAATTTCGATAAAAGACGAGAGAGATATGGTCGTTCGAAGTTGAGCTGTCTGCCCAGCGGATGCGGAGCGGGCGCTCCACTATATACTGGAGCGGGCGCTCCAGATTTTCAGTTGGATCAGTTTGTGCTTAAAATCCTGGAGCGGGCGCTCCAAAGGGTTTCTAGGCCCTTTTTGCCCGTTTTTCGTATGTAATTGGGGGAGGTATAAATATCTCTCCCCAACTTTTAGACAACATCTTTAAATCTATGTTGATTCATTTTTGGGGGGGGGGGTTATAATCTTTGTTCTGTCTTTCATATTATCTATTACATTTGATTTTGTTTGTTTATAGTTAATAATTTCATTTATTTGATCTAACTGACCTCTAAATGCCAAGAAAATTGCTACATAAAAATATAAAAAGAATAACTGATACTAAACGTTCCATTGTCTTCCTAAACAGCCAACTAGCAAAATGGACTCTGTAAAATTAGAGATGTACATGTAATTAGCCATGGAACTGTCCAAATAAAAAGAGATTAAAAACTAGACATGGATGTTGAGTCAAAACATTAGTAACAGTAGAAAATTACTTAAAACAATTGTCATGATTGAGATGCAAAAATCTAAAAAATGAAAGTTTATTTGATAAGTTTGTTTGAACCTAATCGGGAAGGAGGCATTGCAAAAAAAAGGAAGGTAATTGAACATTTTTAATTATTTTTGATGTTTTTAGGTTAATTGAATCAATAGACAACATGAGTTTATAAGAAAAGGGGTGAGATTTAACTAAATTATATTGACTACAATTTTATTGTAAAAAAGGGTTTCGATTCAGTTTTAGTTCGGTTTAGTACAGTTGATTCAATTAAGTATTTTTTTCCAGTTACGGGTCGTTTTCGGTTCGATTTCGGTTCACTTAGCAACTCAATTAACAGTTTTTGACCAAATTGCCAGCTCTAAATGGAAGCATTTGATAACTTGGAGCTTTTGGAATTACACCTTTATTTGCCCTTGCTTTGTGGGCAAAACGCTTCAATTCTGGAAATTGGAACATATGCAAATTAAAAGTTCAATTCTATCATAAAAATGTGCAACGTCCTTCTTTATATCTTCGTAGAAACTAAAAAGATTGAAAGAATTCAGAGTGTAATTTGATAAAGAAGAAATCAGCCAATTAAAGTTAAAATTAATGGTAGATTAGCCCTAATAAAATTATATACAATACCACAATATCATCTAGATAATAGCAGTTTTTATGTTTCCATATGGAATTTTCTAAAATAAGATATTACATGTAGAATTTCCCAAAAAAGAGTAAATCATAAAATTGATCTTATTCGTTACTAAATCTTTTGTATCTCTAATAATTGTAATAGCTATAGTTATAATACTCTTATATGCTTTTAATTTTCTTAATTAAAAATTTTGCTATTTTAAAATGGTGCAACTATTTTAAAAGGGAGGTATTATTAAGTATTGGGGTTCTTGTCTTTTGAATAGAACAAATTTGGATTGAATTGAAATTACATTAATTGAAATCCCCTACTTAATAAAAATTGAATTAGACTTGAAATTAAAACATGATTAATAAAATTAAATATATAAATAAGCAAGTAAATATCCACGTGACTTTTTGTGTATTAAACATACAATTGAGAGAAGAAACGCAGGGGAGAGGAAATGTGCAGACACCAAAAACCACATTCATCAATGTATAAAATTTGATCAATTTATTTATCTGATTTTTTGCTTTGATTATTAAAATATATAATCTGATACCTATTGTTTCGGGTACAAGAAACACAGTGAATTTGTAATTCGGGGAAGTCCAATTTCCAGCTAGGGTAGTAACCAAATAAGTCCAAGATCTTCGAAGCCGGGCACCTGCAAAACCGAGCACCGTGAACTACCCCGGCCCGGGATCGGCTCTCCGATGCTTAAGTCAGATCTGATCTCAGAAATCAGAGAGAATAGTACTAGTAAATGCTCTGCAATATATGGAAAAACGTACCTGAATGATCAGATGAGAGTACTATTTATAGGTAGTACTGGGGTGACGTCATCTGGTGAAGATGGTGACGTCATGAAAGCCTTTTTGTAAGTGGGCCTGACTGAAGGCCTGTACTTTCTGGCCTGAAGGATCCTTAGGGGTAAAATGGTAATTTTGCCCCCTAAGGGTATTTTAGTCATTTCACCGATTAGGTGGGCCATGAATGGAAGAGGCCCAAAGATTAGCCCCACGCTTTATGTCGTAGTGTTAGATCAGGATGAGACTGTGATGTGGAGCGGAATCCTCTACTTTGGTTGCTAAAAGCTCGACGTACCCCGAAGTGGGGTTACCTTTGTAAAATTCGAGGGTCCTCATCCAAAGGAGGTTAATGGGAATTCGAGCGTCCTCATCCAAAGGAGGTTAATGGGAATTCGAGCGGCCACAATTAGATGGGTTGGACGTGAATTCGAGCGCCCTCTATTGGGGAGCTAAGTGCGAAGTCGAACGCCCTCCTATGGAGGGGTTCAATCATGAATTCGAACGCCCTCCCTTGGAGGGGTTCAATGTGAATTCGAACGCCCTCCCTTGGAGGAGTTCAATGTGAATTCGAACGCCCTCCATTGGAGGTGTTCATTGTGAATTCGAACGCCCTCCATTGGAGGTGTTCATTGTGAATTTGAACATCCCAACACAGGGGTTCAAAGGAGAATTCGAACGCCCTCCTAGGAGAATAGCTCATAAAATTCGAGCACCCTCCTAGGAGAATAGTTCTAGAATTCGAATACCCTCAACACAGGGGTTTAGTGAGAATTCGAACGCCCTCCTAAGAGAATAGCTCATAGAATTCGAGCACCCTCCTAGGAGAATAGTTCTAGAATTCGAATACCCTCAACACAGGGGTTTAATGAGAATTCGAACGCCCTCCTAGGAAAATAGCCTATAGAATTCAAGCACCCTCCTAGGAGAATAGTTCTAGAATTCGAATACCCTCAACACAGGGGTTTAATGAGAATTCGAACGCCCTCCTAGGAGAATAGCTCATAGAATTCGAGCACCCTCCTAGGAGAATAGTTCTAGAATTCGAATACCCTCAACACAGGGTTTTAATGAGAATTCGAACGCCCTCCTAGGTGAATAGCTCATAGAACTCGAGCGCCCTCTTCAGGGCGTTCGATATAAAATAAAAAGCACTCATCTTAGGGTGGTTTAAAACAAAACTCGAACACCCTCCTTGGAGGGGTCCTATGAAAGACAAAATTCGAGCGCCCTCAATAGAGAGGCTCAATACAAAACTCGAACGCCCCCTATTGGGTGTTCGATATAAAATTGTAAACACCAACCATTGAGTGGTTTATTTTCTTCGAGGTACTTGGTAAGGGCTAATTGAGTCCAATACTCAATTTGAGAATTCGACGTGGCCTGGTAAGGGCACTGGTCTAAAAATTCGAGGTGGCCTGGTAAGGGCTCTGGTCTAAAAATTCGAGGTGACCTGGTAAGGGCTAATTGAGCTAAAAACTCGTTTGCTCGAATGAGGGTGCCTTATGAAGGGCTTTGTATACTTGGAAAATTTTCTAAGTATGGATTCAAAGAACATCCTTGAATTTGCTCGAAGTGGCTCAGTCAAAGGGTTGTTCCTTTTGAAGAGTTCGAGGAAGCCCCGGCGAGGGTCAACGCTTTTAGAGTCAAATGCTTTTAAAGTCAGTTAAGTCAACTTTTTGGGGTGGTCAACCGTATTTGACCGGTTTTTATACATTTCAACAGTATAAATACCGTATCGAGACAAACTTCCTTCTACTCTTTGGCACGAACTCCCATGTTGGGTGACTGTTCATATTAGAGAGGTCACTGTTCAGGGTAGGTGAGATATAAATATTTCACTTCTTTCCTCATTTACTCACTTTGCAATTTCTCTCTCTACTTTCTCCCTCTAATTTTCTCTCTTTTTAAAGAAGCCCTTTGCTTCCTTTGTGTGCTGCTTAGAGTGCGTCAAGAGTGCGAGGAATCTCCTTCGTGTAATTCGACCAAGGTATGATTTCTCATTCTTGACTCTTTTCCTTTCTTTTAATAAATTCGATAGGGGTCACTGTATTATAAATAATAAACCCTGTTTTCGAACTGAGCGCATCATAGCCTTGCCCCTCCCTTATATGCCCTGGGTAGAAACATGGGTAGATGGGGCTCCTGTTGTATCAATAGCTTATTGGGCCCCGAACTCTGATATTTTGCTTGATGCCATTCCTATTGAGGAAGAGGAGTGTGAGGAGGACTTCGAGGGACCCAAAGAGTTTTTAGATCATCCTAATAAAGTAACGATAGCCTTCCCTCCTTCTAAGAGGAGTTACTTAGATTCTTACCTTTCCCTTGGTGTAGTGCAAATAATGGAGGCGACGGATGAAGGGACTTCAACATCCGACTATATCGAGCCCTGCCCTTCCCCCAACATGAGATTGGGAATAAGTGGCCACTGGTCAACGGGGAAGTGGCGAAAGGATCTTCAAGGCGGGCTGTCGTTTTTGTCGACCCTGTATCATATAAAGCTGCCCTACGTTATGTATCCCCCACAAGTTACGGACTTGGTGGTGTCACCACCCCCTGGATGCATTGGCATAGATAAATCATACTTCGAGCTGGGTTTGCATTTTCCCTTGCACCCGCTTTTTAAGGAAATTTTAGAGGCGTATAACATAGCCTTATGTCAGCTTATGCCCAATTCTGTTGGGACAATTGTTGCCTTTTTGTGTATTTATCGCATGCTTGGAGTGCGACCGTCCTTGCGCCTTTGGCTCAATATGTTCCGAATAAACGAAGTGTCTGAGCTTCGCCATGGGCCCTGTTGGTACTCTTTTCAAGCCAGACACCTTGTAATGATCAAGGATGGCCTAAGAGATTAGAAATCATATAAGGTCACAACAGAGATGCCAACCAACCATGCTCTTTTTCGAGGGGAGTTCCTCTTCATTTTTCGAGGGGATCACCCGTGGGATGTACCCGTTACTTTGTCCGATAGCCCTCCTAACTTCGGCATGAATCTTAATGTGCCCGAGATGGACGCCGAGGAGGCTATAGTGGCCATTCATTGCCAGGCCACGTCGTTTCACATTGATGGGAAGCCCAAATACAAAACTGATTATTGGCTGCCCAATGACAAGGACCTGGGCAACGAGCACTTCCTGTCGGCCTTCGGCGTGTCCCCGGCCTATGACCAACGTAGGGGTCTATCACTTACTCTGTTTTTTTGTTTTGTGATATAAACTTGCTTTTGACTTACTTTTTCCTTGCAGTACTTGCTTATAACAATCTCGACGAGGAGATGAAGAAAAACACTGCGAAGAGCGGTATGGCAGCCATAGCCAGGCTGTCGTTGCAAACGGGGGAACTTTGTAACAGCCGGAATTTTAAGCAGCTTGGGTTTAAAGTAATTATATTAAGTTATTTAAATAGGATTCTAAAGTATTTCAGGTTAAGAGAGTTACTTGGATTGTTAGTTATGTTAAGTTCCAATTGGTTTTAGTGCTTAAAGTAGATTAGAATACTCTCCAACACCATATGAGGATAAAAGTGGGTAAGATCTATCATTCTTATTGGTTAGGAAGGTTTTGGAAACCAATAAAGAAGTTAGAAGATCCTTAAGAACCTTATTCATTAAGATTGTGAAAATCGTATAGTGATCGTTTTATCGGGTAGCAACGAACTTCCAGTTAAAGAGCCTTTCGGGGTTGAATCCGAGCTTAGAACCTAACCAAACTTGATATATGACATGCTTGGAATGTCGTAAGGTTAGAATGGTCATTTATTCCCAAGAATTACGTGGCTAAATAGGGTAAGTTCCTTAGTTAGTAAAACCTGGCCAGCTGAAATTTCAGTTCATACCTATCCTCAAAGAAAGCTGCTTAGCAGATACTTGGGTGTTGATCTCCCAAAACCCTTTGCATGCATGAAAGCCAACACATCAAGATAACACCTCAAGCAACAATCACCCAGAAACTCCATGTAACCAACCTTACCCAGAAGAGGTTTCCCTCCCCTAAGGGTACCGCCATTTACCTGCTATAAATAGCAGTTTTGGGTTTTCGGTTCTTTTCACCCAATTTTTCTTCAAAAACACCTACCTTTTCTTATATATATCTCTTATAGACATCAATATTTATCTGTTCAAGCCTTTGTTCAAGCCTTAAAGCCTTGTAAAGGTATAGAAAACTCCATAGAAACATCAAACAGGATGCTGTAAGTACAGCTTTGCATCCTCTTGTGTTTAGCTTACCTATTCATGTTCTAAAGTTTGTTTAAACTAATCCTTAGCACCTTACTTATTCAGGGGAAGCTGTAGGAGTAGTGAAACAATTGGATTAAGAAGTTTCATTGAATAAAGCCTCTTGAGTGAAGGTACACACCTAGTTTGGTTTTAACCTAGAAAATTCCATACTTAAAGTTAGGTGATTGTTTCTTTCTAGTGTGAAGCATGTTTATGAAATGAATTTACTTATGATGTGTATCTTATTATGTGTATATTGAGTATATAACATGGACATAACATGTTAAGGTTCATTAGAGTTGTTCTAGGTGATCTAAACAACGCTTATTTACCGAGTTATCATGATTATGCATCTAATTGGGATATGTTGAGTACATGGACTTGTGTAGTGATCGATAATAGGTATACTCCTGATGGAATTATATGTTTAAGTGTTAACCAAGTCTCTAAGGCATAACTGGTTAAGTTCAATCAAAGTTACTACTTTAAAGACTAGTTTCAAGTATAAAAACTCTATGTTTCTTAACTACTATAGCGAGAGTAATTGAAGGGAGTTGATAAGGAATCTGTGAGTTAAGAATGAATTGATGAGGATTATGAGTATTAAGTATTAAAGTATATTATTAAATATCTTGAATTACAAATATGAAAGTAAGGCATGAACATGCACCCGGGTTAGGGCGGGTAGTCCCTAGCTGTTACCCAATCAGGAGGGCGAAATCCTGACGTTGAAGGACATGTCCAGGTTAAGTCTTGCAAGCAGAACATAAAAGGTGGGGTGACGACCCTCTAAAGTTTGGAGACAGCCGGTACGCGGTACCCCTCTCCATTCGCGTTCATGCCAAACGATTCGATTTTATGAAATTATAATAATTGAGTTGAATGTGACTACTTGCTATTATAACTACGTGTTATTTGTTAGCTTTCAAAATACACCTAGACTTTTATTTTTCTATTATACAGTGTGTACTCAGCTTTGCTGATTTGTTTTGTCATTTCTGTGGCCTGTCACTTGGTGGGTGGCAGAGTCTAACCTTGATGCAGGAATATGTTAGAAGCCGGAATCGAGTTGAGAGCAAAGTTATGTTTCAGATGTATATTATCGGTTAAAGTCCTGTGATTTAAGTTTGGATACGAGGAGTTTGTTACAATTAGTTATGTTCTAATTTAATTCCTTTATTTTGGGATTGAGACCCGAATGACTCTGTAATTGAAGTATTATATAAAGGAAATTGTTTTGTGGGCCCATAACCCACAGGTCCAGGATCGTGTTTTTAAGGTTGTTTCCGCTGCAAGTTCCATTTAAACTATTACTTATTATTATGGATTCCATGTTCATTGAAGTATGAGATTGCTAAGGGTGTTAAGCTAGCAGCTCGGGAGGCCGGGCTGTTACAAATGGTATCCGAGAAACCCTGCGACCGTGTGCTGAGTTAGCCACATAGCGGGGGTAAAAGATCTTTGGGAATGTTTGTCTGTTAATTGGGTAAGTAGAGTTAATGTTCTGAGAAATAGAAGTGAAGAACAAGAGTTTAATGATCTGTAGCTTTGGGAATGAGATTAGTAGGTTGTGTTGTGAATTGAGGTTGATCTTGAATTTATGTTTTGAAGTTTCGAGGACAAAACTTATTTTAAGGGGGGTAGAATGTAACAGCCGGAATTTTAAGCAGCTTGGGTTTAAAGTAATTATATTAAGTTATTTAAATAGGATTCTAAAGTATTTCAGGTTAAGAGAGTTACTTGGATTGTTAGTTATGTTAAGTTCCAATTGGTTTTAGTGCTTAAAGTAGATTAGAATACTCTCCAACACCATATGAGGATAAAAGTGGGTAAGATCTATCATTCTTATTGGTTAGGAAGGTTTTGGAAACCAATAAAGAAGTTAGAAGATCCTTAAGAACCTTATTCATTAAGATTGTGAAAATCGTATAGTGATCGTTTTATCGGGTAGCAACGAACTTCCAGTTAAAGAGCCTTTCGGGGTTGAATCCGAGCTTAGAACCTAACCAAACTTGATATATGACATGCTTGGAATGTCTTAAGGTTATAATGGTCATTTATTGCCAAGAATTACGTGGCTAAATAGGGTAAGTTCCTTAGTTAGTAAAACCTGGCCAGCTGAAATTTCAGTTCATACCTATCCTCAAAGAAAGCTGCTTAGCAGATACTTGGGTGTCGATCTCCAAAAACCCTTTGCATTCATGAAAGCCAACACATCAAGATAACACCTCAAGCAACAATCACCCAGAAACTCCATCTAACCAACCTTACCCAGAAGAGGTTTCCCTCCCCTAAGGGTACCGCCATTTACCTGCTATAAATAGCAGTTTTGGGTTTTCGGTTCTTTTCACCCAATTTTTCTTCAAAAACACCTACCTTTTCTTATATATATCTCTTCTAGACATCCATATTTATCTTTTCAAGCCTTTGTTCAAGCCTTAAAGCCTTGGAAAGGTATAGAAAACTCCATAGAAACATCAAACAGGATGCTGTAAGTACAGCTTTGCATCCTCTTGTGTTTAGCTTACCTATTCATGTTCTAAAGTTTTTTTAAACTAATCCTTAGCACCTTACTTATTCAGGGGAAGCTGTAGGAGTAGTGAAACAATTGGATTAAGAAGTTTCATTGAATAAAGCCTCTTGAGTGAAGGTACACACTTAGTTTGGTTTTAACCTAGAAAATTCCATACTTAAAGTTAGGTGATTGTTTCTTTCTAGTGTGAAGCATGTTTATGAAATGAATTTACTTATGATGTGTATCTTATTATGTGTATATTGAGTATATAACATGGACATAACATGTTAAGGTTCATTAGAGTTGTTCTAGGTGATCTAAACAACGCTTATTTACCGAGTTATCATGATTATGCATCTAATTGGGATATGTTGAGTACATGGACTTGTGTAGTGATCGATAATAGGTATACTCCTGATGGAATTATATGTTTAAGTGTTAACCAAGTCTCTAAGGCATAACTGGTTAAGTTCAATCAAAGTTACTACTTTAAAGACTAGTTTCAAGTATAAAAACTCTATGTTTCTTAACTACTATAGCGAGAGTAATTGAAGGGAGTTGATAAGGAATCTGTGAGTTAAGAATGAATTGATGAGGATTATGAGTATTAAGTATTAAAGTATATTATTAAATATCTTGAATTACAAATATGAAAGTAAGGCGTGAACATGCACCCGGGTTAGGGCGGGTAGTCCCTAGCTGTTACCCAATCAGGAGGGGCGAAATCCTGACGTTGAAGGACATGTCCAGGTTAAGTCTTGCAAGCAGAACATAAAAGGTGGGGTGACGACCCTCTAAAGTTTGGAGACAGCAGGTACGCAGTACCCCTCTCCATTCGCGTTCATGCCAAACGATTCGATTTTATGAAATTATAATAATTGAGTTGAATGTGACTACTTGCTATTATAACTACGTGTTATTTGTTAGCTTTCAAAATACACCTAGACTTTTATTTTTCTAT